>OZ010797.1:331014977-331704670 GCA_963932465.1 Maratus speciosus | reverse complement strand
CAATTTGTGTCACTTTACCTTCAAAGGTTCTCCCTCAAAGCACTAGTATTGTTCATACACTATTCTGCTAAATATTCTCGAACACTTTCGATTTTAGACGTTTTATCGAACATAAAGGGATACTTGACGAATTCTTTTAGAACTTTGGAATATAAAGAACGTCTTTGACCTCATATTTTTCTACGAAGATTTGGCCAAGAGGGCAATTAGAGGATCAACAACAAATTGAAGAAATTGAGCAATAAATTTTCCGTATATTCGACGGGTCTTTTTTTATATGAATTTTTCTATAGAGTTGACTACAAATCATAAAACAAACAAACGAACTTTGGTCTCGTTCGCGAATGCGCAGTTAAAAACTATTTCATGCAAATGCTCATTTATTTCGTCTAATATTTAATATATACATATGCTAATTGTACTATGTTTTTTACCACAGTACTTTGGCAAGTTTACTGAAAGGGGCGTTAAATTTGTTGAGAATCCTGCATGTTATAAACAAAAACGTTTGAAATTTTCTTGATTTTTAAAAGAAACCTTTATAATTTCTAAAGTTATGTATGCTATTCTTACACAAATGTTGTACAATATCCATATAGTCATGTGTCGAAGCTGCACATCATTTAGAGAATTTTATTTTACACGATGATCTCAAATAAATTTTTGTTGAATTTCTGGTTCATCCCCTAATAACCCTCGTGATCAAACCTTCGTTGAAAAATATGAAGTCAGACATTTTCTTTATATTTTTAAAGTTCCAGGCGAATTCGTGAAGTAGATATTTCACAAAATACTTAAAATCGTGGTGATGTTTGGTTTTTGGCATTCCGGGCCTTCAATTCCTGTTTTTGGCATTCAATTTTCATGTGGTTTTTGTCAATATGGAGTATAACAATATGGCCAATAACGGCCGCAGCTTAACAAATACCTCAGAATTTAAATCCTCCTGAGACCCCGCGTCCATTCTATTGGACATTTTTATTTTTTATATAAAATACTTAATTTCAATTGGAACTTGTAAATACTCGCTGTCCATTGTACTAGATAGTCTAGTGCTGCTATCTGTATGCCGAAAAAATAAAACGCCTGCTGTTAAACATGTATTTTAATCATTTGAAAGTGACTGGGAACAAGAAAAAGACTGTTGAAGCTAAGCAGGCAGTTTTAACGTTAATTATATATATATATATTAAAAATATTTGGATATTAAAGCTACACACACCTAATTTTAAATGTTGTATTAATGAAATGACATCGCAGTTTATGTAATCTAGTGTATATTTTAGAGAATAAACAAAATTTCTTTTAATGTCTATTCTATTGGACGTTGGGTCTTCATCAATTGTTTTTATTCATATTAGACTCTTTTTATATACTGAAGAGAGACATTAGTTTTTACTTAAAAATCAACACAATATTGAAACAAATAATAAATACAGAAGCAGATCATATATTTTCTTAAATAAATAAAAAAAATATTTAAATATTATTCTAAAAATGTATAATTTTACTGATAAAGTGCTTATTCTAAATCAGTATATTGTTATTTTTTTTATTTCAGTAATATATATATATATATTGCAGCATTTGGTAAATATAGATATTTATAATTAAGCTTTTATTATGTCTTATTCCTATTCATTGTAATTATTTTTGGTATTATTTTTCTGTTAGTATGCTATTTATAATTGAATTCATAAGTTTAATCATATTTAATTAGCAACAAAAATTTTAAGAAAATATAATTAAAGATAACAGTATAAGATTATAAATAAACTCATTTTGATTTCTTTTAAATTTCTTTTTGGCATTTACTTGCCAATTGTGGTAGCTGTGCCACTAATTATTATATCATTATTCTAACAAACAAATGACTGGTGTCGAGAAGAGTTAAAAAACAAAACAAAATGTTATTAATTTTTTTTTTACTACTAAATTGATCAACACGTTTCTTAGTTAAAGTACTCTTTTTCTGTTTGATGATGCAAAAATTGAATTTATGTGAAAGTTGGAAACAACATATAAACGATAAAAACACACTTCTGATGTCAGCAAAGATTGTAGTGAAAGGATAGGAACTTGATGCTAAAAATCTGGTTTTTGAAGTTTATGTAGCGATCTTATCTTACTTGATAAGTATAAAATAAAATAAGGTTGTGTGCATGAAATACAGCTTGTATTTGTATATGCGTTTAACAATAAAAAATAATTGCAAAATTTCTATATTATTTTACTGTTCGTATGTTTTTTATAATTAAATTAGTTCATTTAATCGAATTTAAACAGAAATAAAAATTTAAAGAAAGTATAACTGAAGATAATAATCTAAGATTATAAATAAACTGCATTTTATTTCTTTTTAATATTCTTTTAGCATTCAAACTGTGATAACCGTGCCACTAACTATTTATAATTAAAAAAAAAACTTTTATTGACGAGATAGATTTTTTAAAAATTCCTTTTAAAAAACTTTAAAAAAATCACTGAATTCATTTATATTTTTGAAGTAAATTTCATCCAAAAATACTTTTTATCTTTGATATGAAAAAATTAAAATTGTGCAATATTTAAAGATGATGTGTGAACGATAAAAGCACATTTATTATAATAGAAAATATTTAAACAGGAATAAAAATTTAAAGAAAATATAACTGAATATAATTGTTTAAGATTATAAATAAACTATGTTTTATTTCTTTTTAATTTCCTTTTGGCATCCAAACGTCAATTGTGATAACTGTGCCACTAACTATTTATAATTTTTTTAGAAAAAAACTTTTATTGATGTGATATATATATATATATATTATTTCTTTTAAAAAACTATTTATAAAGTCACTAAATTGATTTATACTTTTCAAATAAATTTCATCTAAAAGTACTTTTTCTCTTTGATAGTGAAAAAATTAAAATTGCGCAATATTTAAAGGTGATGTATGAACGATAAAAACACATTTATAACGAAAGAAAATTTTACAATTAAGAATTTTTCATTCAGAATCTTGTAATTCAATAATATGGTTTTTACAGGACTAAGACCGAATGTCCATTATATTGGACACGCCAAAACTCTATATATTTTTTAGTTTTAAAAATAAATGAATATATATAAAGTTTTCTAGCCCTATAAAGAGCCGTAATCCTAAAGATTGTAAACTTTGTGCGAAAAATGCGAACTTGGGTCTCAACAAACTTAGAAGAATAAATTTTTAAAGAATATTTGTTTCTGGAGCTATTATGATTGACTGAAATAATTCACCCGAAATGCCTTTGCCACTTGCTTTAAAAAGCGAACTCAACTGTGATACCAAAGGTTATTTTCTGATAGGAAGAAATTTTAACAAAGAAGAATGTAACCTGCTGTATCTATATTTCTTAAATTCTTATGATTTTACTGGCGGTTTCTATGGTACACACCTCATATATTAAATTCTAATAAATTTTTCATTACACACAGATCACATATTTTACAAAGGTTGTTATTCAAAAATTTAAACTTTTTACAAATGAAAATAACTAATACTCATTATTGGATAATGTACATAAACAAGAAAAAGTAATATTATAAGTAGAATGTTAAAAAAAGTTAAATAAAAAAAGGTGAGAATTTTAAAATGTGCGTTGTTTTCGCAAATGCTATGGGATATTTTATATTTTCAAGTTCAACAAGAATTTGCGTATTTTGCCAGTACAATTTTGGTATTACTACAAAGTTTTTGTTTCAGTGTAACAATAAAAATCGCATTTTTAGAGAAAATGAAAATTTAGCATTATCTATCAGAGATATCTCATATCCATAATTTTTGATACATTCATAAAATCAGTTTCATAGAAAAAAAAATCCATAAAAATCGAAAAATTTTATCCGGCAATCAACATTATTATTATAATTATTCTTTTTTTATGCATCGTGAGTTTGTTAGTAATAAATTATTAGTTTCTTATTTTGAATTTTGAACTTTATTTTTTATTAATGTAATTGTATATTTTTAGGAATTTATGGACCAAAGTTATATTTACTAAATACATTTCTTGAGAAGATAAAGGACCAAGAAGATATTAATTATGAAATAACGAATGAGAGTTTCGAACAAAATTATTTCAATTGCTTGACATTTATCTATGAAAACATTATGAAATATTGAAGATTTCTTTTTTGTTATTTTTATAAACATTTTGCGTCAAGCAAACACTATGTATGCGGTTTCCACAGTAGATTTATTTTTGAAAAGATGTTCTCACTGTGTTTGGTAAAAAAGAGCTTATAAGATATTTTTTGTATAGTTTCATTTTAAAATTATATTCCTTTATTATGTTTATTTATTTGGATTAAATGTATTGTAATTGTATATAATAAATGAAATACTTTTGAATTATTTATAGAATACTGTTAAACCCTATGTTAGAAAACAATATTGTAGTAAAATGAATGATTTCAGGAACTGTTTCATAAAAATCTGAAAAATAACAAAATAATTTTCCATCATATATCGTAAGAAATTACATTAGCGTAAAACATTCAAATTGTTAATGTTTAAAGATAAAAATTATATTTAAGAAAATGTAAAGTAAAATTTCATTATTGATTTATAGCATTAGAGCTCTCAATAATTTTTCTCAATTAATAACTTAAAAATATATCATGAACATATTTAATAGATGAATCAATGCAGATGTATTTCAGTAATATTTTATGTTTTTCAAGTTTTGATAAATTTGAGAAAATTGGTGATTTTGAAATACACTCATGTTCGAAATTAAGAGAATTTGCATATTTTGTCCTATTTCATGAAAAGTACTGAACGAAAGGTAAAACTAATGCTTTCAAACAAAGGTGCTACTCTTTAGTGTCGAATACGTAAGCGTGTACGTGTGTATGTTCGAAGTGGGTACAGGAACAGGCTTTATAAGCGAGCCTGGCAATTTTCGCGTTTTGTTCGCTCGCACACTTCGCTGAATATCTTGGTAATTTTTTTTGCAACACTCGTTAAATTCGTAAGAAAACAGTTAAAATGAATAACCACAAGCGTTGGGAGGGTAGAATAAAGTGGCAAATCGCGTTGAGACACGAAACAGTGTAGTCTCAAGTACAGATTCCCAGAGACTTCAACTTAGACGCCTAGCGTCGTGTCCAACTTAAGGGGGTCCGGGACACATTTTAAAATAATTTTTATTTATTGAGTTAAATTTTTGAAATTTTTTGTGATTGTTAACCTCATTTGTAAACAAAATCACATGATAAAACTTCTCATAATTAAAAAAAAAAAGTAAATTAAAAATTTATTAGAAAAGTGGGGCAATTTAAAATCGTTATAACTCGAAATATTATTTGTAGAATTTCAATTTTTTTGCATTTAAATAAACAGAAATACATAACTTTTAATCTTGATTCAGCATTAAAAAAATATTAATTTAAATAAAAATTAAAAATATAAAAGTAAAAATTTAAAAAAGAATGATGCAACTCTTTTTTTTAAATCATATTTTCAAAAGTAAATATTTTTTTTTAATTTGATGAATTAGAATTAAAGTAAAACAATTGAAAAAGACATGTTCCAAGTTTGAAGCATTTATCTTTAATGGTTCTTGACTTATAACAATTTTAATACAAGAAATAGGAAAAAAATCCCATCATGAAGAAAAACACATTTCCACAAGTAGTCGTTTCCACGACAACCATTGCTTGAAAGCTAGATTTTGAAAACAAACGAAAACGAAAAAATTAATATTTCCTATTCCAATTAAGATAGAAATATGATTTAAAAACGTCATTTTAGGCAGACAAAAAAAAAAAAAAATTTGCAATAAATTTTTTTTAAAAGAAAATTTGCAGATTTTTGTGTCCTGGACCCCCTCTTAAGGAAACAGTTTAAGGAAACTGGATCCATAGAGAGAAAGCTTGGGCAAGGTCTTCCAAGAGCCACGACTGCTATCGAAGATCGCTATTTGTCCATTACAGCGAATGGTAACAAGAGTGCTTCTCAGCTCTTTCGTAACCTTTATGCGGACATACGCAGTCAAGTTTCAAGGGTTACTGTTTGCAGAAGGCTACATGACAGAGGGCTGTATGCAATAAGACCTGCTTTTTGCGTCCCGCTCACTTTTGCACCCAGGTGAACCCGTTTAGCATGGTGCAGATATAATCGACATAGGACCAAGGATCAATGGAGGACCATCCTATTCACTAATAAGTCTCTGTTCAGACTAAATACAAATTCTCGACGTACTTTTATCTAGAGAAAACCAATGATTCGCTACCTGCCTTCCAACTTCCGAGAAAAAGACCACTATGGCAGCGGATGTTTGATGGTCTGGGCAGGCATCATGTTGGATGGGCGCACATTCCACCCTGTGTTTGTCAAAGGCTCTATGACTGGTGTGACGTGTAGAGATGATGTCTTGGTACCCTATGTTCGTCTTTAATGAGATGCAGTGGGTCCTGATTTCATTTTAATGGACTACAACGCGTGTCCAGATTGAGTTCATTCTGGTCAACGAATTTCTGGAAAGTGTGGATATTCACTTGACGGACTGACCAGGCAGATCTCCAGTCCTAAACCATATAGAGCATGCCT
This sequence comes from Maratus speciosus, assembly GCA_963932465.1. NCBI lineage: Eukaryota > Metazoa > Arthropoda > Arachnida > Araneae > Salticidae > Maratus > Maratus speciosus. The sequence goes on along the minus strand of OZ010797.1, from coordinate 331,698,095 downwards.
GGGACGCTCTACGGAGGAAAATTGGAATTAGCTTTCCACCTCTCAGAACCACCCTTAGCCTGAAAACAGCGTTGCTGGAGGAGTGAGACTAACTACTACAGTGATATATAAACTGCCTAACTTCCAGCATGAGTTCACTTTATAAGAGCACTATAACTATAAGACAACCTATTAACCTATTTGTTTTGTTCAATATTATAAGCTCTGTTTTATACCTTTCGACGCTGATGATTGTTACGCACGATCATGCGTGCGCATTATAGCTGTTGAATGTTTATTTTTGTTGCATTATATCAATCTATGTACAAAATTTTTAACATGAAATCTGTATGGAATGTAATGCGTGGGTTTGAAAACTATTTGACATTTTAACGACTAGAATAAAATTCGCCGCTGCAAGGCAAAAACAGAGTAATCACAAATGCAATTTTCGATAATAGGAATTAATTATCTGCGTAACTTTTATGAGTTAATCAGTATACTATTCTCGTGTAAATTGTGTATCGTAATTGAAACCAGCGAAACACGTATAGCACGGACTAATAGCACCAAATTTCAGCTTGATGAAAGATATTAGAACTACTTTCAAGTCTATCAACAGCATCACACTGTCCATATTACATAGATAGAAAGTTTAGTGTGATATCTTGATACAATCTTGTAGTAGATCTCTCAGAATAAGGCCAGTTCTTCTTATTTTTCTTATTTTAATAGCCGCCGTACAGTAAGCTTTGAAGCAAAATTCTGGCCAAAATTATTTTTCATGTATTTTACAGTTAAAATCATTGCTGTTGACTTACAATTAGTAATTGCACTTAATTAATTTTATATACACATAAAAAGTATGCATTTAATTAACAAAAATAAATATAAAATACAAAGTTTACGTAACTTTTTACTGTTTATAAGAGAAAATTAATTATTGATCGAGTTGTTTTACTTACAAGTAATGTTTAATTAAATGTGGTTCATTTTACTATATGTAAACTTTTAATAACTTTTTTAATAAGAGATTCTGGTTTTTGAGTGTTATTAAGATATTACCAAAACAATTTACATTTAAAAGTGAAAACTGTATGCGGAAGATTTTTTTTTTTAAATTGGCCTTCAAAACTATAAACAATACGACTATACTTCAAAAATTCCTACAAACCTCGGTGCACTTTTAAAAAGCTATATATCGAAATAAATATATCTATATTAGAGCTAAAAAGGCTTAAAAAGAACATATTTTTAATTTTAATTTTTTCATGTTAAAAATAAAGCTGTTGAGTTAAAAAAAATATGAAATCAAAAAATACAAGTACATTTAAACATAATTAAACATAATAACAAAGTTGAAACGTAACAATAAAGGACGTTTTCTCGCAAAGAAACTTCCTCTTGAAATGAGGTTAGGAGCTGCCTAATATGACTCATGCTTCTGAAATAGACATAGATCGATGCACCAGTTAGTCAGCTATTAAAATATATGCTTTTTACAATTGTTGAGCAAATTTTAATTTTTGCAGTTTTGGCCTAGTTCTTGGTTCAAATACTTCACTGTGCACCGTGTAAATTGCTGAAAGATACAGAGGTGTTAAAATTATTAGAATAATTGTGAAATTTACATTAAAATATTGTTATATTAAAGAAATAACACATTATTTAAAAGGTATTGATACATTTAATATTTAGTGTGCATCCCATTGTTTTTTATTAAAGATTCTATACGTCTTGGCAAACTTTGTATGAGTTTTTGTTTTTGGAAATTAATTTGTATTTCGTTGTCATGATGCCAAATTTGGATGAGTCTTTCTATCAGATCATTCTTGTTTGTGATGTTGCATTTCTTAAATTTTTAATTAAAGAAAATACTTCTATGACCTGAAAACAGTCCCCATAGAGAATCTTTGCGTCATTGTAAAGAAAAATTTAAAAAATGCAATATCACAAACAAGAATGGTCTGATAGAAAGACTCACCCAAATTTGGGACCATGACAACAAAATACTAATTAATTGCCAAAAAACTCGTACAAAGTAAGCCAAGACGTACCGTATCTTTAATAAAAAGCAAGGGGATGCACACTAAATATTAAATGTATCAATATTTTTTAAATAATGTATTATTTTTTAACATAACAAGATTTTATAATAATTTTTACAATTATTTTAATAATTTTCACACTTCTGTACTACCGAACTTTAATTGTCAATATCGTTAAAGTTATGTATCGAAAACAGGTACAACAGTAAACATAAAATATATTATATGAACTTTAAAAAGTTCACTGTTTTACTTAAAAGGTGACTAAAATAATAAAAGAGATGTTACAAGTTAAAAATATACATTTTATTTAAAACTTCTTAGTACTTTTAAGCTTTTGCAAGCTTTTCATCAGAGAATATTTTATTAACTAATTGCTGCTTATTTATACAAATACGTCACTTCGTTTTGAAAATGAGAGAGCCAATAATTATTAGAGTTGAAAGTAGAAGTAGTAATTTCTTGGAGTGAACTTAATTAAAGAAAATATATACTATTATTAATTGCAGGTATATTTATTTTATTACATCACTCTGATCTCATACGTCACTTTCCTTCCTTCGTAGCTGGACAGTCGAAGTAGCAGTGTTTCAGATTAAATTTGGATATAAGAAAATATTTAACTGGCGTACCATAAACTTTAATAAGTCGCTTTTCTCATTTTTAAAACGAAGTGACATATTTGTATAAATAAACAGCAATCTATATATTTAAAAGACCAGGCTGTTTTTTTTAGTCATCAGCCCTGAGCTTTCTACTGAACCGATTTTGATAATTATTATTTTTTTAAAATGAAAGCTCTTCATTTGTAGATGTGCCCGTACTAGCTATTTTTTAATTTATTTTTATTTTTATATTTCATTTTTATTTTTTAAAGCTTTTTATGATATTTCTTCAAAATGGTGGCAATCAGGTTAAGCTTTTCTCTTTATAACATAAATTTATTTTGCTTTATCACATTACACCAATCAGAAGCGTGATTTCATCAGTGAATGTGTCATCGTATTTAAAAGAAGAAATTTAATAGTTTTCATAAAATTTAACCATAACAATATGATTGCGTGCAATTATGTATTAATCGCGGAAGAACAAATTATTTATTGAGAAACAATATTAAATAATCTATGTAAATAAAATAGCAGAAAATAATCTATGATAAAAAGTATTATATCTAAAGCGAAATGTTTCCGATGAGGAAAACGACGTCATTCAGAAAACAGATAAATTTGCTCCATGAATATGATATATGTTGCTATATCTGTGTCTGTGATGGCGTCATATTCACTGACCTTTATTCCTACATATAAATAGACTGAACTTCTGCTATTTATTTAAAGATCCTTGGTATGCACAAATGAAAATATTTCTGAAAATCACGTCATTTCCATTTAATTATAATATATATATTTAAAAGACAAGTCTGTTTTCTTAGTCATCTAGCTTTCTACTGAGCCGATTTTGATAGTTATTTTTTAAAATGAAAGCGCTTTATTTGTAGATGCGCCAACACTCGCTATTTTTTTTTAAATAATCCCATTTTTATATTTTAATTTTAGTTATAAAATTTTATAATTTTATAACTAAATTATAAAACTAAATTATAATTTAGTTTAGTCTTTTATGAAATTTCTTCACACTGGTGGCAATGGAGTTAGTTGTATTGTTGAAGAGAGAAGGGAAACAATGTTAATCATCATATCATTACGGATGCCGTTTTTGTATTACAATTAAAAAAAATCCCTGCCGGCCCGGCCTACAAGGCAGAGGTAGATTTCGAAGTTAAGTATACTAATTTCACCAACAAAAACTAAATCATTATTAGATATAAATCCACTTTAACAGTTTTATCTGTCTGCTTTTGACGAGTTTTTATTTCCTTTTTATAAAATAGCTGGTTTTATGAGAATCATGTTAAGGCGATATTAAAAAAATATTTTTTCATACTCAACAACTCGAAATTTTCCGGCACATTTTCAGATTAATTTTTAATAAAAAAAAATATGAAACAGGCTGACGTGATTTTTGAAAAGATTTATAAGCGACCTGTGTTTTTATTTTTTTTCAATTAATTAAAACTTGATTAATAAACAATTATTTTCTCAGTAGGGCAATATTTTTCGTTTCTAACACAATCGCTTCGGGAAATTCTGTTCAAAATGCCCACTTTGACATCATTTTTTGAAATATATTCTGCCTCTATCAAAAAATCGACCATTACTGTATATTATATAGTTTCTGAATAAGAGAATCTAGCAATTGGATGCGTTTGAGAGCAAAAATGAATTTAAAAATGAGTAAGAAAATAGACAGTTTGGATTTGAATGCACCCATAATAAGATGATTTTTTTCTTCAACCGCTATGTATTTTTAATTTGTTTTTGCTGTAAGAATTGGCCCTATCAAAAACTTGCCTATATAAATGTTGAAGACAATATTAAGAAGATATATGATAAATTCATGGAGATTTTATATCTTGTGAATTGACGGAGTTATGAAAATTTTTCTTCTTCAACCCCCCCCCCCTTTTTTTTTCTTGCGGTACGAATTGGTCCTATCAAAAACTTGTGAATATAAAAGTTGTACATATTATTAAGGAGATGTATAATAAAATTAATTGGATTTGATATCTTGAGAACTGACGAAGTTAGGAATTTTTTCTCAACAAAACCGCTATTTTTACGCCCCTTGAGTCCATTTTTAATTTTATCAAAAATCTGTGATACATAAATTTTTGGTCCTATTTTTAGAATAATAAAAACTTTAAACTGATTTGATATGTACAAAAATTAAGAAGTTATGGGGTTTTTTCGGTTTTCACAAAACCCCTCCCTATTTCCATCCCCTTTGTCCGCTTTTGCCCATTAACGAACTTGACCGAGATTTTATGTCCCTTTAACGAACTTGACCGAGATTTTATGTCCCTTGATTTTATGTATCAGTTTGGAAGAGATTTGTGCAGAATTGCGGAAGTTATCGTGTCCAGAAGAAAGTGATAACACAATTGCTTCGGGAAGTTCCGTTCAAAATGCCCACTTTGACATAATTTTTTGAAATATATTCTGCCTCTATCAAAACATCGATCATTGCGGTACATTATATAGTTTCTGAATAAGCGAATATACCAATTAAATGCGTTTGAGAGCAAAAATGAATTTAAAAATGAGTCAGAAAATAAGCAGTTTGGATTTGAGTGCATCCTTAATGCAATGATTTTTCCAACGCAATCCGCTTCGGGAAATTCGGTTCAAAATGCCCACTTTAACAGCATTTTTTTAAAATATATTCTGCCTCTATCAAAAAATCGACCATTACGGTACATTATATAGTTTCTGAGTAAGAAAACGTACCAATTGGAAGCCTTTGAGAGCAAAAATGAATTGTAAAATGAGTCAGAAAATACGCAGTTTGGATTTGAATACACCCTTACTTAGATGATTTTTTTCTTCAACCGCTATGTATTTTTAATTTGTTTTTGCTGTAAGAATTGGTCCTATCCAAAACTTGTCTATATAGATGTTGTAGACAATATTAAGAAGATAGGGTAGATGTGCCAGTAATGGACACCCCTTGATGTTTTTGGTTCATAAAAAAATAACTAATAAATATTTAGCTTTAATTATTTTTTTTATAATTCCGCCTTGTATGTTTTATAAAACTATGTTATTGTTGACACTTTTAATCAAACGAATCAGGAAGCAGAAAATAATGTTTCAAAGTTTTGCTGTTTTTCTGTGAAAATCTTAATGAAGAGGCTAAGAGCTGGCTTCGTTTAATTAATTTATATATTATTTATTTTCTTGCAAAATTTGAATGTTTTTGTTTGAGTAGCAATAGAAAACTTTGAATTTTATATACTAATGGTTATTTACAAAATTTCATTTCTTTTTAAGGTTTTAATAGGGGGTGTCCATTACTGGGATGGTTAATTAGTCATTTTCCAGTAATGGACACCCCATGTAGACATTGCTAAAAATGCAATTTTAGTAATGTTTATAGTGCATGAAATACTTTGGCTTAACTGTAAACCTAAATAATCAAATTTAATTTTTAAATTATACTTACCAAAATGTAATAACACCAAAACTTTTATGGAAAGCTGCTTTTAAATTGTTTTATGTGATTAATAAAATTTAGATTTTTTTTTTTTTTTTTTTTTTTTTTTTTTTTATGTAGTACATATATATACCTCACATATTTTATAATCTGGCAGTCAAACCAGCCAGGAAGCAGAAAATACTGTTTAAGAGCACAGTCAAAGAGGGGCTCATAGGGCTTAATCCCTCTCCGTTTATTATAAAAACAATTAAGTTACAGAAGCTATTAAAAATCTATTTTCTGTCTTAAATGTTTCCTTATTAAAAAAAAAAAAAAATGTAATACTATTAATGAAAGTTATAGGTAATATTCATGAAACTAGTAAATCTGCAGATCAGTGGCCTCAAACATCAGTTCTACAGTTTTATTTTGAAATTATTTCATTTAGTATTTAAAATATTCAACTCACAATATAATTTCTTTCATATTTGTAATATCAATTATTATAAATGATATATCAAGTAATCTCTAGAAGATTGTTAAAAATAGTGACACAAAACTAATCATTAATATTCCAAAACTTTTTTTTTTTTATTATTACTTTTTAAATCCACCACTGTTTCAATAATTTGATAGCTGTAATTATCTGATATTTAGTATTTTAAACTATCCACCTAAAATAATTAAAACATTGATCTTCTGATAATTACAATAATTGATCGAAACAGTAAATGATTATCACAAATATTTTAATAATTTACTGGTATCCTAATTGTTAAATTTATTTAAAAATAGCTATTTTGTTTCATTAGTATGTATTCATTAAATTCTGGTTCTAAATACAGTCATAAAAACAATTATATTTATTACTTTTTATAAGGTGTCCATTACTGGAACAGAGGGTGTCCACTACTGGGCCAGAGGGTGTCCATTACTGGGCTTTTGGGTGTTTTGATATATTTCTGTTATTTAAAATTAAATTTCTATTCATATGGGGAAATGAGGCTATAAGAATGGTTAAATATTGTTGATAGATTAATATAATATTGAAAAACTGGAATATAATAATTATAACTATGAATAAAAAAATAATTTTTAAAGAAATTCCTTAAGGGTGTCCATTACTGGCACATCTACCCTATATGATAAATTCATGGGGATTTTATATCTTTTGAATTGACGGAGTTATGGATTTTTTACTTCTTCAAACCCCCTTTTTGTTTTCGTTTTTAATTTTTTTTTGCGGTACGAATTTGTCCTATCAAAAACTTGTGAATATGAAAGTTGTAGATAATATTAAGGAAATTTATAATAAAATTAATTGGAATTGATATCTGGAAAATTGACGAAGTTATGATTTTTTTTCTCCCAAAAACCCTATTTTTTGCGCCCCTTGAGCCCATTTTTAACTTTATCAAAAATCTGTGATACATAAAATTTTGGCCCTATTTTTAGAAGTAATAAAAACTTTAAACTGATTTGATATGTTCAAAAATTAAGAAGTTATGGGGGTTTTCGGTTTTCACAAAACCCCTCCCTATTTCCATCCCCTTGGTCCGATTTTGCCCATTAACGAACTTGACCGAGATTTTATGCCCTTTGATTTTATGTATCAGTTTTCAGAATTGCGAAAGTTATCGTGTCCAGAAGAAAGTGATATATATATATAGATAGATAGATACATAGATAGATAGACAGATAGATAGATTGATATATATATATATATATATATATATATATATATATAAAGTTTTTTACTGAGGGTGGTTTTGGGTTCTAGGAGTCATGATCGGTGTAGATCTGCAAAAATGTTTCAGAAATTCCAACATAGGAACGATCCCAATAGGTAGTATTTCATACGAAATCTACCTAATAACTTTTAAAGAAACTTTTGAGCAGAAAGTGACGTCACCATATATAATAACGAATTTTTACTCATAACGCTTTTACATTTCAATATTTTTTTCATTCCGCTGACACTGAGATTGGAACGCTCATCTCAGACGGTTTCAGTGGATGAAAATGATGTCATAGGGAAAATGAAATGAGTAATTTCTTTGATAAAACTAAATATTTTACTAAGAGTGCGTCTAAAAGTAAATTTCTGGATTTCGCCGGCATTCAGATTAGAATTTCACTTAAAGAGCACGAATGTTTACTTGAAAAATTGTGACTGGCAAACTTGACATCAAGTTTGAAAATATATTTATTAAATATTGGTTGGTTATTGTAATTGTTTTTGCTTTTTTTTTAATAAATTCAGTCAATCGGTTTTCGGAGCATCAGGAGCAAGGAGTTCTTTCTGATGCTGGCGTATCAGAAAGACTGTGATACCGGTGAACTAATAATATTTAAAAACTCCGTGATAGATCTTCAAAGCAAAGGCAAGCGAAACTGCGACAAACAAAACATTTTTCAAGCCCTTGTTATGTATATAAAAGGTACTTAATTTCAAAATTAAAATTCAGGTAATTTATTCTTGTTTCTATTTTGCTATTGCTTTATTTTTGTTAAGCACCTGTTACCCTAATAAGAAATATTGCATATATCTCACCTTAAACTTAAAATTGAAGCATGCTCTATTATCCGAAAGATAGTCGGCCCGAATTACTTCGGATAATCGAGGTTCTACAGCATTTATTGTTACCTTTTTTATTATGAACACTTTCGAACATAGTTGAAAAGTGCTTATGGATTCGGTTTGTCTGGCCGTCTGTTTGCCCACGCTCTAATTCGCGCAAATATATTCGGAATTTTATGCAATTGATATATGTTAATGATGTTTACCGTGGCATGTTCGGTATTGAATATGAAGTGTGCAGCGTTAATATTTCATTTACAGGGTCACTCAAAAGAATTATGTTACATTATGGTCAATGGGGAAAAATTGTTTGCAGTGTATTTCAATGACATTACACTACTTCAAATGTATTGAAATTGATATAAATCACTGAAATTCACTTCAAGATGGTTATTAAAGAATAGGGCGTTCATAGTATTTATTCTTCATTTACAGGGGTACACAAAATAAATTGATTACAGTACTGACTTTGAGCAATAATTTCTGGAAGTGCGTTTAAAATTTCGGTACGCGCTTTTAAATTTAACTAATTTTTTGCATGTTACTCACTGTGAAAAAAATCTATACCTCTTATACAGGGCTGCACAAAAGAATTCACGTACCATACTTTTTATTTGTGGAAATTGCTGAAGGGGAATTTTCAACTGTGGTATGTATTTCCTAACTGAACTACTTTTTTGCATGCATATAGTTTATATATACAATTCTATATATCATATACAGGGTTGCTTAAAGATTTCAGATAATTTTCCGACTGTCGAAGGGAATTGCCGAAATTGGGTTCTCACGTGTGTTGTAAGTTTCCAAATCTGAATGTGTTGGAAAGAGTTTCATAATCTATGCTTGATGCATGATTTTTCTTAATTGTTTATTTCTCAAAAAGAAATGTTTTTCTGCCGTCTAGCAGTTTTATTTTGAGCGTATAGAAAATATGGAACGTGTTTTCTTTTAAACGATGCATACCACCGAATTCCATAGAATATGGAAAGCTGAATACAATATTCTTTGATCCACATTGAAAATAAATTCAATTAAATTGGTAATAATGACTCATGGATCAGTTGGATATTTTGAAATGACATTTTTGTTATTGTTAGAATTCAAAATTTCATCAGAAAAATGCTCCTTTAATATATGAATAATCCATAAATTATGCACAGACATTATGACCTTTCTTATTTATTTTTAGTCTATTGTGTATACTTATTATAGCCTTTTTTATTATTTACTAGCTAAAGTACCCGACCGAGTTTTAAGAATGTTTGTTTTGAAAAATCAACGATTGCGTGTTAATTTACGTAATTTTCCCTCTGTTTTTTTTCATTTAATCCGGACAACAGATTGCCTGCTTAATTAGTTAATATAATCTATGATCTGGATTAAGAGCGATATTAAAACCTTTGATGAAAGTTGTTTCCGAGTATTTTCTTATTTAAGTAATTTTTTCATGATTAAAGAAAAACTGCAAGTACAAAAACTCTATGAATTTTATTTAGAAAAAATCTGAAATCTTTATTTCAGTTCTTCACTAAGAATGAGCTCTAGGAGCCTAAAACTTTGTGGAAATTCTAATATACACGCTTACACACACTTATATATAAATAGATTTAAAAAGGCGAAAACAAATTCAGAGAACCTCAAAATGTAAAAGATACCAATATTTCCATAATTTGGTTTTTATCATGTTTCAATATGCTTTTTCAAACTCATATGACGTTATACGTTTACCTGCTGATGTTCCTTACATTTTCAATCTGACGTAATATTCTATTTTTTTTTTATTCGTGAAACTATTCATTTCATTTCCATTTTTCATGTGGGAATCTTGCAATAGAAAAGTAATTGTTGTGGATTTTATTGTGAATTTTTAATTGTTGGCAACTGATACAACGAAAAATGTCTAAATTTGATAGGAAATTGCTGTTAAATTAATGGATTTTTATTATTAAAAATTAACTATAAATTATTTCGATTCCGGATTGTAACCGTGTACATAACATTTCACAATTCTGGCTTCCAAACTGTGGATTTGTATAGACTTACAGACAGACAAATTTTCATTTTTATATATTATATTTCTTAAAAGGATTTGACGTCCAGCGTTTTTATTCTGTAGCGTATAGAAAACATGCAACGTGTCTTCTTTTTTATATTGCATACCACTGAATTCAATAAAATATAGAGTACAATATTCTTTTATCCACATTGAAAGGAAACGCAAGTAAATCAGTATTAATGTTGCGTGCAAATATCGGCTGGATTTTTTGAAATGATATTTTAGTTCTTGTTAAAGTTAGAATTCAAAATTTTATGAGAAAAATGCTTCTTCACTATATGAATAATCTATAAAATAACGCATAAATATTATGATTTTTCTTATTTATCTTTAAACCATTGTATATATTTATTTTTGTCTCGTTTGTTATTTATTTCTGAAAAAGAAATATTTTCTGTTGTCTCGCATTTTTATTCTGCAGCGTATAGAAAATAGGAAAAGTGTCGTCTTTTTTATACCACATACCAGTGAATTCAATAAAATATGGAAAGCTGAATACAATATTCTTTTATCCACATTGAAAAAAAATGAAAGTAAATCAATGTTAATGATACGCGGAAATATGAGTTGGATTTTTTGAAATGATATTTTAGTTTTTGTTAAAGTTATAATTCAAAATTTTAACAGAAAAATGCTTCTTCACTATATGAATAATCTATAAATAATGCATAAATATTATGATTTTTCTTATTTATCTTTAAACCATTGTATATATTTATTATTGCCTCGTTTATTATTTATTTCTGAAAAAGAAATGTTTTCTTTCATCTGGCATTTTTATTCTGCAGCGTATACAAAATATGCAGCGTGTCTTCTTTTTTATACTGCATATCAATGAATTCAATAAAATATGGAAAGCTGAATACAATATTCTTTTACCCACATTAAAAAAAATGAAAGTAAATCAACATTAATGATACGTGGAAATATCAGTTGGATCTTTTGAAATGATAGTTTAATTTTTTTTAAAGCTAGAATTCAAAATTTCATCAGAAAAATGCTTCTTCACTATATGAAAAATATGTAAATAACGCTAACTATTATGATCTTTAAGCCAGAATATGTATTCCTCGTTTATTATTTGCCAGAATATATATTCCTCGTTTATTATTTGCCAGAATATATATTCCTCGTTTATTATTTATTTTTGAAAAAGGAATTTTTCTGTCGCCTGGCATTTTTATTCTGTAATATATAGAAAATATGTAAATGAGTCTTTTTTAACACTTTCCAACATAGTTCAAAAGGGTTTATGAATTGGGTTTGTCTGTCCGTCTGTCTGTCCACCTGTCCGTGCTCTACCTCACGTAAATATTGTCCGATTGCCATGAAATTGATAAATGTTATTAGGTTTTACTATGGGATGTTTGGTATTGAAGATGAAGTGAATGGCATTTACGGTTCATTTACAGAGACACTCAAAAGAATTCCGCTACATTACGGTCTATGGGGAAAAATCGTTTGCGGTATATTTTACTGATATTAAAGTATTTTAAACCTAATTAAATTTATATATATCACTGAGGGAAACTACATGGCGCTTATTGTAGAATATGGTTTGCATAGACTATATCATTCATTTACAGGGACACGCAAAATAGTCTGGCTACTGAAGAAATTGAATTATTGAAGCCTATGAACAATAATTGCTGGAAGCGCGTTTTCAGTTGTGGTACCGGTTTTGAAATAGAACTTGTTGTGGAGAAATTCTATAGATCATATACAGGGCTGCACAAATTTTCTCAAGTACATTTCCTTTTATTCGTAGAAATTGCTGAATCAAAAATTTCACCTGTGCTATTCGTTTCAATGAACTAACTGGTAGCATATTATGTAGTATACATACAAATCCACAGATCATACACAGGTCTGCCCCCTCCCCCACGCCAAAGGAAAAAAAAAACTTATATTTTCACGACTATTGATTATAATAGCAGAAATCAGGTCTTCAAATGCGTTATGAGTTTTTCATTTTTTTGTTTATATACATCATATTTCATCTTAATAAACTGTGACATTTTGTTACAGTACTCTGAATGTGTTGGAAAGTGTTACATTATCTATGGTAACCGCATGATTTTTAGTTCTTGTTTTATAACGCATACTACTAAATTCAATAAAGTAGGGAAAGCTGAATAAAATATTCTTTTAACCATATTGAAAAGAAGTGACAGTAAATCAGCATTAATGTCGAGTGAAAATATATTTTGGATCTTTTGAAATAATATTTTAGTTTTCGTTAATATTAGAATTCAAAATTTCACCAGAAATATGCTTTTTCTGTATCACAGTAATCTATAAATAATGCATAAATATTATGACGTTTTACTTACCCATCGTACATAGTAGGGGAGATGGGGGCACATGTGAACACAAGGCAGATGTGAACATAGCACTTTTTCGATAGTTTTTATAAGTATTTTTTATATTTGAAAAAAAATTACTAAAGATGATAACACCTGTAGACATATGGCAAAAATTTTTTTAAGCTCTATGACATTTTGTTTGTCCCCTGTAGCCAAAACACTGTTTTTAGACTTCAAAAGTAAAATCTTTGTTCTAAGTTGATAAGCGAATAACTTTATTTATTTATTCATTTATTTGAATTTGAGTGTTTTAACACATAATATGAATACTAATAAACATTTCTGATACAGTTATTTTTTTTCTAAAATTGAGAAATGTTAATGATTTATCAATCAGCAGCAATGTGGGGCACTTGTGAACAGACTAGTTGGGACAGATATGAACAGTTCATAAGTGCCCCAATAATCAATCTGTGATTCTGCTTCTTTCAGTTAACTTAATGAGAAATAATGTCAATTCCATTATCTATAATTTTCCTGAAATAGAAGATATTTTCCTCACACAAAGTTGATTTTGTATTGAAACTTCCACAAACACATCTTTCAGCAAATACATATAAAGCAACAAGCTCGTTAACGTTCAATTGTACTTTAAATAAATTTAATGTTTTCTAAAATGCAATAAGTGTTATATATTATTTTACTAAACGGTTTACAACAATATTTTTTATGCATTGTTAATACAAAAGTATTACTTTGAGCAACTTTGCAAATTTTTCTATTACATTTGTTCTAAACTTGCAATGATGGCTTACTTCCATCTCTAAAACAATTATGTATATGATACTTTGAATGGAGATAGATACCAGTAATACTTTAAGAAAGTAAAATTTTTAAACTGATAACTACCGTAATATCCAGATTGTACCCGCCCGTCTTTCAAAAGCAAAAGAAGTTAGGGGGGGGGGGGTTGTATTCGAGATTTTTTTTATCATTAAAAATCCCTTCTTTATCTATAATTTACAAGTAAATAAGGCAAATACAGGAGTGAAAATCTTTCGTATTTCGGCAGATTTCCGATAAATAGTATGTAAATGCTCCCCTCCCTAAAATTTCCCCCAAACAAAAACCCATAAGCAAAATTTAAAAGTTTTAATTTCTTTTTTAAAATTGCTTCTTTAATTTTTTATTTTATTGCAACAATACTTAATGAATCATCTAAGCCTCCCCCCCCCCCCAAACAAATCTACTTATTTTCATTTTATAATCTATTGCTTAAACATATCACCCAGAAACTAGAGAAATATATATATATATATATATATATATATATTGCATGGTTATTGACGTTCTTGATTCTGGATTTTAGATGCGGGTATTTGACTTTTTTGTAGTAAAAAAGTCCAATGATTTCTTGCTTTTGTAGTTTATGCACTGAGGGTTATCATTATTTTGGTTATGGAAATATTAAAGGAGGATTTTGAGTACTGCTTCTCTGATTTGTACATATTGTATATAATTTCATATTTCATACTCAAGATATTTAATATTATTAAATTATTAATCAAGATTATTTTTCTTAATTTTATTATTCATTTTTATTTTATTTTTACCTTACTTATATAATTTTTTGCAATTATTGCATTTTCCCAAAAGCATTTTTATATATGGCAGTTCTTAGTAAAAATCTCGATCCTGGCAAGATACACTTAGCATCTATGCAGTGTAGTGCCCGGTACAGGAATAATAATGGGGTTATTCCTGGATCGTAATCCAGTGACCATTTATACTCTCCTCCTCGTCCTTTATTTTTTCGCAAGTGTTCTGATGCTCGGTGCAAGACATGTCCATACGCTTCTCAATCACAAATTGTCTCAGATCCTAATTTTTCAAATTTTTGTAAAGCCTTTAATGTTATATATTGTATTAAGTGCAACTTATGTAATATGAAATATATCGGTGAAACATCAGGTCCAATTCATAAACGTATTAACCAACATCGATCAGACTCTAATAAAAACAAAGCAAAAAATATACAGTCTGCAGCTGAAATTCAACATTTTCATCAACATCAATTTAAAATTACGACATTTGAAATCCTTCAAATTCTAAAAAATAAATCGGAACGTCTCTATATGGAGTCATCATATATGAAATATTATGACACCATTTATCCATATGGGCTTAATAGTGAAATATTTAACAGACCTGTTAAAGTCTTCACATCTATAAATAACACTATTGATTATTCTTCAATTTATCCTACACTTAATCATAATTTAAATTGTAAAACAACACGAAACAAACGTGGAAAGGGATCTTTAGCAGTAGTAGTTTCCAAAAAATATATCACTAAGCAAATAAGTAATCTTGAAAGTAACTATTTAAAGCAATATAATTGGTTATTAATTCGAAAATACATATTTGCTATTAAAAAGAAACAGATTGCACAACATTTAAATGTATTTCTAAGTAAATCTTTCTCTAAACATTTCTCTGATATTTATTTTGATCTCATTATGACTAGAGTTAATCTTTTAAATATAAAATTACAAAAAAAAAACAAAAAAAAAAAAAAAAAAAAAAAAAAACCCATAAAGTTCAAAACACAAATACTCAAATGATAATAACTTTTTCAAATCAAATATTTAATAAAATTAATATCAATTCTATAATTAATGATAAAAACTGTTATTTTCCTATTAATAATCTTCATATATCAAAAATCTTTAAATATCCGAATACAATTGATAGAAAGATTTTTAACTACAATACATTTTCAAAAAATACATCTGCTGCAAGTAATTTTCCGTGTAAATGCAATGACCCCAATCTAAAAAATTATATAAACAATGATCATGAACATATAATCACTAGAAATCTTAATATTGTTAATGATTTTAAATTGAAAAAACTAATGAGTTATGGTACTAAATTTTGACTTCCATCTAAATTTAATGTAAAATCTATTATCAAGCAGTTTACATATGATATAGATGTTTTTATATGTAAAATTTCAATCTCTTATAATAAACCTATTGAATATTTTAATCATTGGAAATTATTAGTAATTGAAAGATTAACTATGGCTTTAAAATATAATATTTCTGATTTAGTTACTATTAACACAATGCATTTTTTCCAACAAATTAATAAATTACAAAAATACTATGTTATTACATATGTAGACAAATCTCCTAATAATTATGCAATCATATGTAATTCTTATTATCACCAACTTCTTACTAACTCTATTTCTTCTAATAAATCTTTTAAAAAAACTAATGAAAATGTAATTGTAAATAACCGTAAATTTCAAAGTTATTATAAACTATTAAATATTCTCTCTACTAACTTTAATTATCCTTATTTAGTGCTTATTCCCAAATTTCATGACTCCTATTAAATTTAGGACTGTAACTATTGGATGTAATACATATAATAATAAAGCCAATAAACTACTATTAAAAATTCTTAATCAATTATATATACTGACTACAAACAATGATAATACACATTGTATAAAAACAGCTATCAACTGGTCAATATTATGAAAAATCTTAATTGTGTACATAATATAACGACATATGACTTCAAAGATCTTTTTAATAATATAGATTTATTAGATTTACATAATATTATAAATGCATTATTTAAACAGTATCATCAAAAACTTGATTTACCATCTAATATAGATATAGCTTATTTTAAATCTTTAACTAACTTCATTATCTATAATAATTATATCTTGCAAGATAACACATTATATTTACAACACATCGGTATACCACAAGGTGGTTGTACATCCAGTTTATTATCAGACTTATATTTAAATCACTATGAACGTACTTTTACTAATAATAATCTACATTTATATCGTTATATCGATGACATAATTTTAATTGCCACTGATCAAACTAAAATTTCTCAATTTCCAGTAGATTGTCCCACTAATTTGGAATTAACGGAAAACCTCTTCACTAATAATACAATCAACTTCTTAGATCTTAAAATTACAATAAAAGACAACAAAACAATAACAGATCTATATGATAAACGTAAAGAATTTAAATTCAAAGTTAATACATTTACAAATTTTAAATCTTGTCTTTATAATTCTGTATATCGAAATATAATACTTAACCATTTATATAGAATAAAATGTTTATGTTCTTCTCATCTAATTAATAATAATATTAAAAAACTAATTTATGATGCATTAAATCAAGGTTTTCCAAAGAAATTAATATATTCTTTAATATACAATTAGTACTTACATGATCTTTAAAAAAAAAAAAAAAATTAACACATGCGTAAACAAAATTACAAATAAAAACTTATAAAATAAGAAAATATTTATAAAAAAACAAAAAATTGTAAAATAATAAAAAAATATTATAGGACGGATGGGTCGGTAGATGTTAGAGTACGGAGGAGGGTGGTGTTGTCTGGATATAATTTATTTAAAAAATTGAATGGGCATTTTAATTATAACTACATTGCTAATACACTTTAAATAAGGAGGTTAATTCGATATTTTATATATATATGGCGACGTTAAATTTTCACTTCAATTCATATTGAATTTATTTAGCTTAATTAATATTTATCAAGTTAACAATTAACTTGTTTTTATTTTTAGTCTTCTCGGGACAATATCGTATTAATTTCTAATAGTATACCATCTTTATGGTGAATAATATGCATAATAAGTTTATTTGATATAACTAATGATATTACAGTTTGAATTAAAATTGGGTTATTAGTATTTTATTATTCCTGTATGCTTTTTAATAATGTTTAATTTTGAACTTATTATTAAATGATTAATTAACGGTTATATGTGAATGTTAATATCATATTCATATTCTTTAGTTTTTTTATGGTTAATATGTAAATAAACCACACAATTTATTTGTTATCATTAGACAGGAAATGAATAGGAAATGAAGATTCTGACATAATTATATCAACATCCATTTTTTATTTATTTATTTTTTTCTTCCTGTTCATTTTATTAATTAATTTTTTTACATTTAAAAGTATTTCTTATAGTTTATGTTTTTATTATATATAATTTTTTATATATAATTTATTTAGTTTTATAGCATATTGATATATTATATTGTTTTGAAATTATTTAAATTTTCCGTATAGTTTAATTGGGTATAGTAGTAGAATATATTGTAATCATTCTATTAACATTTGTATTTATTTAATATTTATATGAATAATGGAATATAATATGGTATTTTTATATTAGGATTTGTTGGGATATAGAAGTTGGTATAGTATGAATGAATTAACTTATAATAGCATAATCTTTATGACATTATGTTCATATTAGTTTCAAGTTAATATCATAGATGGCAGCACTGAAATTTAAATTGGATTCTGTCTGATGCTTCGAATAGAGTAATAATATCAATTTTTGACACAAGGTGGAGCTTAATGTTGGCTATTTGCGATTTTGGAAACTTATAGTTTTGGTATTTTTTACTTTAGTTAAGAAATTAAAAAAAAATTAAAAGTGTTAAGAGTTAATTTACTTATTATGTAATTATTTTCTATTTGTATTATTTTAATTCTATTTATCACGGTATTTCAAAATAGATTAACTGTATACATCAGGTTTTAAAATCTGTGTTAACTTAACTGTAAAAATAACCTCAAACTTATCGTGCTTATGGATACTATCTGCTGATGTGTACTTGGATAAAATAACTGGGATTTTATTAGGCATTTTGTGTAATATTACTATTTTTTCTTGCTATAAATTAATTATTTAAAAGGTTGTATGGCTTTTTCCATTTCATAGCATTTAATTTTATTCTGTTTTCAGTTTGAAACTATTCCCATGGTTATATTGGTCGTTAGAGTACAGGAGAAAATTTTTTTTCAGCATTTAGCTTTTTTTCTCACAGAAAACGACTGATTTTGCTTATATAATTGAATTCTATACTCTTGATAACGTAATATATAAGCTTTTCAATTATTTTTATCGAGATCCATATTCTTCTTTTTTACTTCATTATTAATTCTTGTTATATGGTACAAGAGACTTTATTTTATACATAGCGGCTTGTTTATTATGTTTTTGGTGTCCATTCAGTGTGTTTGGGGACACTGCATTGTTGTAAATTCATTCATACTATCACAATTATTGATGGTGGTCAGTAATGTTTAATTAATGGTTATATATATATATATATATATATATTTCTTTATGGTGATTTTAAAAGGTAATATAACTAATAATTACGATGACAAATGAATAACAGAATAAAAAGCATGTTAAAGGATATTTTTTCCTTGTGTTCACATGTGCCCCACGTGTGTTCACAACTACCCCACTGATGGGGCACATGTGAACAATTTTTCGAATTTATAAAACTATTAAAAAATGTAAGAAGAACTATACAGGTGATTTAAAAAAAATACCATCTGTAAAAAAAGTACTGTTTACTATTTTGAGTAGTTTTTGTTTATAGAAATTAATCCAGTTATGAGAAAAAGCTATATTTAGGCGAACTGTTCACATGTGCCCCCATCTCCCCTATAGGGTAAGTCTTGTAATCGTTTTAAAAATCGAAAAATTGCTTTTGACGGATTTACACGTTTCAGACACTGGAGATTACGAAAAACATATTTTTAGAAAAAAAAAAATTGCCGTCCGTCTGTGTGTGTGTGTGTGTGTTTGTAAACGCTCTATCCTCCGAACAAATTGAGATACAGACTTTAAATTTGGTGTGTACTTAGTTTGTAATAATGGAAAGAAACCAATTGAATATCAGTAACCGATTAATATAACCTCGATGAAATATTCGTTCTGATAAAAGGTATATAAAGATTTTCGAAATTGTTTATTTTAAGGAATAAATATAAAAGACAATGAAAAAACATAAATTTGGCATAAAGAATGAAGTGTACTGGATAATTAGTTACCGAGATATTTATAATCATATTTTCTACACTCTTCAATTTTTCATGACCCTGTATTTCATTCAATTTTCAATTCAAAGATATATTTTAATTGGAAATGAACTGTTGGTTAATATGATTATCATTTTTGGAGTTATAAGGATGTTTATTTTTTGCAAATCGGCACTACTTGATTATCCCGTCGCCCAAAAAACTATTGCCAAACTATAAGATTAAATGCCAATAATGGCTTATCGTAAATGTCACATTCACTTGACATTAAACACTTTACACGTGTTTGTTACGTCATCAAGGGATTTTTAATTCGACGTTTTATTTGTATTTTCATTAATCTTTTACTAATTTATTTGTACTTTCGTTATTTAAAATAAAAATAATGCCAATTTGTTTAATTTTGGGAGTAGTTTGGCGATTCATATAATTTGTCGAAATGTGTCGACGGCATAATCAAGTAGTGTCCGCAATACAATAATAGAGCATTACTATGTATTAAAAATATTTAAATATACGTTAAAATTTTATTTTGGAATTGCAATGCATTTTATACATAGTTTACACGTTTTATTTTCATATTTTATATTATGTATATCCCTGATGGGTAAGTTTTACGGTGGCCCCCAACGACTAGTTTTATTTAACTCTAGTCATTATATGTAATTTTCATTGCCCCATTAAATAGTCATCTCTGATTTAAAAAAAATAAAATGTTTTCTATCATATCGTCTGATTTTTTATTGTGTAACATAGGATACATACAAAGTGATGTCTTTTTATCATGTACAGAAATGAATTCAATAAAATATTGAAAGCGGGACGCGATATTCTTTTATCCTCATTGAAAGGAAATACGAGTGAATCAATATTAATGATGCATACAGATGGCAGCTGAAACTAATCAGAAGACATTTTTATTATTTATAAATTAGAATTCACATTGTGTCCAAAGAGATTGATTTTCATATAGGATAAATTTATATTACGCTTCTTTTATATTTATTAAATAACCGCAATTTGTTTTATCATTTGTGAAACTTTCGATCCAATATTTAAATTTGTATAACATTTTGGTTAATAAAATAAATGGACCAAGAAACGGTAGAGTAAGAAATAAAACCTCACCATGGGGGAAGATTAAGTATAAAACTTTAATTTTGAGAAAAGTTAATTTAAAAATTTCGAAATAAGCTTTTAATAATTTTTTTTTTTGTTAGAGCTCTTTGCAAATATTTGATATTTCCTTTAACACGTTGAGTGCCACGGTGACTGACACTGAAGCTGAAAAATTTACAATGTTTTAAGTA
Organism: Maratus speciosus; assembly: GCA_963932465.1. NCBI lineage: Eukaryota > Metazoa > Arthropoda > Arachnida > Araneae > Salticidae > Maratus > Maratus speciosus. Next base: position 331,676,847 of record OZ010797.1, on the reverse strand, counting down.
ATTTTAAAGAAAGTATAATCCTGTAATAAATAAAAGGTAAGTGAATTTTAAATAAATTTTCAGTAATTATTTAAAACAATATATATATATATATATATATATATATATATATATATATATATTGTTTGGTTAAGTTAATAACAAAGTTAAGACAAAATAATTTCCGTGAACACGCAACCAGACCTGAACCTAAATATTCTGTTTGAAAACAATCCAAAATATGACCGGAACCAAATATGATAACCGACAAAAATATTCTAAAGAACCATAACCCGATCCGAGCAAGACAAAATAATTTCCTTGGACACGCAACCCGAACCGAACCTAAAAATTTCATTTGAAAAAAATCTGAAATCTGACATGAACCAAATCTGAACCCGACAAAAATATTCCGAAGGATCATAGCCCGATCCGAGGAAAACAAAATAATTTCCGTGAACACGCAACCAGACCCGAACCTAAAAAATCCATTAGAAAAAACGCAAAATCTGACCCGAACCGAATCTGAACCAGACCAAAATATTCCAAAGAACCATAACCCGATCCGAGCAAGACAAAATAATTTCTGTGGACACGCAGCCCGATCCGAACCTAAAAATTTTGTTTGAAAAAAATCCGAAATATGACCCGTACCAAATATGATAACCGACAAAAATATTCTAAAAAGCCATAACCCGATCCGAGGAAGACAAAATAATTTCCATTGATACGTAACCCCACCCGAACCTAAAAATTCCATTTGAAAAAGAATTGAAGAATTGAACCCAATCCAAATCTGAATCCGATAAAAATATTCCGAAGAACCATAACCGGATCCAAGCAAGACAAAATAATTTCCATCGGCGTGCAACCCTATCCGAACCTGAAAGTTCTACTTTAAGTTAACCCGAACAGTACCAGAAATAAAAATACTTCCGGCCGTAACCCGATACGAGCAAGGCAAATTAATTTCTGTTTACACGCAATATGACCAGAATCTAAAAATTCCGTTTGAAGTCAACTGAAACCCGACCAGAACAAGATCTGAAAACGACAAAATTATTTTAAAGAACCGTAAGACAATCCGAGGAAGTTAAAGTTATTTCCGTAGACACGCAACTGGATCCGAACTTAAAGGTTCCATTTGAAGTCAATCTGAAAACCGACCACAACCAGGTTTCGGATTGAGTTCAGTTAAAACTTTCAGGTTCGGATCGAGTTGCCGGTGGACGGAAATTATTTTGTCTGGCTCGCATCGGGTTATAGTTCTTTGGAATATTTTTGTCTGGTTAAGATTTGGTTCGGGGCGGATTTCAGGTTGAACTCATATGAAATTTTTAAATTCTGGTAGCGTTGCGTGTCCACGGAAGCTAATTCGTCTTGGTACTACTTAACGTAATACTACTTAATCTCGGATCTTTAGTTTATTTTCGTCGGTTACCATATTTGGTTCGGGTCATATTTCGGATTTTTTTCAAACAAAAATTTTAGGTTCAGGTCGGGTTGCGTATCCACGGAAATTACTTTGTCTTGCTCGGATCGGGTTATGTTTCTTTGGAATATTTTTGTCGGGTTCAGATATGGTTCATGTCAGATTTCAGGTTATTTTCAAATGAAATTTTTAGGTTCGGTTCGGGTTGCGTGTCCAACGAAATTATTTTGTTTTGCTCGGATCGGTTAATGGTTCTATAGAATATTTTTATCGGTTATCATATTTGGTTCCAGTCATATTTTGGATTTTTTTCAAACAAAATGTTTAGGTTCGAATCGGATTGTGTGTCCACAGAAATTATTTTGTCTTGCTCGGATTGGGTTATGTTTCTTTGGAATATTTTTATTGAGTTCAAATTTGGTTCGCCAGATATCAGGTTTTTCAAATGAAATTTTTAGGTTCGGTTCGGGTTGCGTGTCCAAGGAAATTATTTTGTCTTACTCGGATCGGGTTATAGTGCTTTACAACATTTTTGTCGGTTATCAGGTTTGGTTCGGGTCAGACTTCGGGTTTTTTTCAAATGGAACTTTAGGGTTCGGGTCGGGTTGCATGTAGACTGAAATTATTTTGTCTTGCTTGGATCGGGGTACGGTCTGTTATAATTTATTTATCGGGTTCGGGTCGGGTTATGAGTTAATAAGCCTAAAAAAATCACCCTGATCGGATAATAAGTGGTAATTTTTCAATTAGCCTAACACTTTCTAGGCTCTTTGCAATAAGGCCCCACCAGTGGCTGAGAGGTTCTGCTCTCGAAGCTGGTAGACGGGAGGTGCTGGGTTCGAACCCAATCGCGCCCGTCGGCCTAATCGTTCGGAGTTTTCGTGGTTTTCTTCGAGCCGTGGATTTCCATGCGTTAATACGGATTAGGTTCCCTTAGAAAGACCTCCACGGAAGGCACTCCCCCTAGGGCCTATATCCCTCGTGTAGATAATTGGCCGTCAAAAATCAACCCAACCCAACCCAACTCTTTGCAATAAGCCTGAAAATTATCAGGCTAATTGGAAAAAAGGGAGATGGATTCTCCAATTAGTCCGGCTCTTTGCAAAGAGTCTAGGCTGTTTGCAAAGAGCCTGATTTCTCAATTAGCCTACGACATATATAATTGCACGAAAGAATTCGTGCGCTTTACCGCACATGGGGAGGAATAGTTGAAACTAGTTTTTTAATGAGTTATGCGTTTTTTAGCCCACAGGCTGTCAAAGCCTGAGAGCTAATGTGCCCGCAGGTTCTGTAAGTACGTATGTACGTAGCGCGATAACTCTTGATAGAAATATTCGATTTGCTTCAAAAAATTTTTCTTGGTTCATTCTGATAAGGCGCTTCCCTGGTTAGTTTTGGGGGTTCATTGGTTAAGTATAAAATGGGGAACGGGGGGCAACTCTCCCTCAAATTAGATAAATGGATTTTTCAGGCAGAATTTTCCGATTTGCATCAAATTTTGTAAATAGGTTCATTCTGATAAGGTGCTTCTCCGATTACTTTTGGGGGTTAATTGGTTAAGTATAAAGAGGGGCTCGAGGACTAATCCTCCTTAATTAAGATAAATGGGATTTTCGGCAGAATTATCCGTTTTCCATCAAAATGTGTAATTAGGTTTATTCTGATAAGTACTTTTATTAGTTTTGGGGGTTCATTGGTTAAGTATAAAAGGGGAACGGGGGAGCTAATCCCCACTTAATTTAGATAAATGAGTTTTTCTATCCGATTTGCTTCAAATTTGGTATACCGATTTATTCTGATAAGGCGCTTCCCTGATGAGATTTGGAGGCTCATTGGTTAAGTATAAAGATGGGAAACAGAGGGGGGGGGGGCTGTCCCATTTAATTTATTTTTTGAGGTGCATTATTATTTGAAATAAGAGTATAATATACAATTAGTGTGAATAGCCTGTGAGCACAATGCCATCTGTTTAACCGGGCACTTTTCTTTTTATTAAATTGCTTATTTTAATATTGCAATTCATCATATGAAAAAAGGAATAAATATAATCTTCTAATAATGTTATCTTTCTGCTGGAAAAATTTTCATAATCTGTGACTGATGCATGATGTTTTTTATTGTTTATTTATGCAGATACATATACATATAAAACTAAACATTACGACTGATGTTGTTAGACAATAAATGTAGATGGATAGTCTGTAAGTGATGCATAAATGACCTTTCTTCTTTAACTTTTTGAAATCCTACGTAATTGTTATCGCTACATTTAAAGTTCATCTACGAAAAAAAAAAAAAAAAAGAATTATATCACTGTTGTGGACATTTGTCCTCAACACTTCAAAACCAATTTTGTAAATTATTTATTGTATTATTATTATTATTATTATTATTATTATTATTATTATTATTATTATTATTATTTTACTGATTGATTTTATATGTTTTAATTACTGTTTAATATGTAAATGCAGTGTTTAAGTATGTTTTTCTCAAGGTTTCAGGCAACAGACAAGGTGGTCTTTTATGAGGAAATTAAATTGGTTCCACCGAAATTGAGAATTTACTATGACAGTCCTTAAAGAAAATATGTAAGAACAAAAAATCTTCTTAAAACACCATCAAAAAATTTTAAATGCGCTAGGCCTTTCGAAAGATCTGAGTCTTTCTTCGTCAGGCGCAAAGAAGACGTGCTTCTACTATGAAAGCAGCAGCAAGACTGAAATGAGAGATAAGAGAAAGGAAACAAGCTGAAGAAACAGCCAATAGGAAATTAGAAATCAACAGCCAGTAGGAAAGTAGAACAACAGCCAATCACAGAAGAGTATAATCAAAACAAAAGAACACAGAGTAGAAGGGGTAAAAAATGGGAGGAAATAAATAAATAAATAAATAAAATAATGCATACCTTTAAATATGGGAACACATGAAATAAAAAAAAATGAATAAAATATAAAAACAGACTAATATTAATTAATACAAACATAAATTATATGGTAGTACTGAAAAGGTTTTTCCAAGCTGTAGAGAGCATTGTGGAATCAGATTTATCATTAACAATAACATCACGATTAAGATAAATAGCTAGATTTTCAAGAAAGTCCAATTCAGAGGTACTCTTGGCATTAAAGATAATTTTAGCATTTTGAAAATTAAAACTGTGGCCGGAATCCCAAGAGCGTTTGGCAATACCAGATTTAGAAAATTCTTGATTGATTACATAACGAGAGCGTTCTTTTAAGCGGGCAGTCCTTAAGTCTGGAGCGGTACAATAACTTGACAGTTTGTGTCAAGGATGTTTTATAACTTTTTTTATTGGAGTTGTAACTTGGACCTCACATGTCGAGAGCGGTCCTGAACTGTGGCGAGAACCCGTTAGTAGCAGGCGGAGTTCTCTGAAACCGGGGCGTCCAAAGCGCTCAAATGGGAGATTGCGGTGAAGGGGCGATCTGAAGGTTGTCCGGCATTGGCTGGGATTGGTTAAGTTATTCAGGGTCCTGTTTCTCTATTATTCTAAGAAAGAATAAGGTTTTTACATATATGAGAAATGTACTAGATCTCAGTATCATTAAGCATTAGTTCTCAGTATCATTATGTAGTTGATCTCAGTAGAGTGAGCATCTCTCTCAGCAGCAGTATGAGTTTAGCTATGCAGCGGTTCAGCAACCAAAAATGACTAGCAGCTGTAATCATGGATTTGGTCCAAAGTCCGGGTTTTGTGAACTGACATGGTACAAAGTCAGAGATCACCAATAATGACTCTATTGGGGAGTTTTAAACCCAGTTTGGGCTAGGTACATAGTCAAAGAAAATATTTGGTTTTATAAGAAAAAGTGTGTGTTAAGAAATAGTGAAAATTAAGTGATGAACTGTTTTGCGTCCTGTAAGCGTAGAATCTCCAGTTATTTGGACGTGCCACCTGATCATCACCTTGCTTGTTTAAAGGTATTTGTACCTTATTGTTTATTGTTCCATTTTATTAAATGTAAAATAGTACAATGTTTACTGTAGGGTGGTCATGCCCAATTAAGGTGATTAACACAAAAGGGTCAAATGAAAAAGTAACTGGTTACAGTAACTTGTAAGATTTGAAGTAATTATAATTGCTCTCATATAAGAGAGTGTTTGGGTAGTGTTATTATTGCTAAATGTGTAAATATGTGTTTTTGTAAATAAACTTAATTATTATGTTAATTTATGAGTTTTCTTTAATTGCATCATGAGTCATTTATATTTAACTAGCCACCCTTGGTGACCAGTTTGGTCTCTCTTAAAATTTATGTTTGGGAAAGCATGCTAAGCATTGTCTCATGTTACTTCTATTCATAATTTAATTTACTTGGACTCCTTAAATATAATTAATATAATCTCTTAAGCTAATATTAGATATTCTTACATTAAACTATCTCAATTTGTTGATTTTCTGTAAGCAAGTAAACCCTATTGATTTACAATGGAAGTCTATGAGAATTTGACGAAATATTAGAGATATCACCAAGTTGGTGTCATATTTAGCGACTAATTTTGGTTGACAAATTTGGCGGTATATCGCCAAGTTGGCGACAAACCTAGCGGCATTTGGTGACAGAACAGGGTTCCCCTATGGTAACCCCCTTATAGGTATGAAGTTGCATTAAATGCTGTTCAATAACCAATGAGATGCGTTCGAGCGTTGCCATTAAACAATTAACAAATAATCGCGATTCCTGTGCCACGTACGATAGCATAATATATATATATATATATATATATATATATATATATATATATAGATGGTGACAATGGAACCCTATTTGGCGATTTAATCATCTGCGCCCGACTAAGATAAAAGTAGCAAAATGGTCGCTAGGCATAAAAAAAGTGAAGCGATCAGCCCGGAACTGTTGATAACAGTCATATGACTTAGGCTTTTATTATATAGATTATGCTATTTTGTATCAGGACTAACAGCTAATTTGGCATTGTAATGCACTTCTTTAATGTTGTCTATAAGTTAATCCGTTTAATAAAGATTCACAACGCACTGGACGGTTGAAGTTGTCTTCTGGCTATCCAGGACAAGTGAACGATCTCGCAATTTGTTTATTTAATATTTTAATTTACTGTAACTATGAGAATACAGGTTAAGGGGTTTACTTTAGGGTTTTAAGAGTAGGTATATGAATAGTGGAGCCCCCTTCCCCACGCATGTATGTTTGAGTTGGACATTAAAGGGTTAACGCTGTTTTTCTTCAAAGAGCCCTGATCCTCCCAACAATCACCTGGAATTATTCAGTGGCATATAAGAAATATGTAACGTACACCATTTTATGGTGCATTGAAGTCAATAAAACATCGAAATTCTAAATACGATATTTTTTTTTTACGTACATTGAAATGAAGTGAGAGTGAGACCTTGTAAAAATAGGGGGGTGTAGCAATAAATTTTAGCCCTCACATAGAAATAATTGAGGGAAATTTATGAAATTGCTACATTTTATGAGTATTTTTATATGTAGTCAGTGTGCACAGTAACACATTTGTGCAACCGGTATTTCAAAGGGAGGGGGGGGGGGATGTATTCCAAGAGGCGCGATAGTAGACCCAAAGGGGGGGGGGGGCATTTTTCTAACTTTTGCCGACCCCCACAGGGGACATATTGTTGGAAAGTCCTGTGATCACTTATTCATGCTATGCATAACTACATTGTAAAGTCACCTGGTGACTCGTCACAAAGCAGCAGTTACATTGACTTCTCAGTGGAGTCACATATAGTGATCATTTGACACTCATAATGAGATGTATGGAATTTCCTATTTTTTTGCATCACCGTAGGGACTGTGACACTTGTGACCATGTGTGACATGAATGAGATGTTATATGTGCTAGCTGTGTTGTAGAGATCGTAATTACTCGAATTATATTATTTCCTTTTGAGTGTTCGCTTATTTGAAAATTAGCATTTTGTGACTTTCCCTTAATTTTTGATAACCAGTGTAGAAAGGACTCATAAAATGCAGAAATTTCATAAACTTCACTCAATTATTTCTATGTGAGGGCAAAAACTTATTGATACACCCTCGTATCACCTTTCTGTTGGAAAGCATTACATAATGTATGACTAATGCATGATTTTTTCTTGTTTATTTATGCAGATACATATACATATAAAACTAAACATTTCGACTGACGTTTTTAGAATATAAATGTTTCGCGTCTGTAAGTGATGCGTAAATATTACGGAGTTTCTTCTTTAACATTTTGACATTCTACGTAATTGTTATTGCTACATTTAATGTTCATCTCTGAAAAAAAAAATGTTTTATATCATCTGGAATTATTCAGTGGCAAATAAGAAATATGAAACGTAAATTATTTTATGATGCGTTGAAATGAATTCAATAAAATATAGAAGTTAAATGCGATATTTTTTTTTATCTACATTGAAATAAAATGCGAGTGATTCAATATTAATGACGCTTGGAAATGTCAGTTGAAACTATCGAAAAGATATATTGTTATTCTTAAAATTCGAATTCGGTATGTCCCCAGAAAAATTATTCTACTGTGTAAGATACATTTGAGAAATGAACACTTCCATATCCTTCTATATATATAAAAAAAGCAACGACTTGGAAATGGACCAACAAAAATGTACGTAGATCTTCCCGGTACACTCCTAGATTGGCATCATATTTCTTGTAACCGGGGGTCTTTCTTTGTTAATATTAAGAAAACTGTTTCATACAAAACTTGAAAATTGGTGATCTTATATAGAAATATTTGATAAACACGCTGATGCAGACAATTTTTAAATCGATTAATTATTTAAGGAGATATTTAATGTCAAAGTTGGTCAAAATCATTTCATTAAAAAATTTTATATGAGCAAAAACTATACATCGGAATTTAAACATTTTTACATCATTTAATACATTAAAAGTTCTCGGTGTGCAGACTGCATTTATTTTTTTAATTTGACTCATTTTTTGACGATTTATCCCCATTTTAAATTAAAATTTTCCGCATTTCGAGAGATTTTTTTACATATTTTAGAAAAGGATATTATTTTAAACTGTTGACAATTTTAAAAAAAGCGCAAAGAATAATATTTCCTTCAAATTAAAAATTTATTTACACGTGGCTATTATAATCCGAAAAAAACTTTCAAATGAGGATTAAGTGATTACGTGTTAAAAATCAGGAAACTATTGAAAATTACGTCATAAAAACTATTGTTACACGTGAATTTTAAAAGAGAAAGAAAATTTTGAAATAATAAATTCATTATTAAGCGTTAAAGTCGCAAATGAAGGAAATTTACGTCATATTTAAAAAGACCAAATAATTGACAGTTGGCAAAACAGTTTAAATTAAAAAATATATTTGCGCGAGACATTCATTTCATATTTTGAGATAATCTTTTCAGCTATGATCGTGAATTCTAAGATAGCGCAAACAATATTTCCTTTCCAACAACAAAAGTATTTTCATGTAAATGTTAAAAAGAGAAAGAAAACTTTGACGCCAGATATAAAACGATACATTTCAAATGTGTTATTTAAAAGAACTTTCTTATAGAGCTATTAAAAAAGCGAGAGACAAAAAAATGTTTACTTAATTCATTTTACATTAGCTTATTTTCAAAATTTTAACTAATTTTTTTAAATCAAAAACGAAAACAGCCATTGTATCCCTTAACAAACACTGATTTCGCCTTAAAAATCTGCAATCAAAGAATAGGAATGAAAACCCGTTTACAGGGAGATCGCCATTAAAAAAAAAAAAAAAAATTATAATTCAATCTTTTTAAAGCCGATGAAATTAGCCTGGTTTTAGAATCTGAGGTGTCGGAACGGGGGTTGGCCAGCGTAACTCGTAGGGGGTTGAGCCCCCTAGTATTTTTAGATATTTCTTTTAAATTTTAGAATAATCGCTAAATATTGTTGATCTTTATGAAATTTTTTATTCTATTTATGCTTTTAAACTGTTAAAAATTTGATGTAGATTGAATAAATTTTTATTAGTACAGTAACTGCAACAATAAGATAATTAAATATTGTCCGATGATTTTTAGATTTTCGAATTATGAATTAACATTATGTTAAATCATAATTCTGTTATACGCTGAGCCGATATTGGATATTTTAACCCCTTAAGCGTCACGCCCGACAAGTGTAGGCTACAGATTGTTTGATTGCCTCCACTTTTTTGAAGTAGAAATATTTACCTTATTTAATGACAGATAAAATGATGCGAGAATAAAGTCAGTTATTCTATTTTAAAAAACTGGTGGGAATCAAACAATCTGACTTAAAAAAAGTAGTCTACACTGTGAAAGACACGGGCTCGAAAATTAAGGGGTTAACGTTCGCATAAACACCAAAAAGTGAAAATTCATAACATTTTCTTTTACGTTAAATGCAGTTTTGCTTTAAAATTAGTATCGCTATGAAAAACTTCCTACTCATTTACGATAAACACATAATCATATGCTAACAAGAAAGCAAAATCATACGTCAAGCATATATTATGAAACACTTTCCAACATTTCAAAATATTTTACAAAACTTCGCCGTTTAATAATAAAAAAAGATGCCAAAGTAAACAATTTAGAAAACGCATAACACATTTAAAAACTAGATTTCAGCATCCATAGTCATAAATCAAATATTTTGGTTCAGCCCTGTATATTATCTATGAATTTGTATAGATTCTACATTATATGCTAAAATTTAGTTTAGTTAGAAAACGCACAACACAGTTATTCCACCTTCAGATGGAAATGTACTAGATCATTATGTAACCAAATTCTTTTGTGTAACCCTGTAAATGAATGATAATTGCTTTGTATTCCACATTCTACAGAAAGTATGTGTCAGTGAATCTCAGAAATTCATAACAAATTCATTATATTTGTAATAGAGTAATTACATACATATTAAAATAAAGTTCATTATTAATATATATTTTTTAGTTATATATTTACTTAGTGCTTCAATAAAATAATTTTTAACAGTAAAAAGAAATTTATGCATAGAAAACTTTATGCTACAAAATCTTAAAAAAAGAAAAAAAAAGAATTTTTATCGAATTTATCTATTTATATATCGTACGCGCAATGATTTTAAATTACAATAAACTAGATTACAATAAAATATTGTACCTGATATAAAAATAGTTTCTATGCCTTTTATTTTCTTTTAGTAAAAAGTGTATCCTCTTATTGTGTAACAAAATTAATGCAAACAAAAAGGTTGAAGAAGAATTAAGGAATTGTCTCTTTTATGTTTTGCAGTAAACTTGGTTATGCACTGTTATTTATGAATAATTTAAGAAGACTGGCCAAACGTATGATTCTTTGTGTGCAAAAGAAAAAGTTGAAGAATTAAGGGATTCTCTCTTTATATTTTGTAACAAACTCTAGTTATAGACTGTTATTTATGAATAATTCATGAAGGCTAGTCGAGGTATATATTCGCGTACTTAATAAAGGTGAAATTTTCATTATAAAATTCCGGTGCCAATGTGGCAATTAAAAATTAAAATTATGTGACGCCATAACGGCATCACCGCCTCTTAAGGGGTCAAGAAATTTGGTTTAATATTACCCAATATGCTTTTTTTTAAAAATTTAGGTATTATATTTCTGCGTGTTTAGAATTGAAAATTTTATATAGACTGAAACACAGATTCTTAGCATTATAGAAAAACATGTACAGTAGAACCTCGATTATCCGAAGTAATTGGACCGACCTTCTTTCGGAAAATCGAAATTTTCGGATAATCGAGAATGCTTCAATTTTAAGATTAAGGAGAAATATATGTAATATTTCTTATTATGGTAACAAGTGCTTAATAAAAATAAAGCAATAGCAAAATAGAAACAAGAATAAATTAACTGAATTTTAATTTTGAAATTAAATACCTTTTACATATATCACAAGGGTTTGAAAAAAATGTTTTATTTGTCGGAGTTTCGATTGCCTTGGCTTTGAAGCTCTGTCATGGAGTTTTTTTTTTAAATTATTAGTTCTCCAATATCACAATCTTTCTGCTGTTCCAGTCATGCCAAACTTTTTGTAAAACATTCAAAAGCTTCAGAATTGCTAATTTTTACGTTTTCTTCGTTCCACACTGCAGCTTACGGGAGCTCAAGTTAAATTCAAAGGAACTTAATAAAGGGGATCGGAAATATTTATATGTACTCGTAGTTAGGAAAGGATCGCTTGCACAAAAAGCTTTGAAAATGGATTTTGCACACAAGGAATGTGATATAAAAAAAAAAAAAAAAAAAAAAAAAAAAAAAAAAAAAAACTTTAAAAATGGATTTTGGTTAACCGAGAGTTTCGGTTAAAAGAGTTTCGGATAAAGAAGGTTCTAATGTACTTATCGAAAATAAAAAGAAACGTTGTATCGTTTTTTAATATTTATTGAACACACAAACTATTTACATGAAATAACTATGCACCAAAGGTAAAAAAAAAAATCAAACACATTTTCAGGAAATAATCTTCTGACAATTAGCCGAATCGGCTAATAAAAAACTAGGCATCCTTAACAACTTGGAATCATTAACAACTTGGTCCTTAACAACATAGCATCATTAACAACTTGGTCCTTAACAACTTGAAACTTCCTCTTCCGATTGTTGTCTCTGTAGGGCGTGAAACATTTAATACTTATTCATGCAGTAAATGTGTGGGAGATGAAACCCAAAACATTAAAATTATCCAATCAAGTTATTTGAAAAAATTAAGATTTTTAATATTGTTTTAAATTCAGTTTTCAAGAGAAAAAAATTCTAATAAACTAATATTTCAAGTTATTCAAGTTAGAATTCGGAAGAAATGATTGAAAATCTCTCATTAATTTGAATCACATCAGCCCGGAAAAAAGTAAGGTCAGTCGGGGTAACTGGACCCACGAGGTAACTGGGCCATAGGCTATTTTATAAAAAACCGTTGATGTGTTTTAAGTTTTAGCTTTTGTGAACGATGCCCCTTAACCTCTACTTCCTAAAACAAGTTGGAAATTGCTCGTCAAACGTGGCAAATGAGGTGCGTTCGTACTATAACTAGTTTTATAATTATTTTTTGCACCCCATATTGTACTGAATGTGTATTTATTTGCAATTCATAAGTGCATAGTCTGTAACCTCATTAAAATGCACTTGTAATAATTTTTTCCCATTCCCCTTAATGTAACGGAAAACTTTTGACTGTCCCTGTAATTAAGCTATACATCCGATTTTCATGAAATTTGAAATGGCTCGACAAAATTTTGCAGCAATTATATATTTAAAATTTCAGCCCATTCGGAAAGCTGTAACATCATTAAAATGCACTTGCAATAATTTTTCCCATTGGCTTTAATGTAAAGAAAAAATTTGACTGTCCCTGTAATTAAACTATACATCCGATTTTCATAAAATTTGAAATGGCTCGACAAAATGTCGCAATAATTATATGTTTAAAATTTCAGCCCATTCGGAAAGCTTTAACATCATTAAAATGCACGTGCAATAATTTTTCCCATTGGCCGTAATGTAAAGAAAAACTTTTGACTGTCCCTGTAATTTAACTATACATCCGATTTTCATAAAATTTGAAATCGCTCGACAAAATTTTACAACAATCATATATTTAAAATTTCAGACCATTCGGTTGGGTAGTTTTTGCTCTATTATATGCGGACGGACGGACAGACAGACGGACGGACAGACGGACGGACAGACGGACGGACAGACGGACGGACAGACAGACGGACTGAACGACGACTATAGGTGCTACGTATTTATATAATTACGAACGCACCTAAAAACGTGTGTCAACTCATTCATAACTCTCTCTTTGCTGTGATAGGTTGTCGGAAATTTACGTTTCTTTTTTTTTAAACAACGTCAATTTGGTTGAACTTCCTCGTCTTTTTATTAAAATACTGCAAGTATTTTTATTAAACAATCATTTTTTTTAAAGATAGGCATATAACTACGTTAATATTAATTAATATATTTATTTCTATACATATATACTTTATGTTTCAAATGTAAGACCGGTGTCCCAGTTACCCCATAAATTTTTCAAGAATGGTGTAACTGGGACATGTACCGGGGTAGCTAGACCATGCTGCATCCAGTTGCCCCAATAGTTATAAATAATTTTTTTGAGTTTCTCTTACAACAGGGAGTAAATTTCTTCATTGTGTTTTTCTCACAATAAAGAAAATTATAGAATACCTTATTAAAATTATGTAACGAAATTTAAAAAAAAAAGCATATTGGGTAATATTAAACCAAATTTTTTGACCCCTTGAGAGGCGGTGATGCCCTTTATGGCATCACATAATTTTAATTCCTAATTGCCACATTGGCACCGGAATTTTATAATGAAAACTTCATCTTTATTAAGTATGCGAATATATACTTTTACTTGTTTTCAAATAGATTCTTTTGTAAATACTGGTGTCATTAAATCATTTCAACATTTTATGAATGCAAATATCTTGCCCCTGAAAGCGAGATTGCCAAACCTTGAAACTGTACGATACACTGGGGTTGCATTCCATAGGGAAACTTTTATTGTTCCTACCACTATTTTGAAAATAATATCTTCATCGGACCTTTTTAAGAATATGTTAAATAAAATCATCATAAAGGTAACTCATTAAGAGTTCTGGTAGGAACAATAAAATTTTCCTTATATAATGCGACTCTTGGATACAGATAAAGTACTTAAGTACTTACGTAACCGTTTGTTCATAGATTTTCCTTGCTATTTTTTCCCTTAAAATACCCATGTGACTTTTATACTTATTACTATACTAAAATACATAAGTACTTACTTAATTTTTATGTTTTTGGTATAAATAAATCTAATATTTTCACTTTTAGTGTTTTTTTTAGACAAATTGACAGCAAAGTTTTCTCTTACAACGCTCTTTATTGACATACAATTTACATGATCTGCCTGGTTTAATTTTTTTTAAATTGTGCTGGAAAGATATATACTTGCTAAAATGTATCCATAACTTAAATGCATTGCAACACAGGAAATGAGGTTGATTAATATTAATTTGGATGAGGAGATTAATTTTCAAGAGTCTTAATATACGTACAGTGATGATAGCACCAATGACTCTAGGTAAGCGATATAATTAAAAGTTCCCTTCAGGGTAATCTAAAGAAAATTTAATATATTAAATATTAAATTATAATTAATCCATGCGTTGTGTTGCCTTTTTCGGAGATCGCCTACCTTCTAAGCCTGTAATTTTTTTTTATCTAATATTTTTCTTTAGCAAATTCAAAAAGATAAATAGATTTTTTTTTTTTAACATTCCCATTCCTATAAGAGAAAAATATTAATTAAGAATTAAAACAAAGAAAAGATTACTCATATCTTGATTTACATTTTATTGTATGAGAATATTTACAATAAAAAAATGCTATTTACATATTGTGGGTTATAAATCTCAATAGTAATACTGTTGCACATTTACATTTTTTAGACCCATTTTAATTAATTATTTAATTAATTTTATAATACGTGAAAATCACCATAGACCGTGACTTTTTATATGTAATTAATATTACTAATTCAGAATGGAAATAATCATAATTTTCTCTACCTGGAATACTGCCCGGGCAGCATGGAGAATTGCAGCAGAAAGGGTGGAACCCCACTCAATATCACAAATAAAATAATCCAATGGTTGAAGCACTATTTAATCATACAGGATAACATATTTTTTAAGACCTCATTAGGCTAAATTTCTTGTATATATATATATATATATATATATATATTTATGTTAAACGATGCAAAAGCAAAGTGTTAATATATTATAAGGATTAAAGCAACATCTTATTTTTTTTGCTGCCAACTGCATCGAGGACAAATCTGCAAGTGAACATTGTTTCTTACATACACAGAAAACCAAAATCGGACAATGTCTTTTTTACATTACATATGCAAACATAAAATTATACCATATACCTATAAAATTTGCATAGAGAGTTACCTCCCATCTTTACAGGCGAATATCATTGGACTAAACTGAATTTATGTGGTGCAATCGTATAGGTTGAGTTTTGCTGATCCCAATTATATTTTTTTTACTTTATTCCATCTGTGGTCCTTTCTGGTCAAGGGTCAGCTGTAAATTTTCGTTGTTATCCCTTCGTGTTGTCCTGCACAACTATAAATCGTAATTTCGATGACTTTTATAGATTTATTAGTATCGTAAATTTTATCTGTACGATACTTTACCAAGACAGGCACTTAACCTAGTTCTGATTATATTATAGTCATACGAATGTTTCTTTTCATATGCTGCCTTGTAGATAATAACATCATAGTTTATAGATAAAAGGTTAAAGTTTGTTGGAAAGACATATTCTTTCCATCAAGTTGTTTACACTTTTTCAAACAGGACCGGATATCGCACATGAAAAAAAAATAAACGCGTGGGGAACATAGATCCTCCTGGTCCATTTACCCCATTTTTATGTGGCAACTGGACCCATGAGGAAAGAAAGATGAAATATTCATATTTTTATATTTTTAAATATTAAAATGTAATTTTGAGCATTTCTGTCTGATAGAGGGAACCTAACTGAACATATTTACAGAAGTTCAGAGTTTAATTCAAAAGAACATTACCTTTTTGAAGCTGAATTGTCAGAAGCTCCAGAGTCACATTGTAAAATCATGGCCCAGTTGCCCCAACTAACCTTATAGTTTATATACTTTTTTTAAGCGTTCATAGAGTTACAAGGGGTCGGAGTTTGAGGATGCTAAAGTAAAATTCACACGAGAAACATTAACTTATATCTTCCTAAAAAAGCATTCGATTTAAATGTTTATTTTATAATGGTATAGAATGAAAATACCCATACTCCAGGTATATTATTCTGGTAAATACTACAGGTATATTCTAGTCAAAAACATATATTAGTATTATGTAAATTATAAATGAATTCATATTTTAAAATAATAAATTATGACCTACGTTAATTTTTACATAAAACGAATCACAATCTTAAACAAGAACGGAAAAACATGCGTCCAGCATAGATTATGTAACACTTTCCAACATATTCAGAATATTGTGAAAAAACTTCACAGTTTATTAAGGTGAAATATGATGTCTAAAACAAAAAAAAAAAAAACAATTTGAAAATCCAATTTCTGCTATTACAATCAATAGTCGGAAAATATCCTTTTTTGTGCAGCCCTATATATGATCTATGGATTTGTACGTATGCTACATAGTATGTTAAAAGTTAGTCCGTTAAAACAAATAGCACAGTTGAAAATTTCCATTCAGCAATTTCCGTGATCAAACAGAAATCTACTTGAGAAAGTTTGTGTAGCCCTGTATATGATCTATAGAATTTATTCACACCAAGTAATATTTAAAAAAATAGTTCAATTTAAAAATGCGTATCACAACTGAAAACGCACTTCCCGCTATTGTAGTTCAATTTCTTTTTAGTCAAATTCTTTTGTGTGTAAGAAACCGGAAAACTCTGTAAATGAACGACATATTCTATGCACACCATATTCTACAGTAAACGCCGTGTAGTTCACCTCAGTGATATATATAAGTTTCAGTGTGCTTAAAATAGTGTTATAATATCAGTAAAATACACCGCAAACATTTTTCTCCAAATACGGTCCTATAACGGAATTATTTTAAGTGTCTCTGTAAACGAACCGCAAATGCTATACGTTTCATCTTCAATACCGAGCATTCAATCGGACGATATTTACCAGAGTTAGAGCACGAACGGATAGACAGACAAACCGAATTCATAAACACTTTTCAACTTTGTTGGTAAGCTCATTTCGATCATTAGTTTTCAAGGTACTGAGAAATTGTACTTTTGGAATTTAAACCGACCGTTTACTGTTATAAAGTATCTACAGAAAAGACACAATAACCAGAAAGTTTGTGGATTATTTTCTTTCATACAGAGTAAATTTATTTGATATTTAAAAATACTGTATAATTCGTCTGGTAATTAGTTGCATATTTTCGGCATTTTTTACTGTAAAATCATAATGTAATTTTTCAAAAACTTTATAGATGCACCAACCCCCTCAACATATTTCTTTTTATAACACTATGAAGATTTAAGTAAAAGTGTATAAACTATAGGTGGCTTCCTTGGTCCAAGGAACTCAAATATGCTGTCAAAAATAGGTGATGCCCGATGAAAAATAAAATTTGGTGATCTTTTTAATATTTAGACTATCTTTTATAACAATATAAACCACATCAGATTATAAAGAATTACATGCGAGTTAAACGGTATCTACAGATTTTTACAAACGCCACATATTAATCCAAAACGTAATTCAGATATAAAAAAAGAATGACACATCTAAAAACGCACTTACAGCAATTACTATCCATAGTTGGCATGTATCCAATTTTTTGCGTAGTCCTGTATATGAATTATTTTATATTCTATAAACAACTCGCAGTATATTAAATACAGTTCAGCAGAAAAATGCATAATTAAAACTACTTTTAATCAATTCATACCTGCACACAGCGATATTTACGAATTCTCTTTTGCAACCCTGTATATGATCTGCAAACAGTTTCATTTTCAACAACGCTGGAAAACATTAGAAACTGCTAAAAAATGATTAGTACGCCGTATTTTTCCTTTATAAGTTAAAAGTCTATATTATATGGAGTTTACAGTGCTTATAGTACAGATTATACTGTTACAGTGTTAAAATTTATACGCACAGTATAATTGTCTAAAATTTAGTAAAATTTACCACAAGTGAAAACGCACTTCCATCAATTATTATTTATAGACAGTGCTATAATCAAATTTATTTAGGTGCCACTGTAAATGTAACTATAAATACCATGGGTACCACATTTTAACGCAAGCATCTTGTAGTGCACTTCAGTAATGCACTGTGTGGCCGAGATAAGAAAAACCCTGAGTAGGTTTCCTTCTTTCGAAGGTTCCAAAACTTGTAGGGAGGGAACTTCATCCATAGGACAAAAAAGACCCCTAATTCTCGGAATGATCGGTTGAATGTGAGAAAAGCAAATGCGGGACTTCCCTAAAATAAAGTCGACTGACCTTGGCAACAGGACGGAGCCGAGACCGGTTCTAGAGTCTTTCTTATCCCAGCCAGACAGTATCAATATTTTTCAATAGTTTAACATCATTTAAAAACACTGCAAAGCGCAAACTATTTTCCGCTCTAGACCAATATGTTACGAAAATCTTTTGTGTGACAAAGTAAATGAAATATTAAAAAAAAAAATACTGAACTTTTCTGCAAATAAATGATTTGGGCTCCAGATTCTACAGAAAGTGTGTTCTAGTAAAACATCGGAAATGTATATGAATTGCATTATCTTTGAAATAGCGTAATGTCATTAAAATGCACTGTGAACAATTTTCCTCCATACATTTGAATGTAATGGAACTCTTTTGAGTGTTAGTGTGAACGAACATATAAATGCTACACACTTCATTAGGTGCCTTTCGTAATTATATAAATCCGTCGTAGCTATAGTCGTCGTCCGGCCCGTCCGTTTGTCTGTCTGTTCGTCTATCCGCATATGACAGCTCAAAAACAACCAAACCAAAAGGTTTGAAATTAAATTCCATATAATCGTAGCACAATTTTGTCAAGTAATTTCAAATTTCATGAAAATCGAATCAAAACTTTAAAAAATATTAATAAAAGTTTTCTTCCTTCTATTAAATCTCTCATACGTAATTAATTCAATGAAATCCCATGATAGGTAAAATGATTCTAGGTTGCCATAGCGATTACGTCCTATTTAAGATAAACACTGTCATTTCCGTATAACTGAACTTAATATATATAATCGTAATAAATTTTGTATTCATGCATTTTTGCATAAGAGTGCAACAACTATTGCACCAACATCGGAATATTTATCACATTTGTATTAGAACGAACGCACCTCATTTACCACGTTTAACGTACAATTTCCGAGTTGTTTTCAATTGCGATTATGCTATAATAAACCACAATAACATTTGCATAGCAATCCGAGTGCATTTAGAAGAATAAGAGCACGGATAAAAGGACAAACGCAGGGGCATCGCCATGGGGGGGGTATGGAGGGGAGCCTCCCCCCAATATATGTGAAGTTGGGAAATTTGAGATTAGAGTTGGAAAATTCTAGATTTTTGAGACATTTTCTTTTTTTAAAGTAATAGTAAAAAAATTACGAAATTTTTATTGTTTTGGTGATTATTTCGAGTACTGCAACAGTAAACAAGTTAAATTATCAAAAGAAATACAAAAAGAAATCAGCCACACTCAATCTATCATTGTATTTTTCAGTTCTACAAAAATATTGTACATCTACCAGACCTAAATTTCTCTACTCCTGTCCATCAATAACTGACCATCAATAACCAGTTCCTTTATTTCCTCCAAAACTTTGTTCCTTTCTCAAAAATTTCACCCTACCCCCCTGCTCCTCCCAAAAGAGGATTCAGCTATTTTAATCCAAAGGGATTGCAGCTTCTTTTGAAAATTGGAGATCACTTGTAGCACAACAGAAATGAATGTAGTAACCTACTTGAAACACAGCTATGGGCAAGAAGATTTGATGAGTTTTCACAACTTTTTTGACTAATTTTGCGATTTTTGAACAATATTTTACTCATTCTCGTGATTTTTTTGCCGCAAAAATTAGTTAACCCTTCGCTGTCAAGTAAAAAGCGTTATACGAGCAAATGCTTATATAAGAAGTCGTTAGTTTAGATAAATTTGTCACATTTTACTTTTATTTGTGTGCGGAAATATATATCAGTCCTGCTCATTTATATTCATATGTGTTTATAAAATTTTAAACCAGAAGTCCAGTGTTCTGTGTTTAAAGCTGTTCTAAAAAGTTACTATAAATCTAAGCACGAAGAAACCCTTCATAATAGGAAAAGAGTTTTCGTGCAAGATTTTGGAGCATCTGAAAATCCATTCGAGGATGAAAAAGGTAAAAAATGGACGATTTTAATTTGGAACAGAAATATGACGATGAATGCAGTCCATCAACTGAAGAAAAAATCGACATGCACTGTAACACTGACACGTTGCACTTGAATAAAATTTTGAAGAAATAAAGATTTCCTTACAGACAAGCTCATAATTATGAATATTAGGAGGTGACTGGAGAAGCTGAGTTCCGAAAGCACCGTAGGAAAACGGTTTCACCAAAGGCAATAGATAAAAATAATAGCACAGTAATGGATATTGATACACATAAGTTTTACAGTAAAGAATTATAAGAAATACAAGAAAATTTTGGGAATTTAGTAATGAGATTAAATGACAATGTTCCCTATATCAAGAGAACATTGCAGCAATGCATTCCATATTTAAATTACAATTGTGCAAGGGAAAAGTTAATAATGTTTCCACCTGGATATGAGAAACCGGATGTACATGACTTGCAGAGTCAAATAGAAATAAACCAAATCCCAACTCACTTAAAAAACCTTTTCTTGCCATGAAATTCAAAGACTATTTGGGTCACGCCGTCAAACTATATACTCGTACCTTAGCATTCATAGCAGTTTATCTTTATGGCGTTGCACCTAATGAAAGAATCTATAGTGAAATAAAAATTAAAAATATATATATTGCAAGCTACAATGAGGGATGACAGACTTGACAGCCTAATGCTTTTAAAATATGAAAGTGAAATAGGGAATTTTATTAAAATAAGCGATGTTATTAAGGCCACAAGAATTAATATTAAGTGAAAACTAGTCGGATGTGCCAATCCCAAAATTTTCTTCTACTCTATACATATTAATGCCTCAAAATTTGCAATCACAGTGCCAAAATTAAATGAGAATTCTTTGCCATAATATCAAACTCTAAGTGTATAGATTTGTTGAATTGTGTGCATTTAAAAAGGAGATATAAGCATAGCATTTTTCAAACAAATCATTGAATTTTGGCACCCAGTCTCTTAGATGTCTGCAACCAAAATTCCTTACTCAAAGTGCACAAAAGCGATAGCTTTGGACAGTATAGACCCAAGCCTAATAAGGATCTATTTATGTGAAAGTGCCACTTATGTGGAATATGAAGTTTGACTAAATACCGTGCATTAGTTTTTGAGATACAGCTATCGCAAAATCGTGAAAAATGCTGCAAAGCAGCGCCACCTGCTAGATGATATACACTGCTCAAAACAATTAAAGGATATTTGAAGTTTTATATAAAATAAAGATATAAACGAAATTTTTTTTGCCGAAAATAGAAGAAGAGAATCACAAATGCAAATTTTTCTGGTTTTCAAACTGTGGAGTATGCAAATTTTGAGTTCGACCGTCAAAAACGTCGCTTCAGCGGCAGCGAATGAAATTTGACTTTCAACTGGATAAAAGAGAACGAAGACATGGATGATCGGCATTCAGTGATTGCTTTGTTTCGATGAGTACGATGTCTCAGCGAAGTCATTTGACAGATTCAGAAGCTTTGAGAATTGTTGGTAGGTTAGAAGGGGGCCAAACTCAAGCCGAAGTAGCGCAAGCCATTTGAGTGTTACAAAGTGTCATTTCCAGGATCTGGAACCGTTTTTTGGAGAGTGGATGTGCAGGCCGAAGACCAGGGCAAGGTCGTAGACGGGCAACAACG
The DNA here is from genome assembly GCA_963932465.1 of Maratus speciosus. Lineage (NCBI taxonomy): Eukaryota > Metazoa > Arthropoda > Arachnida > Araneae > Salticidae > Maratus > Maratus speciosus. The sequence continues at coordinate 331,654,788 of OZ010797.1, read as the reverse complement.
CCCAATGAAGATCGGTATTTAGCGTTAACAGCTCGGAGACACCGAACCATGAACGCTACTCTTCTCCAACAACACCTTCGCTCGGCTACAGGCACCACGATTTCAACTCAGACTGTCCGAAACCGGCTCCATGCTGTAGGTCTGTATGCTCGCCGACCGATGGTATGTGTTAGATTAACATCAAGGCATCGTCGCGACCGCAGGGAGTGGGCAACCGAGCATGTCAACTGGAGGAGAAATGAATGGAGCAATATTCTGTTTTCTGACGAGTCCCGTTTTTCTGTGCATCCGGATAATAGGCGTATTTTCATCTGGAGGGACCGTGGCAGTAGGAATAATCCTGCGTTCGTGCACGAAAGTGTCAGATTTGGCGGTGGAGGAGTGTTGGTGTATGGTGGCATCTCCATTGACGGGCGCACTGACCTCTACATCATTCGAGATGGAGCTCTGACTGGTCGCCGATATAGGGATGAGATCCTCAGACCTATTGTAGTCCCTTACGCTGCAGCAATCGGAGATAACTTCATTTTAAGGGACGATAACTGCAGGCCACATCGTGCAAACCTGGTGGAGGATTTCCTTTTCGAGGAAGAAATCGTTCGAATGGAATGGCCAGCGTGTTCTCCAGACATGAATCCAATCGAGCACGTTTGGGACGCTCTAGGAAGACGAGTTTCTGGCCGCCAACAACCCCCACAAACTCTCCAAGAACTGGAAAGAGCTCTTCTGGAAGAGTGGGGCAGAATACCCCAACTCGTCATTAATAGCCTCATTGAGTCCATGCCTCAAAGGTGTTCAACGTTGCTGGCCGCCCCTGGAAACCATACCCACTACTGAAAATGATTTTCTTTGAAGAAAACACCTTTTCTTATTCTTTTTTTCTCATATGCACAAATTGTGTTTTTTTTCCTTTAGTACACAAATGCGCAATAAAATGCATTTTTTTCTGCCAAACATGTGTAATTTATTCTCATATAACCTACTATGTCTGTCGACCATGTATCAATCAGCTAAACAGTTTACCAGATACAAAATCCACCTAAAACTGCAATATCCTTTAATTGTTTTGAGCAGTGTACATAAAAAGCTAAACTGCATCAAATTATGTCAAGGTTTAACAGAATATGACGTTTTATCAAATTCCGTGCAATAGTTTTTGAGGTATAATTATCGCTAAAATCCTGTAAATCGTGAAAAATGCCGCATAGCAGTGCCACTTGTTGGACGATTTACACCAAAAACAAATCAGCACCAATTTTTATCAAGGTACAGTCAAACCTCGTAAACACGAACTGTTTCCGATTGCCTCATCCAGTTGTATGTAATGTAGTTAAGTTCCGATAACACGAACTGCTTTTAATACGAACAAAAAAGTTTCCCCTTGAGTGTTCGCGTTAACAAGGTTCGACTGTATAAGTGAATCTCCAAAGTTTTATTAAATTTCGTGCATTAGTTCTATGTTAGAGCGCCCACAAAATTTGTATCACATATAGACAGACAGATATTTTCTAAAAACAGCCGAATCGTGTTCAGGACTTACTAAAACGTATAAATCAGTCTAAAACCGGAAGTCGAATTTTTTCACGAATCCAATACTTTCTTCTTGTAAAGATAGAAGAAAGTAAAAAGCGTACTTATTTTTTTAGTAAACAAACCAATAATTAGAATTTTTATGTTTTCAGTTTCAGAATTTTTCTTTGGAAAGGATTTTTTTATGCAAAAGTATCATTATAATTATTACACACGTTGTGTATATCATTTTAGTCGAAAATTGGAGCAATTTGTTTCAAGTTGGGAAATTTTCAAATTCTCCCCCCCCCCCCCCCGAAAAAATATCTGTGGCTACGCCCCTGGACAAACGATAGACAGACAAACCAAAGTCATAAACATTTTTCATTTTCAACTACGTTAAAAAACATTAGGAACTGCTTACGAATGTTTAGTGCGCCGTATTTTTCCTTTATATGTTTAAAGAATATATTATATGATGTTATATGAATTTAAAACATATTTTTATAGGTAAGCAAATATTTGTCCTTTCTTAAAAAAGTTTCAAAGGGCAAAATAAAATTTTATTGCACGGATACCAAAGTAAATATTATATTAATTAATATTATACAATGGAAAAAAGTTAAAAACATTTATTTTGAATTGAATGTGTGTTTTTTTTAATATATATTTCTTTTATGACATTAATTTAAAATATTTCAGTAGCTATAAAAATTTCTTTATGCCCTTTTTGCGATGGAACTTTAGTTTTATTATTGCGTAGCTTAGCTATAAAAAGAAAGAATAAAATGAATTTTCTCTTCTTTGTACGATAATCAGTAATTAGTTTTTATTAAAAGTTTACATTATCATTTTTACTTTCTTCAATCTTTACAAGAAGAAGGTATTGGATTCGTGAAAATTTTCGACTTTCGGTTTTCGACGGATTTACACGTTCTAGAGGTCAAAGATTCCGAAAAACCTGTTTTTACAAAATGTCTGTCTGTGAGTCTGTGACTCTGTCTGTCTGTATGTATGTGACACAAATTTTGTGGGCGTTCTATCTCAAGAATTAATGCACGTAATTTAATAAAACATTATATTCAGTTCCCTGATATAAATTGGTGCTGATTAGTTTTTGGTGTAAATCGCTCAACAGGTGGCGCTGCTATGTAGCCTTTTTCAAGATTTCCCCAATAGCTCCATTTCTAGAACTAATGCACGGATTTTTATCAAACTTCAGATTCAATTAATCCTTGACATGAATTGACACTTTATACATTTTGGTGTAAATCGCTCAACAGGCTGCTATGCTGCATTTTTTTGCGATTTCCGCAATAGCTCTATCTCAAGAACTATTTCTTGGATTTTCAGCAAACGTTAGATTCAGAATGTCAGATTGAGGTATACCTTGACATGAACTAGGCTGTTTATGTTTTGTTGCAAATCCATCAACAGGTGGCGCTGCTATTGTGCATTTTTCAGAATTTCCAGTATAGCTGTATCTCAATAACTAATGCACGAATTTTCATCAAACTTCAGATTCAGGTATACCTTGATATCATTTAGTGCTGTTTATTTTTGGTGTAAATCGCTCAACAGGTGGCGCTGCTATGCTACATTTTTCTGAATTTCCGCTATAGCTCTATCTCAAGAACTAATGCACGAATTTTCCTCAAACTTCAAATTCAGATATACTTTGATAGGAATTGTGCTAAACTGATGTAATTTCTTGTACTATTTAAATGATTTAATTGACGTGATTTGCGTAGAAGAAAGTTTTGTGATGGCCACCTCATACTAGTTTGGAAAATGTATCTGATTATGTGTTGATTTTCCAACATATCCATGGCTCTGGAATCTATATCTGGAATCGGAATTCTATTGTATAAAACAAATACACAAATAATTAATTTTTGTTTAAAATTTGTTTTATGTAAATTTTATTCAATGTGCAGTCCTGAAAAAAATAAAAACAACCATCCCGAACTAATACAGTCACAAGTAATAGTAAACAAGAAAGAAAAATCACGCATCAAGTATAAATTATGAAAAGCTCTCCAACACATTCAGAATACTGTAACAAAACCTCACTGTTTGATAAAATGGAAGATTATATCTAATATAAACTTTTTTACCAAAAATAAAACCGACTTCAAAAACTACTACAAAGTAAAAAATAATTTTTTTACATAATAGTTAATAAGAAATTAAATTAAGAGCATTGTATTTACCATGCGTATTATTATATTTATGTACATTAATTTGATTTTTTGGAGTCGGTGCCAGCCAAACGAAGTTAAGTATAATTATCCAACAGACACACATCCAAATATCTACGAGTTTTTTTACGATTTGTTATTTAGTTAAAAAATTTGAATTTTACCATTTTTGAAACATTTCATCTGATTTTATAAACGTGTATTTTCAAGTGAGATTAGCTGTAATTATGTGTGCTAAATTAAGGGTTATTATAAAATTAGTGCGTTTATACAGGCTATTATGTAAAAAAATCATAGCAATGACAGATTTTCAAATGCAGGATGGTGTCAAAGTTGATTGAGAATGGAATTTTTTTCCTAAACGGCTTGGCTGAATCTTGCTACGATGTGTATTCGATGAACAATTTTAATTTTGAACTTGGCTTGGCTGGCACCGACTCCAAAAAATCAAATTAATGTACATAAATATAATAATACGCATGATAAATACAATGCTCTTAATTTAATTTCTTATTAACTATTATGCAAAAAAATTATTTTTTACTTTGTAGTAGTTTTTGAAGTCGGTTTTATTTTTGGTAAAAAAGTTTATTTTTCACTTTTTAGTTTTTTCGCATTACAATTTTTGCATGATTCTTTTGGAGGAAATTACGGACTTTTAAAGATGTTATTTTGATAAGTAAATACTTTTGTCCAGATTTGTGTGTACATTAATAACACAGGTTTTCTGTAACATATATATATAAATTCTTTATATGTTACATTTATTCTTCAGATTTAATAGCTTTATTTTTAAATTGAATATTTTTGTTTCTCTATTTGGACATGGGTAGAACGACAATAGATGCTGCTTGCATGAAAAAATATCGAACTTTGGAAACTGACAATGAAAAGTTCCTCGGCTTACTAAAAATGCTCTATGAAATAGAGAACAGAGACCCAATGACTCATTTTTCATAGTTTCTAACCAATGACCAGGCCCTTATCTTCCGGGTTGCCCTAGATGAACGGGTTTTTGATACCTGTCATCGGCGTAGGAGACTACCTAATCGCCACGTAGCGGCAATAAACCTGATGAGCGCCTAGTTCGTTTTTCTATCGGCAGTGCCTATTTCTTAATTATGAACTTTTTTATGCCAGTTACTTAACATTTATATGTTGTTGTTTAGCACCTGTGCATTGCTACTCATGTCGAGACCTTTACCTGGCAAGGCACCTCAGAGGTATAATTCATAGGTAACTTTGAGGTCTTCGCACCCGCGACGGAGTTTACATGCACCATGAGCCATTAGGGTACATGAAAACCGAATAACTTATCAAAAAATGATCGTGAAAAGACTACAGCGGGACAGTCTTAAATGGTGTTCCCTCAAATGGCTAGTCATTGATGAAATTTTTATAGTATCAAAAGAGAATTTATATATAATTCATTTGTAACTTCAAGAATTTAAAAACAAATTTTTTTTTTGGTGGCATTAATATTTTCTTATATGGAGATATTATGCAAGTGCCAATATGTAATGTATAATGTATACGCAATGCCAATGTGCTTAAATGAATGTATGCTAAGCATTTCAGCATGGTACTTTTATTCATAATTTAAATTATTTGCTTAATCTTTCGCCAAATATAAAGGTTCTGATAGAGAAATTGAGAACTCATTGCATCATGACGGCATTTTGTTTATTTTTGGTTGTTATGTATTTAATCTTTCTTCACAAAATCAGCTTAACTCACTTAGGCATTTATGCTTCTTATTGCATCATCATTTGCAATACGTTGGGCAGTGGAGATTTTAAAACTATTAAGCCAAATTGTTATTGAGTCCACTGCCAATTGTTGTTTCTGAGCTAATAGGATTTGGTGCATTGAAGCGTTTTGCGAATTAAATATTTTATGATACCCACATTTACATTAAACCACATTGCTGCTGATATTTTTTTTTTTTTGTTTCACGCTAGCCTTAACTGTGGGCTCGATTACGGAAGATTAGAAATTCATCTTCAGGCTCATTTATTAGTCTTGGTTAAAGTGTCATCGGTCTGCATAGTAACTGTTGTATTTTAGTGAATATAGTACTGCAAAATATATAGAACTTTCGGAAGCAACTTATGATATTCGCATTTCCTTTACACCATGTTAGCTGTTAGTATCGCACACCTTTTGCTTTTATCGGACAATCTGATTCAAATTTACTTGCTCTCATTTCTTCATCCAATTTAAATGTTTTCATGACTGCGTAACTCACTGACTTGTATTCGCAATTATGCTTATGCCTACTGATGTTTAAGTTCTGTGCCATGTAAATGCACCGTACAATAACAATGCCGCCTATAATACTAATTAGAGTAACTCCTTTTTTTTCTTTGTTGTTAATCCTGTACTTTAACAGCATAAGGGATCTTGGCTAACTTGTGTTTGCATATAAAAGTAGACAAATGGTTGTTTAGAATAAATAAATTTATAAATATTGAAAAACTTGCTTGTGTATATGAGACAGTGGTACTACTTAGTTATCGCGTCGACCAAAAATCTATCGCCAAACTATAAGACTAAATGCCAATAATGGTTGATCGTAAATGTCACATTCATTTGGCTTCAAGCAAGTTACACTTGTTACGACATCAAGTGATTTTTATTTCGACGTTTTATTTGTATTTTTATTAATGTTATACTCATTTATTTGTTCTTTCGTTATTTAAAATAAAAATTATGTCAATTTGTATAATTTGGCGATTTATATAATTTGGCGAAATTTGTCGACGGGATAACTAAGTAGTACCGAGACAGTTAATAGGTTGTTAGAAAATATGCGTGAAATTTTCATTTTCTCCACAAAGCCCCTATACAGGAAAGTTATCATTAATGTTATCTAGTGGAAGTTGCCAATTGAGAATTTTAAATAGGACTGTCGATTAGAAAATGCGAAGAAACAGATTGGAGAAGATCCATTACTGAATTTGAATGGAAATATCGTCAAATTAGTCAATTACAGCCAAGTTAGCTTCATTTATGGCGACTTATTTTGGCCGCCAAATTTGGCGATAATTCACCTAACTGTGCCATGGTTGGCGACAACTTGGCGCTAACGTATATGAATACATAGTTTTATGCTTATGATTCAGAAACTGGTTGCAACAATGAAAGATAATATGGGTGAAATCCTTCATTTTATTGGTTTTTGTTGAATTATTAAAAAACTACTGAACCAATTTCGATGAAACGGAAGTGGTACCAATTCGAGAGTATCCTCTTTCAATTAAAACAAAAATCACATAAATCGGACAAAAAGTTCCGGAGCAATCGGTGAACATACATAAAAAAAAAACAACATACATACGCGTCGAATTGATAACCTCCTCCTTTTTTTGAAGTCGGTAAAAATCAAAACACTACAATAAAACAGTACTGTGAAGGACCTTTCACCTTGATTAATATAAAAGCTAAAAACATATATTTATTTTCTTAAAAGTTGATAAAATATTAAAAACACATGTAAATATATTAGGTTTGTATAATATGACCCGAGACCTTTCGAAACGCAAACGCGCTCATTTTCAAGGGGAAGAAGATTATGACTGGAAGAGGAAAAAAACGCAGAAAAAGAATACAAGATAACGCTACGCACGTACAAGCGAAGCTCTAGTGCTCTAGAAAGAGAGGGAGAGGAATTAAGCTGAATTTTCAGGTGCTGATTATCTTGAAATACCTAGAATATTGAACAAGTCGCAGGAACATTATAATAAATGACGTCGTCGCATACACTATTGTTCTTAATCACAATCTCAATGGATTCACGTATTATGAAATAGTAGTGTTGGATTTTAGAAAAAATTATTTTAGCTTTATCGAGGTTCATTTTTATATTTTCTTTTTGACTGTACTTGGTTTATAGTACTTGATATCCAATAAATGATTTTTAATAATTTTTCTGAATGTTCGAGACGTAAGCCAACATAGAATAAACCTTTTTGAAGTTCAGTGCTAAATGGGATTATGTAGACGCCTGCTTTATCACAATTTGAATTGAATCAATTTTTATATGAATCAAATTCTTTAATTTACCTGGAAGTGTAGCTGTTAGATTGATATTATACTTTGTGTGATTGATATTATACTTTAACAATGTGTATTCCATAATCCGTGAATCCATTGAAATTTTGATTACAAATAATAATGTATGCAACGACGTCATTTCTTATAATGTTCCCGCGATTTGGTTCAGTATTCTAGGTATTCCAAAAGGATCAGCATAAGAAAATTCACCTTAATTTTTTCCACCCCTCTCTTTCTAGAACAATATACTGGCTTCGTTTGCACATGCGTAGCGTTATTTTGTTTGTTTTTTTGCGTATATTTTCTCTTATATTTTATCAATTAAAAGTTTTATATTAATTACTTTAGATTTTACGTAAAAAAATCAATTTAGAAATCTTTTCGAAGATACTTGAAATAATGTTTCATATTTTCTTTACCTTTGCCCTTAACACGGTGAGTGCCACGTCAGTCACCGGTGACTGACAATGAACTTTCCGTTTAGGACGCGTCAGTCATATGTGACCGACACTTATAGACTGTGTAACGGAAATCTTATTTCGGGGCCCAAACGGAAAGACAGACAAAATAGACTTGGCATTCAACGTGTTAAAGATTGAATGCGCACGCTCGTGGCTTGAATATCTTTACTTCAAAAGCTCACGCAGCAAACAAAGAATCCTAAGAAAATATCCATATCAGCTTCCTTAATCACTGTTAATATACAATTCACAGAAAAGTAATAAAATAGAAATAAGTTTGCGAAGCATTTTTGTATTCCTTTCATAACAAATTATGATAAAATGTTGTATAACTTGATCTTAGAAGGATATTTTGATTGTATTACTAAATAAATCAAACAAGATTATACTCCTTATTTTAGTAGTATACTTTAAGCTTGTCGCAGCAATGTAACTATGTTTGTAAATATTTCTTGATACAAAAACTGTTGCTAAATACTCCTTTATACTAAGCTATTACACTACACAACACTACACTATCCGGAACTGAAAGAGAACGCGAAGGCTCGTGGGCTGAATATTTTTACTTCAAAAGCTGACACAGTAAACAAATAATTCTAAGAAAATATCCAGATCAACTTCTTCGAGCAATGTTAAAATACAATACACAGAAAAATAATAAAATATAAAGAAATTTGTAAAGAAATTTTTTCCTCTTTCATTGCAAATTATGATAAAATGTTTATGAATTTTGTCATGTCTCAATACAAAAACGATTGAAAAATACTGATTTGTACTAAGCTATTACTCTATCCGGGACTGAAAGACAACGCGCTAGCTCGTGGGCTGAATATTTTTACTTCAAAATCTTACACAGTAAACAAATAATTCTAAGAAAATATCCAGATCAGCTTCTTCGATCAGTGTTAAAACACAATATACAGAAAAATAATAGAATATATATAACTTTGCAAAGAATTTTTTTTTCCTCTTTCATTGCAAATTATGATAAAATGCTTTAGAATTTTGTCGTACAAGAACATTTTGGTTGTATTAATAAATAAATAAACAAGGTTATACTCATGTTCAAAGTTGGAGTAGAACAGTTGAAGTTTATCCAAACAGAGCGAAGAATGTCCAGACCAGAAATCGAACCTGGATAGTTGGCGTACCGTACCAATGCTTTACCTGTTAAGCTATCCGGACGATACCTGGCTGACATAATTCACTCTTATTTGTTGGACACGGGTGCGAACTGCAGCGATAGTTTCATTCATCCGAGCTATAGCTATGGCATTTTACACGATGAAAGTGTGTTTTAACACGGAAACTCCCGTATACCATGTCATTAGATCATAATGAAGCGAACGAATATTTTCCCAACTGGATTAAATCATATTCAAGGCTGTAGTAGCACAGTTGAAGTTTATTCCAACAGAGCGAAAATGTCTATACTAGGAATCGAACCTGGATACTTGGCGCGCATTGGCACGGCACGCCAAATATCCAGGTTCGATTCCTTGTCTGGACATTTTTCGCTGTGCTGGAATAAACTTCAACTATGATACTCCAGCCTTGAATAGGATTTAATCCAGTTGTAAAAATATTCATTCTCTTCATTATGAAGGTTATACTCCTTATTTTATTAATATACTTTAAGTTTGTCGCAGTAGTGTAAACTATGTTTGTTAGTATGCTTCAATACAAAAACATTGAAAAATACTGATTTGTACTAAGCTATTACCGGAACTATGAAAGACAACGCGCAAGCTCGTGGTCTGGATATTTTTACTTCAAAAGCTTACACAGTAAACAGATAATTCTAAGAAAATACCAGATCAGCTTCTTCGATCAATGCTAAAATACAATTTACAGAAAACTTATAAAATAGAAATAAATTTGGAAAGCATTTTTGTATCCCTTTCATTGCAAATTATGATAAAATGTTTTAGAACTTGGTCGTACAAGGATATTTTGAGTGTAAATAAATTAAACAAGGTTGTATTCTTTACTTTATTAACCCCTTGGGGACGAGCGACACGTATACGTGCCGGAAATAGGCCTAAGGATCCTCGTTTATCCTCACCAGTAAAATTTTACTGTAAAATTTGCCTTATTTAATCCGAGCATTTTCTCGATTTGAATAGTCACAAACTTCTGTTTTTTAAAACCGGTAGCAAAGTAATAAACATTTCGTAAAAGGCTCCCGTCGCGAAGGGGTTAATATCCTTTATGTTTGTCGCGGTAGCCTAACTATGTTTAAAAGTATTTCCTCGATATAAAAACGGTTGAGAAATACCGATTTGTACTACGCTATTCTCCACACAAAACTACTGAAGTTTCTGAAACGGATTTGGAATACTAAGACTGCATCGGCTTTATATACTTCTAAAAGTTTTTTAATCTATTCGACTGAATATTTTTGTTGTTTATTTTTTTTAGAAAGTTTTAGAGCAAGTGACTGTAAAATATTTCTCCCATTTTATAAACACATAGAAAGTAAATTTTTATGCATTTTTTTTATTAAAGAAAACTAAAATACCATTTTTCATTTTTTTCGAATTCAAAAAATGGCGTTCGAATACTAACTATTCTACTATACTAACTATTCTACTAAGAAAAAGAAAGGAAAAAAATCTAATTTAAGTCGAAAACATTTTAGTATTTGCGCATGTGTTTTATGTGAAATACTTTAATGTGAAAAAAAAATATGACATACATGCTTCTTGCCGCAAAACTAAATCTTCTTATCCTTTCAGATAACACGATAAGAGAAAAAACTTTCTCTGGAAATGTTTACACTGGTTTTTAAATCTTAAGAGAGTGAATACTTTTTTTTAATATGCAAAACACTTTTGTACTTAAAAAACTAAATAAAAGCCTTTCAAAACCCATTATTATTATCACCGGAGCGATATTTTAAAAAATTTTGATTTTTGTGGAATTTTGGCAAAAAATGCAAATACGTGAATATTTGATCTATAATCCTTTTACTAGCACGGTATTTTTTCTTGGATCTAGATATATATATAAGTCATTCCTGGTTGGCATGTTCCTTATACAAATCTTCAGTTCTTGACCGATTTGTGCGAAACTTAATATACATACACGATAAATGTACATGAGAAAATTTATTGTCAACTTTTAAAAATTTCAGACCACATCAGTACATTTTTTTTAAATTTTCTAATGCGAAGTTTTTTCCCTGTTGCTAAATCCTAAAAAACGGCGAATTTTTTAAAAAGGATGTGTACTTTGATTTTTATAATGCAACTTCAGACTCACTTTATCCGATTCACATACTTCTTTTCTCGGACTATATTTTTACATTACCAAAATTGCCGGCATCCTAAGCAGTCAAAGCGAATTTTTAATGTATTAAATAAAAAATATAGAAAGTCGGGAAATTTTACTCAAGTTTTATAAAAGTATTTCACAGCAGAATTTTTTTTTATTAATTGTGTAGGTTATTTATTTAACTTTTTTTCCCTTCTTTGTGTGCTTTTAACTTATTTTATAATAGACCGGGAGCCGGCAGCTCAGACAATCACCTCATCGAGTTCACGGCTGAAATTAGTTAAAACTTGACACGCATATTGAAACGCAATCGGTCTGCCAAGTCATATCTTGGTGGAAAACACCTGAAAACCTGATTTTAGCGGTCGACTCGTAGGTTTAGCATTGTGTTTTCCTGCACCCAAAAGTATGAAAACATGGAGGACTCCTTCTGTGGTAAGCGGTTCAGTAGCGCGGTCGGCAGCACACTGTATTTGAGTTTTTTCGGCCCGGGTTCAAATCCGGCTCTGACTTGTTTTCCGGAACGAAAATTATTATCAATCATTTTCGAACAGCAAGTGAAAAAATATGTATAATAATTGAAATTTACGAAAAATATGAATGAAATGTATGTTTTGTAGCATATAAGTTCTTTTTTAACTACGAAATTTTGCATGTTTAAATGTATAATAAAAGAAAAAAAAAACGCATATTTATATGTTTATAGAACAGAAATTTTTTGTTGTTATTTAAAATTATTTACAGTTATTTCAATGAATATCAACATTTTTTAACAGAGAAATAAATTTAAATAAGTGAACAAGTAAATTATTTTCATTTTGTTTCCTCATTCAAATACTTCAAATATTTGAAGGTTTATTAAAAATATGCTTTTATATTTTTAATATGATTTTTAAAGTCTGGGATTCTTGATTTTTAATTAGAATAAGTGTCTACGTAGTAATTTCTATCGGAAATCATTTTCTTTTTCTTTCTTTAAAGATTTTTTTTCCTTGTTTAATATTTTTATATAATGCAGTTTAATTAGATAAATACAATTTTAAGTGCGAATCTTTGCATGTTTATATATTTAATGAAAAGTAATGATAAAATAAATAATAATAATAACAATCTAAAAAAAAGTCAATTGGAACTTTTATAAACCATAAAATTAAACTAATTTTAAAATTTATTTACTGTTATTTATATAAATAAGCTACTTTTTTTTTCACAGTGAAATAAATGTATCGTTTTTTATCTACTCGCTTTTTAACTTTTGAATTTCTTAAATCTTGGATTCTTATGATTATAGTTAGAAAAACTGTCTTTGTGCTTAAAAATAAGTTCTAAAAAATATTGAATTGCTGAAAATAGTTATTACGTAGGTAATAATTACAAAACCAAAAATCCGAAAAAAAAAAGTCATATTAAGAATTTTAAAAAGGGTATTAAATAAAATCATCAAACATTCGAAATACTTTCATATAGAAACAAAATTTAAATAATATAATTATTCACGCATTTATATCACGTGTTTTAATTTATTTCTCTGTGAAAAATAGCAGATTATTCATTGAAATAACTCCAAATAATTTGAAATAACAACAAAATATTTCTGGTCTATAGACATAAATATTCGTTGTTGTTTTTTTCTTTTTTTTTCTTTTCATTATATATTTAAATATGCAAAATTTCGTAGTTAAAAAAAGCACTTACATGCTACAAAACATACATTTAATTCGTATTTTTCGTAAATTTCAATTATTATACATATTTCTCCAATTGCGGTTCGAAAATGATTGATAAAAATTTTCGTTCCGAAAAACAAGTCCGAGTCGGATTTATACTCGGGCCGAAAAAACTCAAATCCAGCGTGCTGCCGATCGCGTTACTGAACCGCTTGCTAAAGAAGGAAATTTATCGGATTATGAACTGTAGCTTAAACTTTGCGACTTATTTTCTCAAGTCCCCCTGGGAGCTGAGCTTTTTATTGATATATTTATATACTAACTATACTCTATCGATACACAAATGTTCATCGCATTCGGTGAGACCAATCTCGGACCCTCTCCTTGTGAGATGGGTTATGTGCTATTTTGTAGTGTTTTATTTAGAATCTCAATGAATGTCGTGTCGAAAATGTTCTCTCGCGTGCCAGTTATGGCATTTGTGCTACAGGTTCGTCGTCGCTGTAATAAGGGTTCACAACTTTGGTTAAAGAAGCTGGCTGCTGGGCGATATCGTAACAAAATATTTCTATATGTTCATATGTTTCTAATTAATGATACGTATAAAATTAAAAATAGTTTTTTTTTATAATACACTCTTTTATAAGTATTTACTATTTATTATGAAAATCACGTACTGCAATTATCAGGCACTGAAATTCATATTTTTTCTTAAAACAACAACAACAAAAAAAGACCCTTACACTACACAAATTTGGCGTGGTCAACGAATCCGACTTTGGAAAGTTCATAACCTTTTTCACCTCGAGCTAGTGAATTTATTAAACCAAATTATAAAATTTGCTCTGCTTCTTTTTTAGGGTTTCGTTCGTCTGACGCAACCTTATTCGCCCCACTCTTTTGTTTGTCAGTCTGTCCGTCACAGAGCTCGTTCTCAGAAGCTACAAAAGTTAGAGACTTGAAATTTTGCATATTTATAGCTGAATACCTCAGATCTCACGACAAATCCTAACATTTTGTAAAGTCAATTTTTTTTAATTAAATGAATTAATTTAATGACTTCCGTAGCCTTGATGGCTCCCTGATAAAGCATTTGCCTATTAGTCGAAAAGTTGTCGGATCAAACCCCAGCGTCCGAGGCTGAAATTCGTTCCCCGGAATACAGTTCATTATCTGATAGATACAGAATTTTCGTTTTTTCTTGGCTAATTTAAGTCTAAAATTTCTTGTAAAATATATTATGAATAATTTTTTTAATGGAAAACTCTTTAAAAAAAAATTGTCAATTTTAAATTGACCACATTTCATTGTCCGATGGATTTAAATAAAAGAACTTCCGTATTTTTTGTCAGTTTAAAGGGTTAGCTTTTTTTAGCTAATATTAAATCATGGAATTAAACATTCTTTTTCAGATATACAAACATATGATGTTACAATCATCTACAGACGTGTGAAAATTATTAGAATAATTGTGAAACTTACATTAAAATATTGTTATGTTAAAGAAATAATACATTAAAAAATATTGACCCATTTAATATTTACTGTACATCCCCTTGTTTTTTATTAAACATTCGATACACCTTGGCATATTTTGTATGAGTTTTAGGCAATTAATTTGTATTTCGTTGTCATGATACCAAATTTGGATGAGTTTTTCTATCAGAACATTCTTGTTTGTGATGTTGCATTTCTTTAATTTAATTCAAGAAAACATTTCCATGGCCTGGAAACAGTCCAGATATGAACCCCATAGAGAACCTTTGGGCCATTGTAAAGAAAAAATTAAAGACATACAACATCACAAACAAGACTAGTCTGATAGAAACACTCATCCTTATTTGGCATCATGACAACGGAATACAAATCAATTGCCAAAAACTCATACAAAGTATGTCAAGACAAGTACGCTATTATTTCTTTAATAAAAAAGGGGATGCACACTATATATTAAATGTATCAATATATTTTAAATATTTCTTTAATATAACAAGTTTTTATTGTAAATTTCACAATTATTCTAATAATTTTTAAACGTCTGTAATATGCAGTTCTTTAGTATTTTTAATTTGATTAAAAAATATCTTCAAGTTTTAATAATTTTAATATTAAATTTAACAGTGCTGACATCCATGTTTTTATTGAAAGATATTATGGATTATAAATTAACGATTTGGATTTATTAATGGCAACAGTAAAGAAAAAAAGCTTTATCTAAACTTTTTAGGATTTTTAAACTGATTTCTTAACGTATAATCATAATTAATAAAACAATTAACTGATTAAAGCGTATTTAAAAAAATATATATTAAGCTCTTTATTTTTTATTTATATTTCTGTATAATGTTTAAAACATTTCGTTGTTGCAATTTCACTGTCAGTTGGTCATTTTTGGCGAGAGTGGTTTGGCGCGTACTTAAAACTTCATTGTTGTTGTGACTCGCACACAGTTGTAACCCTAAAGAATATTTGGTGATTTATCACCTGTGGCGGGCTAACGGAAAATGCCTTAAAATTATATTGTTAGCTTATAATTAAGTTTTAAAAATATTAAAATGTTGTATTGGCATTGGAATTGGAAACACACTTATGTACATAATTTTAGCTAGCTGACAAAAAGTAAAAAGCTACCTATTGCAGTCGTCCGGAGGAAAGCACTTCCGAAAAATTTTGGTATATTTTCACCGATCATGACCCCCGGACCCCAAAACCACCTTCCGTTGAAATGTGACTTATATATATATATATATATATATATATATATATATATATATATATATATATATTATATAAATACATATCTGATTTTTGTCATGCGATAACTCTCGTATTCGTTCGAGTTCGTTGACCAACTTCATCCGCCATCTTGTTTAAAAATGGTGGCCATTTAAATATTTAAAACTAAAAAAATTGCACAAAAAATTTAGAAATCCAAATTTATTTTATGTTTAAGTGTTAGGTCTTGATACAAGGATTCCGGAGAATTTTTTGTTTCGTCTCTAACTTAAAAAATGGTTGAGATGAGTTTGAGATGAGTTTGAAAGTCTAGGGTGGTTGACATTTTGAAACAAGACAACAATTAAAGAAAATCAGTTATTAATTTATGAGTGTTAGTGAACGTTAGCTTCAAATTCTCGCCAAGCTTGAAGACACTTGGCGAAATATCGCCAAATTTGGCCACCAGATCTAAGCAACCATAAATGATGTCAACTTAGCTTACTAATTTGGCGCAATTCTCATTGAAATTCAGTATTGACGAATATTCTTTTATCGAGTTCGTCACATTTTAGCCACTTAAAATTCGAGTAAAATTTAAAAAATTTTAAAACCAAGAAATAGAAATTTTTATTGAATCGTCTGATCGAGTTCCACTAATTTTAGCCGCGTGTGTTTGAGTAAAAATAAGCCATATTTAAAAAGGCAAGGAATATGAAAGCTACCGGTTCTTCCCGGCACATACCGAAAGGACATTTTTATAATTCTAGCATATTAGGAAGTGGGTGAAAAATTGATTATAAAATTACATCTTTACATATAAAACTAAATTTAATTGAATAAAAGAGTGTAAAAATGCATTAAAATATTTTAATAAAAATATTTTAATTAAATTCATTTTTGTTCATATCTAACCATATATATTATTTCTGTTGTTAGCATCCCTTTTCTCAACAAGTATTTAGCGTACAACAATGAATGGAGTACCATAGGATAGGATTTTTGGTACTTTTCCAGTATACGGACCTTGGCTTTTTTTAAAGCTTGGCGCAAATTACGCTTCAGAAAGTGAGATATATTGCCATGTTATATAAAAATCAATGAAAACAAGCCTACACTGTTAAAACACTATTCTTGAAAATAAGTAAATTGTACTAATTATTGAGCACTTCCCGATCTTAAAATAGCTCCGAGTACTTAACTCTTAAATTTGAAAAACGCATGTACTCATTTTTTTAAGTACATACAGGAACTCGAAAATAAGTATGTATAGAAACACACATACACTATAAGAAAAAAAAGCGAAATTACAGAGAACCGACAAATCACCATTTTTAATTACAGTAAATTTGAAATGCGATGAACTACAATCTTTGGAGTAAAGAACAACGGATTTACTATTTTAATTCTTGAAATTTTGTGTATGAGCCGCCCCGTGATTTGAACCCGAGTCCTCTAGGTGGGAGATCAGTATTGTACTGACTGCTATAAGAGCAGTTACCAGCTGCTTCCAAATGACACCTTTTATGAATCAGCGACTGAAGATCGCTAACAGCAGAGATGAATTTTCCCTTTCTTAAATATTCTAATTTCTAATAAAACAATTTTTAAACTAAATTTTCTTCTTTAACATTTCTAATGAAATTGTAAATAAATTTGAAAAGTGTGTACACTCTAAAGAATAAATGTGTAAATTTGGTAATTTTACACATATATATAAGTAATTTTCTAAGATTACACACTTGTAATAAAATTTACACATTTATTTCAAAAATTTACCTGTTTTTATGTGTGTTTAGCCTCTGAAACTAAGTGTCTAATTTGTTATCACTTGAAAAACACAAATAAATCTGTAAATGCAAAAAAATGCCTAAATTTACACAAATTGATGTGTTATTGTAATTTCCACATAATTATATATACACAGATAAGTGTGTAAATTTCTAAAATCACACACTTGTCATAAAAATTACACATGTTGTACAAAAAATTACCTGTTTTAGTGTGTATTTAGTTTGACATTAAATCTGTCAGTTGTTATCGGTTGATAAACCCACATAAGTGTGTAAATATAGAAAAATCGTCTGCTATGGCCGGAACTACTGGCGAACAACGAAAAAAAAAAACATCTGCTTGTCACAAAAGCAGGCAGCCATGTTTTTATAGGCGATAAAGGAAGACAAGTGCAAAATCTGCTTTATCAGCCGAAGTTCTAAAAAAATTATATATTAAGGTAGTAATAATAAAAGCTGGATAATCATGAAGTATTTTTATAATAGTGTAGTGCTAATCGTCACTGTCTCATTACGTTCTTAATTGGATTATTACATTCTTTGCCGTTTATCGGCAGGATAAAAAGTGGATAACCATTACAAAGGTATGCAGATATTTGGATCTAATGAAAAAAAATGGTGTTAAGTATTAATATTGTTATTATTATTTAAAATTAATAAGATATAATTCATAGTTTTATAAAACTGGGAGCTTTTTCTCTGTGAATATATAGGATAGAAGTTCCAGTAAGGGACGTTCTTCAAACTTTTTTTGTTTATAAAAAATAAACAATAAATATTTAGCTGGTGTCGTACTTGTCCTGAGATTTCAAGACATGGAAATTCTTCGGTACTAATATTTTATGGAAAATATCTTTTTAACGGAGGGTCCGGGGCTCAAAATTCTATTTTTTTTTTATTTATAGAGATTTTGTTATGACATTTTTCTCTGAAGTATCTTTTATTATAATAAGAATATTGCATGTAAAAAAAATCTGAAAAATTTTAAATATTTTTTATTTTATTTAAATTGTAAAATTTTAAACATATTTAATTTTTGATATAACTCTAGAAATACTTACTCGATTTACAAAATTTTTACACTTTTGTGTACAGAAAATGTGTAATTTTAATTTGTCTTCAGGATTTCTTGAAATATTGATTAGGAATTTAATAAAAAACTATTAAATAAAAAAAAGTTTTTTTTTATGAATGAGTTTTGCATTCATTAGCATATTTTCACAATTATCACTCAAAATTAAAAATCCTGAAGATAATTTGTTGTAAATATAGCATAAAATCTCTGTTAAAATTTTCATACATATATTTTGCAAGGAACTTCAGATATATTCTTTTAAAGTTGACAAATCGTGAAAAAATTCATTCTGAAATAAACGGAGCTAAAGTTCTTGTTAGCGGGCAGCTGATGCATCGCTTCTCAGGGTAAAGGGTGTTTGGATCTAATGAAGATAAAAGCATGCGGTTTGCGGTATTTAACGTTAAAAACTCAGTATATTTTTAAGCCAATAAAAAAATGCATTTTTTTGAGAATTTTTAGCCCCTGACCCCCTTAAATAAGGCGAAATGTTGCGTATTGCGTGTTTAACTTAGATTTATTTTTCTATTGAGATCTTAATTGTTAAATTTATTTGAAAATAATCTTTGAAAATCTATTTTGTTTCTTTAATATGCTTTCATTAATTTCTTGTTCAAAATACAATCAAAATAAACTATATATATCTATTCTTTTTAGTAAGGGAAATTGTTTTTATAACTTTAATTTAAAAGACAGTCTTCACTTTATATATGAAATTGAATTATGCAGAGTCTGCGCATAATTTGTGACGATACGATTTTAGAATTACAAACAAACCATAAAAGAAAGATTGTTCTGGTAGCTAAAATTTCAGATTATCATGTTTTATGTAAAAACGGGTATATCGATGATAAGAAAATGATTTGTCTATGCATTTAGATTTGTTTGTAAATTGCCAAAATACATCGTGGGTATACTGTTTTCTGGTCATCAAACAAAGCTACCAGAAAATATAATCTGATTCAGTATATGAGATTGTTCTTTATTCAAAATTTTTTCATCATAAAAACAATTAATTCACAATTTAAACACACTAAAACATACTGTTAAAACTCAATACACAAAGATATGTTTAGTTAGAATATTACACAAAAATCTATGTAATTTGATTATTACACAAATCTGTGTTACCAAAGCTACCAGAAAATATAATCTGATTCAGTATATGAGATTGTTCTTTATTCAATTTTTTTTTTTCATCATAAAAACAATTAATTCACAATTTAAACATGCTAAAACATACTGTTAAAACTCAATACACAAAAATATGTTTAGTTAGAATATTACACAAAAATCTATGTAATTTGATTATTACACAAATCTGTGTTTTGCATATTATGCAGAAATATTTGTAAGAATAGAATGTTACACAAAAATCTGTGTATTTTGCATATTACACAAGTATATGTGTATTTTAGATATTACACAAAAAGCTGTGTATTTTACATAAAACACAAAAAAATGTGTTTTTTGCATAATACACAAAAATATGTGTAATCACAGAAGATTACACAGATAAATGTATAAGAATATTACACATAAATATGTGTATTCTTCTGCAATTTACACATTAAAGAGTGTATTTTAAGAGTGATCAGATAACATTTACACACTTATTGTTATCATCAAATTACACATTAAAATGTGTATTTTCAAATTTACACATTAGGCGTGTATTTTGGCAATTTACACACCAATTTTCACATATAGACAAATCGTTTTTGTATCATCGATATACCTGTTTTTTGTGTAAATTTACACATTTTTTTAGAGTGTATTATAAATTAAAAATTATAACAAAGATAGACATATCTTTAAATAAAAGCTTGGAAATCCCTACTGTCAAATCGGTATAAGAAAAGGGTTTATCAGAAAACTCATATTTTTGAGCACATAGGATTTAAACATGAATATTTAGACTTTAAAATACAAAATATATGTATTCATTTCTGCATACATTTATAAATCAAGTATAAGTATACACAACTTCAAAATATTATGTACTCGTTTCTGAATTAATTGTACTTAAAAATATCGAGTACAAAGAAATTTTCACTTTTAAGTAGATTAATGCTCCTTTTTGAAGCAATTGTACTTAAAAATATGAGTACATAGAAATGCTCATTTTTAAGTAGATTATTTTTAACAGTGTACTTCTTTTTGAAACAATTGTACTTAAAAAAATACGAGTACATGGAAGTTCTCATTTTTAAGAAAATTATTTTTGAGAGTGTAATGCTTGTTTATATATGTAATTATTTTATACATAAACATTTCACTTATATACATATTATTATTTATACGCAATTTACATCGGTTTGTAAATAAATAATAGATTAACGACTTCTTAAATATATTGTATTAATATTGAAAAAATCGCTGGTGTATATAAAACAATGAATAGGTCGCTAGAAAATATGCTACCGAATGTCCATCTCTTGCTAAACCCGTTTTCTGTATCTCGCAAAGGTCCCTATACTGGAAAAGTACCGGATTTTGCCTACATCTCACATCGCATACTGAATTTAATTAGTGTGTATTATGCAATGATGAATGAAGTATTGGATAGGATTTTTTGCTCACATCTGACATTGAATACTGAATTTTCGTTATACTTTTAGGTTAAGTATCATCATACATATTGTTACAAATTTTCTAAATAGTCAGTGTTTGTAATTAAAAATAATGTAAATATTTCAATTAAGCTCTATTCATAAGCCAACATTAGTTTTTGTTGCATTAAAATATCTCAATTTGTTGTTTTTCTGCAAGCAAGTAAACCCTATTGGATTACAATGGGAGTCTATGGGAATTTGGCGAAATACAGGAAATAGCGCCAAGTTGTCGCCAACTAGGCGACAGAACCGAGTCCCCCCTCATGGTAACCCCGCTTATAGTTACGGAGACGCATCTAGAATTTTCTAGCATTAGAAAGTTGTGGAAAGTTCTCGAACATTCCCTCGCTCCTGTATATGTGGGAGCGGAGCAGAGCGCCATCAGTGAGTAGTAGACGTTTTCCTGAATGCGATATGTTCAGAGTGGGTTTACTTGACATATTTATTTAACAACAAATATACGACTTGTGTGCATGACATGAGAGCCCGCTTATAAGTCGGAGACAAGATAGCACAAGGAAATATTACAACACAAGAGAAATACATCCTGGGAGTTCCATACAAAGAGTGTGTGCAAAGGAACCAGCGGGTACCGAACCCACAATCTCTGACGCTCGCAAGCGATTAGTAGACTGGTGCTTTGACCATTCAGCCACAGACACCCTCTTGAATTAGCGACTTATTAACGATTTTTTTTATTTTTGCATCTGTTACTGTGTTGAGACGTCGTCGTGTAGAGAGTCTCGTAAGATATTTCAGCTGTATTTTGTTCAATTATTAGACTGTTTGCTATAGTTTTAGTGTTATTTAGTGAGTTATAAGATCTCTGTTGCTGTAAATAGTTGTGAATAAATTGCTTCGCTTTTCAAAGACTGTGTGGTTCATTTGAGCTGATACCCTGTAAAATTGAAAGAACCTTATATATGCAACAAATATATTATTTCAGATATCAACATCCCCTTCTCTATGAACGTACAAAACGCACAAAGATGAATGTTATTATCAGAGATTTTGAGCACGCTTTTGACACAGTGCACTCATATTTCGTTAAAACAAGTTTTGTTTGATTAAGGGGATCCGGGACACAAAAATCTTCAAATTTTCATTTTTTTTTTTTTTTTTTTTTTTTTTTTTTTTTATTGGATTAAAAGTTTTTCTACCGTTTTCTGCTTAAAATGATGTTTAAATCATGTTTCTATCTTAATTAGAACAGGAAATATTAATTTCGTCGTTTTGGTTTGTTTTAAAAATCTGCCTTTTAAGCTATGCTTGTCAAGGAAACGAGTTCTTGTGAAATTTCGTTTTTCTTCATGATAGGTTTTTTTCACCATTTCTCATATTTAAATTCTTATAACTCAAGAACCGTTAAAGATACAGGGTTGAAACTCGGAACATATCTTTTTCAATTATTTTACTTTACTTTTGAGGCAGCATATTTGAAAAAAATATTTACTTTTGAAAATATGATTTTTTTTTTAAAAGTTGCACCACTTTTTTTGTAATTTTTTCGTTAAATATTTTTTTTAAATTAATATTTTTTTAAAATGCTGGCTCTAAATTAAAAAATATATATTTCTGTTTATTTAAATGAAAAACAATTTAAATTCTACAAATAATATTTCGAGTTATAGCGATTTTAAGTTATACCACTTTTTTCATAAATTTTAAATTTAAATTTTTTTAAAAAAAGCTATGAGAAGTTTTATCATTTGATTTTGTTTACAAATGATATGGTTAACCACCACAAAAAAATTCTAAATTTTAACTCAATAAATAAAATTTTTTTGAAAATGTGTCCCGGACCCCCTTAAAACAATTCCAATTAATTATAAATTAATGAAAATGTATCAAAAAATAAACTCAAAGATTCCAGTGCGAAAGCGTCGCACGGGTCTACCAGTCATTCATTAATAGAATAACTTTTTAGGTGCGTTCGTAATTATATAAATACGTAGCACCTACTGTCGTCGTCTGGTCCTTCCGTCTATCTGTCCGTCTGTCCGCATATAACAGCATCAAAACTACCCAACCGAATCAGTGTTGACAGTGGGCTACTTTTTTTAATTCAGATTTCTGGATTGCCACCACTTTTTTTGAAACGGCAAAATTACCTCTGTTTTCGGCTTAATTAATATATCATTAAATAAGGCGTATTTTACCATTTAAAAAAAGAGGTGCCAATCAAGAATCTGAATTTTAAAAAAGTAGCCCGTCTGGCAACACTGAACTGTAGGTTTCGAAATTCAATATATGGGGATCTCAGAAACCATGGGATACATTTAGATTTGGAGTAAATTGAGCTCAAATTTGAACATCAAAAGTAATTGACTGAATTAAAATATGGAACTCTTGCTTATTTTATAGCGGTATTTGAACTTTTATTTCAATAACAGTAAAAGAAAAGTGGGGTACAATATTTTTTTTAATTTAAACTAGGGGATCGTACCCGGGCTTCCCGGGTTAAAGAATATAGGTGAAAACATTTTTTTAAATTGAAAACTAATAATTTTTTTATATGTAATAATTTTTTTAGATTGATCGCTTCCATTAAAAAAGCATTTTTCATATGGAAAACACAAATTATACAATCAAATAAATTTTTGAAATTTATCAAAAACGATATTTTCTTATTAGCCGCATGCTAAGAGTTATTTTCCAAGATTTTGCTACTTATGGCATCCTTCTATATTCTGACAATTTCAGAGCTTATACATGTCTAGTAAATTTGTGTTTTATTTATATTATTTTATTTATTTATTCATAGGGAATTTTTTTAATGGATATTTGCCGTAAGAAAATGATGAACTCTTTAATTTGTTTTAAGGTCAAACAGATTAATCTTTCGTAATCGAGCTCCTCGCGAAATAGATAAATTTAAAAAATTTTCATGCTTTAAAATTGCTTTTAAAACCATAGACAATCAGTAAACTGAGATGAACTTTGCAACAAATTCCATTTTAAAAAAAATCCTATTTGGTGATCTCAAAATTTAAATTGTACGATTACAAATATGTAAGATTTGTGTTTTTTCAGTATTATTCTTTTATTTGTTTATAAAAGAAGTATTAATTTCGTTAATTTGTCTTTCATAAACATGTTAGATTGGTTGTTTTTTTCAATATTATTCTTTTATTTCTTTGTAAAAGAAGTATTAATTTCGTTATGCAAAAATAGTCAGGAACAAATGCTGAAGAATGTTTGTTGCTTTATGTGCAAAATGTTTATTATTATTATGTATTGAAACCGGAACGTGATAAGATAAACTTAAAAATATCATGCTTAAAAATTATTTTAGAAAACATAATACATTAGTCAATGAATACAGTTTTTAAACAAATTGCATTTGAAAGTAAAATTTTTTCCCTATGCGACGAAAATTGAAAATGTACGGTGGTCAGAAGATTAAAAAATTGCAGTAGCGAAAATTTCAAGACCAATTATTTGATCGTGAAGTGTTGCCATTCGCAAAATGACTTCAGCGTTACGTACAGATATGTTTGTCCTTTATAATATAGACAAATACTTAATCAGTAAAATACAATAAAGATCAGTTATTAGGATGTGGTTATCAATTGAGGCTCTTATGCTTAGATTTCCGGAATGAAAACAGCAATTTTAACCTTCTCAAAATTTGCATACGCACTTCTCATATCCATATACATCATTTTTTAAAAATTTGTATTTTTTTTTTATCATTTAAAAATCTTTTTAACTCAAAACTTGAAGTCAAGATCGCCAGCAACATCTTTTATGTGAACAGACGTATTTGAGATTCTAATCTCAATTTTGGAGAGTACAAATTTCCGTTATTTATGGTTTTTAGACGCATTTGTGTTAAAAGGCTTAGTTTTATCTAAGAAAATGATCGTTTTCTTTTAAATATGACTTCATTTTCACTTAAATAAGCATTTTGGCTAGTGCCTGAAACTTAGTATCAGTACACATGCAGAAGGAAAAACAATATAGAAAACGTATGAGGAAAAATGCGTGTTTTCAAAAGTAGTATGTCATTTTCCGTTATTATGCCCCTAATATAATACTCTGCTCCTAATGGATTTTGCGCCACTAAACCCTATACAACAATTTTTATCAACAATTTTGAATTTTTATCAGAAAATAGCATGGATAGAGTTAAAAATACCTCATTATTTCTATCTTGTCTGCAATAATGAAAACTATCTAATTTTCATCATTTTGAAGCAATTTCATAAAATGCTTTTAAAATTCAAATATAAAAGTGGGGATATTTAAAAAACAAACAGATAGTGCGATTACATTTACATAGGAAGAGCTTTCAGTTTATAAAAAAAAATATTAGTAAAATTGATTCAGCAGAAAGATCAGGGCAGATGACTAGAAAACACACTTGTGTTTGAAATATATAGATTATATAAAATTAGGAAAAATTAAATTAAGCAAATTATGTTATTTTGATAAATTATAGTAGAATGTCCTAAAGAATAGCATTAAAATTTTATTATTCGGGAGAATTTTCGACAAAAACATCAGGAACACGATATTATTTTAAACCGCGAATTATTTGTTTGCTTGTCTAACTCGGCGAAGCAAATCCATCCAGGCGGGAATCATCAATTTCTGTAATATACATCACTGTTATTTGCATGTCACCTCTCTTTTATAAAGACACTCTAAATTTTTGTAAAACATTGCGTTTTATCAGTGTGTGATTTCGATTACATTATTTAAAAAAGTGAAGCCTTTTCACCTGTGAAGAATTTCAAAGCAGCTGGGCTGTCAAAATGATGAACTTCTACAAAACATAATTCAAGTTTAAGAATTAAAATACACGCTTTTTTATAAAATGACGTCATTTGCATCCGCTAATGTAATCCAGTCTTACTTCGTCTACAGAAAAGTCTCCATATGACGTCATTATCACAGAATAACAGACAATATTCTTGACATAGCCCATATTTTAATTTCAACTTTTTTTTTTCAGATTTTATGAGAAAATGGCAACAAAAAGATAGAGTATCTCCTATTTTCGACCATTTTCTGTTTACTTTCAATGACTTTCAATAGAAATGAGGTACTTTTGTTGCCACGATAAGAAAAATGGTATTAAAAACTACAAAACAATTAATTAATATCTCAAAAATAAATTAAGATACAGCTTTCAAACAAATTGCATTTAAAAGAGCATTTTTTTACTTATACGACGGTGTAAAAAATTAAAATGTGCGATGTTTAGAAGTTTAAAAATTTGCAGTAGAGAAAATTGCAAAACCAAAATTTTATTTCAAATTTCAAAGTGTTGCCATTCGCAAAATGACGTATGCGTTACGCACAGATATGTTCGTCCTTTATAATATAGATAGAGATTAAAGAGGTTAAGTAGTTAAGCAGTTTAAAGAGCTTAAGTAGTTGACCTCTAGAACGCAGCACATAATTAGAAAATCACTTATATTTCTTTACCTCAAATCAAATAGACTTATTTCTAGATAGCCTGTGCACTTAGCTCAGTTTTTTCAATTTTGCTACTTATACCCTTTGGGTTCTGGGGTCCTCATATATAATCGTTGCAGAATTTTGTCGAGTCATTTCAAAATTTACGAAAATGGAATCAAAACTTAAAACGATATTAATAAAAGTTTTCTCATTCTATTAAATCCTACGTAATGACCCTCCTATGACCCTGTAATTAAACTATACATCCGATTTTCATAAAATTTGAAATGGCTCGACAGAATTTTACAACAATTATATATTTAAAATTTCAATGACATCGCATGGTAGGTAATGATATTCTAGGTTACCATGGTGATAACGTCCTATTGAAGATGGAGTCCTATTTTTTCCGTACTACTGAATTTAATATATATTCACTCGTAATAAATTTTGTATTCATGCATTTTAGCATAAGAGTGCAACAGCTATTGCTCCAAGATCCGAATATTTATAAAACTAGTTACAGTACGAATGCACCTCATTTGTCACGTTTGACGTACAATTTCCGACTTGTTTTTCTTACTTTAATGTACGAAAATTGCACTAAATCTTCACTTCTTTCCTCTTAATAAACATATTATCCTTACCATCAGAAGGCTTTGAAATACTCTCTATTGCCATGAAGTTTGACAATCTCCCTGAGTATTAATAAAAATTTATTGCTTCGTTGGAAGGAAAATTTCGAACTTTCAAATTATCTTAAGATTTAGATATAGAAATATACATTAAAAATAAGTAGCAATACTGCCATTAATGTAAAATATAGATGGAATTATGACAGTATATAAGATTTTTACTACATTTGATCTCTCTTAGGTGTCTTAGGAAATTTAATCGGCAAACTTTTCCCATAAAAATATTTCATTTTTAATTTCTTAGCTATAAAAAGCGGAATGTATTTTATAAATAGGACATAAAACTGTATTGCAGTGCTGGAAAAAAGCTTAAGACCACATGCTAATTTTATTGTTTAGAATAAAATTCCGAAAAGAGTTATATATCTGGAATTTATACAAATATATGTGATATAATATGTGAAGTTAATTCAGTTGGAAATGTAAAAAAGTACTTTCATCTAAAAGTGTTAAAATTTTGTAATGTGTAACAAATGGAAAAAAAATGCAATTTAACAAATTACAACGATCATTTGGAAAATGATTTTTTCAAAGACTAAAATTTAAGACAAAAAATCGCTCGGAGTTGATCATACATTACGTACGCCATGGATTACATTCTTCGGTACTGTACATTTTTAAACTTCTACGGAGCTGGTCATACATTACGTACGCCATGGATTACATTCTTCGGTACTGTAAATTTTTAAACTCCTACGGAGCTGGTCATACATTACGTACGCCATGGATTAAACATTAATATTCCTGTACCAATTTTAAATGAAATTTCATACTTAAACTTCTAAATATCCCACAATATTACTTTTTACACCGTCGTATAGAGAAAAAAAATGTACTTTTAAATGCAATTTGTTTCAAAGCTGTATCTCAATTTATTTCTGAGTTATTAATTTTTTTTGTAGTTCTTATTACTTTTTTGTCATAGTGGCAACAGAAGTATCCATCTCTGTTAAAAGTAAAGGGAAAATACAGATTACTATATAGACCAATCTGAAAACGAATAAAATGCGGATTCAACCAATAAAACGCTTCAGATATGTTTTTGATTTACTGCCCTGACGGAGGACAAAAACCAATTTTCCAAATGGTTAATAAATTTAGGATCAGTAGCTTCTTTTAAATCTAGCGTAATGAGATGATGTCTTGACTATAGTATTTTATGTTAATGTAGTATATAACGTTTTTGGTTGAAAATGTTACTTGTGGGAATTATATAGTGCGGTAGCATAGATACAGAAAAAAACGAAAGTAGGGTAAACCGGGGCTCGTTTACGCGGGTTTTTTTTTAATGAATTTTCTAATTTTTATGTTTTAACTTAGGAAATTTTAGACATTGTGATTTTATAAAGCAGATAATAAAGTCAAAATCTGTGTATTCAGTTGTTGCCCTATTTGTGTTTTTTACTGTAATTTTTTTTTTCTTTAGGTCCAAGTCTTTTGCGTAAACTTGCCCCGAGAACGGGTCAAGTTTACACATCAAGTGGGGCACGTTTACGCATATTATAAGTGATACCAAGTTAAGTGAAATAAATATTTGATCAAATTGAAATGTTTTATTTATAACGTAAAACACTGCTTAAGAAAATTATAGGGCATTAATTAACACTAGAACGGCGGCGAGGGGTCATTTTGACCCTTGCCGAATGAATACATTTCGATTCGAACCAGAATTTTTTTTTATAATATAAGATTAATATATGCTGCACAAAAATAACTGAAATAAATAAGTTTAATAGTTCTAAATAAAAATTCTGATGTGAAATATTTTTATAAAACTTGAGCAAAATTTCCCGCCGTTCTAGTGTTAAAGAACATTTTATAGGCTAAATTGAAAACATAGGGCTTATTGCTAATTAGAAACAGAAACTATTTAGTCATCTTCATCATCATTGTTACAGTTTTTACAAGCAAAAAATAAAGCATTTCCTTTTGCACACTTGTCATAGGCACCACCTTTTGCATCTAAGACATTGAACCTAGTCTTGTCCTTTTTTGGATTGGTTGTATGATTTCAAACAATAAATACACATGCAGTTTTCATCTTCGTCATCAGATTCATCCACTATTTTCTTTATTCCAGAGCGCACAGACTTTTTCTTTTTTGCAATTTTTGGTTTCATACTTTTTCCTTTTCTGTCTTCTTGTTCTGCTTCCATA
Organism: Maratus speciosus; assembly: GCA_963932465.1. Lineage (NCBI taxonomy): Eukaryota > Metazoa > Arthropoda > Arachnida > Araneae > Salticidae > Maratus > Maratus speciosus. Next base: position 331,625,159 of record OZ010797.1, on the reverse strand, counting down.
GAAACTAGTAAATTTTTACGTAATTTCTTCTTTTTGAACGTGCATAAAGGTGCCCCGATGTCAATCGTGAACGTGCCCCGTCGCCATGTTTGGATTTATTTTTAACGTGCAGCGAAAATTAATAACATTTCTGTTCGTACAAATACAGTTCTCAAACAAGTTGGAAATTGGACGTCAAACGTGGCAAATGAGGTGCGTTCGTACTATAACTAGTTTTATAAATATTTTTTGCACCGCATATTATAATGAATGTATATTTTAATGCACTTCATAAGTGCATATGAATTTCATTATGTTCGAAAGGCTGTAACATCATTAAAATGCACTTGAAATAATTTTTTCCCATTGGCCTTAATGTAACTGAAAACTTTTGACTGTCCCTGTAATTAAACTATGCATCCGATTTTCATAAAATTTGAAGTGACTCGACTAATTTTTGCAACAATTATATATTTAAAATTTCAGACCATTCGAAAGGCTGTAACATCATTAAAATGCAATTACAATAATTTTTTTTTTCCATTGTCTGTAATGTAACGGAAAACTTTTGACTGACCCTGTAATTAAACTATACACCTGATTTTCATAAAATTTGAAATGACTCGACAAAATTTTACAACAATTATATATTTAAAATTTCAGACCATTCGGTTATGTAGTTTTTGCTCTGGACAGACAGACAAACGGGCAGACAGACGGACGGACAGACGGACGGACTGAACGACGACTATAGGTGTTATATATAATTATTTAACGTTTTATTAATTATACATATAATATATTATTATCATTATTAATTATACTTTATATTAATTATATAACGTATTTATATAATTACGAACGCACCTAAAAAGGATAAAATTCTGCTAATGTTCATATATTTGTTCATCCTTAACTAAGTATTATTAGTTCACAATAAGTTTCAATAAGTTCAACACAAAGTTTACTCACCCAGACAGAAAACAGGTTATCTTTTCCGCAGGCTAGACCGAAGCTCGACTGACGCTCAAAAACGTGTGAGAATACCCGCTAGGGAGCAGCATCAATCTGTCATGACTGGTGGCGCGCCAGTTATAACTCGTTTCGGAAAAAGTGCACTGCGTAAACGTACCCCATGCGTAAACGTGTCCTGGTCTACCCTATTTTTGTAAAAAAGCGCTTATATGCCAATCTATGCCGCCTTACGTCAAATGCCGTGTATTTTACTAGTGTTATTACGGTTTCGAACTCAAGAAATTTTAGGATGTTAACTGTAAAATATATGCGACTTCAGTTTATTTGTGTTTCTGTTATTCGATCGTTTTCCCGAAACAATTAAGATACACTGTAATGTCACCAAATGATTGGAAAGTTTTGCTGAATAAGGTGAATTACCGCCAAATTAAGTAATAAAAATAAGTTTTCTTCAATAATGATGAAATATTATTGCCATCTCGGAAATAAATTTTAAATCCCAAAATTGATGGAACGAAATATGTTCAAAGTAAGTAACAATGAAGCCAATTATGTAAAATATAGGATGCATTGTGATGCCATATAAAACTTTTGATTACATTTCTTTCTCTAAGGCGTTTTAGAAATCTTCGCCTATATATAGGGGGAAGTGTTTCACATTGAATATATGTGTACCTTGGACCTACACAGTGAGTGTTTTGTTCTATCTATTGGATTTGTATAAAACTAATCATTATAGGTTTGAGATATACCACTAGATGTCTCTTAGCAGTTGGTCTCTTTAATAGAATCAGTACACATTACAGACAATTGTTAAAAAAAAGATTTGATTATCAAAAAGTAAATTTTTTAAAGCTGCATCTTTTCATTATATCTCGTTACCAGTGCTTTATGAACATGAGTTTCAAATCATGTTAAATTTAACTAGAAAATGGTAAGAAGTCATTCTTTTTCAAGTCACCAAGTTTTGAACCTTGAACACAGCAATAGTATTGTACCTTCTTGAGCAGGTCCAAAGTACAACGCAATTACATATTACTCTGTTAAAAACCAACAAATGAAAATGTTATTTCAAGAAAGTTTGTTTTTCTATTATTAATGGAAGAAATTCAAAATTCAACTCTATTATGTACACCACTTGTGTACAGAAAATATGCAAAAATGTGACAATGGTGAAAAAAAGGTTATTGTTGTGTCCATGAACCGTTTTAATAGAATTAGAATAGAATTCATACTTGAGGAGGATATGTTTTTCAATCAGTTGTTTTCAGCCGGTTTTTTGGTTGGTTTTCAGTGATTTTATTGTGATAATATTTTGAATTATGAGTTGTATTTTCGTAATTTTCTTGTTTGGTGAGGGGATTGCGGGTGTTAGTTCAGCTCAAATATAAGCTTTTTCTAGATTATTTTTTTATTTGTGTGTTTCACTATGCAGCTTTTCAGTGCTATTTAGATGAATGTGTTGGCGTACGAGTACTCTACTTCGACGCCACTAAATCCACGTTGAGAAGAGAAATTAATAGGTATTTGAAACGTATGCTGAACTTTGATTTCCAGTTTCTCAAAATCTATGATTCATTTGAAGGAATCCTTTTCCTAGCATAATTAGGGACAAGAACTCTACAACATACTTTAAAATCCTCAAAATCGGTGAGCACCATGTTTGGTGATTCCCTTGTAACTTGTGCATAAAAATCATAAACAAGGAAAGTTGCACCAAACAGCTTCATCCTGCAAGTTGAAGAATGGACATTGTGAGCTAGTATTGCAAAGTGTCTTGCGTAAATTGGGGCTCTAAATGCTCTGGACACCAGTGTTTTAAAGTAATTTTCTTCCCTTTATCCAATGACAGAATTAGCTGCGATTAAAATGGCGAAATAAACTGTAAGAAATTAGCGATGTCCATAGCATTTGGAGCCCTTATTTGAAGCCCTTATACTTGGCAACAGTAGTGATGACTTACAATAGCATTTTTTTTCTACGAGCTTTGTTCGCCATCCCCCGTTCAGACTCTAAAAATCCGTTAATTTGATCGGGTTAAAAAAGATTACGGAAGATTGAATTATAATTTAAAAACCAGTGGCGATATCTCTGTAAACGGGTTTTCATTTATTTCTCTTTTAATGAAGGATTTTAAGGCCAAAAAAGCTGCTGTGAATTGCTGTTTTCATGTTTTACTAAACAAGATTAGTTAAACGTCTGAAAATTAGCTAATGTAAAATGAACTAAGTCAACAGAGTCTTTGATTCCAGGTATTTTTTAATACAGCTATAACAAAAGGATTTTAAATCACACGTTTTAAAGCTGATGTAATTTTAACCAAACTTTCCTTTTTGTAATATTCACCTGGAAATATTTCAATTGTTAGAAAGGCAATATTATTCATTGCGCTGTCTTTGGCAACAGTAGTGTAAAAGATTATCTCGAAATATGAAATAAATCTCACGTGTACGAGTAAATATATATTTTAATTTAAACTTTTTGGCAATATTGTTTGGCTATTTGAAATAGGACGTAATTCCACCCGAATTTACTGCTTTTCACATATTAAATAATAATTAATTGTTTTATAGTTTTTTATTTTTAATATTCACGTGTATAAACAACTTTTATGTCGCAATTTTAATATTTTCCCACATTTAACACTTAAGCATTTAATTTTAATTTCATAGGGGTTTTTTCTGTTTATAATAGTCACGTGTAAATAAATTTTCAGTTTAAAGGAAATATTATTATTTGAGAAGTTTTTACAAATTTGGCAACAATTTAAAATAAAAAAGAAAAGTGCCCAGCTAAACTGATGGCCTTGAGCTTACAGGCTATTCACACTAATTGTAAATTATACTCTTATTTTAAAGAATAATGCCTCTCAAAAAAATAAGTGAAGGCGAATTAGCCCCCGTTTCCCTCTTTATACTTAACCAATGAACCTCCAAATCTAATCCGGGAAGCTCCTTAACATAATAAACCGGTATACCAAATTTGGAGCAAATCGAATATTCCTGCAAAAAAACCCATTTATCTAAATTAAGGCGGTGGACTAGCCCCCTTTATCCTTAAACAATGAATCCCCAAAACGAATCAGGGAAGCTCCTTAACATAATAAACCGGTATACCAAATTTGGAGCAAATCGAATAATTCTGCATGAAAAACCCGTTTATCTAAATTAAGGGGGTGGACTAGTCCCCTTTCCCCCTTTATCCTTAACTAATGAACCCCCGAAACTAATCAGGGAAGTTCCTTAACATAATAAACCGGTATACCAAATTCGGAGCAAATCAAATAATTCTGCATGAAAAACTCATTTATCTGAATTAAGGGGAAAGACTAGCCTCCTTTTCCCCCTTTATCCTTAACCAATGAACCCCAAAACTAATCAGGAAAGTTCCTTAACATAATAAACTGGTATACTAAAATCGGAGCAAATCGAATAATTCTGAATGAAAAACCCATTTATCTAAATTAAGAGGGGTGGGCTAACCCCCTTTTCCCCTTTTATCCTTAACCAATGAACCCCCAAAACTAATCAGGGAAGTTCCTTAACATAATAAACCGGTATACCAAATTCGGAGCAAATCGAATAATTCTGCATGAAAAACTCATTTATCTGAATTAAGGGAGAAGACTAGCCCCCCTTTCCCCCCTTTATCCTTAACCAATGAACCCCCAAAACTAATCAGGAAAGTTCCTTAACATAATAAACCACTAAAATCGGAGCAAATCGAATCATTCTGCATGAAAAACCCATTTATCTAAATTAAGAGGGGTGGACTAACTCCCTTTTTCCTCTTTTATCCTTAACCAATGAACCCCCAAAACTAATCAAGGAAGTTTCTTAACATAATAAACCGGTATACCAAATTCGGAGCAAATCGAATCATTCTGCATGAAAAACCCATTTATCTGAATTAAGGGGGGTGGACTAACCCCCGTTTTCCCCTTTATCCTTAACCAATGAACTCCCAAAACTAATCAGGGAAGCGCCTTATCAAAATGAATCTAGAAAAAAAATTTTGAAGCAAATCGGATGTTTCTATCAAGAGATATTGCGTTACGTACGTACATACATGCATACATACATACAGAACGGGCGGGCACATTAGCTCTCAGGCTCTGATAGCCTGTGAGCTAATAATAAGCTTTTCTAAAGTATGTAAAAAATATCTCTGGAAATGCTGAAAATTTGAATTTAAAATGGAAATAAACCCTAAAAAAATTAGTGAAAAAAAATAAATGCAGTCTGCACACGGGGAACTTCTAATGTATAAAATGATCTAAAAATTATTAAATTCCTATGTATAGTTTTTGCACCGATAAAACTTTTTTAATGGAGCGATTTTGTCCAACTTTAGCTTTAAATATCCTTTAAAATAATTCTTCGATTTGAAAACTGTCTGCATCAGCGTGTTTATCAAACATTTCTCTGTAACACCACTGATTTTCGTTTTTTTGTATGCAGTAGTTTTCTTAATATGACGAAGAAAGACCCCAGGTCACAAAAAATCAAAACCGGCGGCGGCGGTGACAGCGTTAGTTACTTTTTTAAGAATAGAAAGATAATGTACATTTTCATTAAATACAATGGAAAAAAAAAGAATTATAAATGCACACCTTTTTCCATTTTTTAAATAATTTTTATTACAAAGATACAAAATGCATTTATTGAAAAAAAATATGCTCTACTTGATATATGTGGGAAAAAACGGGTATGTAACTGATTACTTATAACGCGCTCTCAAAGGTTAAAATAGTAAATAAACAGAACCAAAAAGGTTACATAGGGGAAAGAAGCTAAGGTGGCCACTCTAAGGTTTTACGAATTTTTCCGAAACCTTTTTAATCAGTAGAAACAAATACCAATAGTAACTATAATAACTTTAGTTTCAATTTATATTTTGCTTTTTTTAAAAAGACTTATTTTAAAATATACACTCTACTTTAAGAAAAACTTCAAAATGGCCATTTTTCCCGCCTAGGTTACGTAAAGTGGCCAGCATAGGCATACGAAAATATCATATTGATTCAGGATAAATATTTATTAAGCACAAGCTAAAGTAACACACATTAAGAATAAGTATTCTGTTTTGTAATATTTTAAATATTAAATCGTTACAAGATAAAATAAATAGTAATGAGTATCAATGTGTCAAACTGAGGAATACAAGGGTGCCCCCAGCAGACATGAGAGTAAGACTTTCTCTGCAGACGTTATTGACCCAATCTGTCTTTTTCCTTTTAAAGAAGATACTGTTGAATAGCATTTTGTTATGAGCAATGTGTAAAAATTGTTTCCGGTTAAAGTAGCCATCTGGACATTTTGCCCGGTGTATTTGTGGCCACTTTTCCCGGAATGATGCCATTACAAAACTGTATCTTAGCATCTAATCTACACGACTTAGCGTTTTGAAACACACATCATTTAAAAGGTTATTTCACATTGATCAAACAGCATAAGATCAAATAATTATAGCCTACATATTATTTAGCTATAATCAAGAAATTGTACCACTTGCCTAAATTCAAAAATGAGAAAAAACAATAATAAAAAAGAAAAGTGCCCAGCTAAACTGATGGCATTGAGCTCACAGGCTATTCACACTAATTGTATATCATACTCTTATTTTAAAGAATAATGCCCCTCAAAAAAATAAGTGAAGGGGAATTAGCCCCCGTTTCCCGCTTTATACTTAACCAGTGAACCTCCAAATCTAATCAGGGAAGTTCCTTATCATAATAAACCGGTATACCAAATTTGGAGCAAATCGAATAATCCCGCAAAAAAACCATTTATCTAAATAAAGGGTGTGGACTAGCCCCCCCCCCCCTTTATCCTTAACCAATGAATCCCCAAAACGAATCAGGGAAGCTCCTTAACATAATAAACCGGTATACCAAATTTGGAGTAAAGCGAATAATTCTGCATGAAAAACCCGTTTATATAAATTAAGGGTGGTGGACTAGCCCCCCTTCCCCCTTTATCCTTAACCAATGAACCCCCAAAACTAATCAGGGAAGTTCCTTAACATAATAAACCGGTATACCAACTTCGGAGCAAATCGAATCATTCTGCATGGAAAACCCATTTATCTAATTTAAGAGGAGCGGGCTAACCTCCCTTTTCTCCCTTTATCCTTAACCAATGAACCCCCAAAACTAATCAGGGAAGTTCCTTAACATAATAAACCGGTATACCAAATTCGGAGCAAATCGAATGATTCTGCATGAAAAACCCATTTATCTGATTTAAGAGGGTAGACTAACCCCCCTTTTCCCCCTTTATCCTTAACCAATGAACCTCAAAACTAATCAGGGAAGTTCCTTAACATAATAAACCGGTATATCAAATTCGGAGCAAATCGAATGATTCTGCATGAAAAACCCATTTATCTGAATTAAGATGTTGGAATAACCCCGTTTTTCCCCCTTTATCCTTAACCAATGAACCCCCAAAACTAATCAGGGAAGTTCCTTAACATAATAAACCGGTATATCAAATTCGGAGCAAATCGAATGATTCTGCATGAAAAAACCATTTATCTGAATTAAGGGGTTGGACTAACCCCGTTTTCCCCCCTTTATCCTTAACCAATGAACTCCCAAAACTAATCAGGGAAGCGCCTTATCACAATGAACCTAGAAAAATTTTTTGAAGCAAATCGGATGTTTCTATCAAGAGTTATCGCGTTACGTACATACATACATACATACATACGTACATACGTACATATATACAGAACGGACGGGCACATTAGCTCTCAGGCTTTGATAGCCTGTGAGCTAAAAAGATTTCAGAATTATAAAAATGTAGCTTTCCGCTTCAAAATCGCAGACAATACTACCAGCATCTGTGAAGACTGTTTCGCCCAGTTCCTGTGTGAATACAGCAAAAAAAAAAAAAAAAAAAAAAAAAATCTCAAATGGCCACTTTGCCTTCACTGGTCACTTTACCTGTCTTTTCTCTATATTCAAATAGTTACAAATATAAAATTTTCTTACATAAATTGTTTTATAATTTGAATTTTATAATTAAAAAAAAACTATTTGTGACATCAGGGATTCAAAGATCTAGCTACTCTTGCAAATGAAACACTATTACCAACTCTACTCAGTTGCAACCCATATAGTTCATAGTTTAAAAAAAAACTATTTATGTTACCAGGGATTTAAACATATACTCTTGTTAATAAAATACAACTACCTACTCTATTCAATTTAACCCCCCCCCCTACCGCTAAATAATAGAAAAAAAAACTCCTTGAATCTTTCATACCAATTTAAAATTCCAATATATTCAACATAAGTTTTAAAAAATTGCAAAAATTTACTTATGATGTAATAAGTAGCTGTATTTCCCACCACGAAATAGATGTAGTTTAAGAGAAATTAAGTATAATAAGTGCAACATCTGCAAATTAGCCTGTCTAGACATTTAAGCTGGAAGCAGTGATGGTAATTAATTAAATGTATCATTATAACAAGCGTAATTTTTATAATTATGAATAATTATGGATTGTGTTGAATAAAATTAATGCTAAAGGTACGATAATGGAGGAGATAAAAAATAAAAGGATAAATAAAATTGTTTAAAATAACCAGGTAATCTAATCTGGGCTACTCGAGTTAAATATGCTTGATATGCTCCCGGTATACTCAGAGTAGGAAAAATCGTTCTTTATTCAAATCTGTAATACATATTTTTACTTTCATACAAAGAAAGTATTGTAATCGATATTTTTTTTTACTTACAGTTTCCAACTGATTTACACATTTTAGGGATCAGAGAACCCGAAAAACTGTTTAGTCCTCTCCTGAAATTTAAGCGATATATTTGAAAATAACTTCCCCATAGGATTAACATTATCATCCGGGTCTTTTTGAGTGACTAGTGTAGGCTCTCTTAAGTCTGCATTATTCATCTAAATCTAAAAGTTTCCTTTCCAACATAGTTGAAAAGAGTTTACAAATTATGTTTGTCTGTTTGTCTGCCTATCCGTTCTCTAACTCGCGTACATATACTGGGATTTCCATGAAATTGGTATATGTTATTGGCCTTTACTGTGGTATGTATGGTATTGAAAATGAACTGTGTAACATTAACTGTTCATTTACAGGGACACAAAAGAATTCCGTTGCAGAACATCCTATGGGGAAAAATCGTTTCCGGTCTATTTTAACGATATTACACTATTTTAATATACTGAAATTTATATATATCATTGAGGTGTACTACAAAATGCTTACTGTAGAATCTGGTGTGCATTTGTTATATTCTGATTCAATATTCTGAATGCGTTGGAAAGCGTTTCATAATCTATGCTGGGTGTTTGATTTTTCGTTCTTATTAATTTAGCTAAGGGTATACGTTATTTTGAACAAATAATTTGAATTTTCCTTTTATTTTATTCTCGACAGTTAACGTATCTCGGTTATTAGTTTTATGCAACTAAAACAATCATCAGCCGTAATTATAAAAATGAAGCTCATTATAATGATTCATGTAATTAGTCGCTTGTAGTCGGTTTTACTTTCTTTTTCTTAATTATTACTTCATTTCTATTTTAATTGCTTGTATCTTCTTTGAAATTGTAGCATATGTGCACCAAGAGCATATTCCATAATTAAATTTTAGCGTATCTCATCCATTAATTTTATACCACTCAGCACATTAACGTTCTTAATTGCGAAAATGAATCTCATTATAATAAATAATTCATGGTCATTAACATCACTGTTTGTAACTCAAACTGTCTAGGCAGAGCTCATTTGCACTAATTACATATAATTTCGCCTATAGAATATCAATATTTCGTGTTAACGAAAACAGCTACTTATTCACCATAAATAAATTACTGTAAATTTTTAAACCTCATAGATTGCAGCTTTAAATTCGTTTGAAAGATTCGGTGAAAATGTTTTGGAAGAAATTGAGTTGTAATTATGCAGTATTTACAACAGTTGTCTTTTTTTTATTCCATATCATACATAGATTTTTTAAACTGCAACTCCGAAGGCCGTCTATATAATAGAATTTGATATTTGTTTTTGCGGTAAATTACAATTTCTTTTAAATTTCGCATTGTTTATTTATTGTTTTCAAAATTACTTTAAAAAATAAGGGAACTATATTTCTTTTAGTTATACTTACTGAAAATGTACATAGAAAATATTGAATACAAAAATAATAAACATATTGAAAAGAAACAACTCAGAGTTTATATAGCGTTTGTTCCAATGGTAGAAAACTATTATTTCAATAAATTCTTGTCGCTATTTAGATTTAAAGTTAAGTCTACATTATTCATCTAAATCTAAAAGTACCAATTACATTTTTATTTTACGTAAGGGTACACGTTATTTTGAACACATAATTTGAATTTTTCTTTTAAACTTTATGCTTATCATTTATCGTATCTCGACTATTAGTTTTATCCAACAAAAAAAATCATCAGCCATAATTATAAAAATGAAGCTTATTACAATGATTCATGTAATTAGTCCCTTTTAGTCGGTTTTATTTTCTTTTTCTTAAAAATTACTTGATTTCTATTTTAACCCTTTGCACTCCGTTGCCGCCGCTGCGGCAACATGACATGCTTATTACAATGATTCATGTAATTAGTCCCTTTTAGTCGGTTTTACTTTCTTTTTCTTAAAAATTACTTGATTTCTTTTTAAACCCTTTGCACTCCGTTGTCGCCGCTGCGGCAACATCATCTTTCTTTTCAAAAAATTTTTTTTGTCACCAGTAACAAAGGAAAATAAAATTTGGCTTATTTAATCAGAGCGTTTTTGAAATTGTGTACTTTAAGGAAACTTCTTTTTAAAAAGTAGTGCCAACCGAATAAAATTTGTGTAAGAGACGCCGAAGTCCAAAGGGTTAATTGCTTGTATCGTCTTTGAAAATGTGGCATATGTGCACCAAGAGCATATTCCATAATTAAATTTTAGCGTATCTCATCCATTAATTTTATACCACACAGCACATTAACGATCTTAATTGTGAAAATGAATCTCATTATAATAATTCATGTTCATTACCATCACTGTTTGTAACTCAAACTGCCTATGAAACTGCCAGTGCTCATTTGAACCAATTAGTCTTAATTTCGCCTAAAGGATATCAGCATTTCGTATTGACGAAAACAGCTACTTATCTATACTCCTATTATAAAGAGGAAAAAATTGTTTATTTGTAGGAGGTAAGCTCTGGAACTACCGAAACGATTCCAAAAGTAATGGTATCAAAATGATGGTGTTAGTCCAACTTAGAACATAGGCTATATCTTATGTCGGTGCCACTAACCCAAAGGGGGTGTAGGAGCAAAAAACGTTCTAAAAATACGATTTTAGCGTTACTGAAAGGCCTAGAAATATGAAATTTGAAATATTAGCTACTTATTAGATGTAAAGGATTTCTAAGAACAGTTCTTAAAAAATTCGAAATTTGAAAGGGGTGAAAATGCACAAAAAGCGTTCTAAAAAACGTTCTAAATGGAAGTTTCTACACAATCTCAGGAAATACCAAACCGATTTAAAACATATTGTTGTCAAAATGATGGTGACAACGCTTGCTCCAAGATAGGCTATGTTTTAGGTCGGTGACACTACCCCAAAGGGGGTGCAGGAGCAAAAAACGTTCTAAAAATGCGATTTATGTGTTACTGAAGGGCCTAGAAATATGAAATTTGAAATATTAGCTACTTATTAGATATAAAGGATTTCTAAGAACAGTTCTTAAACAATTCGAATTTTGAAAGGGGTGAAAATGCGCGAAAATCGTTCTAAAAAACGTTCTAAATGGTGGTTTCTACACAATCTCAGGAAATACCAAACCGATTTAAAAAAATAATGGTGTCAAAATGACGGTGACAACCCTTGCTTCAACATAGGCTATGTTTTATGTCGGTGCCACTACCCGAAAGGGGGTGCAGGAGCAAAAAACGTTCTAAAAATGCGATTTTTGCGTTACCGAAGAGCCTAGAAATATGAAATTTGAAATATTAGCTACTTATTAGATATAAAGGATTTCTATTAACATTTCTTAAACAATTCGATATTTAAAAGGGGTGAAAATGCGCGAAAAGCGTTCTAAAAAACGTTCTAATGGTGGTTTCTACACAATCTGAGAAAAATACCAAATCGATCTAAAAGATAATGGCGTCAAAATGATGGTGACAACCCTTGCTCCAACATAGGCGATGTTTAATGTCGGTGCGACTACCCCAAAGGTGCTGCAGGAGAAAAACGTTCTAAATTGCTGCTTTTGCGTTACGGAAGGGCCTAGAATCGTGAAATTTTGAATGGTAGTTAGTTATAAGATATCTGTGATCTCTAAGGAGATTTCAAAAAAAAAATTTAAATTTAAAAGGGGGTCAAAATGCGCAAAAAGCGTTGTAAAAAACGTTCTAAATTGCGATTTCTATGCAATCTTAGGAAGTACTGAACCGATTTCAAATATAATGGTGTGAAAATGATGGTGACAGATCTTGCTCCAAGATAGGCTATATTTTATATCTGTTTTCACTACCGCAGAGGAAATGCAGGAGCAAAATGCGCGAAAAGCGTACTAAAAACGTTCTAAATGCCGATTTGTCGGCAATATCTCAGGAAGAATGAACCTAATTTCAAACGTAATGGTAGGAAATTGATGCTGACAGCCTCTGCTCTAACATAGATGCTATTTTATGTCGGTATCACTATCACCAAAACGTTGCAGGAGTAAAAAAGCGTTCTAAATTTCGATTTTTGTGATCGGTTGGGGCTAGCATCTTAAAATTTGGCAAGGTACATATTTATTAGATATAAATTATCTTTAAGAACAGTTTCGAAAAAAATTGAAATTTAAAAAGGGGTGAAAATGCGCGAAAAGCGTCCTAAAAACGTTCTAAATTGCGATTTCTACTCAATCTAGGGAAATATAAAGCTATTTCAAAAGTAATGGTTGCAAATCAATGATGGCAGTCCCTGCTATAACATAGGTTATATTTTATGTTGCTGCCACTACCACCTGAGGGTTGCAAAAGCAAAACATGTTATAATTTGCGTTTTTTGCACAACTGAGGGGTCTAACACTTTGAAGTATGGAATGGTATTTACTTACAAGATGCAACTGCTTTCTAAGAACAGTCGAAAGAAAATTCCAAATTTAAAAAGATGAAGTGAGTGAAAAGCGTTATAAATTACAATTTTTAAGCAAACTCATAAATTACCAAACCGATTAGAAAAATAATTATGAAAAATTGTTGGTGATAGATCCTGCTCAAACATAAGCTATATTTTATGTCTGTTCCACTACCACCAGAGGGTTGCAGGAGCTAAAAACTTTCTAAATTTCGATTTCTGTGATACTGAAAAGGCTAAAAACTTTAAATATGGCATGGTAGTTACTTTTAAAATATAAATGCCCTCAAAGGAACGTCGAAAATAAATTCGAATTAAAAAAGGGTGAAGCGAAGGGGAGGTGCGAAAAACCTTCTAAAAAAGTTCTAAATTACGATTCTATGCAATTTCAGGGAATATAAACCGATTATAAAAGTAATAGTTGCGAATCAATGGTAATAGTCTCTGATCCTACACAGGCTATATTTTATGCCGGTGATTCTACCACCTGGGGTTCACAGGAACAACAAACGTTCTAAAAAAGGCCTTTAAAAGCTTTTTAAATTACGTTTCTGTGGAATATTAGGAAATAACAAACCCATTTCAAAATTAATGTCAGCAAATTAATAGTGACAGTTCCTGTTTCAACATAGTCCTTTATGTTGAGAGAGGTGGTAGGACTTGGAATTTGACATGATGGTTAATTTTAAGATGTAAGAAGATGGTTTCTAAAAAATTCAAAACTTCAAATGAATACTGAAATGAGCATATTAATTGAGCATAAAAGTTTCAAAATATTTTCTAAATTATCATTTATTTAGTTTTATTTCATTTTATTAATTTAAGTCTCATTTCTGCCTAATGCAGTGTAATAATGATGTTTAATCAAACTGTGTTTTAAATAGTAATTTTTGAATTATTCCTAAAAGTAATAAGTACTTTTTAATAAAAAAACCCTTTTAATAAAGTAAAATATTACCTTTTAATGAAATAAAAATTTAGTTAGTACCTTTTAATAAAAATCTATATATATAAAAGAAAGTCTGAATTTTGTATTAATCAACGCGCAGCCCAAACTACTCAACCTAAAATCTTGAAAATTGGGGTAAAAATAGCTCTTATGACATTGAGTGCCGCTAAGAAAGGATTTTTCATAATTCCACCCCTAAGGGGGGTAAAAAAGAGAACGAACTTTTAAAAAATTTCTTAAAAATCTGATTTTATAGTTATTTTTCAACTGATAACATATTTTGGTGTATTTTTGTATGCTGAATCGAATGGTGCTAACTAAATTCTTTTAAGCCCAATAGTTCGCGAGATATTTCATATTTTTCAAATTTGGCGATGTCTTTGGCGCCAAAACCTCAAATTTTCAAGTTATAATTTCTAAAAAAATGTTTTCTTTATGCTGTTACTATAGCAAGGGAATAAATTCAATTGAATATTTTTTTAATCAACTCTTTTGGTTTAATAATTAAAACAACTATGTCAGTTAGGAAAAAGATTACAAACGCTTCAAAAACTAAAACTTAAAAAAAAAAAAAAAAGAAAAAAAAAACTTGTACTTTTTCGTTTTACCAACATGCCAAGATGTATGATATCGCGCCATTTATTTCAACCCTAACTGCGCAAACGATTTTTACTGCAAACCTTGCCAAATATTAACACTTGCTATTTATTGAACGTGAATATTTTTTATGAGTATTATTCCATCGTAATCCCGTAAAACTTTTTAATTTGTTATTTTTTGAATAGAAAACATTTATTATTAATTATAACTTATTTATTACTGATACTGACATAGATTTTACTATTTTGCAGTTATCTGATGAGGAGGAACCTACAATAAAATTATTTTATAAGTTAGGAATTATACATATAAAAATGTTTGTTCAAAAAACCATGAATGGCTTCATTCAAAGAATGAAATGTTTACTGTAGTGTGAGAAATACGTATTACGTACGCCACACTGCAGTAGTAAAAGACATTTACAATTTGAAGGATGCAGTTTAAATTGACTATATTCTATTACTTGCAAAATATTTATTTATGCTTTTATTTTAAGTACTTATTTTTATTGATTTAACTGGTGGGTTAAAGTATGTAATTTTCAAAAGTTATATTTTTTAAATGCTCATTTTTTTATCAACAAAATTTTTTTTTTTTTCAAATGTTTCATTTCACTTTATAGACAATAACATTATTTATATTTTGCCTGAGTAAATTACAAAATACTCTTTGATTTAAGGTATTTTTTTTTCTTTTTTTTTTCTTTTCATCCTTTTAAATGAAATTAGTTAGACATGTATTTTAAATGTGTGTATTTTAAATAAAATGAGCAAAAGGCATGTATGAATTAATGATGTCGATAAAACAAGAGTTTTTTTTTTTTCTTTTCATGGTTATAATATAGTGACGAAATGTACACACGCAGCAGTTTTTTCCGCACGGGCTGTCCATTGCTATAGTAACGTATATATTTT
Source organism: Maratus speciosus (assembly GCA_963932465.1). Lineage (NCBI taxonomy): Eukaryota > Metazoa > Arthropoda > Arachnida > Araneae > Salticidae > Maratus > Maratus speciosus. The sequence continues at coordinate 331,609,621 of OZ010797.1, read as the reverse complement.
AAGAAATTAACAATTGTAATCTGAGAAACTAGCCGCCCTTGGCGACCAGTTTGATCTCCCTTAAAATTTATGTTTGGGAAAGCATGTAAGCATTGTATCGTGTTACTTTTATTCATAATTTAATTTACTTGAACGTTGAACTCCCTTAAATGTAATTAATATAATCCCTTAAATATAATTAATATAATCCCTTAAGCTAATATTAGTTTTTGTTGCATTAAAATATCTCAATTTGTTGATTTTTTGTAAACAAGTAAACCCTATTGGTTTACAATGGAAGTCTCTGGAAATTTGGCGAAATATTAGAGATATCGATAAGTTGGCGTCACTTTTGGCGATATATCTGCAAGTTAGCGACAAACTTGGAGGCATTTAGCGACATAACAGGGGGCCCCTATGGTAACCCCCCTTATAGATATGAAGATGCATTAAATGCTGTTCAATGACTAGAAAATTAAGATACAAAAAGAGATAAACATAGAAGTCAAAATAATAAGAAAACAATGGTTGTTTTAAAACTGTTTTATAACTATTCAATGTTTATATTAAAAATCACACCCAATTTTTTGACCAAATTCATGTATTTTTTTTTCTTTTTTTAAATTTCTGTTACGGTACATTAATCTAGCTTGGGTTTAGAACACGATTATGACTACTTCACTGCTTTTTCTGATGCTTGGTAAAAAACGCAAGCAAATGAATTTATTAAATGATATATAATTTTTACTCTGTTTCTTTTTAAAGTTAGGTCAGCAGGAAAGAAAAAATGAAACATTATGTAATCTTTTTTTAGGATTTCTAAATGTATTACTTAGCATATAATCCTAAATTAACTAATTAATAATTAATAAAAATATATATTTTTAAAAATATTACATTCTTCATTTTTAATTTATTTTCAGTATTTTTTTTTAAAGTTTCATTGTTACAGTTTTAATCATTTGGCATATTTTGGCGAGTGTTCATTGGCGCATAATTAAATCTATTGTTGTTTCAACTCGCATAAAATTGTACGAGGTACAGATAATATTTGGTGAGTTATCACCTGAGATAGGCTAAGAGTAAAATGCCTTAAAATTAATGTATTAATTTATAATTAATTTTTCTAATATTAAAGTGTTGCATTGTCATTATTGACCTATAAACACACGTGTAAAGATAATGTTTATAATTCTAACATACCAAAAAGTGAATTAAAAATCAATTAGTGATTGCAAAATTCCATCTTTACATATAAAAACTAGGTTGACTTAAATAATAAAAAAAAGGTGCAAAATTAGAATTACTGATTGGGAAATAGTAAAAACGACAGGCAATCGACCAAAATAGGAAATTATGAAAGAGGGAGAATTTACCGTAGCGAAGCGCGGGTGCTCAGCTAGTTAACCATAAATAAATAACTGCAATTATTTAAACCTCATGTTGAATAAATTAAAGTTTTAAATTTCTATTGAATATTCAATGAGGATGTTTTGGAAGAAATTGAGTAGGTAATTACCTAAAATTTGCAAGAATGCATGTTTAAATTTCATATCATACAGTTTTAGGTAGCTTTCATTACAAAAAGCTACCTATTGCAGCCGTTCGGAGGAAAGCGATCTCAAAAAATTTTGGTATATTTTCATCGATCATGACCCCCAGACCCCGAAACCACCCTCCGTTCAAAAGTTGATATATATATATATATATATATGTATATATATATATATATATATATATATATATATATATATATATATATATATATTCATATATATATCTATATATATATCTGACCTTTGTCATACTGTAACTCTCGAATTTATGAACCGATTTGGATGTAATTCGGTATGTACATAGTACATACCAATGTCTCGACCGAGTTCGTTGGCCAGCTTCATCCGCCATTTTGTTTCAAAATGGCGGCCATTTAAAATTTTCTTTAAAATTTGAAATTTGAAATTTAGTACCAAAGAATTGAAAATGGAAAAATATTTTTTTCTTATGTATTTGACCTTTATACAAAGATTCCGGAGCAGTTTTTGTTTTGTCTATATCTTAAAAAATGGCTGAGTTATAGCATTTTGAATTTCTAGCGTGGCTGACATTTTGAAACGTCCTGAAATTTGTCACGCGATAAAAGGCGTATTTATGAACCGATTTGGATGTAACTTCGTTTGTACATAGTGCATACCAATGTCTCGACCGAGTTCGTTGGCCAGCTTCATCCGCCATCTTGTTTAAAAATGGCAGCCATTTAAATTTTTAAGAAAAATTTAAATTTAAAATGTGGTACCAAAAATTTGAAAATTGAAAAAATATTATTTTCTTATGTATTTGACCTTGATACAAAGATTCGGGAGCAGTTTTTGTTTCGCCTATATCTTAAAAAATGGCTGAGTTATAGCATTTTGAATTTCTAGCGTGGCTGACATTTTGAAACTTTCTTATATTTGTCACGTGATAACAGGCGTATTTACGAACCGATTTGGATGTACCGTGGTGTGTGCATAGTACATACCAATGTCTCGACCGAGTTCGTTGGCTAGCTTCATCCGCCATCTTGTTTCAAAATGGCGGCCATTTAAAAAAATTTAAAAAATTTAAAATTTAAAATGAGATACCAAAAAGTTGGAAAATGAAAAAGATTTTTTTCGTATGTGTTTGACCTTAATACAAAGATTCCGGAACAGTTTTTGTTTCGCCTATATCTAAAAAAATGGCTGAGTTACAGCATTTTGAATTTCTATTGTGGCTGACATTTTAAAACGACCTGATTTTTGTCACGCGATAACAAGCGTATTTATGAACCGATTTGGATGTTACTTGGTCTGTACATAGTACAAACCAATGTCTCGACCGAGTTCGTTGGCCAGCTTCATTCGCTATCTTGTTTCAAAAGGTTTGCCATTTAAAAAAAATTAAATTTAAAATTTAAAATGAGGTATTAAAAAATTGGAAAATGAAAAAGATTTTTTTATGTGTTTGTCCTTGATACAAAGATTCCGGAGCAGATTTTGTTTCTGAAAATTTGTTCTTTTGTTTATATCTTAAAAAATGGTTAAATTATAGCACTTTGAATTTCTGGTATGGCTAACATTTTGAAACGATCTTGTATTTGTCACGCGATAACACACGTATTCGCCTATTTCCATGTAAGAAGGCATGTAGATAGTATACATCAACATCTCAGCCAAATATAAGTTACTTTAAATAAAAGCAGCTTCGATAAAGCTGACTAATTTCGCGAAATTCTCATTCATAATGATTTACTATTGATAAAAATTAGTATTGAATCTCCTATATTCGGTTTCCAATAATTGAGCTTCGTGTATTTGAATAATATAAGTTGGCTTTTTTAAAATAAGGAATTTGAAAGCTACCTCTTCCTCCCGGCACTGACCGGAAGGACTTTTTAAATTGCATTGGAAGAATTATAGAACTTGTATGGAACTTGGAATGAAATGGTTTACAGGGTACCTTGGAGAGAGCTAGCTCCTCATCTACAGTAGAGAAATCTAGCATAGAGATATCGAAGTCATAGCCGACAAACCAAACGTCAGAAACCCAGGGGGGGGGGGGGGGGAGGCGGATCCCAAAACCAAAAAAGGCCATTTAAAGGCGCCATAAATTTATATAAAATCCTAATGAAACGAACTTATGAAACGATTTTATCAAATGACTGATTATGTTTCACTGCGATTTCTCCTAAAATATGGAATATTATGCGGTGAAATTAACACCAAAAATCCGTATTGATCCGCAGATCTCGCAACTCGCATTAGAAATTAAAAATTTGAATTAGTTTTCGAGGTATTGACTTTTTTTTCTAATTTGAATTAAATTTCTCTAATGATAGCAACCAAATTACTCAATTATTGTGGAAAAAGGGAGAAAACGGATAACGATAGGGATTTTTAGATTTATTCTTTTTCGCCATTTTCAAATTGATAATTGAAATTCTTTTATTTCAATCGTAGTGTAGACAATATTGCGATTAAATTATGTGTTTCAGCAAAATTTGTTAAATTAAAATCTTTTTTTTTCACTTTTTGATAGTCAAGAAACAATTTATTTTATAAAACAAAAATATTCTATCAACTTCATCTTTGACATACATTTCATAGACATAAAAAAAGCCATTTTCGCGGAAAAAAAAACAAACAAACAAAAAAAAAAAAACAGAAAAGGGAAAATCAAAGGGAATATTAGACTTCTTTTTTGTCGTAATTTTCAGATTGAAACTAAAAAATGAAATTATTAAAAACAGAATGAAAATTTTAAAATCAGAATTAAATGATCAGGTATTAAAAGCAGAAAATAGGGACGTAAATATTAAAAATGCACGAAAACTTTAAAATAATAAAATTATTACACGCTAAACGCAATTAAAGGTGGTAATTAGCTCACATGCAAAATGACCAAGTATTCCTCATATTTATAAGCTAGAAGAAGCAAGAGGTAGTTTTGTAGCATCATCGCCCGAGGCCTCCCTTCCCGGTTTTCGGTGTCTTTAATTTGTGTAAATTCCCTTTTAAATTTGTCCGGTTTCAATTTTTGATTTTTTTTTTCTATCTGGCTTTTGCTAGAGAGTCTCTTACTCGGGACGTGGCTGGGGACCTAAGAATCTTGCTTTTGCAAAAGAGTCGGAGTAGAGTAGAAGAATAAAGGGCTGCGGACGAAGATGGGCCACTCGCCGCGGCGGTTGACCCAACCGCCGACCAAATTTGTCCGGTTTCAAGTGCTTAAAAAAAATTATTATGCGTGAAAAACTTTTAATGGTGAATATTATGTCATATTTCAAAAGCTCAAACAATAATATTCCCAACATGTTTTTAATTAAATAATATGCGTACCCGTGCTTCATAAAACAGAAAAAAAGAATTATTACATGAGAAATGCATTTAATAGTGAAAATTTCGTCATATATTAAAATGGTACATTTAGAACAATTTTCATAAAGGAGAATTTTACTGTGACGTTACATGGAATAAAAGTAGTGCGGCTAGCAAGTTTATTTATATGTTATATCAGAAGGGTTCCTTATCCTTTTCTGGTTTTCTTGGCGAGCTTTTTTTGGCGATAAATGTTTCGATGTAGTTATTGCGATCTTCAGCATTTGGGGTTGCTTTTTTATTACTTGAATGCTACTGGCAGGTAAGTAATCATTTTGCATACACATATTTTCATAATTAATTTTTTATTTAATTTAAAAATTTTCGGGTTTTTTTAAACGATAGTTTTCAGTAGATGTAATATTATATAAATATTTTTTGTGTGCATTTTTATATGCTTGAAGGTGTATATAATATTAACCCTTATAATATAATTTTGTGTTTTAATTTCACATGTATAATAAATATATAAAATATGAAATATATATAAGTATATCGTATGTGTTTTCATGTGTATCTAATATGTATTTATATATGTACTTATAAATAAATAAATACATACATAATATATATATATATATATATAATACAAATATAATGTTTATAATATAAAAATATATTTACATAAAAATTTAAAAACCATCTTTTCCAGCCATCTTGAAAATTTTGGCAAGATGTTAAAACGGCCTATTTTGGATTACTTCGCCAATTGCGTCGACAAGAACAGAACAGGATAAGAAACTCTTCCCATTTTATCACTTGATGCTGCATAAATACAGGTAAATGTATGCGCAAAATACTTTCGATTTATTTTGTACGAATTACTATTCAATAAATATATATTAGAAATTTCGGATGTTCTTATTAATCAATATAAACAATATGCATTGTAAAAATAACATAAAAATATGCATGATGGAATATTTAAATAGGAAAAGTATTCGTGAATAAGCTATACCTGTTCCTGAAAATAACTAAAACTCGACAAACATTAAATATAACCGTGAAATTTTAGAACACAATGCTTTTCAATATACCGTGGTTCTGAAATATATTCCCATAAGCAGACGGAGTTTTTAACATTCAGCCTAAAGGAAGACTATTATCCATAGCGTCGTTATAAAAGTCAGAAAGAAAGCAACACTTTTAATCTAACCATTTTATACAATCTTATTTTCAAATGTGCTATTGATCTTACTTATCAATCCCAAAAACAGCCGTCAGTTGTTACAACAGTGCTGGATGATGTCATGGTAACCGAAAAATGCCTCATTCAAACAGAAAAGTATGGCAACCTGCAGTAACCGCAGTTATACTGATAATATCATTCTATCTTCCGTAACCTGCTAGTATTTTTTAAACAGGGCATATTGTTATGCTTTTAGAGGCATCAAAGCCTGATCGGGGGTTGGCGAGCTTAGCTGGAAGGGGGCTCAGACATTATTTTTTATGAAAAACAACCCACCATCATTCATAATTTAAAATATTAATCTTATTATAATGATTCATGAATTTAATTATCATCACATCTTATACTTAAACTGTATAGACAGAGCTAATGGACTCTATTCAGATGACGTCAGACGCCAGAGCTGGCGGTATGATGATCTGTTATTCTAGTTACTGCACGGGCAGAATACCAGTATGCGCAGGCGCAAGCACCGCTAGCAGACGACTTTAGCCTTGACCCAGGTTGAGTGCATACATTTTAACTGAAAATTTGCAAACTTAGGGAATTTTCTCGCATACAGAACAACATTTTGAATTTAGATTACAATATATTAAGTATATGCTGCTACATCAAAGAATTTTTTGCGGTATTTTTAACCAACAAGCATTAATAACTCACACTCCATAGGCTGCTATGCTAAACACCGCCAGTAAATACCGCCCTCAGACGAATTTTAGCCTCGACCTCAGGTCGCGTGCTTAAGGTCCATTGGCAGATGCTACCCAAGTTGCACGTAATTGCACATAAAACACATAAATATTTCACGGTATTGAAAGTACCTACTTATTCATCGTATGTAAATTACTACAGTTTTATTTTTAAACTCATGTTGGATATATTGGAGCTTTTAATTAGTATGGAACATTGAAGGTGGTTGTGTTTTATTCTATAATCCGTTAAAGTAGGTTTGTTATGATTTATAATTTACAACAGTACATTTGAGCATCGCTTATAGCTCAAAGCAGGTTTTATTTTAAAATGCAAAAACAGAAATCCTTCTGTGTAACAAAGATTGTTAATTCTTATTGGGGTAGATGCAATTCCCTTTTATTTGGCACTGTGCATTAGCTGTATTAAAAATTCTTGAAAAACAAATATAACGGATAGATTTTCTTTATTTATACTCACTGGAAATATTAATAGAAAATATCAAATGCATAAATAATAATAAAAAAATGTAACAAGGTTTGTACGGTTCAGAGGATTCCATTACCAGATTTTTCATAAAATAATGGTCCCTCTATTTAAACAAACTATATCTTCGTTAAATAAGACAAATACTTTTGTATGAAAAAACTAATATTCAAATACCCTGAGGCGTACAAACGCTTAGTAAACTACTCAGAGTTTACATAGTATTTGTTTCGAATGTACAAAAGGTTTATTTTAATAAATTTTCAGTAATTATTATTGTCGATATTCAGACTTTGTACAGACATTTATGTTTGATCTCCAGTGCGCGCTATTCATCTCAAGAGCTAATTCATTTTTATTCTAATTAAAGTTACACGGAAGCCTGGGGTAATTTTCAGACAAAAACAAAACTTTTGCAATTACTCAAGAATCAATGACGATTTCTTTTAACTTTTTCTTGGTAAAATCATCACATGCCTGGTGATTATTTAAAAAAATTTCAGATAATTAGCATTAATAATAAAAAATAAGATTAATAAAATCCTGTCTGAAAATTCCCCCATGGTTTGGAGTAATTTCCAGACAGCTATTTGTGGGGTTATTTAAGAGTCAGATTTGAACACCAACTATGTTAATTAAGAGACACCATTGTAAAATTTTATGACACAAGATGGGTATTTATTAGACCATTCTGAATGCAGAAAAAAAAAAAAAAAAAAAAAAAAAAAAAGCCACGAAAACGCAATTGTAACTGTACACCTGAAATCCATTTATATTTTCGCAAATAAAAGTAAATTATACGCTGCTTTTTTACACATAGCTACTGTAGCTAAATCTGTTTTATATAACTTTATATAAATCAGTAGAAAATGTCGGACTTTTTAAGCAGTTTCTGATGGTTGAATAAAAATGAACATTAGATAAGAACATAAAACCGACACCAATTTACTTAAAAAAAAAAATATATATATAAATAAAAATAAAAAAATAAATATTTTAGTAGCGTAGCCTGCTTTTTCACACTACAATAAAATTCTTACACTCCACTAATTTCGACAGGCCTAACCATTTTAGTTTTCTTTAACAGTAAAGACATCACTGTAAAATTTTTTAACATTATTTTACAATTCTTTTACATCTTCAATAGTTTTAACATGGAAAGGATCAGCAGGTTTAGTCTTGATACGTCCAAAAAACAAAAAGGACTTAGCAACAATTTCAACTTGATCATTTTTTGGCCACCAATATCAATCATCACCAAGCCATTTTAAAATTTTTATTTGGACTTCCAACAGATTTTTCTCATAGTCATTTTTGAGGAACAATTTTTGTACATGTCCCAGATAGAATGTTCGGTCATAATATATAGCATATATTACAGACCGGGAGTCGGCAGCACAGGAAATCACCTCATCGAGTTCACGGATGAAATTCTAGGATTAGTTAAATCTTGATTCGCATATTAAAACGCAATTGGTCTTCCAAGTCATATCTGGGGGGAAAAGACCTGAAAACCCAATTTTAGCGGCTGACTAGTAGGTTTACCATTGTGTTTTCCTGCACCAAAGGGTATGAAAACATGAAGGACTGGGAGTTAAAAAAAAATACTTTAACTTTTGAAACCGGATCAAACCGGTTCGAAAGTAAAAGAATTTATTTTAAAATCTGAAACCAAAATCAAAAAAGGAAAAACTAGCCCGGATGTAGATCGTCCTGAGCTATCTATCCTATGCAAAAAAAATCATGTAAAAATATTAAAATTCAAACAAGATATTTGAAAATAACTTCCAGAGCCTGCACTAGTGACTGAAAAAGACCCGGATGATAATGTTAATCCTATGGGGAAGTTATTTTCAAATATCTCGCTTGAATTTTGATATTTTCGTATGATTTGTTTTGCATAAGATAGCTGAAGACGACCTATAACCGGGCTAGTTTTTACTTTTTCGATTCCGGTTATAGATTTTTAAATATTAGGATAGTTTCAATTTCAGAACCGGTTGAAACTGGCCCCGAAAGTAAGAGTAATTAAAAAAAAACTATGAAACCAAAATCAAAAAGTAAAAACTAGCCCGGATGTAGATCGTCCTCAGTTATTCTATGCAAAAACAACCATTCGAAAATATCAAAATTTATGCGATATATTTGAAAATAACTTCCCCATAGGATTAATGTTATCAGCCGGGTCTTTTTGAGCGAGTAGTGTAGGCTCTCAACGCTAAAAATAATTGCTTGTGAGAAATCTAAATACTAGTGACAAAAATTTATTGAAATAGTTTTCTACCATCGTAACAAACACTACATGAAATCTGAGTAGTTTCTTTTCAATACTTTATTATTATTATTATTATTATTTTTGTATTCAATATTTTCTATGTACAGCGAACTTGTGCGATAACCTCTACTAAGCGACCACCTCCCTGAACGACCATTATTTCATGGAACGAAATTTATTCCCATAAGCTCAATACTAATTTTACCTCATTCATAGACCATCCCAGTTGAACTCCCTCCATGAGCGACCCATTTCTTTGAAGAAAATGAAACAAATTCCGTTTTTCCTGGTAGCTTGAAGAAGATTTTATTGGAAAAATATTTCCGGAGAGCGCATTATTCATTAAACTTCTAAACTGTTTAGATTTTTTTTAAATTCCTGTTTAAAACCCTTTGTGCCTTTTTAGGCAAAGAATTTAATTCTGATGACAAATTATAAATGACGGACAATAAACATCCCTGCCCTATTCTGTCAGGAAATTCTCAAAGGAATAGAAAAATTAATGAAATCGTCATTATATGTTCCATCCAAAAGAACAGTGCATTTATTTACTGAATTTCGATAGGACTTGGGAATAAAAGTTATAAAAAATAAAACCTTAAAATCAAAGCAAACGTCAATTCATTTTTTAAACTCTGAAGTAATTAACTTATGTAATTAACTTTTATTTTGATGTTTACATTTTTATATTTTTTCCAAATGTTAAAAATAAATTTTAGTAACATTAATTGTTTCCTTTTTTCAACAATTAAAATCTAGATTTAAACATGACCTCCATTAAGAGACCACCTCTCGGAGAGATTACTTTTTATTGGAACGGAAAGTGGTCGCTTTAAAGAGGTTTTACTGTACCATTTTCAGTAAGTACAAAAGTAAGTACTAAAGAAAAAATATTCCCTTATTTTTTAAAGTAATATTTTAAATGAGAAAGAAATTGTAATTTCCCGAAAAAAAAAAAATTAAATCCTACCACACATATCGATAGCTTTCTGCGTTGCAGTTTAAAAAACTTTTTGTGTGATATGAAATTAAAAAAAGTATTCTTGTAAATACTACATAATTACCGGCTCAATTTCTTCCAAAGCATCCTCACTGAACCTTTCATACGAATTTAAAGCTATAATCTATTCAGCATGAGGTTTAAAAATTTGTAGCATTTATTTATGATGAATAAGTAGCTGTTTTCGTCAACACGAAATATTGATATCCTTTAGGCAAAATTATGTATAATTAGTGCAAATAAGCTCTGTCTAGATAGTTGGAGTTGGAAACAGTGATGATAAAGAAAAATGTGAATTATTATAATGAGATTCATTTTCATAATTAAGAACGTTAATGTACTGTGTGGTATCAAATTAATGGATGAAATACGCTAAAATTTAATCATGGAATATGCTCTAGGGGCACATTTGATTTATTTTCAAAGAAGATAGAAGTAATTAAAAAAATAACAAATAATTTTTAAACCAACTAAAAGTGACTAATTCCATTAATCATTATAATGAGCTTCATTTTTATAACTATGTATGATGATTGATTTTGTTGCATACAATTAATAGACGAGATACGATAAGTGATGAGATTAAAAGAAAAGAAAAATTCAAACTATTTGTTCAAATTAGCGTGTAACCTTACTTAAAATAACAAGAACGAAAAATCATGTGTCCAGCATAGATTATGAAACACTTTCCAACATATTCAAAATAGTATAATACAGCTTCACAGTTTATTGCGGTGGAAGATGATGTTTAAATAAGCAATTTAAAACACGCGTAACGCATTTAAAAACCTAATTTATGCTCATACTCTGAATAGTACGAAAAATATCTGTATTTGTTTGTGCAGCCCTGTATATGATCCATACATTCATTTGTAAGTTTATTATGCTGAAATTTCGTTCAATTAAACGAGCAGCACAGTTTAAATTTCCCATTCAACAGTTTCCGTTAATAAACCAAAATGCACTTGCGATCTTTTAAGTACATGATGTATAGAATTTATACCCACCAAGTACTATGCGAAAAAACCTTTAAATTATAAAATGCATATCACAAATAAGAACGTATTTCGAGCAATTATTCTTTATAGACAGTACTGTAGTCAAATATTTTAGTGTGTCCCTGTAAGAAGGGAACAATAAATTATAGTCAAGTCAAGTCAACATTGAGCTTAAGGAGCTCAGGAAGTGTACCTCCCGCTAAATCTCCAACGAACTTGAAACAGAACTAAAGATTGATTGCTAAGTTGGATTCATGGAACTATTAATAAAGCGGAACTGACATATCCTTAAAATAGTGAAGCTTCAACTGTAACCGCTATCGCAGACGTTGTTTACCGCCGGTCAAAACTTCCACCAGCAGATTTATATAGAAATTTTCAACTTATTTAAACGCTTTATTATTAGGAAATTTCTGTCATAAATAATGGTAGAAACAGATTTTCATTTTTACTGGTAGGAGTTTAATTTGGCGGTAGTTAGGCCCTGCGTTTCCGCTATATTGTGACAACCAGAGAAAAAACTGACAGTTTTACAAGGCATACTGTCACCAGTAAAAACAAATAGAAATTTTTACGACATTTGTCAGAAAATTTTCAATGAATAAGTCGCTTAATTAAGACGAAATTTTCTATTCAATTTTACTGGTGGGATGTTTGCCCTGGAGGTAATCAGATCCCAGGATCCGATTTAAAAAAAGCAGCCGCCATCTTGTGACAACCTCCTCAGTTACTTCACTCGCAAGTGGTAGACTGTACACTGTATGTCTCCTCCTCTTTATTCATAACTCCATTGTTGGATTGATGGTATAAGTGCATAAAGAGCTGTTTTCCCATTCGTCAGAGCCGTTAAGCCCCTCCCTCCGTTACGACAGCTCATGCGTGCAGTGTTGAGCGACCTTAGTCTTCCTTCCCCGCCAGGTCCCGCGAACAGCTGAGTGCCGATGGCAATACTTGCAGTGGTGGAAAATTGGCGCAGAGGAGGAGCCTATTGACACCACTAAATTTTAGTAGAATTTTTCGTTTTATCTAATGACAGTTTTTATTAAGATGAAGAATACCATAATATATTAGTGGTGTCAATATGCTCCTCCTCTGCGCCAATTTTCCACCACTGTACTTGGAGTATTTCATCCAAGCCCTGACAAGGGCATAAATTATATGTACACCAGATTTTACAGTAAGCGTTTCATAGTACAGCTCAGAGATATATGGGTCAATATCTGAAAATTGGACAATTTGCGCCCATTGTCAATAATATTTCATTAATTATACTAAAACCAAACCCTGAAAAATGTAATATATTGTAACATTTGTTATAACAAATTTTCAAAATTTTGTATTAGCTAAATGCAACCATGCATTAAAAATATAAAAATGCTTTAAATACAAATTTATTTAAGTTCAGGGAAATTATTACTATCTGAACTATAAGCAAGCACCAAAATTTTCATTCTAGTTGCAATATTTATTTTGTAATCCTGCGCGTAAACTGTTATGCCAATTTTTTGTTCGACAAATGTCTAACAGTTTCGAGCCCCCTATAAATACTAATTCTGTATCTTGCAATTTTTTAAATACATGAAACGAAAGAACATACTTATATCTTTTTTCCCAATTAAAATTGTGTTTTAAAATCATATGCATTTTAAGACATTAAATGTTGAAAATGATCTTTTTTTCATTTTTTCCACTTTTTAGAGTTTCGAGACCCCTTAAATTAGTACGTTTTTAACAATTTGACGTTTATTGCTTTTATATTGTTACTGGACATTATATTACACATATATATCATTAAAAGTTGTTAACTAGGCATAGAGTACGCCGCCCCTGTCCTTGTGTATGTCCAAACTGACCGTACCTTTAAGGGTTAATATCTCGGCTAATTACCGATGATTTTTTTCGAAAATCATTATCAACAATGCTTTCATTCTTCTGCAACGATAGGTATATTCAGCGATGCTCAACAATTTTTCTGAATGCCCGTAAATCGAAATTTGTGTATAACAGAAAAATGCTAATTACTCAAAAACTATGTGACCTAGGGTAATCGCTATAATTTTCCGGCAAGGTTTATATTAACGTCTACTATCTCTAATTTTTTCATAATTTTAGTTTCAGTAAATTCGGAATTAGATGGGAAGAAACATATTTTTGCGCTACATTTTCAACAATATCTTTGAAAATATAATACCAGAAATTAAAAGGAATGTATTTTTAAGTTCAGCGTTACAAAAGCTTTCACAGGATACTCCACATGATATACAAAGAAAGTTTTTTTTTTTCAAGTAGCATAATTATCCCCTCTACGTTTTTACTAAATATATTTATGAATGTTTATTAATCTGAAAATATGTGGGTCAATGGTCATTAGTACTTCCCCGAAGTTGAACTTTCCACGTTCCATAGTTTATGAGTAAAATGGCTGTGACAGACAGACAGACAGACACAGGAGTGATCTTATAATGGTTCCGTTTTTACTTTTTAAGTACGGAACCCTAAAAAATCATAACATCGAAACCTTTTATGTTAAATGAGTAATTCTTTCGCTACACGATAACTGGTGAACGCAAGTTTTGTTTTAGTTCACCAGAATTCGTTTGCGTGTCTGTGTTATGCGCGGATTAGTTGCGCAGTCATCAAGGTCAGGCGACGCGCCAGACTGCAGCTGATGTACGATGCTAGACTGTACGATGTTGACCGTGCAACAAAAAGCACAGTAGGATGTTGACAGTGCAACAAAAAGCACAGTGCGCGATTTGGTATTTGGAGTCAAAGTCACTAGTCAGTGTACAGTGGCTTTTTCGGAGAACTTATCCAAGTCAAACTGCTCCTGGTTCTCACATTGCACGCGTTTGCTCCTGGTGCACACCTTACGGTGCTCACATTGAAACATACTAAGGTATGATTTTTTTTTTTTTTTTGCCGCACATTATAATACTAACACCAATAAATTACCTTGCATAGATTTTTTTGTGACAGTTATTTAAAATCTAGGCATTATTTTTCGATGACACTGTATATCTGAAATAGTGTAATATCATTAAAATACACCGCAAACGATTTTTCCTCATAGGCCGTACTGTAGCGGAATTCTTTTGGGTGTCACTATAAAGGAACCGTTAATGCTACACACTTCATTTTCTATAGCAAATGTGGCACAGTAAACACCAATAACATATATATCAATTGCATTGCAATTCCACTATATTTATGCGAGTTAGAACACTGACTGACAGACAAACCCAATTCATAAACACTTTTCAACTACAGTAAAACCTCCCAAAAGTGACCACGTTCCGTTCCAATAAAAATTGGTCGCTCCGAGAGGTGGTCTCTTAATGGAGGTCATGTTTAAATCTAGATTTTAATAACTTTCTAATTAAAAATCTTAGCTAAAAGCTTAAAAATCTTAAGAAATAATTTTTAAGCTCACCGCTCCTCAAGGTGTTATGGGATTAAATAAGAACTCTGGTTCAAATTAACTGGCTTTTTCCTATCACATATATCGCTGTTAAGATGAAATGGATATGTGATTTCAATAAGCTGGGAAATTGTATTGACAATGGCAATGTTATCAGAGCTTTTCCGGGAAAGGGAATTGAGCATTAGGATTATTCTACGTACTTCATTTCTATGGAGCTACAGTAAAACCTCCCTATAGCGACCACCCTCCGTTCCAAAAAAAATTGGTCTCTCCGAGAGGTAGTCTCTTAACGGAAGTTATGTTTAAATTTAGATTTTAATTGCTGAAAAAGGTAACAATTGATGTTACTAAAATTTATTTTTCACATTAGGAAAAAATATGAAAATTTAAGCATTAAAACAAAAGTTAATTACATAAGTTAATTACTGCAGAGTTTAAAAAAATGAATACATTGACGTTTGCTTTGATCTTACGGTTTTAGCTTTTATAACCTTTATTTCGAAGTTCAGTAAATAAATGCAATTTTTTTTTTTTGGACGGGAGCAAATAATGACGATTTCATTAATTTATCTATTTGTTTGAGATATTCCTGGCAGAATAGGGCAGGGGAGTTTATTGACCGCTATTCTTAATTTGTCATCAGAGTTAAATTCATTGCCTAAAAGGGCACAAAATTGTTTAAACACTTAAAAGTTACCGAAAAAAAAAATTCTAAACTTAGTTTAGAAGTTTGCTGAATAATGCGCCCTCCGGAATTATTTCTCTAATAAAACCTTCTTCCAAGCGACCAGGAAAAAACGGAATTTGTTTCATTTTCTTTAAAGAAATGGGTCGCTCATGGAGGGAGTTCAACTAGGATGGTGTCTGAATGGAGGTAAAATTAGTATTGAGCCTATGGGAATAAATTTCGTTCCATGAAAAAATGGTCGTTCAGGGAGGTGGTCGTTTAATGGAGGTGGTTGCACAGAGAGGTTTCACTGTATGTTTGAAAGTGTTAATGTGTTGGTACTTTTAGATTTAGATGAATAATGCAGACTTAGCGCTAAAGATAAATGTTTGTGCGAAATCTAAATAGCGACAAAAATTTATTGAAACCAGAAAACACGAATTTTGCTTTTTCAGAATTTAGTGTCGCCTCCGATGAAAAAATAATATATTTATATAACTAGTAAATCTGCAGATCAGGAGCCTCAACGTCATCTTTGCAAGTCATTGTATTTTAACACTGATTGCATAATATTCAACTTCCTACAAATCGCTTTTTAAAGTTTTCAAATTACATAAATATTTATGAGCATACAAGATACTTCGTAAAGTTTCAGAAATTAAAAGTGTTAAACAAGTGGTTGTACATTGATGTTCTGAAATTCTGATGAGCTACTTATTCTGGTAACTTTTTAAATCAAAAATTGCATTTCTTCAGGGGGGCTCTGCCCCCCTGAACCCCCCGTAGTCTATTTAAATTTACATTCGTAATTTTTACTTTCTTCTATCTTTACAAGAAGAAAGTATTGGATTCATGAAAATTTTCGAATTCCGGTTTTCGACGGATTTACACGTTTTAGGGGTCAGAGATTCCAAAAAACATGTTTTTACAAAATGTCTGTCTGTGACTCTGTGAGTCTGTCTGTCTGTCTGTCTGTCTGTGTGTATGTGACACAAATTTTGTGGGCGCTCTATCTCAAGAACTAATGCACGGAATTTAATAAAAATTCATATTCAGTGAGTCCCTAATACAAATTGATGCTGATTAGTTTTTGGTGTAAATCGCTCAACAGGTGGCGCTGCTATGCTGCATTTTTCACGATTTTCGCAATACCTCTATCTCAAGAACTAATGCACGGATTTTGATCAAACTTCAGATTTAGTTAGTCCTTGATATGAGTTGATGCTGATTACGTTTTGGTGTAAATCGCCCAACAGGTGGCGCTGTTATGATGAATTTTGTAGGATTTACACGATTTCCCCAATAGCTCTATCTTAAGAAATAACGCACGGATTTTCATCAAACTTCCGATTCATTTAGTCCTTGATATGACTTGCTACTGATTATGTGTTGGTGTAAATCGCCCAGCAGGTGGCGCTTCTGTGCTGCCTTTTTCACGATTGCCTCAATAGCTCTATCTATAGAACTAATGGACGAATTTTCATCTAACTTCAGATTTAGTTGTATGTTGACACAAGTTGTTGTTAATTAGGTTTTGGTGTTAATCACCCAATAGGTTGCACTGCTATGCAGGAATTTTCACGATTTTCGCTATAGCTCTATCTCAAAAACTAGTACACGGATTTTCTCCAAACTTCAGATTCAGTCAGACGCTGATATAAATTGTTGCTGATTAGGATTTGGTATAAATCATCTAATAGATGGCGCTGCTAGGGAGCATTTTGCTGGATTTAGACGATTTCGGCGATAGTCATATCTCAAGAACTAATGCACGGAATTTCATATCTTTAGAATCCTCATGAGATGCATAGATTGCCATTTAATTTTGGCAGTGTGATAGCGAATTTTGAAGTATTAACATGTATGAGATAGAAGAAAGTTTTGGGATTGGTACATCCGACTAGTTTATTGATTGTGCGGATGGTTATAGTATATCTTAGATTTTTTTTACGTTGTGATTTATAAGGATAAGCATAAGTTTTTTTTATAAATTAATAAAATTTAAATTTAAAATAAAATATTCATGTTAACCGTATACAGACAATAAATCTTGAAGTGACGCCAAAAATGTAACCCTAAAATCCGCGACATTCGGCACAACACAACGACGTGCTTAAGAAAAAAAAAAAAAAAAAAAAAAAAAAAAAAAAAAAAAAACACGGATGAAGTCAAAGAATTTGGTCCCTGTTCCACGTGCTTGTTTCGTTTGGTCCGAATGAGGGCATTTAAATCTGAGCGATAACGCACATCGTATTGCAAACTGTTTTTACGGCATACTGCATCTCCATCTATCTCTTTCCTCCGTGAATAATAGTTAATTTTATTTTACCCAAGATCTTTTTATTCGAGCATCTTTGTTTTCGATAAATGACGTCTAATTCACCTGCTATGCGTACTTACTCAAAACTTTTCATCTTGTTATATTAAGAAATACTCGAGAGTTTTCTTTTTATTTTTAATATGCCGCATATTAATTTTTCTATTCTTAATTTTATTTTTCATTTTCCTGTTTCACGACAAAACATTTCAATTGAAAATTGTTTAAAAGAAAATATTATTCCGGGTTTTGATTTTCTTGGCAACAATTAAAGAAATATTGGTAAATGTTATGGGAAAATGTTACGTTATTCTCTATGAAAATAATGAACTTTTGTATTTTTAAGCAAAATATTTCAATAAAATAAATGAAATATTGCCTATTTTTATTTCTGGGCTAAAATCCTTCTATATGCAAAGATACAAATGCATTAATTCATCTGTTTTGACGTTGGCTTTACTCAATCATTATACACGCAATTATACTAATATTATTAGGACTAAATACGTTGCTAGGCAACAGAGAAAGAAAAGGAAAAAAATGAAATATACATTATGTCAATTTGATAAAACAAAATCCTTTATATTATTGGAAAACATGCATAAAATTCCCCCCAATATTATAAACCTAATTAAAAAAAATCTCGCAAATATATTGACATAATTTATTAGAATAGTTTAATAATGTTATTTAAAAATTTCAGCATCAAAAATTTACCATTTAAATCCATTTTTCATATGAGCCATTTCTTTCAACAAATGAAAATCTGAAAATCGTCTGACTTGCCATTGAAAAGCATTATAGAGCAAAATAAAATGTTCCATATTTCCCGAACGAATGAACCAAATTTAACCAAAAACTATACAGCTAAGTCCGGGTACCTCATCAACATGCCCAGTGAATTTCAAGCCGATCGGATGCTTTTTGCGGCAGTTATCGCGGAACAGACAGACAGACTAACAGAAACCAAAACTTTTCGTGTCTCCACAGTAAGCCTTCACTGACGTTTCGGCAAATATAGATGGTTCTGTTTTAAGGCTCCAAACACGCGCTTTTATTTTATATAAAATGACATCATCCGCATCCACTAAAGAATTCCTCATTTACGATCCAGTCTTAAACAACATCTAGAGTAAAATATGCATAGGACGTGACTACCACTGAATAATACACAAATCCAAAAAAAAAAGATATTTCGTCATTCACGAAACTGGACAAAAAAAATCGGCTATCTCATGGTTCATAGGCCTTCATTTGTTTGTAATATTAATATAGATACTTAAAATTAAATTTAGTTTATAATAGCTCCATGTTTTATCAGAAATCCTTCATTCATATTTTTTCAAAATAGCACGTATTTTAATTAATTTTTTTTCAGTTTTTATCAGAAAATGACAACAGAAAGATATAATTGCTATTTTCAACTATTTTTTCCTTGCTTTCTACAGAATTGCAGTACTTGAGTTGCCAAAATTAAACAAATGGTGCTAAAAACTACAAAAAAATTAATATCTCAAATATAAATGGTGATGCAGTTTTCAAACAAATTGCATTCAAAAGTATTTTTTTTCCCCAATACGACGGCATAAAAATTGAAAATGTGCGATGCTTAGAAGTTTAAAAAATTGCAGTAGAGATTATTCCGTTCAATGATACTGCTGGTGTCTGCTTTGTTTACCGGATGTGTCTGTTTTACGGCTGGCTTATACAACGTAACATTATTTTTTGGAGTCAGCACACATAGGTGGGAGAGAGAAATATCATACCGGGGGCTAATAATAGTTTTCTACCACTGGAATAAACACTATATGAACTCTGAGTAGTTTCCTCTCGATATTTTTATTATTTCTTTATTCAGCACTTTCAATGTACATTTTCAGCAAATATAACTAAAAGAAATATAATTCCCTTATTTTTTAAAATAATTTTGAAAATAATAACTAAACAGCGCAAAATTCGAAAGAAATTGTAACTTTTCGCAAAAACAAATATCAAGTTCTATTACATAGACGGCTTTCTGCGTTGCAGTTTAAAAAAACCTTCTGTATGATAAGAAATTTAAGAAAGCACTTTTGTAAGTACTACCTTGTAACATACTTAATTTTTTCCAAAATATCTTCACTGAACCCTTCATGCAAATTTAAAGCTGTAATCTACTCAACATGAGATTCAAAAATTGGCTGTAATTCCTTTATGATTAATTTTTCTTTTACTTTATTCTCATCAATTACCTTATCGCGGCTATTAATTTTATGCAACAAAATCAATCACCATCCGTAATCATAAAAATGAAGCTCATTATAATTATCCATATAATTAGTCACTTGTTTTACTTTCTTTTTCTTAAATATTACTTGATTTTTATTTTATTTGCTTATGCTTTCTTTGAAAATGTGCCAATTATGCCTCAAGAACGTATTCCGTAATTAAATTTTAGCATATCTAATCCATTAATTTTATACCACACACCACATTAACATTCATAATTATAAAAATGTATCTCATTATATTAGATTATATTCATTACTATTACTGATTAAACTCAAACTGTCTGGCTCTAGACAGAACGCATTTCCACTAATTACACTTAATTTCGCCTAATAGGCAATAGGGAATTTTACCTAGCAAAATTAATGGTAGTACTGGAAATCGGCTTTTTAGATGTTTTTTGGGTCTCTGAATCCAAATTTGTAACTTCCCACCAAAATTTCCCCCGACAACCTCCCCAAATTTTGGTAAAAAGCCCCCCAAAAAAGGTTTTTATTACAAAAATCAATTTTTTTATTGTTTTAGGGAAAAAGTATCTAGAAATTCAGAAAGTAGACAAAATTTGCAACAAATTAGATATATGACATTATGACTTAGGATGAAGGGGGAGGGGGGATCTGCCTTGGAACATGCGCGCGGTGCTGCGTAAACTAAGTTGCGCAATTCCACTTAACCACTCACACGTTTACATTCGCCCTCCCATCTCCCCTTCGAACTTTCTCTATAAGGTTTACTTTAAGATTTTTCGGTCGCTGAATCCCAATTTTTAACTTTCCCCCCAAAAATTCCCCCCCCCCGAATCCCCCCAAATAGTTGTTTTAACTTAAATTTCTCATTGTTTTAGGGGAAAAGCATTACGAAATTCAGAAACTAGACAAAATTTGCAACAAATAGGATATATGACATTATGAATTAGGATGAACGGGGAGGGTGAGGGCTGCCTCTGAACATGCACTGCGGCGCTACGTGCACTAAATTATGAAGTCCAGGAAATGGGGGATTTTATCTGGTAAAATTAATACTAGTTGTGGATTTCGACTCACTTTATGTTTTTTGGGTCGCTGAATCCGAATTTGTAACTTCCCACCAAAATTTCACCCAGCAACCCCCCCAGAAAATTGATTTTTTGAAAAAATTTGGTTTTTGAGAAAAGCGAACGGGGAATGTTCCGAAGCAGCCCCCTCTCTCCCCGTTTATCCTACGTCATAATGTCATATATCCTATTTGTTGCAAATTTTGTCTAGTTTCTGAATTTCGTAATGCTTTTCCCCTAAAATAATAAGAAATTTAAGTTAAAAACAACTATTTGGGAGGGTTTAGGGGGGGGGGGGAAATTTTGGGGGGTAAGTTAAAAATTCGGATTCAGCGACCCAAAAAACTTAAAGTAAACCTTATAGAGAAAGTTCGGAGGGAAGATGGGACGGATAATGTACACGTGTGAGTGGTTAAGTGGAATTGCGCAACTTAGACCATGCAGCACTGCGGCGCATGTTCCGAGGCAGTTCCCCCCTTCCCCTTCATCCTAAGTCATAATGTCATGTATCTAATTTGTTGCAAATTTTATCTACTTTCTGAATTTCTAGCTACTTTTCTTCTAAAACAATAAATAATTGGAATCTTTTAATAAGAACCTTTTTTGGGGGGCTTTTTACCAAAATTTGGGGGGGGGGAGGTTGCCGCGGGAAATTTTGGTGGGAAGTTACAAATTCGGATTCAGCGACCCCAAAAACATCTAGAAAGCCGATTTCCAGTACTACCATTAATTTTGCTAGGTAGAGTCCCTATACGGTCTCTATTGCCTGGACTATAAAGGATATCAGCATTTCGTGTTGCCGAAAACAGCTACTTATTCGCCATAAATAAATAACTGAAATTATGTAAATCCCCTTTTGAATAAATTACAGTTTTAAATTCGTATAGAGGATTCAGTAAGGATATTCTGGAAGAAACTGAGTAGGTAATTAAGTAATATTTACAAGAGTGCATTTTGAAATTTTATGTCATACAGAAGGTTTTTTAAACTGCAACGTTTTATTAGCTGTTTTCGTTAACTCGAAATACTGATATCCATTAGTTGGAATTAAGTATAGTTAGTGCAAATGAGTTACGCCTAGACAATTTGAGTTACAAACAATGTGGTAATGAAGTAAATGAATTATTATAGTGGATTCATTTTTAACATTTTCCAACAAAGTTGAAAAGTGTTTATACATTCAGTCTGTCTGTCTGTCCACACTCTAACTCCCGTAAATAGATTCGGATTTTCATACAATTGATAAAGGTTATTTAGGGTCACTAAAGCTAGTTTGATATTGTATATGAAGTATGTAGAATTAATCGTTCATTTACAGGGCACCCAAAAGAATTCCATTACATTATGCTATAAGGAGAAAAATCGTTTGCAGAGTATTTAATGAGATTATGCTATTTCATATGTTATGAAACTGATATAAATCACTGAATTTCACTACGATCACGTTAGAACAGGGCATTCATTGCATTTTTTATTCATTTACAGGGACACACAAAAGAAATCGGTTACAGCACCATAGCTGCCAACTTGTACGGATTTTTGCTACCACTAAAATATAATAGAAAATTTTGCCTAATTCAATCGTCGAATTGCTGTGAATTTTGATAATTAAATAAGGCAGAAATTTCTGTTAAATTTTAGTGGTAGCAAAAATCCGTACAAGTTGGCAGCTATGCAGCACTGTCTTTGAGTAATCATTGCTGGAGTGTGTGTTTTAAAATTCGGTATGCGTTTTTTAATTTAACTAATTTTTTGCATGTTACTCGTTATATATAAATTCTATAAACTCGCATGCACGGCTGCACAAAAGTATTCACGTACTATTCTCCTCATTAGAGGAAGATGCTGAAGGGGAATTTCCAACTGGGGTATATGTATTTCTTAAGTGAACTAAATTTTTGCATGTATGCAGTTAATGGATCCAAATCTATATATCATACACAGGTCTGCTGAAAAAAAAACAGATACTTTTCCGATTGTAGGTGGGAACAGTTGAAATTGGGTTTTCAAACGTGTTATGCGTTTCCATATGGTTGAAATAGACGTAACGTTTTAACTTACTAAACGGTGCAGGTTTGTTGAATTAATTTGAATGTGTTGGAACGTGTTCATAATCTATGTTTGACACATTATTTTTCTTTCTTGTGATACTTATGAATGGTAATGGGTTGTGGGGCGGCATCCAATTAATCGATGAGATGCACTAGAGTTTAATTATGGAATATACACTTGGGGCATATTTAGCACATTTTAAAAGAAGATACAAGTAGTACATAAACTTAGTAAAACCATAATTAAATTTTAAGAAAAAATCGTAAAACTGACTACAAGTGACTATTTCTTAACTTACTACAGCGATATACAGTAGAAGTAGATTAATAGCAAGAAGAAAAAAATCCTCGTATTAACACTTAACCCTTTAGTGCGCAGATTTGCATATATGCAAACAACAGTATTTTGAATTTAATAGATTTTTTTATTCATATATACCTAATTCACACCAGAAAATTAAAATAGCAATATTTTCTGTAATTAATAACAGACATTCCGTATTTAAATAAAGCGTAATTAACCACTGAAACTTTCTGGTACATAGTCAGATTTTCTGAACTACGTAATTTAAAGAACGCATTCTATCATGGGAATTAAAGGGTTAAATGTTAAGTTTTATAAAATAAATAATTATATAAAATAAGGTATTTGGAGAGATACTTCTTAAAATATTTGCTAATTTGCAATATTTTAGCGTAAAACACCCACACGGCAGTAGTTTTTACTTGTATTGCAGATGTGCAACAGAATAAAAGATTGACGGATAGTATGAAAAATGTATCTCTGATTTTTTTTTCATTATTTTTCCTGTGAAATAAACCTTTCAAAGAATCATATATAATATTTTCGAAACAAAATATAAAATCGCGCATTTAAAGGTTAACAGTCGAAGTTCTAAAAATCTTCATATTAATACTTAACTCCCAGGGATAAGCTTCTCTTACACGAATTTATTTGATTGGTACCAGTTATTTTTAAAGAAACGTTTTTACTTGTATTTTCACAACATGTGCGAGAGAAATTTACTAAAAATTGTATTTTTAAAAATATAGTGATGTAAATAGAATCTAAAAATAGAATCATGTATATAAAGCTTGTGCGGCTGTTTGCCAACACTCGATCGCAAAGGGTTAACGTTAATCGTTTCTCGTAATACCCCTGAAAATGATAACAAACTTAAAAACAAACACACATCATTAAACTAATTACTACTAATAATTGTTCATTGCTAAATTTAATTATCTTATTGCTAAAATTAATTTAATATCACAAAGTTAACATAAAATATTCAGTTTCACATTTATGAGTTTCATTACGTTAGACCTGTATTTTTTTTACATAAAATCGGAGTACCGTCAACCACCGGGGCACTTTGGGGCACTTTTTCCTGGTTCCACTCACATTTCCATTATTAAAAAATATTACATGTGATTTTTCAACGTCGAAATGGAGTTGTAAACAATTAACATGAAACAATGAAGCAAACTGTATGGTTTTAAAGAGGATTTTTTTTATTTTTTAACTATTTTTAAAGTTTTGGAACAAAATAGCCAATGCTGGGGGCTTCTTTGGTCCATTCACTTAGTTTTATGTAAAACGATTACATTTCATATGTAAATGAATACATTTTTTTTAAACTCCCTTGCAATAGCATTTGCTAATAATGCAAATAATTAATATTGCAAACTCGATAAACAATTTTTTTAAAACATTTAAACCAAATAAAACAATTGTTAACATTAAAGAAACGAGAAACAGTTATCGTCATGTTATCCTCAGCAACTGGAACAAAAACAATTAATGTAATATTTGAAAAAAAGTTACTTAAAACATGTTTTAAGAGATTTGGTTGTACAAAAGGCATTTCTAAGTAATTGGGGCTATTTTAGGACCAAAAAAGGCCTGGCACAAAGTAGCCCCGAAATACTAGTTTCGATGTTAGCTTTATGAAAACGCGAACATTTCCTATCAAAGGAAAAAGTTAAAAGAAAAACTGTGAAAACACATGGGTTGCAGGTTACTAAAGGTAATATTTTGACACTTACCTTATTTGTAGGCTCTCATCCAGATTGTTTCACTATAGAAAGTTTGGACTCAAAATGTACACACGAAAACAGTTGTTTACAAACACATCCAGTGTTGCCACTAAAAATATTAAATTACCCCCAAACTATTCAAATACCCTATAGTAGGGTATAAAATATTTTCAATGGCAAAAACTCCATATTATCTTGTATTGTTTGTTCAATACAAAGAAAAAAACCCTTTTTTATGGAATGGACCAAAGTAACCCCACAAGGACCAAAGTAGCCCCGGTTGACGGTACTGAAATTAAGTCTCAAACGAACTAGTAGTTCCATAGAAATGAACTACGTAGAGCAATCCTACTGATCAATTCCCTTTCCCGGAAAAACTCTGCTAACATATCCATTGTCAATATAATTTCCCAGCTTATTGAAGTCACATATCCATTTCATCTTAACAGTGATATATGAGATAGGAAAAAGCTAGCTAATTTGAATCAGAGTTCTTATTTAACCCCTAACCCCTTGAGAAGCGGTGCGCTTAAAAATTATTTCTTATGTTTTTTAACTACTTGTATCTTCTTTTAACCCCTTAACAGTCGCATTAAATTGCGGTTTAAAAATTCAAATTGCTTATTGGTACCACTTTTTTGAAAAAGAAATATTCACCTTATTTAATTACAGGTAAAATGATACCATAATAAAGCCAATTACACTATTTTATAAAACTGGTGGGAAACAAACAAACCTGAATAAATCTAAAAAAGACACAGCCCTTGAATATGACGGGAGCGAAAATTAAGGGGTTAAAATGTGTTAATATATGCCTCCATTATTATTAGATCCCACCTAAGTTTAATTAAGATTTGCACCGGAAACTTTTAAATAAATTTTACGTAAATATCTAATAACGTTTATAAAAAAAACAGACTGCATAAAATATATAAAAGCACTTATCATAATATTTTTCTGGTGTAAAAGATTGTATTAATGATTTTTGTTTTCCAATGTTTTAAGATTAACCCTCTCGCTGCGAAACCCGAGATTTCCTAAGGCAACGTAAACGCATCAAAATTTGCGCAACCCGAGATTTTCTCGGGTGGATTTTTCCGTCTAAACCTTCTTTTCCTCCTCGATTATTCTCACCAGTTTTTATTGTAAATTTTGTCTTATTTAATCGGAGCATTTTCCTGATTAAATTAGACAAAAATTTTTGTTTTGAAAAACCGGTAACAAAAGAATAAAAATTCTTAAAAGACGCTCGTCACGAAGTGATTAAATTTTTGATGCAATTTTTGAAGCTATTTTGATAAAACAATTACGCAGCGAGAGGGTTAACGCTTAAATGCCCAATTTTTTATTTTCTTTAGAAAAAGTTATATGATTCTCTGAAAGATTTATTATACAGGAAAAATAATGAAAAAAAAATCAGAGGTACATTTTTCATTTAGTACGTCAATCTTTTCTTCTGGTGCACATCTGCACTACAAGTAAAAACTTCTGTCGTGTGGCTGTTTTACGTTAAAATATTGCAAATTAGTAAATATTTTAAGAAGTATGTCTCGAAATACCTTATTTTATATAATTATTTATTTTATAAAGCTTAACCCTCTCGCTGGGTACTTAACCTTCCGTCTACCAGACGGGTCCATTGGACCCGACATGTACATTCAAAATATTTATTCAAACCAGAAATTTCTTCAAAACAAACTAAATGTATAAATCAGACAATAATAAGTTAAATAAACAAATTAAATAGTTTTAAGTAAAAATTCTGGTGTAGAATGCTTTTATAAAACTTGAGTAAAATTTCCGGTAGTTCTAGGGTTAATTCTTCGCGATGAGCGTCTTTTACAGAACTTTTAATCGTTTATCACCGGTTCTTTAAAGCAGAAACTTTTGACTATGGTATTCGGGGGAAAATGTCCTGATTAAATCAGACAAA
Organism: Maratus speciosus; assembly: GCA_963932465.1. Lineage (NCBI taxonomy): Eukaryota > Metazoa > Arthropoda > Arachnida > Araneae > Salticidae > Maratus > Maratus speciosus. The sequence goes on along the minus strand of OZ010797.1, from coordinate 331,582,379 downwards.
GTTTTCGTTAAAAAATAACTGGTGGGAACAACCAAATAGCATTAATTTGACGGGAAAATACATGCCCGAGCATAGCTCGGGCTGCGCAGCGAGAGTGTTAACCTTTAACCCTTTAATTCTCATCATAGAATACGTTCTAGAAATTACGTAGTCCAGAGAATCTGACTCTACACCAGTAATTACAATGGCTAATTTCGCTTTATTTAAATACGTAAAGTCTGTTATCATTTAAATCAAATATTGATATTTTAATTTTCTGGTTGAATTAGGTATATACGAATAAAAAAAAAATTATTAAATTCAAATCACTATTGTTTGGATATATGCAAAGCTGCGCACTAAAGAGTTAAGTAATTGAAAAATGTCTGGCAATTAATGAATTGAAGATTACAGTTATAAATTAGTGGTATCCAAAAGCTTTTAGTAACGAAGTAAGCTAAGTCTTCTTGCCCGAACTCAGTTCGGGCAAAGCAGTTAAGTGGTTAAAGGAGATTTTCTTCTTTTCGGTTTTAAAAAATCGTTGTTTTTTTTTTTTTTTTTACATTTTTCTATTCCCTATTATCAGTAGATTAGCCCTTTGAAACAATCTGGCCGACTTCGAAGTTGTTTCCAACGCGTTCGTAGGTTTACATTGTTTTGGAGCACTATAAGCGCATTTTACGCAAAACTATTTTTTTTCAAACTGGACGGGATCAGAACGCAAAAACTATTAAACAGATCTTCCTATTTTTTTTTAATTAAAGGTAATATAATTTATTAGAGCTTGGGACACTTTTAGCCATTTTTATAAAAAATAAATATTTTTAGAAGCGCGCCAAAGTGAAAAAAAAAGAAAAAAAAAAAAAAAAAGGATCGGAAAAAGACTTTTTTTTCAAATGGCTGCCACATTGTTGATTTTCAACTTTATGATGCAATTCCATCGTAACTGACATAACAGTTGATCATCGAATTTTGTTTTCAAAACTATGTAGAAAATTTACTAATAAAGATAGAACAAATTTTTACAATTTAAAATATTTCTTACTAAGGACTTAATACCCAAGTACCTTCAGATTATTTCAATCTCTCTTTTAGTCCCAAAAATTGCAACTCAAAATTCTGAAACTGACGTAATATAAAATATACAAGCATTTTTTATGCCTTTATTGATGTATAAAAATTATCCAAACTATCCCGTTAAAAAAAGTGATTTAATGTTCTTAACAACACTAAGTAAAGCCAAATTATAACAGTAACTTGTTTAATTAATTTCTGAATAATAAAAAAGAAAAAAAAATGGAATTTACACATGTAACTGACGTAACTTTTATTGTGTAACTGACGTAACATTATGACTTTACAAAGATAATAGTGGTACTTAACTTAGTTTGTAAACAATAATTTACAATGTCTTTTTATAGGGTTTTATTATAGAACATAAAAATATCAAGTTTTCCAATCATACCCTTAAATTAAACATATTATAAATTATATTCCCTCCCCCAAAATGATAATTTTCAGTGGAATTGCCCGATATCGAAGTGCTTGAAGCTCTAGATAATATTTTCTATTTTCATAATCTTTAACAAAAATTCATGGGAAATGACTCTGGTGATCTATCGGATGCCACCCGATTGGAAATGCTAAGACATCCATCCAATCAACTCGAACCACATCATCAATTTTTTATTAAACATTTTTCGAAATGTTCTTAAAATGATAATAATACAACATGCGAAAAACTCGAAGCTAAAAACTTTACTCGTTTTCCAGAAAAAAATGCTAAAAACCACCCTTTTTTTGACCTTCTAGAGGCAAATCTCCCCTTAATGAAAGAAACAAATAAAATTATTTTCCCACGCTCCTCCATGTCCATGGGTTAGTTTTGAATTTTGGAAAAGAACGGTATTTGTAATGCCTTCACCTTCTCCTTCTTTCAAAACACCAGGAGATTGCTTTGCATTTTCTCGAGTGTGTGTCGGGGTCTTCTTATGGATTAGAAATTCCTTCTGGTAAAACGCATAAATTACAGTGCTATCACAGGCGACTATTTTTTAATTCTTATAGACCAGCATCACAGACTATCACCTCATCGAGTTCACGGATGAAATTCTAGGATTAGTTAAATCTTCATTCGCATATTAAAATGCAATCGGTCTGCCAAGTCGCATCTTGGTGGTAAACACCTGAAATCCCGATTTTAGCGGCTGATTCGTAGGTTTACCATTGTATTTTCCTGCTCCTAGTCCTCTATGTTTTCATACCTTTGGGTTCAGGAAAACACAATGGTAAACCCACGAGTCAGCTGCTAAAATCGGGTTTTCATGTGTTTTCCACCAAGATAGAACTTGGCAGACCGATTGCGTTTTAATATGCGAATCAAGATTTAACTAATTCTAGAATTTCATGCGTGAACTCGATGAGGTGATTGTCTGTGCTGCCGGCTCCCGGTCCATTACCTCACACCACTTTTTCAAAACAAAAAATAATGACATACAGTTCAAGATTTGCAAGCGAAATATACTACAAAATTTGTTCTTTTTCTTTAATAGCGGTGTGAATTGAATAGAAAAATAGTCGCCTGTGGCGGCCCTGAATTTACTACATTTTGACAGACAATTCGAATGTAGAAATATTATCCATGTGCGAGAACAGTGTTCGGTGTGAAAGGGAATTCTTTCCTAATTCTACCCTACTTTTTACCGAAATTCTCGTTGAAATAAACGTACGTTTTCCTCGTATTAACCGAGCTTTTGTAGCTCATAAAAAGCGTAAAAATCTTTATGTAATTTAACACTAGAACCACCAGAAATTTTACTGAAGTGTTATAAAAATATTTCACACCGGAAATTTTAATTGAAACTACTTAACTTATTTATTTAGCTTATTTCTCCGAGGTACATTTTAAACTTATTTTAGAAAAAAATTTCTGGTGACAATAAAAATATTTTTATTTGGTAGCGGTCAAAATGACCGCTACGCCGGTTCTAGTGTTAAATGACGAAGCAATCTTAGCACATTGGGTACATTTGAAGACTGAGACTCGTAAGGCATTCGGCGACTGGTGCCAATTTTATATTCTTTTCATACCACTATTTAAAGAAAATCTTTTTGTGGCATGTTTCTCTTGCATATGTTATCAAAGAATATGGGAAAGATTTTTGTTTTGAGAAAGCGGTGCAAGATGGAATTAAATAATAATAATAATAATAAAAAAGTCGGAAATGGAACCTCAAACGTGGCAGCAAATAAGGCACGTTCGTACTATAACTAGTTTTATAAATATTCAGATCTTGGTGCAATAGCTGTTGCACTCTCATGTAAAAATGCATGAATACAAAATTGATTACGATTATATATATTAAAATCCGTAATACGGAAATAATAGGACTCCATTTTAAACAGGACGTCATCACCATGGCAACTTAGAATCATTACCTATCATGGGATATCATTGAATTAATTACGTATGATAGGATTTAATAGAATGAAAAAAACTTTTATTTATTTTCTTGTTAAGTTTTGACTCGATTTTCAAAAAAATTTGAAGGGACACGACAAAATTCTGTAACGATTATATATATTAAATTTCAAATCTTTCGATTGGGTACTGTTTGTGCTGTTATATGCGGACAGACGGACGGACCAGGCGACGACTATAGATGATGCGCATTTATATAATTACGGACTTACCTAGCCACTGAAAAAAAAATGTAACCCAAGGGATTAACGTGCAATTTACTCGTACTAATTATGTTCTCGTTTTAGCCGTAATCATATTAAGCGAGTTCGACTGTATACTTAACTCTTACGCGGACAAATCAATTCTGTTACTGAAATGCTGAAATGAAAATTCTGGTACAATTGCATCAGTTCAGTGTTGCCAGTGGAATACTTTTTTTAAATTCAGATTTCTTGATTGGCACCACTCTTTTGAAATAGCAAAGGGCGCCTTATTTAATGACACATTAATTAAGGCAAAAAGATGAGGAATTTTACCATATCAGAAAAGTGGTGCCCATCAGGAAATCTGAATTTTTAAAAATTAGCCTACTGATAACACTGTATCAGTTAGGAATTAAAATTAAGCGGGAAGTATATTTCTACCGCATGTGTAAGTGTCAAAGTATGCCAGATGTGGGTCATTTAGTGCACAGATTAACCCATTAAAACCCATTTGTGCCTGAATTTTTGTTTTCTCAAATTTTTTGGTTAAATCACTTTAAAATGTTGCAAAATGAACTGGAAAAATATTTAAAAAAATTAAGCTTAATTTTAGGTAGCTTTCATTACAAAAAGCTACCTATTGCAGCCGTTCGGAGGAAAGCGATTTCAAAAAATTTTGGTATATTTTCATCGATCATGACCCCCAGACCCCGAAACCACCCTTCGTTCAAAAGTTGATATATATATATATATATAATCTGATCTTTGTCACACTGTAACTCTCATATTTATGAACCGATTTAGATGAAACTCGGTGTGTACATAGTACATACCAATATCTCGACCGAGTTCGTTGGCCAGCTTAATCCGCCATTTTGTTTCAAAATGGCGGCCATTTAAAAAATTTGAAAAAATTTAAAATTTGAAATGTGGTACAAAAAAATTGAAAATTGAAAAATATTTTTTTCTTATGTGTTTGACCTTGATACAAAGATTCCGGAGCAGTTTTTGTTTCGTCTATATCTTAAAAAATGGCTGAGTTATAGCAGTTTGAATTTCTAGCGTGACTGACATTTTGAAACGTCCGGATTTTTGTCACGCGATAACAGGCGTATTCATGAACCGATTTGGATGAAACTCGGTGTGTACATAGTACATACCAATGTCTCGACCGAGTTCGTTGGCCAGCTTCATCCGCCATCTTGTTTCAAAATGGCGGCCATTTAAAAAAAGTAAAAAAAATTGAAATTTGAAATGTGGTACCAAAAGATTGAAAATTAAAATATATTGTTTTTTTATGTATTTGACCTTGATACACAGATTCGGGAGCATTTTTTGTTTCGTTTATATCTTTAAAAATGGCTGAGTTATAGCCCTTTGAATTTCTAGCGTGGCCGACATATTGAAATGACCTGATTTTTGTCACGCGATAACAGGGGTATTTATGAACCGATTTGGATGTACCTTGGTGTATGCATAGTACATACCAATGTCTCGACCGATTTCGTTAGCCAGCTTCATCCGCCATCTTGTTTCAAAATGGCGGTCATTTAAATTTAAAAAAAAGTTTAATTTGAAATGTGGTACCAAAAAATTGAAAATTAAAAAATATTTTTTTCTTATGTGTTTGACCTTGATACACAGATTCCGGACCAGTTTTTGTTTCGTTTATATCTTAAAAAATGACTGAGTTATAGCACTTTGAATTTCTAGCGTGGCTGACATTTTGAAATGACCTGATTTTTGTCACGCGATAACAGGCGTATTTATGAACCGATTTGGATGTACCTTGGTGTGTACATAGTACATACCAATGTCTCAACCGAGTTCGTTCGCCAGCTTCATCCGCCTTCTTATTTCAAAATTGCGGCAATTTAAAAAAAATTTAAATGAGGTACCAAGAAATTGGAAAATGAAAAAGATTTTTTTTTTTTATGTGTTTGACCTTAATACAAAGATTCTGGAATAGTTTTTATTTCGTCTACATCTAAAAAAATGGCTGAGTTATAGCATTTTTAATTTCTATTGTGGCTGACATTTTGAAACAACCGGATTTTTGTCACACAATAACAGGCGTATTTATGAACCAATTTCGATGCAACTTGGTGTGTACATAGTACATACCAATGTCTAAACTGAGTTCATTGGCCAGCTTCATTCGCCATCTTGTTTCAAAAGGGCTGCCATTTAAATAAAAAAATTAATTTAAAAGGAGATATCAAAAAATTGGAAAATGAAAAAGATTTTTTTTATGTGTTTGACCTAGATACAAAGATTCCGGAGTAGATTTTGTTTCGTCTATATCTTAAAAAAATGGTTGATTATAGCACTTTGAATTTCTAGCATGGCTGACTTTTGAAACGATCTGATATTTGTCACGCGATAACACGTGTATTTAGTAACCTAATTCAATTTAAGAAGGCATGTGGATAGTATATGCAATGTCTTGCCCAAGTTCGCTGGCCAGCTTTATCAGCCATCTTGTTTCAAAATGGCGGCCAGTAAAGAAAAAAAATTATATTTAAAGTAAGGTAGAAAAAAAATTAGAAATTGAAAAAGGTTTCTTTTTTAAGTATTTGACCTTGATATAAGGATTCAGGAGCCTTTTTTGTTTGTCTTTATCTTAAAGAATGGCTCAGATATAGCAGTTTCAATTTCTAATGTGGCTGACATTTTGAAAAATCTGATTTTTTGCCTGCGACAGCACTCGTATATGTCAACCGATTCCGATGTGAGTGAGCATGTGCACAGGAATTATTAAGGTCTCGACCAAGTTCACTGGTTAGCCTCATCCACCATGTTGTCTTAAAATAGCAGGCACTTCAAGATATCGCCGAATTTGGCAACCAAATATAAGTTACTTTAAATAAAAGTAGCTTGGATAATGCTGACTAATTTCGCGAAATTCTCATTCATAATGATTTAGAATTAATAAAAAATTAGTATTGACTCTTCTATAATCGGTTTCCACTAAATTGAGCTTTGTGTGTTTGAATAATATAAGCTGGCTTTTTAAAAATAAGGAATATGAAAGCTACCTCTTCCTCCCGGCACTGGCCGGAAGGACTTTTTTTTTTTTTTTGTATTTATTTGATAAAATGTAAAAGAACTAAATATGAGTATTTCTAGTAGAATAATATGCATAATTATATATTTTGCCTATATTTATATTTAAAATGTTTTTAAATTGCATATTATGTACTATAATTAGTATTTTAATGAACTACAAAAAAAATATATTTATTTCTTTACAGAGATTAATAACGTTATAACTATTATTAATAATAAAATAAGAATAACCGTATTGCAGACTTAATAACAATTTATTTCATAAATATCTTTGAAAGGACATTGCATAAATAACTGTCTCCTAAATTTCTAACAAAAATTTGTGCCTAGAACCCTACATTTTGTACATTGCAAAAATGCATAAAAAATAGGCTTGAACATTTAATTTCGCAATTAAAAAAAAATACGTATTTCAAAAAAGTCCACAAGCTAAGATTATAACTTGCGATTTTGGGTCCATGATAGAAAAAATACAAATAAACTTACTTTTTACATTTCGCCCTCTTGAAAAATTAAAAATCTATAAACACCGAAAAAAAGCCTTAATTTAAGTAAATAAATATCCACCTTGTGCTGTCATCTCTCGGTTATAGATAAAGACATTTATAAATAATGATTTCATGCAATTTTCATGTTATAAAGAAGAAGAAAATTATACAAATGCATTAAAATTTGAAACGTCCCATTAATGGGACGCTAGGCATAAATGGGTTAATTTTCGCTCCCGTGATTTTCACAGAATGTGTCTTTTATTCATTTTATTCCCTTTTTGCTTCATTCTCACCAGTTTTATAAAATAATGTAATTGGCTTTATTATGGCATCATTTTACTTGTCATTAAATAAGGTGAATATTTCTTTAAGAAAAAAGTGGTGCCAATAAGTAATTTGAATTTTTAAACAGTAATTTAATGCGACCATTAAGGGTTAAATAACATACAGATCATAGCTGCCAACATCTTACGCTTTTTCAGACCACAAAAATTTTATAGTAAATTTTACCTTTTTAAATCGCCTTAATCTGCCGATTAAATAAGGCAAAAATTTCTATTAAATTTTTGTGGTCTGAAAAAGCGAAAGAGTTGGCAGCTATGACAGATATTTAAATATAAAAGTTTAAAAAAATATTTTTAAATTTTTTTGAAATTTTGAGCATTTTTGCTTCTCAAAATTAAAAAAAAAAATAGCAAATATTTTTTCTCTTACCTTTATATTCAAATATATAAAATTCGCTGCCCAGTTTTATTTATATATATAAACCAAACTTGTATAAAAAATATTAGGGATTTTCATTGATATGGAATGCGCTTGGGTCATTTTAAAATGTTCTCCGTAGCATCTCAAATATTACGAAAAATTTCTTTTTTTTCTCAAAAAAAAAAAAAAAAAAATTATTTTTTACTTTTTTTTGTGATAAATGTATGCCATAATGTATATAATGTTATAACGACTATCTTGTTATATATGTTTTCGTTCTACTTCCCCCCCCCCCTCCCCCCACAGTTTCACTTCAAAATTCAATTTAATACTTTATTTATATTTAGTGTACTATTTTCACCCACTGCAGTTCCTAAATTAAAGCTAAGATTTAAAATTATATCGCTTGTATTAATAGCCCTTCACATTTAAATTAAACTAGTTCAGTTACTCATTTCCTTTACTAAAATAAAGCCAGTGATTCAGTCTTCCCATTCCACTTTGAGATACTTTCTCACATAAGATTTAACCTTGTAGAAAAACATTACTGCTATCAGTTCATACCAGGGGCGCCCTTTGGGGGGGGGGGGGGGCTGAGGGGGTCAATAGCCCCCCCCCCCCCAAGGAATTTCATTTTTCAGAAAATAAATCAACCATCAATTGTCAGATTCAAACAAAAATTTTAAAATTACTCAAACGCTAAAATAATTTATCAGTTTTGTCTGCAATAAAAACATATGCATTAAATAAGTGCTTTGTGCATAGAAATTATTAGTTATCAAAAAAATTTCCTATTCGAACTTTCTGAAGGTGAGACATATATCGTACTTTGGTTAATTTTTAAAATGCTTGAGACATTTTCTTTTATCAGTTGCTTAGCTGTGTACAACTTGATCATAGGAATAGCCCCCTCATGGCTAGAAATTCAGAGGTAGAGTTTTTTCTGATAGTTTTTTTGGGGGGGTGGGGGGGGGGGGGTGGAGGTTGAAGGGGCGAATATAATTCAAGTTCTTAATGATCCGACTTTTTTACTTTTTTGGATTATTAGTGTCACATTATATTTACTGCAATCATTGCAATGTTCCAAAATTATTTAATTATCTGCTTTATTAAATCATATTATATATGGTACACTCTCTAAATTGTTAAGTGCCTAGGAATGGGGTCTGCGCGCACCCGACAAAACAATTTCTTCAACCCCAAAACCGAAAATTACTCCTTATTTTAAAGCGTTTATAATAAAGTAGTCTATAGTTTTATCCCTTATGTACAGAAATGAGCACTTGAATTATTACTATGGGCCACCTTTAATAGTCAAATCAATAGTTTTTCATTTGAAAAATATTCAGGACTTCCTTGTTAAAAACCAGGTCATCCCGATTCCGACCGAAAGAGATAAAGCACAATCCGAAAAGTGTACCTCACTCGCAACGAAGGAAATACGTCAACCTATCCTGACGCAGGGCTGTAATTTCATGTAAATACGAAAACCGCTGAATAGATTTCATTTAAAGGCAACCCGACTCCAAATGAAAGAAAATTAATCCATATTTTAATACAATTATTGTAAAAGATTATATTAGTTACAATTATATCTTTAACTAGCTGTTACCCGTGACGTCGTTCACGTGACATAAAAAGGAGAAATGAATTAATTAAGCAAAGCATTTCCCTTCCGATAATAAAAAAAATATGCAATAAACCAATTGTTTATCACATTTTATAAGAGACAATCTATATATATTTATATATATATATATTACGCTATCGTACGTGGCACAGAAATCGCAATTATTTGTTAATTGTTTAATTCCAACGCCCAAATGAAACGAATCTCATTGGTTATTGAACAGCATTTAATGAATCTCTATACCTATAAGGGGGGTATCCGTAGGGGACCGTATTCTGTCACCAAAACTGACGCCAACTTGATGATATCTCTAATAATTCGCCAAATTCCCATAGACTTCCATTGTAAACCAATAGGGTTTACTTGCTTACAGAAAATCAACAAATTGAGATATTTTAATGCAACAAAAACTAATATTAGCTTAAGGGATTATATTAATTATATTTAACCCTCTCGCTGCGTATTTTTTTTTTTTTATCAAAATAAGTTCAAAAATCAAGCATTCTTTTATTACATATTTCAAATCAATATATAGCTTAGAGTTTAAATATGTAAACATTTTTTGTAAAAGAGTTCAAGATCTTAGATGGGATATGATATTAGAAATTAGGCGAAATCAGGGCTGTCACTGGAGACTATTTTGATAGTCTCGCACCACTATTGTAAGAAAATAAATTTTTTAGTATATTTCTCTTGTAGATGTTGTTAAAGTCTATATTAATGTTTTGTATTTAAAAAGTGGTACGAGTTGAAATAAAAAATAGTCGCCACTGGAAAAAATGAATCCCTGAGGAAATCACGGATTGCGCAAATTTTGGTGCTTTTACGTGTCCCGAGGAAATCTCGGGTTGCGCAGCGAGAGGGTTAACGGAGTCCAAGTAAATTAAATTATGAATAATAGTAACAGGATATAATGCTTAGCATACTTTCCCAAACATAAATTTTAAGGGAGACCAAGCTGGTCGCCAAGGGCGGCTAGTATGAGTAATTTAAGGTTTTCTTTATTATAAAGTCATTGACATAGCTCAGGTTTATACGCTGAACCAGGATGTCAGTTTATATCATGACGTAATAAGAAAATGGCAAACATGTCATATACTCACCGGGGTACCTAATTGTCATAACATAGATTATTTTGCTTGACATGCTAACCCAGCTATTGTTGTTTATTTATTAATAAACTGTTTATTTACTTTAATTTTCATTTAAAATTATATAAATTGCTTTGTTCTATAGTTCTTAATGAAACTTTTTTTTTATTTATTCCTTTTTTAAGTAATAGAACATAATTTAAACATACACATGTAACTGGTATTCGAAAACAATGTTTTCCCCAAATCAGCGTCAAAAACAGATCGCGACAAACCAGGTGCGTATATGGCATCTGTGCCAAGAAAATTATCGGATGATACTGGGTTATATGTTTTACAATCATACTTGTCATCAAAGGTGGGCGAAGAATTAAACATCTGGAATATTATTCAATATTCAGTCATTACCACACAAAAAACAAACCTATTTACAACAATGTATTTACTTTTGCACCAAATTTCTTTCTCTAAAAAAAGCAAATTGACTACGAACCCGATTACAGAACATAACCTTTCTATCTAGTTGATTTTTTACTTTTTAAGAATGAAAATTCATATTTCCTGCTAATCATTACGTCATTTTCGACACTGATAATTTTACTGTGCGTATTATTGACATTTGCTATCCATTTGCTCTTCAAAAGTTTTTTTTTTTTTTTTTTTAATTCAAATTTAAATCTTTGAGTTAACCGTGCGCAGACGATAAACCGTAAGCATTCATAACATTTTCTTTAAATAATAGGAATTAATACCATAACACAATCTCATTTTATTTCAACATCAAAGCATATCCATTTTATATTTTCCATATATGACGTCACATTTGCCTTCTTTCCGCACTTCATTCAAATTCATGCACCTTGTATTATTAAAAATACTTGAAAATTTCCGTTTCACTCTTTCAATTAGAAATTAAATTATTATTCTACGTCTTTATTTTTTGGCAACGAAAAAAGGAAGATGGTTAAATTTTATCGGGAAAATGTCAATTCATTGTGTATGAAAAAGAATGAAATTTTGGATTATTAAGCATAATATTTGAAAAAAATAAATTAAACATAGCCTATGTCCATTTCCGGGTTGTAACCCATCTATATCAGAAAATACAAAAGCGTTAATTCATCCGTTTAGTTGCTGACTTCATTCAAACTTTCGGACACACATTGACATTAATAATATTATAAGGATATAAACTTTACCTTTTATGTAGAAAAATGAAGATATGTATTATACTATTCGTTAATGTTCCCATATGTAGCTTTTTCATCTGAAAAAATATTCAGGATTTCTTTGAAAAATAATATTAACACGAACCCACCTAAAAATGGTGAAAACGCAATCCGAAACAATTAACTCTTTACCTTACCTTTACTTGCAGAAAATCCCTAATGAACATTTTCTTATCGCTATAGATCACAAAAGTTGAAAATTTCGTGACCTATTCATGACGTTCGTGGGCTGATTATCTCATGACTGATTGAATTTCATAATTCTTTTTTTCACGATTATCTGACGAAATTTGCGATTTTTTCCGCGACCGTTTCACGGAATTCACGATTTTTTTCTGCAGCTGTTATCAAAATCGGGTTTTTTCCGCAACCAACTGACGAAATTCCATATTTATTTCTCTGATCTTTTAACAAAATTCGCGATTCTTTTTCACGATCATTTGTTGAAATTCGTGATTATTTTTCTCCACCACCGGCTAATAATATTTGTAATTTTTTGCGCGATAGTTACACGAAATTTTGTATCTTATTTTACGATCGTTTGACGAAATTCTCCTCGATTGTTTGACTAAATTTTGTGATTTTTTGTGCAATCTTTTGACGAAATTCGCGATTTTTTTCGCAATCCTTTTACAAAATTTGATATTTTAGTTTGTACGATTATTTGACGAAATCTGCATTTCTTTTCGCGATCTCTGAGGAAATTAGCAATATTTTTCACGGTCGCGTCGTTGGGAGAAATTAGCGATTTTTTTCGCGACGATTTGGGATTTTTTTTTTTTCAAAATTTGCGATTTTTCACTGTGACCCATTGACGAATTGATTTTGCGGAATTCGAAAGAAAAAAAATCGTTGACTTTCACGAAAATTAAAAAAATTCGCAGAATAATCACATGTCCGTGAAAGAAGTTAAGGAGGCAAAATCACACAGAGCATTTTCTATTGTGCGGGATTTTCCCATTTTCTGTGAAATTTGTGCAGTTTTGCACGTTGTGCAATTCTGCACGTTCCCTGTTCCTCAAAGAAAATGTTTCCTTGTCCTTTGCCAGGAAACTCTTGAAATAGCGCCCCTGTAGTAAAACCTGAAAAAAAGAAGTCGAGAGGGACTAAAAAAAGTTCCATTTTAGACAGGTCTATGTCTTAGTAAGTATAATTGTATGAGTTTTTTCTTTTATCGAAATATGATTTTTTTCCCCCATTTGTGAAAGAATTCTGTTATAGACAGGCTTCGTTTTCACAAGTTTTACTGTAATACATCTCTTTTCAGAGCTATACTATAGATTGGATGGTTTAACAGTCTTTGAGGATACCTGTAAAAATGGAACCTATAATAGAATCCTGTCTAAAAAGAAAAATTTTCCAATTCAATATATTGAAATTTTACCTGCTAAGAAAAACGGAAGAGACGGTAACCTGTTTAAAATGAAATATTTCATTGGTTCTTGAATTTCCATATTCAAAGTTTTTACTGTTTTTGTAAGCATGATTTAGTTTACGTTTCTTGTTCGGGGGAGGGGGGGGGGGTTGACACCCTTATCCTACCTTTAGCTATATAACTTCCCTCAAAAAAATCTTTGCCCCCCCCCCCCCCCAAGCAAATTCTGAAATGGAGCCCCTGGTTCATACAAAAACATTGTAACTTCTCTCCTATCCTTATTTGGTCATGCTTTTAGCACATCATTAAAAATCACTTAACATGTAGTCTATTCATTAGATTTGTTTCGCACTGCACCTTAAAATCCGGACCGTTATATTCATATGTATTACAATGCGGCATATTTTTGTAACAGCTGCAGTCTGATTAGACTCAGCTTTGCTCTCACATCTGCCTCAGAAACTGCATTTCACATGCCCTTTCACCTAACGACTCTGTGATTTTCTTCCCCCTTTGTCTATATTCAAGAACATTGTTCGTTTTTACTTAACCGCACTTGTTTCAAAGTACAGTGTCTCTTTTCCTTTCCCATACCACAAGAATCTGGTAACCTCAAAATATGGTACCCCTACGCAATTCAAATACATATAAGTTCACCGCATGTATTTGGCCAATCCTTTTTACCAGCCAATTTTTTTGTTTCGCTTGTACATGGCGCAAAATACTTGTATATTGGCGATATTGTATCACTCCAAGCACGCGAGTTTTTGCTGCGTAGCCATCGCACTTTATCTCGGACGCTCTCTCTGGATGCTGCTCTAAAAAGGGGCGTCTGCTGTATTCCCCTGCCTGTACCTCTCCCCGGTGTTTATCATGACTGAATAAAGTCAATCTCCGTACTTTATATTGGAGATTTTTCTTAACTGCTGTCATCTCGCACCTGTCTGGTTATTGCACGTACTATTATTTCTTTACGATCTGCCATGGCCTAAAGGACAATCGCCTTTATAAATGTACTCTTGAATAATATTTAAAGTGAAATTAAAAAAAAAAAAAAAAAAAAAAAAAAGAAAAAAGATTCAAAAGTTCCTTTGTCCCCAAAGCCACAAACACACCGCTGTAGCAGCACATTTTTGCTAAGCTCCTTGTAAATATTCTTTATAGGACAAAAAGCCACAAAACCACAATGCAGCACAATCGTGTTTGAATTATTATAAGGTATTCATAGCTGAACCACGCTGCCAAAAGCACAATGAGTCAGGGCCGCTTATGCATTTTTCGTGCAGTGAGTATTGGCCTGTTAAGCTGTAATGGAAGTAAGCTGTCCATATAAGGTTCTTCATGTTTTGAACTGAATGTTTTGAACGGTCTAGTCTAATGAGGGGAATTTCCAAAGGCTCTTTCTCTTAGACTTTTTCTCCGATTGACTTGAAATTTTGGGAAAATATTCTAGACATATTGTACTATTAGTTAAAAAAAATGGATTTTTTGAAACTTTCAAACCCATGTAACTCTTTAAACGTTTAAAATGATTTTATGTTTAATGTTTTTCCGCAATTTTTGTTATTTTGAAGTATCAATAAATAAATAACCATCTAAATCATATCGTCCCAAAATGACTATCCCACATCATTGCGATTTTTCATGAAGTTCACAAGTTTAAACTCAATGAAAATCTATTTTTTTTCTTTTTAAATTAGTCATATTTGTTACTTTGCAATGACAATAAATAAATAATCGAAACATAACACGCTGCAAAAACAAAGCAAGATGAAAGTAAAATTAAATGAATTAATTTATTTATTAGTAGTATTCTTAATACGTGAAAGTAGGGTAATAATAACAAGTAAAGAGGGTAATAAAAGACACTGCTGAAAGTAAGTACATAAAAAATCTTTCAAAATTTTATAAAGTGGAATTTAAATTGACATCTTATTAACCCCTTAACAGTCACATTAAATTACTGTTTAAAAATTCAAATTGCTTATTGGCACCACTTTTTTGAAAAAGAAATATTCACCTTGTTTAATGATAGGTAAAATGAGATCATGAAAAAGCAAGTTACACTATTTTATAAAACTGGTGGGAATCGAACAAGCTGAATAAAAGACACAGCCCGTGAATATCACGGGAGCGAGAATTAAAGGGTTAATAAAGACCGAGATATCAGTTATGTAAAAAATATATAACCCAATTTTAGCTATATCATTTTATTGTGAAAGCCTTCATTATTATGTGACGACCAAGATGAGGATATTTAAATATTTATATAAAAATCATGATAACTTCTTATTGGATAGGTAGTGATAATACAATAGCGCTCAAAAGTATTTTGACAACCTTATATTCTCTCTTATTTTATTTAATATAAAAATGTAAAAGAAAATATATTTTTTATAATCGAGAACACTATGACTGCAGTTATTCAAATGTATCAAGTTTCAACTTGTTTGTTTACATTCGGCGCCACCGAAGAAATATGACTCCTCCTTAGCTCAAAAGTATTTTGACAATTAGTTTGCATTTAATTGTTGAAGGTGTCAGTGGCGCTATAGCTTCGATTAGTGTTTATATCGACTTATTGTGATTATTTTTAAATGCCGAAATGTAAAAAAATATTGAAGTGATTCTTGAAAAGCCGCTGTAAATGCACTTAAGAAAGGTAGACTGCAAGCAGAATTAGCTCGTTCTTTTAACGGGTCTCGGCATTTTTCATTACATAGAATAAAGTTTTTAATAAACAGAAATACATCGAAAATAAGCCTCAAAGTGGCCATCCGAAAAAAAAGAAATTGCATGTTGACTGTATTATAGAAATGATATCTACAAGTGATTGTCGTAAGTCCGCTGTAATAATAAAAAATGAATTGAAAGAAAATTACGGCATAGACATACACGTTTCATCAGTCAAACGACGCATAAACCTCTATGGTTTACATGGCAGAAGACAGGAAAAACAAGTATCCATAGCTGCCAACTTTTACGCTTTTTTCTCACCACTAAAGTTTAGCAGTACATGTTGTCTTCTTTAATAGACGAAATCTGCCGATTAAATAATACAAAAAATTCTGTTAAATTTTAGTGGTAACAAAAAAACGTAAAAGTTGGCAGCTATGAGTATTTAATTTAATAAGAATAAGAAGGTTAGAGTTGCATTTGTAAAACGGCATAACCCTTACAGGGGCAAAGCAATTCCATTGCTGAAGTGTTGAAATTAATGATTGACACCAGAATTCTGGTTAAAAAAAATTCGGTTTATTATGTGTGTGATATATAGCATTTTCTTATTTATAAATAAATTTGTTTTCAAATTCCGGTGTCAGTCATTAAATTCAACACTTTAGCAATGGAATTGCTTTGCCCCTGAAAGGGTTATGCCGTTTTGCAAATGCGACTCTAGCCTTCCTATTCTTAGTAGATAACAAACGTGTTTTTGCTGATCTTCTGCCATGTAAACCATAGAGGTTTAGGTGTCGTTTGACTGATGAAACGTGTAATTCTATGCCGTAATTTTCTTTCAATTCATTTTTTATTATTACAGCGGACTTACGACAATGACTTGTAGATATAATTTTTTAAATACAATCAACATTGCAAGTTTTTGTTTTTTTCGGATGGCCACTTTTAGGCTTATTTTCGATGTATTTCTGTTTATTAAAAACTTTATTCCATGTAATAACAAGTTGCCGAGACCCGTTAAAAGAACGAGCTAATTCCCTTGCAGTCTACCTTTGTTAAGTGCATTTACAGCGGCTTTTCAAGAATCACTTCAATATTTTTTACATTTCGGCATTTAAAAATAATCACAATAAGTCGATATAAACACTAATCGAAGCTATAGCGCCACTGACACCTTCAACAATTAAATGCAAACTAATTGTCAAAATACTTTTGAGCTAAGGAGCAGTCATATTTATTTGGTAGCGCCGAATGTAAACAAACAAGTTGAAAGTTGATACATTTGAATAACTGCAGTCATAGTGTTCCCAATTATAGGGGATATATTTTCTTTTACATTTTTATATTAAATAAAATAAGAGAGAATATAAGGTTGTCAAAATACTTTTGAGCGCTACTGTATAAAGATAAAAATTATGTTCTAGTGTACTTTTTAAAATATATTTTTAAATATTTAGGACAGCTTCTTTTTTGTTCTATTCCTAATAGCACATTCTCCAAGATATATTTTGGTGTTACAGTAGAACCTCGATTATCCGAAGTAATTGGGACCGCCCATCTTTCGGAAAATCGAAATTTTCGGATAATTGAGAATGCTACATTTTTAAAATTAATGGAGAAATATATGCAATATTTCTTATTATGGTAACAAGTGCTTAATAAAATTAAAGCAATAGCAAAAAAGAAACAAGAATAAATGACCTGAATTTCAATTTTGAAATTAAGTACTTTTTACGTATATCACAAGGGATTGAAAAAATGTTTTGTTTTTCGCAGTTTCGATTGCCTTTGCTTTGAAGCTCTATCACGGAATTTTTTAATATTATTAGTTCACCAGTATCGCAGTTTTTGTGCGACTCCAGTGATGCCAAATCTTTTACAAAACATAGAAAAGCTTCAGAATTGCGAATTTGTTCATTTTCTTAGTTCCACACCGCAGCTTACGGGAGCACAAGTTAAATTCAAAGGAACTCTGAGAAAGGAGAATATTTATATTAAGGAAAATATTTATATGTACTCGTAGTTCGGGAAGGACCGTTTGCACATAATGAATATGATAGTAAAAAAAAAAGCTTTTAAAATGGATTTTGCACACCAAAGAATGTGATAGTAAAAAAAAAAAAAAAAAGGCTTAAAAAATGGATTTCGGTTAATCGAGAGTTTCGGATAAAATAGGTTCTACTGTACATATAATAAAAAAATCAATGTTTTGTAATTAACAAATATGTTTTAGTGAACATTATAAGAAACAGGGTTTTATAAGTATTTAGCTTCAAATGTGTACTATCAACCAAAAGTATGCTTCATAATAATTGTTTCTAAAATTTTCTTATCGTTTTGCTATAAATTTTCAAATCCCCCCGCACACACACACACACCAAAAATCTTTTTATTCCCCCTGAAACTTTGAAGTATATTCTTTTTATAAAAACCGTAAGAAAAATAACTTTCAAATCGGAAAAATTTTGACGGTGAATATTTGTGAATTAAAATTTTAAAAGAAATAATCTGGAATACTTCATAATGACGTCTGACTTCACGTTAAAAAGCTATCCGGCAATGGTGATAGCTTTTGTGTCTTTATACGTATGCACCCATGCATTTACAATGCCTACTCCTTTCGTGTTGGACGCGGTTCTTTCTCAGTATATTTTTCTTGTATTAAATATTGAATATTCTGAAGTACTTACGATATGAAACCGATCGCTATTCATGGAATTGTTATTTAACTCGTTCGGGATCAAGTGTCCTATTAACCCTTTCAGGGGCAAGTACAGTGAAACCTCATTAAACGGTCACCTCTAAACAACGGCAACCACCGAATACCGGCCATATGTTGATGGAACCCAACACGTTCCATAGCATTAACATTAGTTCGAACCTCTAAATAAGGAATTCAGAACAACGGCCACTCAAAAGTCACGGGAAATTTTTTTACAGCTCCTGGTACAATTTCATATTTATTTGCAAACCGAAATGTGAAGCAGATCAAACAAAATTTACTTGATACGTGGACAAACAGTAAATGAAGACATTAATAATAATGGGGAAATTTTACATAATATTCTTAGAACGGCAGGCATAACTAACATAAAGGCCAGCTTGTTTGTATCTCTGGTCAAAAATTTGGCAGTTACTGCCACATTTGATTCCATACAACAAATGGGGAAAGATAGAAGAGAGGGAGAGGAAAGAAATTATAGATTCACCCAAAATTTCCAGTATTAACACATATACCGAAGATTTGATGAAACTTCGTAAAATCCAAAATTTCTCCATTAAATTATAATGATCACGAGTTGTATAGCAAATCAAGTCATTTTTTTTTCTTTGAAAAAAGATATTTGCAGCAAAAAAAAAAAAAAAGCTTCTGCATACCGCTGATCTTCTTATTATATTAAAACAATAAGGATTAATTAAAATGACTGTGTGTATCTGTATTTAAATTTATGTAATTGATTTTTTTAATGAAACCTCTAAATAACAACCACCTCTGAAGTGCGGTCACTTTTCACCGGTCCCACGGGCAATCGTTATTCAGAGGTTACACTGTATATCTGTTTTCGCAATGTTGAATTCATATCGGAATTTAGAAAAAAAATTTTTTCAAAAAGGAAAAGCCATTTTACAACTTTTTTCCACCAAAGTTATAAAAGCAATGTGTAATTACACGGTTCTAGTGCAAAGCTTGATTAAAATTAGGTATAATATAATATAGCCCACCAACCCTCAAGGGATTAACAGAACAAGTGATTTCATTAATATTTTGTCTTAACTATTAGTTTTGTTACTATCTCCATGTTAATGGTAATAATAGTATCCTAATTCTGAAAATATACGTGTGAAAACGTTTGGCTGAAGTCAGCATTAAAACAGATGATTAAATGCCTTTGAATTCACTATCCATTACATTAAGTTTTTTTCATTGTACAGCATTTTCACTTAATGAAATTTACATATTTTATTTGTTTCTAATATATAAAATAAAAATAAACTTACTTTCAGTGAAATGTTTCAGTTTACGTTTTGTACATATCTGCCCAATACTTTCAAATAATATTTTGGGATTTCACTATTAATTTTTCCAACATTAAGTAAATAGTTTTGCATTATTGACGTTTTGTTAGAGATAATTACAATGTACAGCAATATTTCTGCAGCATTCACATTTCGATACAAATACTATTTCCATTGTAAACATAATATTTTATCAATATTATAGGGAATTTAATTCAAATGTTAGCGACCAGCATTAAAAAGTAAGCGTACATGTATATTCAAAATATATAGCTGAATTTTTTAATAATGATTAATAATGCTATATAGCAAAATATATAGATGAATATTTTAATAATGATTAACCCCTTAACGCTCGAATTAAATTACGGTTGAAAAATTCAAATTACTTATTTGCACCACTTTTATAAAAAGAAATATTCATGTTATTTAATGACAGTAAAAACGATACCAAAATATATTCAATTTCACTATTTTATAAAACTGGTGGGAATCAAACAATGTGAGTAAAAGACACAACCCGAGAATATGACGGGAGCGAGAATTAAGGGGTTAATAATGCTATATAGCAAAATATATAGCTAAATTTTTTAAATAATGATCATTTTTAATAACGCTTTGTTAATTGGCAGTCTTTCGTCGACTAAATATAATGAAAACTGCTATATATAAAAAAAGTGGTAGCTATTTTGAATTCAGAATTCCGCTAAATTGGCAACACTGTTAGCGATGACTGCAAATATTGGTGCAATATAGTTAAGATAGCTGATACTGTTTTTTCGGGTAATTATTTTTCTAGATTTTTAAAATCTTTATTTCCAAATGGTACATATGTCTTATGTACCATTGTACCATGTCTCTTTGTCTTATTTATTAACCGAATTTTTAAGGCAAATATACTATTAGCAGGAAACAGTGATTAAAAAACTCCAGAAACACAATCACTCCCTAAAATATGTAAAATTTACTAATTTAAGTAAAAATTTTGCAAATTGTAAAAAACAACAACAAATGGATAACGAATACAAAAGCATTCAAACATTGGTTTTGAAGCTGATTTCAGCCAAACATTTTTACACTTTACATCTACCGGGTGTCCTAAAAAGGACTGACTGATTTTAAAATTCAATAACTTGCAAACGGTGACAGATATTTAAAAATTTCTTGCAGGAGGTTTATGCATAAGGTCAAAAGTTTTATTACAGTGATTTTCGATTTTAGTTTGAATTACAAACAATAGATGGCGCTGTAAGCAATAGTCGCTAAATACAGGCTCGATTTTTGGTCCTTTCTCTTGTTTCATGCCGAAAAAGGAGATGGAAATGTATTATCCGGGCCACGAAGTACCAAAAATTGAGCCTGAATTGAGCGTCTATTGATCGCAGCGCCAGCTATTGTTTGTAATTCGAACTAAAATTGAAAATCACTGTAAAAAAAACTTTTGACCTTATGCAAAACCCTCCTGCAGGAATTTTTTAAATATCTGTCACCGTTTATAAGTTATTGAATTTTAAAATCAGTCAGTCCTTTTCAGGACACTCGGTATATATATCTATATTATAAAGGACAAACATATCTGTGCGTAACGCATACGTCATTTTGTGAATGGCAACACTTTTTTTTTTTTAAATAAAATTTTGGTTTTGCAATTTTCTCTACTGCAAATTTTTAAACTTCTACACATCGCACATTTTAAATTTTTACACTGTCGTATAAGGAAAAAAATGCTCTTTTAAATGCAATTTGTTTGAAAGCTGTATCTCAATTTATTTTTGAGATATTAATTTTTTTGTAGTTTTTAATATCATTTTTCTAATCGTGGCAACAACAGTACCCCATTTCTATTGAAAGTAAAACGAAAATAGACGAAATAGGAGATTACTGTATCTTATTGTTGCCATTTTCTCATTAAACCAGAAAAAAAGTTGAAATTAAAATACGGGCTGTGTCAAGAATATTGTCTGTTATTCCGTGATAATAACGTCATATGCATACTTTCCTGTAGACAAAGTTTAAGACTGGATTCTAAAAGTCGATTGCATTAACGGATGCAAATGACGTCATTTTATAAAAAGCGTGTATTTTAAAACTGAATTATGTTTTATAGAAGTGCGTCATTTTAACAGCCCAGCTGCTTTGAAATTCTTCACAGGTGAAAATGCTTCACTTTTTAAAGTAATGTTATCGAAATCACACACTGATAAAACGCAATGTTTTACAAAAATTTAGAGTGTCTTTGTAAAAGAGAGATGATATGCAAATAATAGCGACTTATAGAAATTGATGATTCTCGCCTGGATGGATTTGCTTCGCCGTGTTAGACAAGCAAACAAATAATTCGAGTTTAAAATAATATCATGTTCCTGAAGTTTTCGTCCAAAATTCTCTCGAATAATAAAATTTTTATGCTATTCTTTAGGACATTCTACTATAATTTTATCAAAATAACATAATTTGCTGAACTTAATTTTTCACAATTTTATATAATCTATATATTTAAAACATATGTGTGTTTTTTAGTCATCTGTCCTGATCTTTCTGTCCAATGTCTGTGATCTTCTAAACCAATTTTACTAATATATATATTTTTTTTTAACTGAAAGCTGTTCATTTCTAGGTGTGATCACACTATCTGCTTTATTTATATCCACGCTTTTATATTTTAATTTTAAAAATATTTTATGAAATTTCTTCAAAATGGTAAAAAATTAGACAGCTTTCATTATTGCAGACAAGAGAGAAATAATGAGGTATTTTTATTTTTATTCATGCCATTTTCTGATGAAAATTCAAAATTGATGATAAAAATTGTTGTATAGGGTTTAGTGGCGCAAAATCCCATTAGGAGCATAATATTATATTGAGAGCATAATAACGGAAAATGACATACTGCTTTTGAAAACATGTATTTTTCCTCATAACTTTTCTATATTGTTTTTCCTTCTGTATGTGTACTGATACTAAGTTTCAGACACTTATTGCTTATTTAAGTGAAAATGAAGTCATATTTAAAAGAAAACTATCATTTTCTTAGATAAAACTAAATAATTTAACACAAATGCATCTAAAAAACATAAATTACGGAAATTTTTACTCTCCGGTATTGAGATTAGAATCTCAGGTAAAGAGTGCGTCTGTTCACATAAAAGATGTTGCTGACAATCGTGACTTCAAGTATTGAGTTAAAATGATTTTAAAATGATCAAACAAAATGCATTTTTTTTAAATGATGAATATGGATATGAGAAGTACGTATACAAATTTTGAGAAGGTGAAAATTGCTGTTTTTTCCGGAATTCCAAGCATAAGAGCCTCAATTGATAACCCCATTCTAATAACTGATCTTTATTATATTTTATTGTTTAACTATCTATATTATAAATAAAAAAACGTATCTGTGCGTGACGCTGACGTCATTTTACGAATGGCAATACTTCACGATCAAATTTTGGTCTTGAAATTTTCGGTACTGCAATTTTTTAATCTTCTGATCGTCGTACATTTTCAAGTTTCGTTGCTTAGGGAAAAAATTTACTTTCAAATGCAATTTGTTTAAAAACTGTATCTTA
Source organism: Maratus speciosus (assembly GCA_963932465.1). Taxonomy (NCBI): domain Eukaryota; kingdom Metazoa; phylum Arthropoda; class Arachnida; order Araneae; family Salticidae; genus Maratus; species Maratus speciosus. The sequence goes on along the minus strand of OZ010797.1, from coordinate 331,558,879 downwards.
ATTTATTGATGTATTATATTTTCTAAAATAATTTTTAATCATGATTTTTTTAAGTTTATCTTATCACGTGTCGGTTTCACTACATAATAATAATAAAGATTTGGCACATAAAGCAACAAATATTGTTCAGCATTTGTTTCTGACTATTTTTGCATAACGAAATTAATACTTCCTTTATAAGCAAACAAAAGAATAATATTTAAAAAAAACACCAATCTAATATATTTGTGAAAGACGAATTAACGAAATTAATACTTCTTTTATAAACAAATAAAAGAAAAATATTAAAAAACACAAATCTAACATATTTGTAATCGTACAATTTAACTTTTTAGATCACCAAATAGGATTTTTTTTTCAAATGGGATTTGTTTGCAAAGTTCATCTCAGTTTACTGATTGTCTATGGTTTTAAAAATAATTTTAAAGCATGAAATATTTTTTTATTTATCTATATTGCGCGGAGCTCGATTACGAAAGATTAATCCGTTTGCACTTCATCATTTTCAAGAGTTCATCATTTTCTTACGGCTAATATCCATAAATAAACTTCCCTATGAATAAATAAATAAAATAATATAAATAAAACACAAATTTAACAGACATGTATAAGCTCTAAAATTATCAGAATATAAAAGTAGCAAAATCTTGGTCAAATAACTCTTATCATGCGGCTAATAAGAAAATATCGCTTTTGATAAATTTCAAAAATTTATTTGATTGTATAATTCGTATTTTTCATATGCAAAATGCTTTTTTAATGTAAGTTGGCAATCTAAATAAATTATTGCATATGAAAAATTATTAGTTTTCAATTTAAGAAAAACGTTTTCACCTATATTCTGTAACCCGGAAAGCCCGGGTACGATCCCCTAGTAGTATATAAAAGTCAATTGTCTGTGGGTAAAGACAGACTTTCCTCCATGAACACCTACTGCCACCCACACGCGGTTGTAGTAGTTAGAGTTCTTGGTTTCCTGTTTTTAATAAGGCAGTTTGGTCATGGTGGGTGGAAGTGTGGATTACAGGGACACTCAAAAAAATACCATTACATTACGGCCAATGGGGGGAAATCGTTTGAGATGGTTTTTAATCTTTATCTCCATATATAATAGGCCCATCTCAAACTAGTAAACCCAGAAGCATGAAAATTGGGGGAAAAAGAGAACTTAGAACGAATTTTTGAAAATTCCTTCCCTAAAGGGTTTAAAAGGAGGGTGGGTCGAAAATTTTAGAGCATGTGGCCATATCTCAGCAGCCGTTTTAGTTAGGAGCGTGAAATTCAAGAAAATAAATCTACTAAAATAAATAATTAAGCACGTAATTTCAGCGATTTTAGAAATCTCCCTAAAAGGGGGTTAAAGGGGGGTGGGGTAAAAAACTTTAGACTATTTTTGCCTTATCTCACCAGACGTTTTAGGTAGGAGCATTAAAATTCAGAAAATAAATCTACTAAAAAATAATTAAACATGTGTTTCAGCTTTTTTAGACATTCAACCTTAAAGTGGTTAAAAGAGGGTGTTGAAACTGTTAGAGCATTTGGCCATATCTCAGGAGTTGTTTTATGTAGAAGCGTGAAATTCCAGAAAATAAATCTACTAAAAAATAATTGAAAACATGTTTCAGCGATTTTAAATATTCCCCACCCTAAGGGGTTTAAAAGGGGGGGGGGGGGGCGTTCGAAAGTTTTAGAAAATTTGGCATATCTCAGCAACCCTTTTAGGTAGAAGAGTTCAAGATAACAAACACACTAAAAAAAATGGGTAAACACGTTTCATCTTTGCCACGTTTCACGTTTCACGTTTCACGTTCCACTTTTCACGTTTCATATTTCGTTTGATTCAAGGATCTTTTAGAGAAATCGACCAGCGAAGCGGTGAAGTCCGCTAGTTTATAATATTATTAGGATTAGGATTCTATAATTATTACATGAAGACAATAACAAAATTAATTGTTAAGACAAATTAATACTCAGTGAAAAGATATGTTCTCTTACTAGGACGTTAGATCTCTAATGGGTTTAATATGCTTGAGTGAGATAGCAATCACCTTTATATGTGTTTCAGAATATTCAAAATTTCATACCAGAAACATATACGGAGAAATACCTACCTGAAATCCAGTTAATATGCATGTAGAGCACTGCATTGAAAACACCCATCAATTATATACAGGACAAAATCGTGAGCATACATCGAAAAAATACATGCTTAGAGATAGTGCTCAACCCGACAACACAAACATAAAATTATGGGACTCGGAAATTGACGACACAGGACTTCCGCTGTTGCAGAGCCATTGTCTGGTGGGCACTCCAAAGTCGCTAGGTCCCCGAGAGGGTTCTCACAGCTGGGATCTTTATGCCCGCCGGACACAGTAGATGAAAAGCAGAGAGAAATTTTGCCGAATCCAAAGCCGCCTTCGCCATGAAAACGGCAATGAGCCAAAGAAGACATCGTTGGGTCTTAGGTTTTGGAGCTGTAAGCTTCCAAGACTTCGTATTTCTGAACTTTCTGATTATGGGCCACTGCAAGAGAAAATTGATTATTAGTTACTTGTTAATCAATAACAAGTGTGTGATCACTGCAGTAGGCCACTAAATCCGGCTTCAGTCTCCTACAATTGACACGAACAGGGGCTCTCGATGGACAGAGTGTTCTTCTAGAGAACGTGCCAGGTAGTTTGTCAAAGCATTATGACGTAGTATTCTAAGGCCATGAGTTGAAAATCATTACTGGCGGCCATTTGAAATTTGTGGAACTTTTTAGGTTTCCTAACTCTCTCTTTAAAATGACCTATGTCGTTAACTTACACTGTGTGACTCTTTAAAATATCTTTTAATGTTTCTAACATTCTGTTTAAAATTATACATAAGAGCTTGCATTTTATTAAACGTGACATTTTCTTCTATAAGTATACAATTTTAGAAAACATAAAAAATTTTCAAAAATTTAAATGGCCGCCATTTTGAAACATGACGACGGATGAAGCTGGCCAACGAACTCGGTCGAGACATTAGTATGTACTATGCATATGAAATATTTCATCCAAAACAGTTAAAAAATTCGAAAGTTACAGCATGACAAAATTCAGATATAAATATATATATAGTATATAAATATAAGCCAGCATTTCAACGGAGGGTGGTTTTGGTATCTGGGGGTCCTGATCGGCGAAAATATACCAAAATTTCCCGATGTGTTTTCCTTCAGACGGCTGCAATAGATAGCTTTTTACTTTTTGTAATGAAAGCTACCTAAAAGTGTCCACAATTTTGGCCACCACTGTAAATATTGAAAATGCGCGATGGTTAGAAGTTTAAAAAATTTCAGTAGCGAAGATGGAAAAAGCAAAATTGAATTGTAAGCCATTACCAATCTCAAAATGCCGTCAGCATTACGGACGGAATTATTTGTCCTTCGTAATATAGATAGTAGACTAGAGAGAAATGATTAAGAACAACATTTGAAACATTTTTGCAATTGAAGCTATACTCCCAAAACGAAAGGTTTACGAATCATCTAATAACACTGGTCAACAAAATTGAACTTTTGATCTTTCACAAAACCGAAATTAGTTGTGTCTAATTCAAATTTTTGTGCTGATTCTGGATCCTGCTTTAAATTTTCTTGATCATATCTAGTTTTTGAGAAATTTGCATATTTCGATTTATGCAAATTTTGGAATTTTTGTACAATTATATGCACATTTAAGGCATAAAGCATTATCAGACTGGCTTTTTTGTTTTATGTTATGATTGCTGTCTTAGTTTACTTTACAAAAATGTTGTTTCTGAGATTATAGTGAGAGTGACATGTGATCATGAAATATTGTGCCTAATATGCATATTTTTTTCTGTTTTTGTAATAATGTTTCTTGACGTCCAAATATTTCTGCCTAGCGCGCTAACATGTTTCTAAGGCAGTTTTTTTTTCACTGATATCAAATCTGGTATGAGTTTTTTTCTACATGGTTCGTACGCCTGCTTGAATTTTGCAGACCATAAAATTTTTTGGCGCCAGTATTATCTTATAGAAAATCTCTTCTTAAAAAAGGCGAAATTTTGCGTTTTTATAGTTGTTTTTGCAACGACAGCTGTACCTATATTTAAAGTTAACTCTTACTTCTTTTTCTAGTTTTTAAACTTAACTATAACTTTTTATCTCTTAAATTTAAGTTCTTATTATAGATTCTATCATTAAAATCTTTCTCTTATTTATAATGTAGTTTTTAAACAACTACACCTTAACTTTACCCCAATGGCTCATTAATTTGTAAGACATCATATCTTCAGCTTGCGTGTTAAGTTGTTAACAGCTCGGAAACCCCTCAAAGCTCTCTACCAGGGCGATTATACTTTGAGCGTGTGCACAACGTTACTTTTTGACCACAGTCCCACGATTCATCTACTCATTTCAAGTTAATTTTGGATTAATATTTCATAATTTCTCTTTTTAATTTTTCTGGTGTCAACTTTTTATTTTACTGTATGGAAAAAGCACACCAGACGTTAGAGGGCGCTATCATCAACTTGCGAAATTTCTTCCATTCAACTGATAAGGCTTATTATTTAATGGCTTTGCTCTCTACTCGTCAGCGTGTTTAACCTAGATTTCTTTTTCTATAAAAAGATACTGGTAGATTTCCTGGAGAAATAACAGTATCCTTACGAACCATGTTCTTTCATGTCTAATTTTCGATAAAAGTGAAATTTTATTTTTTCATCAAAAAAGGCCAGAGAATACTTTTTATGGTACATTCTGATGTACGTCCGTAAGTTAGGATATATTCTACTACTTTTTTCATTTTTTTTATTATAACCGCTGTTTATTATATCCCTGAAAGGATTCTGACACTGTTCACCCTTTTGACGATGAGGTATACATCCTTAAATACAGTTTATATTAAATTTGTTTCAGTGAAATACAAAAGTAGAAATTCATTTTACTCAAAAAATAGACGTGGTATACGGAAACGGATTGCAGGTTTGAAATCAGCATAAAAATGTAGTCTAGAAAAATATTACATCGATTTTGTAGCAACCACTTTAAAGTTGGAAGTAATGTAAACGTTATACCATTGAACAATATGCAAATTAGGCTTAATTACTGACAAATAAATGCTAAGAATAAGCACATTGCGACATTTATCTGAAGCAAATAATCCAGTAGTCTTTATCTAGAAAATTTAATTCAAGCTAACATTTATTGTATTAGATGTAAATTTCCAACTGGGCGAAAAATGTCCGGACCAGGATTCGAACCCGGGACCTCCTGGCTGAAGCCGCCAGTGCTCTGCCATCTGAGCTATCCCGGACGATTCTGGTCGAACTTTCTCACCCAGCTAACCTTGATGATTACAGCATCTGGTCTGAAACCTGGTTCAGCTCAACAGAATAAATCTCAGGTAATGGAACTCCAGAAATCGCTGGATACGAAATTACACTAGATTAATATTAACACAATTATTCTAATTGGTAAACAAATCATATTAGATGTAAATTTCCAACTGGGCGAAAAATGTCCGGACCAGGATTCGAACCCGGCACCTCCTGGCTGAAGCCGCCAGTGCTCTGCCATCTGAGCTATCCCGGACGATTCTGATCGAACTTTCTCACCCAGCTAACCTTGATGATTACAGCATCTGGTCTGAAACCTGGTTCAGCTCAACAGAATAAATCTCAGGTAATGGAACTCCAGAAATCGCTGGATACGAAATTACACTAGATTAATATTAACACAATTATTCTAATTGGTAAACAAATCATATTAGATGTAAATTTCCAACTGGGCGAAAAATGTCCGGACCAGGATTCGAACCCGGGACCTCCTGGCTGAAGCCGCCAGTGCTCTGCCATCTGAGCTATCCCGGACGATTCTGGTCGAACTTTCTCACCCAGCTAACCTTGATGATTACAGCATCTGGTCTGAAACCTGGTTCAGCTCAACAGAATAAATCTCAGGTAATGGAACTCCAGAAATCGCTGGATACGAAATTACACTAGATTAATATTAACACAATTATTCTAATTGGTAAACAAATCATATTAGATGTAAATTTCCAACTGGGCGAAAAATGTCCGGACCAGGATTCGAACCCGGCACCTCCTGGCTGAAGCCGCCAGTGCTCCGCCATCTGAGCTATCCCGGACGATTCTGATCGAACTTTCTCACCCAGCTAACCTTGATGATTACAGCATCTGGTCTGAAACCTGGTTCAGCTCAACAGAATAAATCTCAGGTAATGGAACTCCAGAAATCGCTGGATACGAAATTACACTAGATTAATATTAACACAATTATTCTAATTGGTAAACAAATCATATTAGATGTAAATTTCCAACTGGGCGAAAAATGTCCGGACCAGGATTCGAACCCGGGACCTCCTGGCTGAAGCCGCCAGTGCTCTGCCATCTGAGCTATCCCGGACGATTCTGGTCGAACTTTCTCACCCAGCTAACCTTGATGATTACAGCATCTGGTCTGAAACCTGGTTCAGCTCAACAGAATAAATCTCAGGTAATGGAACTCCAGAAATCGCTGGATACGAAATTACACTAGATTAATATTAACACAATTATTCTAATTGGTAAACAAATCATATTAGATGTAAATTTCCAACTGGGCGAAAAATGTCCGGACCAGGATTCGAACCCGGAACCTCCTGGCTGAAGCCGCCAGTGCTCTGCCATCTGAGCTATCCCGGACGATTCTGGTCGAACTTTCTCACCCAGCTAACCTTGATGATTACAGCATCTGGTCTGAAACCTGGTTCAGCTCAACAGAATAAATCTCAGGTAATGGAACTCCAGAAATCGCTGGATACGAAATTACACTAGATTAATATTAACACAATTATTCTAATTGGTAAACAAATCATATTAGATGTAAATTTCCAACTGGGCGAAAAATGTCCGGACCAGGATTCGAACCCGGGACCTCCTTTTTTCGAAAAAATGAAAAAAAAAATTCCAACATTAAATATATTAAAATGTATACGATTTAAAGGCGCAATTTTAATTGGAATGAAATATATGAATGTGTCCTTTTATTTCATGTATTTAAAAAATTGCTAAATGCAGAATTAGCATGTACAGGGGACTCCAAGCTGTCAGACATTTGACGAGCAGAAAATCGGCATAACAGATTACGCGCAGGATTACAAAATAAATTTTGCAACTAGAATCAACATTCTGGTGCCTACTTATACTTCAGATTTTAATTATTACCCTGAACCTAAATAAATTTGTATTTAAAGAATTTTATATAGTTTGAATACAAAGTTGTATTTAGTTAATGCAAAATTTAGAAAATTTTAACAGTATAATCACCGAAAAAAAAAATGTTTATGAACAATAAAAGGAAATTTTAGGTTCAGTTTATACATACTAACATGAAACATATGTTTTGAAAATTTTATGAAAAAATATTCCGAAGTTTTTGAGACATCGTGCGCGTTATGCCCAAAAACGTCATTTGAAGAAAAATGACTTCAAAGTTTCGGAAACGCCGCTTCAGCTATTGAGCGGGTATAATTCTAAAAGCCATAACTTCTGTTCTAATAGGAATTTCAAGGAAACATATCAAAATGTTCAGAAAAGATAGGAGTTTAACATCTAAAAAAATTAAAATTTCGAAAATTTTAAAGCTTTAAGAGTCTTGAGACCCCTTAAGCCTTTCGCTGCGCAACCCGAGATATACTCGGGCATTCATTTTTCAGTCTAATTAATACTATTTGGTCATTCCCACCAGTTATTTTTCAGCGAAAACTTTGTCTGATTTAATTAGGACCTTTTCCCGATCACGATAGTAAAAAAATTCTGCTTTAAAGAACCGGTGATGAAAGATTAAAAATTCTGTAAAAGACGCTCATCGCGAAGAATTACTTACGCAGCGAGAAGGTTGAATTTGCATAAACTTAAATATGCAAATTTCTCAAAAATTGGACCCCTTAGAGAAAAACGGAAAGTATATTTGGAATCAGCGCAAGGAACTGATCTAGAATCAACGAACATCAATTCTGTGAAGGAAACATTTTTGTCCACTGTAATCACTCTGTATACATTTTTGATAAGTACCAACTAAAACAGAAAATGAAAAATTCAATAGTGATTAGACAACTTTGTAAAAGACTCACGTATCATAATATTTTATTTTCTACATCATTTTTAGTAGCTTTATTTATTAAAGATGTCAAAATGTATCAGAGCTTTATTAGTTTGATACCATGTCTTATAGAAGGAATGGCATCTCATGAATATCGCATGAAGTAAACTACAAAGAAATGTTGATTAAGATTAGGATATTGACAGCATATCTATGAGAAGTATGACGTGTGAAGTTTTTTAAATGACGGTTACCTTAATGTATTTTTCTTTCTTAAACATAGGTTGTAGGATTTCTTTGCAAAAACTACTGTAATACTAATACTGAAAAATAACAAACACCCCCCCCCTCCCTTTCATTCTGTCCAATCTTATTTGAAAGTGAAAAAAAGGTTAATATGTTATACAGCAAACATGTAATCGAACTGCACGAATTTAAAACACTGAGATGAATAGAAGGTTGGAAATCACACGTCAAACGTGGCAAATGAGGAGTGTTCGTACTATAACTAGTTTTATAAATATTCTTTGCACCGCATATTGTACTGAATATATATTTTAGTGAACTTCCTAAGTACATATCCATTTCATTCTGTTCGAAAAGCTGTAACATCGTTAAAATGCACTTGAAATAATTTTTTCCCAATGGCCGTCATGTAACGAAAAACTTTTGACTGTCATATGTAATTCAACTATACATCCGATTTTCATAAAATTTGAAATGACTCGACAAAATTTTACAACAATTATATAGTTAAAATTTCAGACCATTCGGTTGGGTAGTTTTTGCTCTGTTATATGCGGACGGACAGACACACAGACAGACGGACCGAACGGGGACTATAGGTGATACGCATTTATATAATTACGAACGCACCTAAAAACAGCTGACTGTAAATAGCGATTAGAGGTCAATAAGAAAATATAGCTTTTAATAAGTTTCAAAATTTTCTTTGAATGCATTATTGCTATTTTTCATATGAGTATGATTTTTAGTATTGTTGAAGGTTATTCTAAATATACATATATATATATATATATATATATATATATATATGTATAATGTAAAAAATCTTTTAGTGTTATCATTTTAAAACAAAAACTATAAACCCGTGTGGTGTTTTCTTGCCGCAATCTTTGATATTTACTGAAACGTTTTTCTCAATAATTTTTGATTAACTGCAGTTTTTTTTTTTCAAATTAAACAACATGTTTTACTAGATGTAAATTTCCAACTGGGCGAAAAATGTCCAGACCAGGATTCGAACCCGGGACCTCCTGGCTGAAGCCGCCAGTGCTCTGCCATCTGAGCAATCCCGGACGATTCTGTTCGAACTTTTTCACCCAGCTAACCTTGATGATTACAGCATCTGGTCTGAAACCTGGTTCAGCTCAACAGAATAAATCTGGGTCTGGACATTTTTCGCCCAGTTGGAAATTTACATCTAATATGATTTGTTTACCAATTAGAATAATTGTGTTAATATTAATCTAACATGTTTTACTGTTTGTAAGGACATTTCAAACTAGTATGTTGTGGCCATCACAAAACTTTCTTTTATATAAATCACGTCAATTAAATCCTTTAAATAATACAAGGAATTACGTCAATTTAGCACCAATTCATATCAAATTATATCTGAATTTGAAGTTTGATGAAAATTCGTGCATTATAATCAAATAATTAATTGATATCAAGGCATACCTGAATCTGATGTTTGATGAAAATTCGTGCATTAGTTATTGAGATAGAGCTATAGTGGAAATTCTGAAAAATGCAGCATAGCAGCGCCACCTATTGAGCGATTTGCACCAGAACATAAAGAGCAGTAATTCATATCTAGATATACATGAATCTGAAGTTTGTTGAAAATCCAAGCATTAGTTCTTGAGATAAAGCTATTGCGGAAATCTCAAAAAATGCAGCATAGCAGCGCCACCTATTGAGCGATTTACACCAAAAGGTATATAACTGAATCTGCAGTTTGATGAAAATCCGTGCATTAGTTCTGGAGATTGAGCTATAGTGGAAATCGTGAAAAGTGCTGTATAGCAGCGCCACCTGTAGAGCGATTTACACCAAAAACTAATCAGCACCAATTTATATCAGGGACTAACTGAATATTAATCTTTAATAAATTCCGTTCAGTAGTTCTTGAGATAGATCGCCCCCAAAATTTGCGTCACACACAGACAGACAGACTCACAGACAGATCACAGAGTCATAGACTCACAGACAGACATTTTGTAAAAACATGTTTTTCGGGTTCTCTGACCCCTAAAGCGCGTAAATCCGTCGACAACCAAAATTTGAAAATTTTCATGAATCCAATACTTTCTTCTTGTAAAGATTGAAGAAAGTAAAAATGCCTCATTCATCACTGTATCTTTGATATGTTCAGAGAAAAAAGTATGTAAACAACAGAAATAATACATATGATGTATTTCATCAGCGTTTTGTAACTCGGGAAGCCTAAGTTTATCCTCTTGTACTTATGACTACCTAACTATTTTAGTAAAAGAAGAAAAAAGTTAAGCTATCCAGAAAGAGAGGAAAATTACATTGTTCCATCAACTTTAAAAGACTGCAAAATGTTTATCCATTATAATTCGTAACATGTTAAATTAATTTTACTTTTATGAAAGATTACTTAAAATTATATAGTTTAGATATAAGAACGCGTAAGCATTTAAATGTTGATAACAGTTGTATCATGGAAGACGATAGTATTCCGAGTGACGCAGCCTTAAGCCTAAAATCGTATCGTAGAATTCGTAGATGGCGGAACTCATATATACAGCTAACTCGACATCAAAGAAAATGCGAAAAGCCGCCTGTTAATAACTCAGCAAATATCGGTCCTATTGTTCTGATTTTTTTAAAACAGTCTTATATATGCAGTCTAATCCTATTCTGAAATTTTTACAATTCTACGAGCAGTATATTTTGAGATCTGAAAACCCATTTTGAAAGCAATTTCGATGGTGTAAGTTTGTCTTTTTTTTTTCTCCGAAACGGCCTAGATTTTTTAAAAAACATTAATATATAAAAGGAATCCGTTTTTGATGAATTGGATAAGACTAACCTAGTATCTAGGAAAACTCTTAATTTTTATATAATCCGCATAAAAAATTGGACTTCTTAGGATCGCGGATTACATGTTATTCTATGGGCTAGCAGACACAACGTTGCAAACCGGTTTTGTGCGGATAAGGTCACAGTTTAAAATCTGAATATTGGCAATAAATCTTTTTTTAAACTACAAAAACAGTTTATTATGTGCTTTAAAATACTTAGATTGATTTTTTTATATGGAGCAGTATTTTATAATTATATGTATTTTATTTCATTGTTATTCATAGTAAGGAAACAATTTTTAAGGAGAAAGTATTTCCCATTTTTTCGAAAATTCTCGTATCGAAATTCTCGTATCGAAATTCTCGTATCGAAATTCGATATTTATCGAAAATGCTCGTATCGAAATGAAAATTCATCGCGTCCGCCATAAGACTTCGCCATGTATCACTACGCCGCAAAGTTGACTGAAGAAATAAGAAATTAAATATCAAAGATCTTGAAAAGGAGAAAGTGAGCACAATTTCTAATTATCCAGACAGCATCCAATGTAATTATTTGTAACCGATCCTTTCTAATTAATATAATGTTCTGAATTGTTGTTATTTTCATCAATACTTATTATAACTGTTGTTCTTACAAAATAACACTCAGACTCAGGTGTGGCATAAGTATTACTTGTTACATGTGAGTGTAATACAGATAATTACCAATTTAATTTTGGGTTTTCTTTTAAAGAAATTAAACAAAATCTTTCATTTTGAAAGAACGCACAATTTAAATAAAAGGTATGACGAAATCAAAATTCAGATTTCCAATCCCGTTTATAAAATGATTCATTTGCGAATCGTTTCTAATAACATTATAAACGAAAATTGACTTAAAATGACCTCTTTTTCGAAATATGGGTATCTTTTGCTGATTTTATATATATATATATATATATATATATATATATATATAGCTTTTCAGCTTCAAAAATTAAAGCATCCTAGTATTTTACTTTTATAAAATTAAACCTAATGGGAAAAAAAAAATTCTTATTACCGTTTATCTCTGTAACAAAAGAAAAACAGGAGAAAATAAAAAACAAAATAAAACCTGAAGCATTTCTTTTAGGCTAATTGATTACAGCCATGGTTGCAAGACATTCAGTCTCATGACTGATTTCAGTCTTGGACATATTTTTGACTGATATTAAATTGTACTTTATATACTTAAATTATCACGATTAACTCAAAACGAACCATTTTATCCTGACTGGTTGTATTTAGCTCCTAAAAGTAAAAATTTTCATCATGATACTTTTCCTTATTTAGTAATTAAAGTTTATAGATAAATAAGATAAAACAGCTTTTTTGCAAAAGTAAGATACTTGTTTTTATTTAATTTTAAAGCCAATATGCTTAAAAGAAAGCTTTAAATAATTTACTTTTTAAAAATATAAAAGTAGCCAGCTCCCAGTATTTGTGGTAATCAAGTATTATTGTAAATAAGAACAATTCAGAACATGTTACTTTTTAGAAAAGATCGGTTTCACAAAATTACATTAGCAGCTGCATTGTAGCTGTCATGATAATTAGACTTTGTATAAACTAATAAAGTAATAACCCAGTAACTACTTCGTAATATTAATCTGACTCGCATCTTAATTTAAATATTAAGTTTTTATTCTGCTTTCATTAAACTATTCACTATTCTTTAACATTCTGCATATTCAAACTACAAAAACTCTTTTTTTCAATTCTACCTGTACACTGGAGGGTTGCCGTGCCACTTACACAGTGTTGATTTCAGGGGGTGGTCCGGGGGGGGGGGCATTCCCCTGGAGCAATGAGATGCCCTCCCCGGAAAATTTAAGATTTTGTGTTTTCAATGGTAAAAAAGCGCAATCCCCCCCCCCACCCCCACCGGAACTGTACAAAGTCCCCCCGAAGCCACCCCGGAGAAAAGTGTCTGAATTCAACACTGCACTTACAGACAGATGCGTTTATCGCCCGTTGGGCGATAGCATTTGAAAGATCACCACATTAACATAAAAAGTAGCAAAAAACAAAATTAATCAGTTGATTATAAAAACCTGCAACATTCTCGGTAGTGGGAGGAACATCACAAGGCAAAAAACCCTTGCGAGTTTTGACAGTATGTCAGAAGGGGGGGGGGGGGGGATCCAAAACTTCATGCAATGTTCACATGAAAAAAGTCGCAGGCATGTTACTTTTACGTATAAAAACGTGGAATTCCGCTTTTTCGGCACATTGAATTTTATCATCCATGGGATCGGTGCAAATCTGCATTAAATTTTTTTGACATTTTTAGGAGGGGTGGGAGGTGGCGGTATCAAATGCAACAAAAATGTGAGTACAAACAGTACCAAATTGAGTTAATTTCTCCCCCTTTCTCTTTCGACCTTTTCTTTCCTGTTACCTACCACGCATTTAGCCCATGTATAGAACTGAACAGCATGAAAACATAGCCACCCCCACACAACTATCGCCTGCTCTGCCTGAAGGATTGTAGGAAAACTGCGAATTTCGTCAGACGATATGTTATTTTCGTCAAATTATCTCACAAAACGCAATTTTCGTCTAAGTATTGTGGAAAAACACAATTTTCATCAAAAGAATGGGAATTTCGTCAAAGGATCAAGGAAAAAACACTAATTTTGTCAACAAATTGCAAAAAAATCAGTAATTTTGTCAAAGGATCGTGGGAAAAATGCGAATTTCGTGAACAGGCCATGAAAAAACACTAATTTCGCAAAGTATTGCAGAAAAAAATTCAGAATTTTGTAAAAGGGTGTCAACGAATTGCAAAAAAGTCACTGATTTCGTTAAAAGATTGCGAATTTCATCAAAAGGCCGTGAAAAAACACGAATTTTGTCAAACGATCATGGGAAAACGCATATTTCATGAATGGATTGCGGAATAAATGCACATTTCGTCACAGGATCATGAAAAATGTGAATTTCATCAAATAATCGCAGAAAAATCATGAATTTTAACAGAGGATCGCAGAAAAAAATTCGAATTTCATCAAAAGGCTGCAAAAACACAAATTTCATCATAGGATACTGTAAAAAATGCAAATTTTGTCAAAGAATCACAAGAAAAATGTGAAGTTTGTCAAAAGTCTGTGAAAAAAAATAATTTTGTCAACAAATTGTAAAAAAAATCACAAATTTCATCAACGGATTGCAGAAAAAAATGTGAATTTCATGAACAGGCCATGAAAAAACACTAATTTCATCAAACTATTGCAGAAAAAATGAGAATTTTGTAAAAGGTTGTCAACAAATTGCAAAAACATCACTAATTTCGTCAAAGGATTGCGGAAAAATGAAAATTTCATCAAAAGGCTGCAAAAAAACACGAATTTCGTCAAACGTTCGCGAGAAAACGCATATTTCGTGATTGGATTGCTGAAAAAATGCACATTTCGTCAAAGGATTGTGGAAAATGTGAATTTCGACAAATAATCACAGAAAAAATGTGAATTTCATCAAAAGGCTGCAAAAACGCAAATTTCATCATAGGATCCTGGAAAAAAAATGCAAATTTTGTCAAAAAATCGCAAGAAAAGTGTATAATTTGTGAAGTGTACGAAAAAATACTTGTTTTGTCAACGAATTGCAAAGAAATCACTAATTTCATCAAAGGATTACAGAAAAAATGCAAATTTCGTGATCAGGCCATGAAAAAACACTATCATCAAATTATTGTAGAAAAAATGAGAATTTCGTCAAAGGATCTCGGAAAAAATGCGAGTTTCATCAAAATGCTGCAAAAAAACACAAATTTCATCAAACGATCATGCAAAAAGGCATATTTTGTGAATGGATTGCGAAAAAAATGCACATTTCGCCAAAGGATCGTGAAAAAAAGGCAAATTTTGTGAACAGGCCGTGTAAAAACACTAATTTCATCAAGGTATTGCAGAAAAAATGAGAATTTCATAAAAGGGTGTCAACGAATTGCAAAAAAATCACTAATTTCATCAAAGGATCAAGGAAAAAATGTGAATTTCATCAAAATGCCGCGAAAAACACGAAATAAAATTGTCCAATTAAATAATATGTAATAATGGCAGGGTTGTTTTGTGAGTTGGAGCAGTAAAGCAATGGATGGTATCTTTTAATGGTGTTAACACATCTTAGTCTTAAGGTAAGTGATGTAATCATTTTACAGAAGTATATTTATACATTAAAAAATATATGTATATTCATACGTTAAAAAATATATGTATATTCAAGCCTCTATATTAATTGCATTTTTAAAACTATTGAAAAAGACATACTATAGCCTTCAAAGTTTAAAATAATGTTGTAGGTTAAATTAAAAAAAAATATATATATGATTTAAATCAAAATAAACTGATTTTTTTCATACCCTGTTTGAAAGTTCATTTTCTATAACATGTTAGCCAATCAGTGTGTTCAGAATATAGCAGTCTAATGGTTATTTACAAGATAAACAACATATTTCCTTCTAATGACTGTAGAAATGCCTTAAAATTTTCTTTATAGATTCAATCATCTAATAGTATTTTATTACAGTCAAAATCTGCATTATCTCACTTAGAAAAACACTTGTTTGTTTACATTTGAAGAAACAGCACCAAAAACTGGTGATTTATAAAAAGTTTTATTATTTAATTGTTTGTTTACATCTGAAATGTATTGCAGATTATAGGCTTTTGCGAATTATAGAGTCGTCTAATACATGATTGATCAGTTTGTATATTATGTCTCCCTCACCCAACTTTGTTTTGACACTGGCCACTTTCTTAGGTATCTTTGTTTTTGTACCTTCGGTACAGCTGAATTAACTCCTTTATTTAAAGTCAAAATGTATTTTCACTCTTTGAAAGAAAACAAATGAGCTAGATATGTTTATTTTATGTAAAAACTAAACTGTTGATATTGTCTTACGAACCTAACTAAGTATATTGACTTGACTGTTAAGGGAAAAGGGGGGGGTGGAGATCTGAGAGCTAAAATGCCTTTCCCTTCAAAATCAGTCACTTTTTTTAAGAGATTATTGGTCTTAGATTCTCTTCCTACTCTGTAACAAAAGCTTGTTTGCATTACTCATTGACTTTTAACTAACCAAAGATTGTGTATCCTTACACTGCAAGAATAACCAGTTTATAAAAAAAATTCTTTATTTTGATCTTAAAGTTTGCTTGGCCATTAAAATAACTAGGGGATCAAACCCGAGCTCCTCGGGTTACAGAATATAGGTGAAAAACATTTTTTTTTTTAACTCTAATTATTTTTTTACATGTAATATATATTTTAGATTGCCCACTAACATCAAAAAGAATTTTTATATGAAAAATATCAATTATTCAATCAAATAAAGTTTTGAAATTCATTAAAGCGATACTTTCACATATCACCGCATGCCAGGAGTTATTAACCCAAGATTTTGCGACATACGTCAGTCTTTCCAGTCATTTCGGTGCATAAGCGCGTGTTGTTCAATCACATGTCTGTTAAATTTGTTTCTTATTTACATTAATTTATTTATTTTTCTATAGAGGAAGTTTTAATTTTGTTATGGATCATTAGACAGAAACAAATGCTGAACTTTTTATATTGTTTTAAGGGCAAGCGGATTAACCCTTCGTAATTAAGCTATACGTGATAGAGATAAATAAAAAAATAATTTATGCTTGAAAATCTATATATATTACGCTATCGTACGTGGCTCATAAATCGCGATTATTTGTTAATTGTTTATGCCAACGCCCGAATGAAACGCACCCCATTGGTTATTGTGTAATATTTTTAAAAAGGGGATAACAATAAATAAATAAAAAGTTTAATTAATAACCATAGAACAGAACAATTCATATAATGTAAAAAAATAAAATAAAAGTAAATAAACAATTTATTAATAAATAAACAACAACATCCGGGTTACCATATCAAGCAAAATAATGACACTTTGGCGACATTAAAGTACCCCGGTGCGTATATGACAATGGCGTCAGAAAAAAGTCACGCCAACGTAGTGCGTATATGACACCTGTGCCGTCTTTTATACATGTACTTTAAAATACAATAAATAAATGAAGGTACTTTCCAGTATAGGTACTTGGCGAAATAGAGAAAAGGTCCATGGTGATAAAAGAAATTTTTCTCTGGCAAACGATTTAATCAAAATATTTTTTTTCAAATAAAACTACATAAAAGTTGCCATGATCACAAAGAGTTCATACTTTTATGTTAGCTGGGCGCAATTCTCGCCAATAGCATTTTTTTAACTCGCCAGAGCATTTTTTATTTTTCGAGAGGTAAATTAAAACAATGCTTTGATGTTGAAATTAAATGGTTTATGGTATTATTTATTCTTTTTCTTTTCTTTACTTTACTTTTCTTTTTTTTACAGATTTTTTTTTTTTTTTAAGTGAAAGTCATGAATTTTAAAAGTTTCATTTTAAAATTAAAGTTATCCATTCTAAATAAAATGAGTGAAAGGATTATATTTTAATCTCAATTAACGAAAAAAAAAAATGCGACGGGTACAATATTTGGCGATTTATCACCTGTGCCGGACTAACATAAATGTAGGGAGTCTCGATTTCTCTATCAGAATCTTCCAATTTCGCGAAGGATTGAGCAAATAAATTAAATTATGAATAAAAGTAACATGATACAATGCCTAACATACATTTAAGGGAGACCAAACTGGTCGCCACGGGCGGCTAGTTATTTTAAAAACCATAATAACTCATTCAATTAAGATACAATTTTCAAACACATTGCATTTGAAAGTAGATTTTTTTTCTCTATTTAACGGTTTAAAAATTGAAAATGTGCGATATTTAGAAATTAAAAAAATCGCTGACATAGCACGTATTTTAATTTCAGTTTTTATGAGAAAATGGCAACAAAAAGGTACAGTAATATATTATTTTCTTTCTTCCGTGATTATTTTCCCTTTACTTTCAATCCTCCAGGACTTTCAACAGAAGTGGAGTTCTTCAGTTGCCACAATTACAAAAAATGTATTAAAAACTACAAAAAAATTAATATCTCAAAATTAAATTGCGATACAGCTTTCAAACAAATTGCATTTAAAAGATCATTTTTTTTTCATTATAGGATTGTATAAAAATTTAAAATGTGCGATGTTTAGAACTTTAAAAATTTGCAATAGAGAAAATTCCAAAACCAAAATTTTATTTCAAATTTCAAAGTGTTGCCATTAGCAGAATGACGTATGCGTTACGCACAGATATGTTTGTCCTTTATAATATAGATATGTAATAATGGCAGGGTTGTTTTGTGATTTGGAGCAGAAAGGCAATGATTGGTACCTTTAATGCTTTTAACACATCTTAGGCTTAAGGTAAGTGATGCAATCACTTCACAGAAGTATAAATACTTCTACATTACAAATATATGGTACTAATTAGTTATCCTGTCGACCAATTTCACCGAACTATATAAATCGCCAAACCACTCGCCAAATTATACAAATTGACATAATTTTTATTTTAAATATCGAAAGAACAAATAAATTAGTATAACATTAATAAAAATACAAATAAAACATCGAAATAAAAATCACTTGATGATGTAAAACATGTAACTTGCTTAAAGTCAAGTAATGTAACATTTACGATCAACCATCATTGGCATTTGATCTTATAGTTTGGCGATAGATTTTTGATCGACAGGATAACTAATACCATATATATATATATATATATATTCAAGCTTCTATATTAGTTGCATTTTTAAAACTATTGAAAAGGGCATGCTATAACCTTCAAAGCTTAAAATAATGTTGCAGGTTAATTTAAATTAAAAAAATTATATGATTTAAATCAAAATAAACTGATTTTTTCATACTCTGCTTCAAAGTTAGTTTTCTACGATCTTTGTCAATGAATGTTTTCAGAATATAGCAGTCTAATGGTTATTTACAAGATAAACCAAACATTTCTCTTTTAGTGACTGCAGAAATGCCTTAGAATCCTCTTTGTAAATTCAATCATCTAATTTTTATTACAGTCAGAATCTGCATTATCTTGCTTAGAAAAATACTTAACTGTTTGTTTATATTTAGAAGAAACAGCACCAACAAGTGGTGATTTATACAAAATTTTATTATTTGATTGTTTGTTTATATCCGAAATGTATTGCAGATTATAGGCTTTTTCGAATTATAGAGTCATGTTACTGACTTTTAACAAGCCAAACAGGTACTTTTCGGTTAGCCGGGCGCCAGTGTTATACATACATATATATATACATATATATTTACATATATATATATACATATGTATGTATATATATAATGTATGTGTGTGTACAAGTACATATATATATGTAAATATGTGTGCATATATATGTATATATGTATGTATATGTAACACTGGCGCCCGGCTAACCGAAAAGTACCGCCAAAGATTGTGGATCTTTATGCTGCAATAATAACCAGTTTATAAAAATAATTCTTTATTTTGATCTCAAAGTTTGCTCCCGGAGTCATATTATACCCTGCTGAACTCTCATCATCACTGAATTGGGTCAGAGCTTTTAAAACTTTATGAAAATAGTTATGACATTTGAAATAAAGATCTGGCATACATTTGGCGACTTTGAATTTGACAAGGTGATCAATCGTTACTTCTGGTAATCTCACTTTTTGTATTTTTGGCTATCCCTATTTGAAAGTCTAGTTTTATTGACATCATTGATGATGAAATCTGACATTTGAGGATGCAACTCATCTGTGTGTGTTCTAAAATGGAATAGCTCAAATAACTATACAGTAGAAGATCTTTATAGCGCAAACCTAAAAACGCAAGGTTGTGCGTTCTATAGAATTTTGCATTATATGGATCACATCATTAAATTCACCTTGTAAACATAGCCAAATATGTCTGAAACACATCAAAATACATTAGAATATATTTACACTGGATTCCTTGTTACCAAGAGTTATCCAAATTATAAATTTTTGCATAATATAGGTCAGACATTGTTAAATTTACTTTATAAACATGATCCAAATATAACTGACACAACCATCCCTTATATTAGACATTTTCAGAAATGTTTATTCTAATAATAGCATTTTTTCACTAAAAAGGTCTTAAATTAGAAGATAAAGTTGAGCTAATGTGTCAAATTTAGTCCTCTAGAGAGTAACAATATGTTACAATGTGAAAGTGCAAGTGCTTTTTAACTGCAAAAATCATTGTTTACATCTGAGAAGTTGTGCGTTATATGGAGAATTACGTTATAAAGATCTTCTATTGTATTAATATAAACATACAAATAACCAAAAAAAGTAGAATCCCTGATAGTTGGTAAAAATAAATTTTTTTGACCTTGTAGGAAAGTGGTCGCTGACAGACAATTTCTTAGTAGCCAATTTTTATCATTTAGTGTCCCTATGCCCAGTGGCTAGTGCTAATTTTGCCCTTTAATGCATGCATTTAGTGATTGAGACAAGATATTTGTGAGTTTTGTGGATTTTTCATATTGCTGTAACCAATGATTTTTTGTTTGTTTTCATGAACATGCAGTGTTCATTACATGCATTATTAATCATTCCAATAAGTTGCTATATCCAGTGATGTTACTGTGGTTTTAATAAATGCAAAGTGTTCATACATACATAAATTAGAATTTCAAATGTTGAATATAATTTACTCTATTGTAAGTAGATATTTTTAAAGATTAAAATGACATGACATTTTCTCAAAGTTATTGAAAAATCAGAATTTCAATCGTTAAATGATTACTCTGATTTAGAAAAGTTGTTTAAAAGATATAACATTTTTCAATTAATTTATGTTGAAATCGTTTTTTTTTTACTTTATTTTGATTGTTGCATTAAAATGAGCTTTCCTGTGTTTTCTAATATGCCGTTATTTATAAATATTGTATTTACATGATTCATAAATAATGATATAGTTGAAAATGATAGTCTGGCAGCAATAAAAAATGTAAACCAATCGCAACAGTTTTCAGGTTGCCATATTTTAGTTTGAGTTGGGTTGCATGGGAATGTTTATGCGTGCCAAAAAAATCACTGGGTATTTCTCTTGTTCTGGGATTCTGCTGAAGATCTTTATAATGCAATTATCTACATAATTTATTTCTGAGATGTAAACAATAGATTTT
This sequence comes from Maratus speciosus, assembly GCA_963932465.1. NCBI lineage: Eukaryota > Metazoa > Arthropoda > Arachnida > Araneae > Salticidae > Maratus > Maratus speciosus. The sequence continues at coordinate 331,537,549 of OZ010797.1, read as the reverse complement.
GCAGTTACAAATCTCCTGTATTTCAGATTCATATTGTTGAAATATCTGTTATTTCCCAAAACACTAAATTTTACATAGTTGAATGTTTAAAATCTTATTTTAGAATTCTGTTATGAAAACATTGTTGCAGTGAAAGCCCTTTATAATGCAATTCTCTGTATAACAGAGAGCTTCTTTAATGTAAACAATGAATTTTACATTTAAGAAGAGCCTGCAATCTACCCCCTGCAATCTACCCTTGCTACCCTCTAGAGGGCTAAATTCAAAACATTATTTCCTCTTTATCTCCATAATTCTGATTTTTTTAATGAAAAAATTGCTATCATTAAATTAAAAAATTTTGAAATAAGTAATATAATGATTTTGTCCAGAGGTACTTTTGATCATGTTTATTAAGCATCATTTTGTTTACATTTTAAAACTTCATCAGAATAGTTGTAATAACTTTTCTAATAAATATGCTACATATAACATATGGTAGTAATAATCAGTATATCTGATGAAAATACAAGTATTTTTTTTTTTAAATGAACTATTTAAAGATTTTTTTATCGCTATTACTGTATTTGATTAATAGTAGTTCAAGAGCCATAATTTTATACTCTAAAATCATTAAAAGCACTCTGCAAGCAGTCCTTGTTCAATCACAAAAGCCTGCCACTAAAAAATTTTAATGCAGAAGATGTAATGTATTTCTGAGATGTAAACAATGAATTTTGCAGTTAAGAAGCACATGTATTTCACAAATATTGCTATTTCTTGGAACACTAAATTTGATTCATTATCGTCTTTATAAACATTAATTTGGAATAACAAACAAATTTAGAATTATAAACATTGTTATTATATTAAATTTTTTTGTAAATGAGTGTTATAATGAGTAGCAGCTCATGACAGGTTTTTCTTGCAGCACTAAAATGCATGCCTTATCAAAGTTTTTTTTTTTTTTATAAATTTTTGCCTTATTTAATGGAAAAAAGTTCTGCTAAAAATAAGGCAAAGGTTTCATTATTAAAAGTACTAAAAAAGGAATAAATTTGCCAGCTATCCATTTAGTGTCCCCAAAACTGTCATTCATGAGCTACCACTGTTCATAATTATTTTGACCAAGCGTATTTGGATCATGCTTTAAGGTAATTTAATAATGTGTGATCTATACCTATTATGTAAAATTTTATAATTTGCACAATTTCTGGTTCCAAGGAATGTAATTTAAAGCATGTATACAAGGTAAATTTAATGATGTATGAAATATGATCTATGTAATAAAAATTCTATAATACACACAACTTCTCATACCAAGGTGTGCATTATAAAGATCTTGTACTATATTCATATGTAGTTCACACATAAAAAACCGAGTTTTTTTGTAAAAAGCCAAAAAAACTGGGTTTTTTGGTTTAAACCAGGTTTTTTAAAATATAATTTCCTATTCCATACAGATGCATATCTGTTGATAAAATAAACATTTTTAGATATTATATACTTTCGAAAACATTTAAATAAAATAACTACAGTCAATTATATAGAAAATTGAAATCATTTCTAATTTAAACATTATTAGTAACAGCTATGTCTTATGTTCAAAGTAAACTGCTCTACACAGTGAAACATTGATACCTTTTAAAATCGTATGAAGAATCCTTTGATTAATAATATAATAATCAATCAATAAACATTTGATGCAGTTTCATGAATATAATATATTATTCTGTGGTTATTATTATTAGTATTTTTTTTTAATATCCAAATACTTCTGGTTATTTTGTTTTCTGAGTGATGGCTCCAAGTGTCCAAGTCAACATTTTTGGCCATTAGATTCAGCAACTAACAGAAAAGATTGATTGGTATTATTGAAATGCTATAACTAGCACTCAATTTTTGCAAGCTGTGTTGTTCAATCTGATATCTTAAGTCACTCTTTTAAATTCTTTAAGGATAATCTTTCCCAATCCAGAAAATTTTCTTTTACAACTTAACCAAAATCTTAAAGATCATTGTATTTTGTTATTAACTGCTGTAAATAATCTGCATTTTTTAAATGAAAATATTTTATGCTAAATATTGAATATTATTTATCTATTTTATCTTTTCTAATTTCACATGTTTTAAGAAAAATCTTTAAGGTATGAGATATGTTCATCAGCACATGCTAATTTTCATTCTGCATGCATAGAAACATAACCTTGGCTCATTATGTCTCATGTTGACTGCTGAGATGAAGTGTTAAAAGTGGAAATTACTTCTATCAATAATTTAAAACAATTAAATTACAAAAAAGAGAAAATATTATATTAGATTTTTCTAAAAAAAACAATTGGTTTAAACCGTGCCAACCCTGTCAAAAACCTTAAAGATTTAGTATCTGTGACTGCTCTGAAGAGGGCATTATTATAACTTTATAATTTTTTCATTCTGTAGCACAAATTACTCAGCTTAGAATTTACCAATCAAAACATTGCCATCTTGATTTTTTTTTCCACTGTCTTTGTTTGATTCAGAAGTGGTTAAGATTTTTTTATATTGTAAATCCTAAAGTTTATAATAGCAAAAAAGCATCTTTAACTCCTTGGGGATGAGCGACTGGTATACTTTCCACTTAAGGTGTTCAGAATCCTTCATTATTCTCACCACTTATTTTTAATTGTAAAGTTTACCTTTCTTTAATTGGAGCATTTCTGTGATTCAATTACAGAAAATTTTCTGATTTTAGAAACCTGTAGTAAAAGGTTAAAAATTAAGCAAAGGACTCTTGTCGCGAAGGGATTAAACATCTTGAATTAAAGTGAACTTTAATAACCTTTGGCTTTAATTGCCAGTACTCTTCCAATTGAGCTATCTGTACGACAACCCAGCCAACACAATATTCGCTCAGAACAACTATTATCATGACATCAATTGATTGTGTGAAAAATAATTAAAAGTGTACATGATTATATATTTTATTTTATTATTAAGCAACAGACTTTGCAGATCCATTTTTCTAAAAAGCTTTAAAGATTGGAATCTCTAGGCTGGAGTGTGAAAGTGGTAATTTTGAGGAATAAGAGGATAATTTATATAGAAGAATTTTCTGTATAAAAATAAAGATTTAAATTTTTTTTAAGGCTGGGGAGTAGGGGGAGGGAAAAGAGGAGAAATGTGCATTAGGGAAGTCAGTGCTTATTTATTTATTTATGTTAGTGAGCAACAAATGTTGCAGATTTTTTTCTTTTCAAACTAATGTTTGAAAGATTAATTATTTAGGTAATCTGGAGAGGTGGGTGCAAAGGGAGAAGTGGAAACTTCGGAGCTCAGGGGTTTATTTTATATGATTTATTATTGTTGTTAATAAAGAATTTTAAATAGGGATGGTCAAAGATTATTTTATATAAAATTAAAGAATTTATAATGTTTAATTTTTTTGCACCAGGAATGAGAAAAGGGGGAAGCAGAAATTTGTAGTTTTGGATTTGATATAAATGTATGTAATTACTTTTATAAGTGAGTGATGATTGCTATATATACATATAAAGGTTTAAAGAGTAATATTTCTTGTTACTTTTCTTAACAAAGTAAATTTTTTAGATAGTAAAATTTAACATTGCTTTTCATATTTCTGAAACAAATCAACAGAAATACCCTTTAAACATGCATGTTGTACATTACTTCCATATCTTACCAAAGAGTTCTTATAAAAATATCATAGCATGGTGCTCTTTAAAATTCAAGTATGGTCATCCTTTTTTGCGGGGCGAAAGGGGGAGGATTGAAGGTGAATGGAAATCCTATGAATTCTTTGTATTGGTCTTTATTATTTTTTTTTTTCAATAACCTCAAAAAAGTAATGATATCAATACAAAAACCCTTAACGGGTTAAAAGTTTGTGACGCAGCACTTTATCTTATGCTCTAAGAATTTAAAATATGGAACTTAAAAATAATGATATCAAATTTTGAGTGACGCTATGCTATCAATTATAATCTCTCTCTATATTATTTATTTCATCTTTTTATTTTTTTTATAATCGCATGTGCAAAAATTATGTTCAATTTAAAAAAAATGTATAAAAGTTTATTCATTGATTATTTATCATTTACATCTCTCATAAATTCAAAGTATGAGTTTTAAAAGATATGATATCAAAATTTTAGTGACGCTTTGATGTGGCTTTAAACGATTTGTTTTAAAATTAAATTAAATTTTTTTTTGGTTTGGCTAAGATATCTTCACACATCTAAACAATAGTTTTAATTTTCCAACATACTTTAAATATGTCACTTTCCCTGAATTTATATAATGCATTTAAATATATTTATTTGAATAAATTGATTTATCCTTTGTCCAATGCTATTAAAAATTTAAAATAAGATTTACATAAATAATTTTTTTGCGTCATTGTACCCATTTGAATACATTTCACTTAGTTTGGATACAATGACGCAAAAAAATTATTTATGTAAATCTTATTTTAAATTTTTAATAGCATTGGACAAAGGATAAATCAATTTATTCAAATAAATACATTTGACGCAAAAAAATTATTTATGTAAATCTTATTTTAAATTTTTAATAGCATTGGACAAAGGATAAATCAATTTATTCAAATAAATACATTTAAATGCATTATATAAATTCAGTGAAAGTGACATATTTAAAGTATGTTGGAAAATTAAAACTATTGTTTAGATGTGTGAAGATATCTTAGCCAAACCAAAAAAAAAAATTAATTTAATTTTAAAACAAATCATTTAAAGCCACATCAAAGCGTCACTAAAATTTTGATATCATATCTTTTAAAACTCATACTTTGAATTTATGAGAGATGTAAATGATAAAGCATCAATGAATAAACTTTTATACATTTTTTTAAATTGAACATAATTTTTGCACATGCGATTATAAAAAAAATAAAAAGATGAAATAAATAATATAGAGAGAGATTATAATTGATAGCATAGCGTCACTCAAAATTTGATATCATTATTTTTAAGTTCCATATTTTAAATTCTTAAAGCATAAGATAAAGTGCTGCGTCACAAACTTTTAACCCGTTAAGGGTTTTTGTATTGATATGAATTACAATAGAAAAGTTAAAAAAAAAAGAAATGAAAATTATTCATTTTGAGAAATAAATCGAGTTGTATTATTTATCTTTCTATTCGCATATGTCTTTGTTATATGATTACTTCTCAATACTATGTTTCATATAAACTATATATCATATTACTTCATATACTTAATTCTATATGATTATTTATTTATACAAATGTATACAAAGTAAAACAAGGTTTATGAAATTGTTTGGTATTGTTATACAGTAGGGTGGATCGAAAAATCGAAATGTGGATAATCCACTCGGCGCGGGGTGCAAAAGTTGCTTTTTATGTATACTGGTTTACATGTGTTTTTTTTAATTAAAATCCATTTACATCTTCCGGTGCCCCAAGCGCCCCAAAAATAGAAAAAAATTGATTTTTTTATGAAAATGTACAATTTTTCTTTGTTTTTTTAATTTTTACTTTCTTCTTATCTTTACAAGAAGAAAGTATTGGATTCGTAAAAATTTTCGACTTCCGGTTTTTGACCGAATTACACTTTTTAGAGGTCAGAGTTTCCTAAAAACATGTTTTTACAAAATACCTGTCTGCGAATCTGTCTGTCTGTCTGTATGTGACACAAAATTTGTGGGCGGTCTATCTGTAGAACTATTGTACGGAATTTAATAAAAATTTATATTCAAGTAGTCGCTAATATAAATTGGTGCTGATTAGTTTTTGGTGTATATTGCCAACAGGTGGCGCTGCTATGCTGCATTTTTCGCGATTTCCGCAATATCTCTATCTCAAGAACTAATTCACGGATTTTCATCAATCTTCAGATTCAGTTAATCCTTGATATGAATTGGTGCTGGTATCGTTTTGGTGTAAATTGCCCAACAGATGGCGCTGCTATGCTGCATTTTACAGCAATAACACGATTTTCGTAATAGCTCTATTTCAAGAAATAATGCACGGATTTTCATCAAACTTCAGATTCAGTTAGTCCTTGACATGAATTGAAGTTTTGTACCTTTTGGTGTAAATCGTTCAACAGGTGACGCTGCTATGCTGCATTTTTTGTGATTTCCGCAATAGCTCAATCTCCAGAACTAATGCTTGAATTTTCAACAAATTTCAGATTCCGGTATACCTTGATATGAATTAGTGCTGTTTATGTTTTGGTGCAAATCGCTCAACAGGTGGTGCTGCTATGCTGCATTTTTCAAAATCTCCCCTACAGCTCTATCTCAATAACTAATGCACGAATTTTCATCAAGCTTCAAATTCAGGTATACTTTGATATGAATTGGTGCTAAATTGATGTAATTTCTTGTACTATTTAAATGATTTAATTGACGTGATTTACATAGAAGAAAGTTTTGTGATGGCCACAACATGCTAGTTTTAATTGCTTTTGCACGGGGTGCGAAAGTTGTCTTTTATGTATATTAGTTTACAGAAATTTTTTTTATTGAAATCCACTCATATCTTCCGTTGCCCCAAGCGCCCCAAATGTATTTAAAAATTGAAATTTTTATGAAAATTTATATATATATATATATTTTTTTTTATTTTTTTTTATTAAATTGGTTTTGGCTCGGAATTCGAAAGTTATCTTTTAAGCATACTAGCGTACATGAAAAAATTTTCAACATCGATAAATTTCTTCCGGTGTCCCAAGGCACTTAAATATTTGCTGAAAGTCGATTTTTATGCAAATTTTGAACTAAAAAATATAAGTAAAAATAAGAGTTAAAGAATCAGTTGTATAGCGTAAAAATTACTCTAAGATTAAAACTAAGATTACTCTAAGATACTATTATAAAAGATTAAAAATTAGTTATCGTTTATTATTAAATGTATAAAATTATTATATAGAAAAGAGCACACAAAAGTACAAGTGATGCAGGGCACAAAGTTCTACACAAAAACCACAAAGGAGGAAAATTTTACTCTTGTAAAAGAACCTTACTCTCAGTATATTGGGCACGTTTCAGTAGCAACAGGAGAAGCTAAAGCCATTAAAGAAGCAATAATGATATTTTTTATCAAATATTAAATACAATTATATGGGCTTATAGTAATTGGATGTGACTGAACAAATTTAAATATTGGGCACAAAGGATGATGAATTGATGATTTATTTGCCTGATGGAGCTGAACTCAATACACTCTTACAGTGGTCATTTGTTTGCTTTATACAAATTAATTGCGTTTACGACATTTACTAAAGTCTTTACATGGTGCAACAATTTGTTCTGCAGCCTTTTGTGGACCAGTTGGTACAGTAATCAAAACCTTCAATTATCTACCTGTAGTTTCCTTTTCTTCAGTAAGTGTAGAGAATATGCCAGATTGCATAGATAGAATAGTTCTCAGGAATATTTATATGATATCTGCATAGCAATATCACCTGTTGAATGTGGTTCTGACCTGGCATTAAAAAAACTTTGCCCAGTTGTTCACTCTAGATTGCTGACAACTGTAGGTAGAAATTTAAGGTTGTATGTGGCCACAGAAAATCCATTTGAAAATCTAATTAATCTTACAACATATATTATGGAGGTATATCCATATATGGAAGTATGTGTATGATTCCATATCAAAACTTTGCTCTTCATAAAAAAAGGAGCTCGGCATATTAGAAACTTATCGCCTTTTCTAGATATTTTGATCCCAATCTAAGAAAGATAGTAGACGCTGTTGTTCAACGATATATCTTCTTTCGTCATCCTGAAAATTTGTTATTGGCAATGCTCTCAGAAAACAGAGAGCATATCAGGTCTTCAGAAATACGAAAACTAATTTGTGCTAGAAATGAAAATAGAGGAACACCAGATATAAGAATTTTTCAAGAACCGAAAATGCACTTCAAAGCAAAGGATTATTATGAACTTATTAACTGGGAACGAGTTGGATGTTTTGAACCACCTCTTTTAATGAATGTGCCTTGCGAATAAATTGAAGCCATGTTAAAATTAGGAAAAGCAGAGGAATGGTCAAAATATCCTTGCCATACCCACGCTGTTAAAAGATGCGTTCGCCTCGTGTCTGAGGCATCAGAAAGCGTATCTGGACAAGATAAAAGACCGGATCTCATATTGAATAGAATAACATCCAGAAATCATATCAGACATTTTAACACCAAAAACTGTTACAAACTTCAGAAATATGTAAATCTTCAAAATAAAAGGAGTAAAAAAGTTTCTACGTAATATAAGTTCAGTTTTTATAATTTATATGATTTAGTGCTTTTATTTTTAAAATTATACTGCATTTATTATTATAAAATTATTATCATTTATAAGTTCATTCTTTATTAACTAAACACTTTGCCAGATTTCAAAACAACATCTGTAAATAAAAAAAAATAATAATACATTTTCTTAAAAATTACAATCTTTAACTATACTTGGGGCACCGAAAGATATGAATGGATTTAGATAAAGAATTATGTAAATTGCACAACTATGTAGTACACCCAATGCACAACTTTCTCACCAGACGCTAAATGTAATTTAAAACAAGTAATATAAAAATTTTGTTTTTAAAGTCAATTCCTACTTAGGTCATCAAAGAAAAATTTAATATAATCCCTTAAGCTAATGTTAGTTTTTGTTGCATTAAAATATCTCAATTTGTTGATTTTCTATAAGCAAGTAGGTTTACAATGGAAGTCTATGGGAATTTGGCGAAATATTAGAGATATCGCCAAATTGGCGTCACTTTTGGCGACTCATTTTGGTCACCAAATTTGGCGATATATCGCCAAGTTGGCGACAGAACAGGGTCACCCCTATGGTAACCCCCCTTATAGATATGAAGGTGCATTAAATGCTTCAATAACCAATGGCCGCCATTTTGTCTCCCATGTAAAACTAAAATTAATTAATTAAAATTTTATTAATGAATTAATATTTGAAAAAACTGTATTAACATCAATTGTCATCCAGTGTAAGTTTAAAAAAATTTATTTCAACTTGATAGGATGAATAATAAGTATTCTATTAACGATTGAAAATTTGAACAAGATATATAAATAAATAAATAATAAAAATAGGGAGAGTGTGAACTAATAGTAGGAATTGAATAAATAAATCAAATCAAATAAAAAAAATTATAAATTTTCATAAAATTTTCATTTTTTAACTATTTTGGGGTGTTTGGGGCACTGGAAGATATGAATGGATTTCAATTTTTTAAAACTATGTGAACTACATGAAAGACAACTTTCGTCCCTCGCGCCAAAACTAATTAAAAAAATAATAATAATAAAAAATACATAAATTTTTATGAAAATTTCAATTTTTAACTATTTTGGGGCCGCTTGGGAACCGGAAGATATGAATAGATTACAATAATAATTTAAAAAAAAAAGGTGTAAACTAGATTACATAAAAGGCAACTTTTGCACCTTGCGCCAAAAGTAATTTCGATTTTTTTTTTTCGTATACTTTTCGATCCTCCCTATTATACAGATGATTTCAAGTTTTTTATGATATAGGGTATTCGCAAATATTGTTTGCTTTATTCAATTTGCTTTTGCATTCAAATTGCCCCTGAGAGTAAATCTTTACTGACAAAATATAAATTCAAACTTGTATTTTAGATACCCAAAGTTCATGAACAGTACTTCGAGTATTTCTCAATGTATTCGAGAACACGTCTAAGATCCGCTTGTTTTATTGTTTAATCTGTTTATTCATTTATGAAATTTTAATTTCATTTCGTCGATTAAAAATGGAACATACAAAAAAAAAAAAAAGCTGAATTTTCTAATTCTTTTAAGTTCAAACTAGTTAATCTTCCGTAATTGAGTTGCACACAGATTTAATAGTACGCATTGTTTGAAAATTATTTAAAGTCTATATAAAAAATCAGTAAAATGAATGTTAAAGCAAATAACAATTGCTTGAAAACTGACACTTAGCACACAGTTTTTAAGTAGCATTTATCGCGCTTTAGATTCAAAAAATGTTAATGCTTGAAAATTATTTTAAAATTCATAAAAAAAATTCAGAAAATTCTGGTACGTTTTTCAAACGAATGCTGTTTTTTTAACTGGCACTTAGAACGTAGCCTTTAATTGGCCTTTAGCGCACAGATTTAAAAATATTAATGCTCAAATATTATTTTAAAATGCACAAAAAATCAGTAAATTCAAAATTTTCAATTATATGTCCGGTGACTTTTTGATATGCAGTGCATATTAATTTATAATATTTTAAAAATCCTTATTTATATTACATATATACAGAAACAGTAATTTTTATCTCATAAACAAAACATAACATCCTTTCATTTTTTGTTTACTAGGAACTACCCAATTTAAAATTTTATTTTACCGGTCTAGTTTTCAGATTGTGTTTTCGTTATTTAATTTAGTCATACATAACCGAATAAAGATTTCAAGGTAAAAAATGTTTGCTAAGTAATGAATCCCCAAAAGGAAATGATTATTTAAATTACAAATGAACTTTGAGAGAAAGCTAGGAAATATTTTAATTACCTAGAATCTCCAGATAGATTCTTCAATTACCTGAAAAATCGAAAGATACTGCTCATACAGGAAAAAAAATTTGGATGAATAAATTCCTTTTCTAGTGTATCTTTTAATGTCATGTTTTGTTTTCCTGAAAGTCAAATACCGCATTAAGTTAAAAGTTGTGACTTGTCAGAAATTTATTTATTATCACTGAATTTTAAAGGAACCTGATAAAGAAAATCTATCTACCTAAAGGGTGTACATAATTAAACGACCCAACTTTAAAGTTGATTAGAGAAGAAACTATTGTTAATGAAGTTGTGAAATTTTGTGAAAGGCATAATAAAGAGATGGGAATTTCTATAAGCGAAAAAAAAATAGTTCAACATTTTGCCACCAGAGGGTGTTTTTAAATATATTACACTTTTAGCATACATTTCCGATAGTTAAGAAATATTGTTATCATACTACCAAACATGTTCCACATGACGGTCATCATTTTCAGATTCCATTTGGAATCGTAAGATACCATGTTCTGCAGTTTACCGCAGTGTGTTCTGGGAAATACTAAGATCACGTCGTGAAATACTGTCTTTAAGACAGGTAAAGTTAACTAGCAAAAGCCATGCTTTGTTTGGATTCGCGAAGCATTATTTAATAAGATAAACATGTGAAAGTTACAATATATTTTTTTTTAAATTGGTTTTGTACCTTTATTAAGCAAAAACTTTATTTTATGTTTTGGCGCATTTTAATTTCAGAAATGTAAATTTAGCCAAATAACTAAGAATTTCCTCGGATTTTTTTATTTATGATATAACGAATTTAACAATTAATTTTATTTGTTTACAATTCTTTTGTTGCCACTTTACAAAATAAAACCCGCATAATATTATTCTTTTAAAATGCGTAAGTATCGTCTGCGTAAATGATTTCACATAATAAGAATAAATTGTGTATTTGAATTCTTAACACTGAAAAATACTTTTATAAATGAATGTAAATAATTGAATTTTTACAAATTTTAATTCATTAAAAATATGCTATAATTTTCATTAAAAAAGGGTATTTTAAAAATATCATAAAAGAAGTCGTGGAACTATTTAATTAATCATAGTTCTATCTATAATTACTAACTCCATGATTTATTTTTTCTTCTGAAAATATACGTGTTTAATATTTTTATTTGCAAAAATGCGTACGTAATGGAAAAACAGGTAAAATAAATTAATTTAAAAAATTTATTTTTTAAGGTTATTCTGTAAAAAAAAAAAAGATAAGATTGCGCAAATCTACAGATTATAATTTTTTTTTTTATGTTTAATTTCAAGTCAAAATACTAAATAGTTTTTTTTTGTAAAGTGTACGACAAAATATAATTTGTGTAGCCTAGTAGAGGATTCGCATCATAAATGTATGCTAACCTGGTCTTAAAGACAGCATTTCACGACGTGGTCTTAGCATTTCCCAGAACATACTGCGGGAAACTGCAGAACATGCTATCTTACCATTCCAGATGGTATCTGTTAATGATGACCGTCATGTGGAACATGTTTGGTAGTAATAATATTTGTAAACTATTATAAATGTATGCTAAATGTGCAATTCGTTAAAGAATGCCCTCTGGTTGCGAAATTTTGGACTAATTATTTATTTTGCTCAAACAAATTCCCATACCTTTATTATGTCCTTTACAAAATTTCACAACATTCTGAACAATAGTGTCGCGTGTAAACAACTTTAAAATAGCGTCGTTTATTTATAGACAACCGGTATATTATAAAGCAAAAACATATCCGTGGGTATTGCTGATGTCATTTTGACGGTGGAAACGACCTCAACAATAAATTCTCTTATATTTAAAATTTTTCTACTTTACAACATCGCAGAATTTAAATTTTTATACCATCGACTAGAAAAACAAGAAAGAAAAATATACGAATAGCACCAAACTTAACCCATTAGCCCCAAACATACCACAATAGCACCAATCATAGAATTAGATTCAATTTCCAACACTTCCAGAATACTTTCAAGAACTTTGCTTTTTAAAAAGTAAAGAAAATACCTAAGTAAATTCTTTAGAAAACGCAAAACACATTTGAAAACCAAGTTTCAACAATTACCGCCCATTGCAAGAAAGATACTCAAATTCTTTTGTGCAGTTCTGTATATGATCTATAGATTTGTATATATTCTACATATTATGTGACAATTTAGTATAGTAAGAAAGCACATAGTGCAGTTCAAAATTCCACTTCGACAATTTCTGATGAATAACACTCAACTGGCAAAGTTTTCAGTTATGAAAAATTGGCGTGCAAAATTACATAACTGGCAGATATCCTTAGCAAAATGAACGAAATGAATATAATCATTGCATTCAGAAACTAGTACAATATCCTTAACTGAACTTTCCAACACTGCTAACTCCGTGGTGCAGCTGAAAGGAAACATTAAATGTTAAGTCTAACGGCAACCGCGATTGCGTTGCCTGAACTGAAATGAACTGATTTTTATTATTACTTCTCGCGAGCTCGTGCGATGTACGGCGCCCTTTTTCTGCGGCTCATTCTCTCTGTACAGTCGTAATGAAAATTTGACTTTTGTATTAAATCACGGAAATTAGAAAATTTAATCGTTCTTCCGACAGCAGGAATCTGCAAATAACGACGACAGAAGTTGTACTAGCAAATGGCAAAAATTGTCTACATTTAAGAGAAAACTCATGTATTGGTTGGAGTGTGCGGGAAAAGATGATATGGCAGAGTTGCCAAGTCTCCGGCTTTTTGAACCCCACTATTATCTTAGAGAAAATGTTGTTGTTTTAAATCACCCAAGTGTTTCAATTAAATGTAAGAACCTTTTCTGTATTAAAATACTGGTATCCAAAAAGCCGGAGACTTGGCAGCTCTGGATATAGATTTAAAAAAATGTTTTGTGAATTAAAATAAAATCCAGTTTAAAGCTAAAATACAGAAAAACGTTCAAGGGTATCTCGAAAGTTTGAAAAACTTATTTGAACACTATTTTTTCAGAAGCTCATTAGAAGCGCTGAACGATTTTAAATGAGTTCTGAATGTGCTCAGCGTCAAAAGAAAACCAACCTCCTTAAACTCAACTGAATACGAGATTCTCATTGTCTTTACACCTCCCTGAGCAATAAAATTCGCATTTCAAAAACGAAGACATGAATTTGACAGTTGAATTCAAAATCTTATCTGGAGGAATCAAAATTAGTTTTACTGACTTTCTCAATGACATTTCTTTGTGAAACGTGATTTTCCACTTACACAGTCAGAAGAACGAAATAAAAAAAACCCTTTGAAATCCGGAACTACACATTCACCTGTAGGTATCAACATCTAAACCAGATATATCAGAAAATTTTGCAAAACAATGCTACCATAGGTTTCGCACTATCAATGTCAATTCTCCTGACAAATGCGTTTGTTTATTGAATTTTGCAGAACTTTTATACATGAGCAAGTTTGACAATATCACGTGTATTGATAATAATTGATTAATTCATTATTATTACAAATTTTTGAAATATAATTTCTTTACGAGTATATTGCACAATGGTCTATCCCTTATTCTTCTCCGCAAAAATATTTCCAAATAACTTTAATTAGTAAATCATGAAGTACGGTAGGCTAAAAGGGCTCCGTTTTAGAAATTCAGTCTAAAAAATGGCTCCGCAAGTCAGAAAGGTTGGGAACCGCTGCTCTATAATATACACAGCGTGATCCACGAGACAGTGGCTGGCTCAATGTCGATCCAATACTTACACAGAAATATTCTTTCAGAATAGGGAAGAGGTTGGCTGATCTAGGCTTAGTTAAAAATGATAAAGCCAGGACAAGATAATCAGCCGGCAAATTTCCACCATTAAGTGTTAATAGAAAATTTCGTCTTATTTAAACGCTGTATTCAAGCAAAATTGTTGTCATGAATAGAGCAAACATTTCTTTTTCTTTTTACTGATGGAAGTTTGTCTCGTTGATACCCAGGGGCTGCCATCGAAATGCTCAAGGCCAGAGGACACGAGCATGACGTCATCACTCATCGACCGACTCCTCACAAGTAAAGGAATTCACGCCGGAAAATTTTGGATAGCAATTTTATTTTATTTTATTTGTGGAATAGCTATCATCTTATAAGACAATAATAAGTATTTAAACTTACTGATGAGACTTTGGAATCCCCAAATAATAAATCAGCTGGATGCGGCAACACTGTGACATTTCGCATCTGGCTGATATTTTATTTAGGGATTTCGAATTCTCAATAAGTTTAAATAGTTATTATTGTTTTATAAAGTGATAAATATTCCACAAATAAAATAAAATAAAATTGCTATTCAAAATTTTCCGGTGTTAGTTTCAATACTAGTGAGAAGTCGGTCGATTAGTAATGACGTCACACTCGTGTCCACTGGCCTTGAGTATTTCGATTGCAGCGACTCAAACCCTGGGTAAAGCACTGACTCAATAACGTTACAATACTTATACAAAGTGCCTAGGATTACCTCTTATCTTCAAATAACTCATGAACAGATAAATCTAGAATTGTGGAGACAGTGTATCTACAGCAAAATGACTATGCAGTATCGTATGACTCCCTCGTGGTGTGTTTGGAAGTTATCGACACTACATTGAAACTACAAGAGATATCGAACAAAGCCAATTTAAAATGTAGAGTATTGTTAACTTATATAAAATGACTTCTTACTTCAAAAAATATCTTTATTAGAAACTCCACAAAACATTAATTTTCGCTGTCTTTCGATTATCAGTCTTGTAAGTCTTACATACCAAAACAACCATAGCACTGCACATGACATGTACAGTCGAGAAAAAAAAATTAAACATCCCCTACGAACTTTGCAACAAATTATTGTAAGAAAAAGTTACTGGTAACAAACGATTGGAAATAAAGTCTATTTTTAAATGCTGTACATCAAATTTGCTTAGGAGGCCATCTACACATCTACACATCAAAACGAACCCAGTCTTTGTTTTTTTTCAAAAGCAATACCCACGTTTGACAGCATAAATAAATTCTATACCCTTCCATTAGCCTTAATTCAAATTTTCATGAAATTTGTATGATTAGTTTTCGAGAAATTAATTTTTTCAAAATTAGCCTATCAAAATCTGCTGTATCAAAATTGAAGTTCGGTACACAATTGTTGAAATGCTACAGAATGACTATGTCACTTCTATTAATGTATTATTTCTTACCAATAGGACAATTTCTCTTGCTTAATATGTTTCGACTATTGCCAGCATAAATGGTTCAATAAAACGAATAAAATATACTTTTTCCAAATTATGCTTTTCTGGACATCATAGTCCATCATATATCATAGTCCATTAAATCATCATTTTAACATTTTTTACTCATAATTCGAAAACTACTTGGAAGAAAATTTGAAATTGAACATTCGCTTAAAGCAGGACATAATAAAAATAAATCTATCAAAAAATATGTAAGTTGCTATTCATATTTTTTTTTCGAATATCAGATTAAAAATTCATAATTCATATTATAAAAATTTTAAAATGATCAATTCAATGTATTTATGTTTGTGTTTTTTAGAATTATAACCAAACAAAAAAAAATATCAGATTAGGATTATAATTTCAGGAGTTATTAATAAAAATATGAAAATGTAATTTAACATTAGAAATTCAAAATTGTGAATGTTTATAATTCCAAAACTTATAATCCAAATAACTTGAAATTTTGTTTCTAGGCATAGTTTGAACTGAAGATTAAAAATATATTGTCAAAATTGGGTGTTGTCACTGTAAAAAACAAAGCTACGTCTAGTTTTGATTTGTAGATGGCCCCTAAGCAAATATCATATGCATAATTTAGTAGTAAGTAGACTACTTACTACTAAGTACTACTACTTATTACTAGTTTAGTACATAATTAGACTTTATTTCCAATCATTTGGTACCAGCAACTTTCTTCTATTATAATTAGTTGCATATTTAGTAGGAGTGTTTACTTTTTTTGCCACGATTGTACATAGCGTGTACAAACTTATACACTGTAGAATTGACTTATCAAGACAAATATTGTTCAGTGTGTTGACCATTATTGCCCAGTACCGTTTGAAAAGGCAAAAAAATAGCATGTTCAACAGTTACGCGATGCAAATTCTTGAAAACGCTGGAGGCGTGGCGGGATATACTGTCCTTGAGTTAAGATAATGTTCTGTTTGCAATTAATGCTCCTCGTTTCTGGTAACGTTTTTAAAAGCTCGAAACTTCCACAAAGCTTCTGGTGCGGAATTACTATTTTAATATATATATAAAAAGGTCTCACCAGAAAACCACAATCCTGTGCTGTACGACATTTTCCGTGAAAAAGGCTTGAGGCTAATAATAGATTCATTATGTCTTTTTATTTAACATTTTCATTGTGCGGGAGCAGATACATCACGTGATTGCTAAAATTTGCATGTATGCCAAAGTCTTGTCCGAAAACGCTCTCTGGTGACCATTTATGAAAATATTTTTTTCTCCTATATATCTTTCGCATCCTGTCATTTAGACCGATTCCAAGTTTCATATTTTTCTGATAAGCAGATTCGACTACACACAGCTCTGAATAGGCGAACTTTAATTATGTACACCGATGCACACTTTTCTTTCCTTGAAAAAAATATGGTGCAAATACAGGGTTCGTACGGGTATCGTTATTTTCAAGGCCAAATATCAGCAATTTTTTGTTGAAAAATAAATATATTTTAAAAGGGCGAAATTTCACCTAATTTAAACTGATATTTTCCATAAGAAAATACTGGTACCGAAGAATTTCTTATTCTGGACATTCAAGGACCCGTACGAACCCTGAAGTGTATACGGAATGTCTAAAAAGAAACATTCATGCAGCAACCACGTTGTGTAGCAATCTCAATAATGCACGAAAATGCAACCAAAAATATAAGCTCAAAACATTTAAAAGAATTAAGCATTTGGTATTGTAACTATTCTTTTGGACGGGATTATAAATTTTGTTAATTAGTATTTTTTTAATTATTCAGAATCATCATTAATATGACGAATATTATTTTTTAATGAATACTCTAATAAATTAATTTTGCTAATTAGATATTTCTAACTTTTTGAAGTTGTATTATATTTTTTATACTATTTAATTCGACGGCTTAGTTGGCATTTAAATATAGGTTTCATTTTAATTGTTATTAAAATATAGGGGAGACAAGGAGTGTTGACCCACTTTTTACAAAATGATTTTTTATTTTTTAAATATTCAACGTAGAATGAAGTTTGATACATAATTTTATTCGTTATACAATCAGTTATCAAAATAAAATTGCTACATAAGTGTAATATATACGAAATTTGAAAAATGATTGATTTTAATCATGAGAAAATAATGGGTCAAGGCTCCCCGCATATGGGAGGATTGACCCACTATAGGGGAGGCTTCACCAAATTGTTTTATATTGAAATACTTGTGAAGAGAAATCAAATCAGTTTAAAAACAGCCAAATAACTTTAACTTTAGCTACATGCTTTAATTATTATAAAAAAATATTTTTGAAAATATGATGCTCAATCGCAAGTCAGAGGAGAAAAATTTTGTTTTAAACAGAATTTTATCTGAGCAGGTATAATTGTACAGCTAGGAAAATGAGATTTTAACATTTAAGACAATATTCCGCTAGAGACAGGTTCCGTTTTCATAGGGTTTCATGCATTATTATTATTAGCTACTGTCCCTCTTTTTTTCATCTCCTTGTCCTACTTTTTGTGACATTCAACCAGACAGCTTTAGTTGTCACATAGTTTGGCTTCATCTTACTCTTTTCATCATGTTGAAATTTGTCTACATACCTTCCTAAAGTTTTTTGATCAATGCTATGTTCTTTTACAGCCGCATGAGTACTTATCTTATCATTAACCCTTTCAGGAGCAAAGTACTCTCAGTACTAAAATGTTGAAATAATTGGCTGACACCGGAATTTATGAATAAATTTATTTGGAAATATGAAAAAAGTGTATTTCACATGCATATTAAATGGAAATTCTGCTACCATTGTGGCGTTTGGGAATTAAAATTAAGGAGTTTCATAAACATACCTCTACCCTTGAAACGGTAAAGACCAAAGCGTTATAAGTAAGCGAACAAACTTAATGCTGGAATCAGGCGTAAATTAACACAGTTGCGCCACCTTGTGGATGGAGTGATACTAGATTAAAATTAACACAATTATTCTAATTGGTAAACAAATCATATTAGATGTAAATTTCCAACTGGGCGAAAAATGTCCGGACCAGTATTCGAACCCGGGACCTCCTGGCTGAAGCCGCCAGTGCTCTGCCATCTGAGCTATCCCGGACGATTCTGGTCGAACTTTTTCACCCAGCTAACCTTGACGATTACAGCATCCGGTCTGAAACCTGGTTCAGCTCAACAAAATAAATCTCAGGTAATGGAACTCCAGAAATCGCTGGATACGAAATTACACTAGATTAATATTAACACAATTATTCTAATTGGTAAAAAAATCATATTAGATGTAAATTTCCAACTGGGCGAAAAATGTCCGGACCAGGATTCGAACCCGGGACCTCCTGGCTGAAGCCGCCAGTGCACTGCCATCTGAGTTATTCCGGACAATTCTGGTCGAACTTTTTCACCCAGCTAACCTTGTAGATTACAGCATCTGGTCTGAAACCTGGTTCAGCTCAACAGAATAAATCTCAGGTAATGGAACTCAAGAAATCGCTGGATACGAAATTACACTAGATTAATATTAACACAATTATTCTAATTGGTAAACAAATCATATTTGATGTAAATTTCCAACTGGGCGAAAAATGTCCGGACCATCGCTTTGGTTAAGACCAAAGCGATGTAAGTAAGCGTCCTATCTTATATGGGAGAACTAACCGCAAGATTAAAAGCGAGGTCACATCAATTATGGTCATGCGCCACGTAGCGGATGGAGTGTGAACTACAGGTAGATACCTAACTGTTTTCTTACTCACACCACTAAAATTGTAAAGTTTTTTTTACCTTGATTAATAACTGAAGTGCCTTTGATACGGCGAAGAAAACTTCGTGGCGTCAAGTACGTCTGGATGACACTCACGCTACGCCATTGTTTTGCAGTAAACGTAGCAAACAAAACTCGTTTCCATGAGTGACTGAAGATATAGAAAATACGCGCCACGCTAAAAGCCCGCGTGTATGAATTATCACTCCGTCCACAAGGTGGCGCAACTGTGTTAATTTACGCCTGATTCCAGCATTAAGTTTGTTCGCTTACTTATAACGCTTTGGTTAAGACTGCTGTTTTCATATTTTCTAGTCCTTTCTGCTCTTTTCACTGTTTCTACATACCTACTGTAAGTAATATTTAAATGGAAAAATGTTCCTATCAACTTTCCAATTTATATTTCATTAATTTTTTTTCCAGTAGTGGATATTATAGCAATTTTTCATATCTTTCTTTAATCAATTTAAACGTTTTCTTTTCCATCACCCCATTTTAATGTAGGTTTGCAGAATAAATTTATATTAGTTTTTATACATAACCATTGATCTTTCATTACGCACAATGTATAATAAAAATATTTCAAAAAACCCTTAATTAAGACATTGCCGACGGCCAATTTTTTATCAAATCTGAATTTTAAAACAATAGAAGCTCCTCCCTGTTCTGAAATTCTTTTGTAAATATGTGTTCTAGATAGGTTTTCCAAGTTTATGCATCGGTAAATATCTTTCAATGTGTGAATTTAATATAAAATGTTTAAAAATCTAAAAAAGATATGGACAACATGATATAAATGCATTTTCTGTAAGGTAGAAGCCACGCTCTTAATCAATGATGTTTTTTGAATGAAAACGAGAATTCTCGTTTTCCGTCGTGAATGTGTTAAAGGAGCCTTGAACATCTGGTCAACCCTCCCTCACGTTGACTGTGTAGAGCCTCCTCACATAGCCCTTTTCTAAAAAATAGCACATTGCTATGTTAAGCTTATTTGCTGTATAATTTTTATACTTGGAATGAAATCTCTATATTTCCGCATTACTTAAAACCTACTTACCGTAATTTCCCACGTATACGCCGCAGCTTAGTTAAGTCGTTTTCATACCGGAAATTTTATTTAAAAAACGATGTCAAAGAAATGCTATCATAAGCAAGTAACATTTTATTTAAAACAAATTCCGGTAGGAAATCGAGTTATCTGAGCTGCGGCGTATATGCGGGAAATTACGGTACTTAAATTTCTATGATATATTTTTTCTGGAAAAAGCTTACAAAATATATCTAAACAACACAATTTTTAGACTGAAAACGCCTCACAATTGATTTTTTCGCACCTATTTCTATTATCTGCATGAAACAGACACTGTTGTTTGAGCATTCCAGTAGCTTTGACTGACACCTATTGATAAAACTCTGAAATTCTTTTAAATATGAAAACTGATGGGTGGGTCAAGCCTCCCGTATGGTCAACCCTCCCTAGTCTCCTCTAACTCTTAGGTGATATAGAGCTTCCATAATAAAAATAAATAAAAATAAATCATTAATAAAATCCAGTAAAATAAAACAACAACAAAGTAATTGTTAATAAAGATACAGTAAATTCTGTCTAAGGCGGACTCTATGTAAGCCGGAAATCTGTCTACCGCGGAAAATTTTTAAAGTTCCGGCGAACCCATAAAAAATAACATTAATTATTGCTCCATAAGCCGGAATCTGCCTAACGCGGAAACGGAAAGAGTTTTAAGGTCCCTCGGAAAACAAAATTTTGCATAAGGCGGAAAATAGGATATTTTAAAAATGAAAGGCTTTCGTTTATGAAACTTTAAAACTGATATATATATATACGTCAAATTACTCAATGTCGAGCATAAAAATTAAATTCCGTAATACTTTTAAAAAGTTAATTCAAAGGAACAGAAACTGTTTAAATTTTAAGGAATTCTTGCTTATGCCATTTTTTCCTATATAAATATGCATTTAAAAGTTATTATTATCAGTTGAGTGCACATTTATGAAAATATGTATTGTGTACAATATAAGTGCTTTAAGGTTGTACTCAAATTCAAAGTGATGGCTTTTCTGATGTCTCATTCCCGAAGTTATTATTATTATTATTATTATTGTTGTTATTGTTTTGTGTAAACTTCAAATTTGTAGGTATTACAGCGGTACTAAGAAATTAAATAGCATTTCTCATTTATTTATAAAGACAAAGGATCTTCAGAATTTCAGTTTTCGACAGATTTTTGAGCCAGGACAATCAATGAAAGATCGTGATGAAAGATCGCGAGCAATTCATTATAACTCAAGATCCAATCTTTTTATCGAAAACATAAAACGCTATTCGACTGACGTATGCTTCATTCCAATGAATCGTGATCTTTTGCATAAGCCGGAATATTGTCTACCACGGAAAATTTTCTCGGTCCCGACCAATTCCGCCTTAGACAGAGTTTACTGTAGATAGAAAACACTAAAAAAAAATGAGGATACTACTAGTGTTGCCAGGTGTCCCGCGTAAGTCGGGGGTCCAAATGCTCGGGACGCCACTAATTTACTTACAGTTTATTTCGCTATCTTTAACCCCTTGGGAGACAGCGACCGGTGTACGTGCCTCTTAACACTTTCCGGCGCAGCGTAATTCTGTTTATAAACTTATGACATAATGGACTGACACCAGAATTTATAAACGAATTTATTAGAAAATATGAACTTGCTTATTTTCACGTACATTATAAAATAGGGATGGGCATTTCGACTCATTTTGAGGAGTCGACGCTGAGTCGAAGTCGACTCACTTCATTGATGAGTCGACATACCGACTCGACTCTCGACTCACTATCCGAAGTAGGATTGGTTGGTTGTAAAGATGACGCAATTCCACTTTTCGTATCAAATTTATTGCGCAGGAGAAAATATTTGAGCGTAAGCTTGAATTATTTTGGTTTTGATTTTATATGGAAGAATTTTTTTTATATTAACCCTAGAACTACCGGAAATTTTACTCAAGTTTTATAAAAACATTCTACACCAGAATTTTTACTTAAAACTATTTAATTTGTTTATTTAACTTATTATTGTCTGATTTATACATTTAGTTTGTTTTGAAGAAATTTCTGGTTTGAATAAATATTTTGAATGTACATGTCGGGTCCAATGGACCCGTCTGGTAGACGGAAGGTTAAACTTTGTTGGATGGTAACTAGAAACAGCCACACTAGATGTCTCTATTGGCCGAAATTTCCAGGTCCTGTCTAGTCCCGCCCACGGAAAAAAGTTCGGCTTGCTCATAAAAAAATGTTTGGCCCGGCCCGTAGAAAAATAATCAAATACCCGCCTCGGTATAAAATCTAAAAGTTCATTCCGTACAAAAAAAATTACTGGGCCGCCCCGGTAGAAAACTTGAAAGTTCGGGCCGATCCCGTCTTGGCCCGACTGCCCTGCCCCCCCAAAAAAAAAGCTAAAATCTAGGTACTAAAACATAGAAAACATGGATTTTTATGTCGATAGGATTAAAAATTGTTTCGTAGGAGGAGTTCTGACTAAAAATATTTATTTTATCCTTTTTTCTTTTCATTTTTATAATCTTCATTTTTAAACAAACATTGTGTACGGTGATATTGATTTTTTTTTTTTTTAATGAATCTCTATCTGTATGTAAATGATTCAGTTAACATTAATATCGTTTATCCATATTATATGTTTTGGAGGCTTAAGAATCTGATAGCTAATACACAATAAAAATCGCCTAAGACGAAATTGCTTATTACCCCACTTTTTTAATAAATTTTAAATAATAATAAAAAAAAAATGAGAAGTTTAATCATACGATTTTGTTTAAAATGCTATAGTTAATCATCAAAAAAAAAAATTTCAGATTTTTAAATCAATAAGTAAAAATTATTTTAAAATGTGTCCCGGACCTCCTTAAAAAGTGAAAACGGAGCTATTATAAGTTGATCGTGTTAACAAATTTATAGATTAAAAGCTATTCATAAATATTTTTCGAAAAAAAGGGAACTAATTTAGTTACTTGATTTTTTTTTTTTTTTTTTTTTTTTTTTTTTTTTTTAATGCGTGTGTGTATGTGTTTCGTTTGGGTATTGTTGGAAAGACTTCGTAACACCGAAACCAAAAATATATTTGTTCTAATTTTAGATAGTGTAAAAAATCTGATATATGCCCCCCCCCCCCCTTCAGCCTATTTCCGAAACTACTAAAACTAAAATGATGGAAAAAAAAACTAGGGGCAATAGTAATTTATTCAAACTTTGCGGGAAAATGATAGCGATTATCCTCGGTCACATAGTTTTGAAGAAAATCGCATTTTTACGTTACACACAAACTTTACTTTGCGGAGCTCAGCGGCAGTATTTTTAACTACCAAATTTATAAAATTGACAGGCCTGACTATTGTGGCGATTTGGAATCAAATAGCGTTTTCCACCTTTTTACATAAATAAATTGCTTATCAAGAAAAATGCGATTATTGTCACGTAACGACAAGTTTTTCTCTTTTCCTCGTGCTACCATGTCCCGACCTTCGTTTAAAAACTTGAATTTTGACAGTATTTTTTGAAGGATATTTCGGCAAAAAAGGAAAACGCCATTCGATTACTTAGTTCCTGAATAAGAACACCTGTCAATTTTACGCGTTTCCTAACAAAAATAATTCAATAATTAGTCCCCCGCCCACCGGGAGGGGGTTGGGAGTAAGTTTTAAAAAGTTCTGTTTTTCTCATGTTTATAGTTTTTGATTTACTCCCTTTTAAAATTTTATTTTTTAAACCGTGATTATATACTCAGGTATAGCCGTAGAGAGAGACACACAGCCTTGCTGTTTACGAAAAAAAAGGGGGGGGGGCGTGGAAGTGACAGGATTCCGAAAATATCTTCCATATCTTGGTTTAAATAAGGAACGCTAAAAAAAAAACGTTTGGCTAAACTTTTATAAAAAATATATGTCAATTATATCCATTTAATATTACCTGCGAACATTTTTATTTATAAAACGGAATTAAAATAACATATACGCAAACAAATAAAGGATATTAACTTATATTTAAAATACATCTATTATAAAATATATTCAGCAACTTAGTATATTTTAAACAACCTGCTACTAAAGTAGAATTTTATTTCTCTTTCTTCTAAGATTTTCTTAATATTGCATGATATTAAAACAGTTGAAAATATTCCCCTAACTAGTCCTACTTCTGTTTTTTTTTGCCAAAAAGTACAAAGGTAACATCTGCTTTTTTAAAATCTTCTTTTCCCTAAGCATATCGCAAATTCAAATAACCTTTAACGAAATATCATGCTGCCCGCCCCCTTGTCTCAGTCCCTCCCTCTCATTTCATTCATACCGTCATCTTCCTAAACATACATCTACGTGGCTTTCTCCTTTCCCAAAACCGCCAATACATAAACCAAGATCTCCGTTCTCCCTAAACAACCCAGCCCGGAATCGAAGAGTTGAAATCCGATACTGAGTTGAAAGAGTGGTTTTCGAAGAGTCGAAGAATCGAAAATCCACTCTTCGACTCTCGACTCTCCAAGTCCGACACTGTGTTAAACTCGTCCAACCACTCTTTGAGTGAGTCGACTTCGATTCTTCGACTCCTAATCCCAAACTGAGTGGAAATGAAAGTTCGACTCTTTTGAGTCGAGGCAGTCCACTAGCAAGGAGTCGACAGTTCGACTCTCTTGGAAGGAGTCGAGATTTTGAGTCGACTCTTCGACTCTTCGGCCAACTCTATTATAAAAGGAAAATTTTAATTAAATGTTATTGGTGCCGATTGCCAGTTTTGGAATTAAAATTAGGTGTCCTTTTTTAAGGACACCGCCCGCGAAAGGTATAAGGTGCTCAGAATACTCCATTATTCCCACCAGTTGCTTTTTATTGTAAAGTTTACCTTATTTGCTGATTTTGCTAAGGAATTATATAAACTCTAAATTTTGTTTTTATATACTAGTTCTTAAATGCTAGAGATTAATCTTTACGAAATTAAAGCAAAAATATTTAACCTACTTGAGATATTATGGGTTTAATAAAGCTTAAATAGCAGAGTATAAATAATGACAGGGTTATAAAAAATTTAACAGGCATAAAATTAATAATTAATAAAGTGAAAGTTTTACATATGCAACAAAGGGTTCCGAACGAAAAAGTTTAATCTTGGCATTGTGCTAAGCCACTGCCATCGAAATACTCAATGCCAAAGGAGACGAGTGTGACATCATCACTAGTTGATCGACTTCTCACTAGCGTTGGAATTCACACCGGAAAATTCTGAATAGCAATTTTCTAATTTTATTTTATTTTATTTGTGGAATATCTGTCATCTTATAAAACAGTAATAACTATTTAAACTTACTGGTGAGAATTTGAAATTCCCCAATAAAACATCAGCCAGATGCGGCAACACTGTGGAATTCCGCATCTAGCTGAATTTTTATTTAGGGATTCCGAATTCTCACCAGTAAGTTATAATACTTATTATTGTTTTATAAGACTATAGATATTCCACAAATACAATAAAAGAGAATTGTTATTCAAAATTTTCCGCAGTGAATTCCAACACTAGTGAGAAGTCGGTCGATTAGTGATGACGTCACACTCATGTCCGCTGGCCATGAGTATTTCAAAGGCAGCTGCTAGCGCACTTCGAAAGGAAGTCGCAAAGTTCGATCTCCGCCTTGGTCCATGCCGCGTTTTTCTATGAGTTTTATTTACTAACTCGGTTAATTAACCCCTTCGGGACGGGAGCCTTTTACGAAATTTTTAATCTTTTGTCACCGTTTTTAAAAAACAGAATTTTGTGTTTTCTTGAATCGGGAAAATGCGCTGATTAAATAAGGCAAATTTTTCAGTAACATTTTACTGGTGAGGAAAAACAAGGATTCTGAACGCTTCATGCGGCACGTATACGCGTCGCTCGTCCCCAAGGGGTTAAGAACATTTTTTTCGAAAATCCTTATCAACAATCCTTGGATGATTGAACTCCCTCGCTGAGAGCCCAAAAGGTAAAGTTAGTGTGTGAAGAAAAAATGCGATTTTTTTCAAAAATTATGCGACCTAAGATAATCGCTACAGTTTTCCTGCAAGATTTAATCACTTGACGGGCGGTGGGATATGTTATATCCCGCCTAAGTTTAATTAAGATTTGCTCCAGAAACATTTTATTAAGTTTTATTTTTATAACTTTGGGGGAAAAGAGTTTAAAAATTGCTTTTCCTTGTTTTGAAATAAAAGTTTTCCATATTTCCGATGGGAATTCAGCATTATACAAACGAAATTGCTTGCTCATCAAAGGGTTATATAAACTCCTACTACCCCTATTTTTACTTTCTTCTATCTCTAGAAGAAGAAAGTATTGGATTCGTGAAAAATTTCGACTTCCGGTTTTCGATGGATTTATACGTTTTAGAAGGTCCGGAACTCGATTTGATAATTTTTAGAAAATGTCGGTCTGCCACTCTTCTGTGAGTCTGTCTGTATGTGACAAAAAGTTTGTGGGCGCTCTATCTCAAGAACTAATGCATGGAATTTCACAAAACTTTAGATTCAGTTAGAACATGATTATAAACTGGTGCTGATTATTTTTTAGTGTATATCGCTCAACAGATGGCGCTCCTATGCTGGATTTTTACGGTTTCCGCAATAGATCTATCTCAAGAACTAATGCACGGACTTTTATTAAACTTCAGATTCGGGTATACCTTGATAAATATTGATGCTGATTAGGTTTTCGTATCAATCGCTCAATAAGCGGCGCAGTTACGCTCGATTTTTTGCGATTTTCGCAATAGATCCATCTCAAAAATTAATGCACGGATTTTCTTCAAACTTCAGATTCATTTAGACGTTGGCGTAAGTTGTTGCTGATTAGGTTTTGGTGTAAACAACCCAACATGTGTCGCTGCTATGCTACATTTTGCATGATTTACACGATATTTGCGATAGTCATATCTCAAAAACTAATGCACGGAATTTCACATCTTTAGAATCATGATGATGAGCATAGATTGCCATTTATTTTTTGCATTGTGTTAGCGAATTTCTTTGTATTAACATGTATGAGATAGAAGAAAGTTTTTGGATTGGCACATACGACTAGTTTATCCATAATTTTAATTTTAGTGGATTTACAAATAGGGGGTGGGGTGAGGGTGGATATTTTTGCAGCACTTTTTCAATGATACATCTAAAAATATAATACCTAAAATTAAAATAAACATGTTTTCAAGTTCGGTGTTACGACAGCCTTCGAACGATGCCCTCCACGCGGTTGTCGTACGCGTCCTGAAATTTGAAGACCAGGAAATTCTTCGGCAACAGTATTTTCTTAAAAAAAATTTCTTCTTAAAAAAAGCGAATTTCGCACATTTAACCTAGATTTATGTTTCTGTAAAAAAATACTGATATATGTCCTGAAATTTTCCCTGAAGAGTACACCATACATTATAATTTTTAAAAACTTAATTAGCCCCTAAGTTTTTCCTAAAAATATTTGTGTAGGGTTAATAATCTATAAATATGTCGGTCAATAGTCATCATAACTCTGGCAAATTTGAACGTTCCATGTTCCATAGTTTTTGCGAAAAACAACTGTGACAGACCGGCAGCCATATACACGAGTGACCTTATAATGGTTTCATTTTTGCTATTTAACCCTCAACCGGAAACGTACATCTGTGAGATGTTTGCGTCTACATATCTGCCCTTAATATTTTCTCCCTCCGACATTCCAAACTTTTATGCTGTTATATTAAAAAATTGGTCCTGTTAATGCATTACTATTAAAGATTAAATGTTTAAGTTCAGTATTTGGTAAATTATTAAATGTTCTGTTTGTGCGTGGGATTTCCGCGTTTCCGATTAAGGGTTAAGTACGAAACCTTAAAAAAAAAAAAAAAAAAAAATATTGCAAAAATCACAAACAAAATTTCATGGGTTCATAAACAGGTTACCGAATAATAAATTTTTAACTACGTAATTTAAACTGTATTTTTATTTTCTGTATAAAACAAATTTGGAATTTTTTATTTTATTAATAATTAAATGCATTAAATAACGAAGAAAATTTAACTTATTCTACATAAATAAAAATAAACAATTGTGAAAAAAAATTTACGTATATTATTTTTTATTTTCCTAAAAAACATTTTATTTTCAGAAATCAATTTTTATATCGGGAGAAAATAAAATAGGATCTGGAAAATGTATTTCTGAATGCTACTTATTGTACAATAAAATGTTTTTATGTAGTTTTATAAAACAAAAAACAGATATGTTTACAGTACTAATCACATATTGTTAAGAATTTAATTTTTAAAGAAAAAAAAACATTTACTTTTTTAAAAATCTTTTCATTTTCTCATTAAAAAAAAAAAAAAAATCTGGAAATTTTATTTATCCAATTAATAGTTGTGTGCAGTAAAATGTATGCTGTATGTAGCTTCATGAAACAAAAGTCAAATATACTGAGAATATTTATCAGACTTTTTAGGAATGTGCCTTTTAAATGAAAAAAAAACCTCCTAAATATTTAACTAAAAAAAATTCGATTTTTTTATTTTCATAATTATTTTTTATTTATATTAAATTTTATATTTTATGTACCTCTGAAACACAAAAACCCATTTTTTTGCAGTACTTATAAAATTATTATTTTATTCAATTCCTACTATTAGTTTACACTCTCCCTATATAAACATAGCTGCCAACTTGTACGGATTTTTCTTACCGCTAAAATTTAATAGAAATTTTCCTCTTATTTTAACGTTAAAAATTGTTGAATTTAGGCGATTCAATTAGTTAAAATTTACTATTAAATGTTAGTGGTATGAAAAATCGGTACACATTGGCACCTATGTATATGTATATATCTTGTTCAAATTTTCAATCGTTAATAAAATACTTATTATTCATCCACTCAAGTTCAAATAAATTTTTTAAAACTTGTAATGGATGACACTTAATGTTAATACAGTTTTTTCAAACATTAATTAATTAATTAAATTTAGTTTTACATGGGAGACAAAATGGCGGCCATTGGTTATTGAACAGCATTTAATGCATCTTCATATCTTTAAGGGGATTATCATAGGAGGTACCCTGTTCTGTCGCCAAATACCGCCAAGTTTATCGCCAACTTGGCGATATATAGCCAAAAGTGACGCCAACTTGGCAATATTTCTAATATTTCACCAAATTCCCATAGACTTCCGTTGTATACCATTAAAGGTTTAATTGCTTATAGAAAATCAACAAATTCAGATATTTTAATGCAACAAAAACTAATATTAGCTTAAGGGATTATATTACATTTTCTTTGATGACCTAAGTGGAATTGACTTTTTAAAAAATTATACAGTTAAACTTGGATAATTCGAAGTTGAAGGGACCAGAGAAGTTCGAAATATCCAAAAATTCGAATTACATATATTCTCTCAAAATGAAGAGATAAATAAAAAAGTGTAACTCCACGACGAAAAATTTAACACAAACTTTATCTAAGAATATTGCTACTCAAATTATTAATTGATACAAAAATAGAATCTTCTACATTAGACTGACCGTCAAAAAAAGTGACGAAATTCATGTATATTTACCATATCTTCTGACGAACTAGGTAAGGGCTTCTGTTGTATTTCCTTGTGCTCTTCATCCACAGGTATTCAGTCTTCAGTTTGATTCTTCTTCGCCCAGGGGCGCCAACTTATATGGGCCCATGGGGCTTGAGCCCACCCAATAATTTGATACCTCCACCCACTCAAATTGCATTGACTTGTTTCGTTATTTATTTATTTGTTTAATCGCTGAAAAAAAAAAAAAAAGATGGTTTTATTGGAGTTCTCAAAATAATTTTGTTTGGAAAATAGTAAGGACGTCAATTAGACTTTCAGAAGCACTGAAAGACCCTCCAGCAAATGTAAAAATAAATCTCTATTAAAGACAAATTTCCTGCATATTTTGACATAAGTTTTAAAGTCTTGAATCGATGAAGGTGATTAAAATGACTTGTAGTTTTTCTTGATACTTAGATTTTGCATTTTTAATAGTTGACAGTTTTTATGTTAGTTATAATAAATATCATATTTATAAGAAAGAACTTATAAGATTATAATTTAATAAATTATTTGTAAAATTATAATTAATTTATTATAATTTTATATTTTACATAGAGAAAGCATAATTTGACTTCGAATTATCATCTGGTCATTCGCTCCTTCCCGCCCCTCTCTACACACACACGGACCGGGAAAAAAATTGTGTGTGTTATTTTACTCACTTTTTTTTGAGCCCACCCAATATTTTTCAAAAGTTGGCGCTATACTGTCTTCGCCAGTTGGTCAATAATGTTCTCATCAGCTGCCTCGCCACACACAGTCACATTTTGGTCCACGTTGGCACAGTCCTCATACATGATTGATGGATCAGATTTTATATCTTGGGGATTAGGGGTGTGGCCAAGTGTTGGGATTTTGCTTGGGTCAGAAATTTCCTTGGAAATTTTCATAGTGGCATTCCAAACCATTGAATTCCTTTTATTATAAAAACTGTTAAAAAAAATTGTTAAAATATTTTGAAGCTGAGCTGAAAAGCAATTTCAAGTACAATTTTTACCGCAAATTTTTAAGGACAATCGCACGAAAAGTTCGAATTATCGAAGATAAAAGTTCGAAATATTCACAATTTTCTTACATTATTTTAATATAGAATTCTATGGAACGTGCAAAAAGTTCGAATTACCCAGAATTTCGAATTAAACAAGTTCGAATTATCCAAGTTTCACTGTATTACTTGTTTTTTGCTAACTTCTTATAATTTATAATGGCGAGGAGAATATGAATGTTTTTGTAAGAAAATATTTGTTGAAAATGTTAACTGCATATAATAAATATTCCATTAAACAAATTGTTGAACGCATTAAATTCTGCATTTGAAAATTATATCCTCTCTTTGAGAAATGAATCTCTTGTAATCTCTTTCGTATTCTTTACGCTATTACAAATTATAAGAAGTAAACAATAAATAAATGAGAATAAAATGTAAAAGAAATACATCATCTGATTACTTAGAAAAGAAAATAATAATAGCATTCCATCCCGCCATGAGTAAGTTTAATAACAGGATTAAAAATTTCAACGGCTGCGTTTCAGGCTGTGAAAGTAAACCAAAAGCTAATCGTAAAACGCCCAACCCATTACCGAACAATTTAGTTCTCATCACGACCAATGAAACTCCAATGACGCTAATTTGCGGCATCTTGTGTCATCGCTTTATTATATATCCAGCTTTGACCACAAGCACATCCGATTTGTTTGTGCACTTACTAAATTTTAAGTTTTTTCACATGTACGCATAACTATTAACAAAATATATTATCAAGATATATTAATTAAAATATAACATGTTAATTCTTCGGCAGTATATATAAAGACAGAGAGGTAACAGTTTAAAATTACTTTCGAACATAAATTCACATAATGTATAAAAATATTTTTCCCTTTTTTATTTTATATAAACTTATAGGACATATTTTATAGTAACATCACAAATTTACTCTAAATATTTATTTATTTATACATTTCAAATATTATAATTTTTTTACACCGTACCAGCAAATAACTCCTTTTTTTTTTTTTTTTCTTTCTCTGGATGCAGAACTTTCAGGCAAATTTTTCTTTTCGGATGCATCGTCGGAAAAAAACTTTATAAAACGTGACAAAATATCTTTGCCAGGTTTGGAAAATTTTAGTTCATATTTAAAAACGAAAAACTACAACATAGTTAATTGCCGTTGTACGAAATTACATTTTATTTTATTGAAATATTATAATAAATATCTTCAAACTTATTTCATTCAGTTTTTTAATAAGTTGGTTGTATGCGATAGAATTTCCCCTTCGCTTTTAATTTTTACAAAAACCACAGAGAGTTCCTGTCCATATAATCTCTGATTATTTATCCTCCCCCCCTCCCCCACCCAACCCACTTACAAGTTTGAAAAAAAAAAACAAAAAAAAAAAACAATGTTTGTTTATGTCTTTCTCACTGTCAATTATATGAACTTCAAAACAGTCTACTTGGGTAATTTTAAAGACTTTTAGTAACATTTCTTAGAAAATCAAAAACCATTATCATCTTTGAGATTTTAATATCTAATGTAAGGCGTTTAAAAATGTGTAAACGCCCCTTCTGAATGAGTTTTCCTGTTTTTTACATTATTTGCACGATTTCAAATTAATGCAAGCATTCTAAATTCTTTCTTGAATTTTAATAGAATTCTACCGAAATTAGGTTTTCAATATAAGAGAAAAAAATTTAACAATTGTTATTTATTGCTGTACAAAAATATTCTTTATTTCATTTCGTTTAGAAAACAAATATCTTCAAATTAATTTGTCTATTTGACTTTTTCAAACTCCATGGAGCTTGTGTTAAGCAACACAGATTCTCCCTCTGTATCTTCATTACTGTAAAAAAAAGCTAAAATAAAGAGACTTTTACTATTTAGGTGATTTATAAATCCTTTCCTAGTTACTACTTATTAAAAATGTTGTGCAATTAGAGAGGTGTGATATTTTCTTGCCGCTCCCTTTTTAAAAATGAAGTAAAAAAAATATATATATTATAGATAGATAAATAAATATATTGTGAGATTTCTCAACTGTACCAAAATGTTTGATTCTTTAAATATATCAAGCGAATACATCATATATTCAAAAGCGAGAGAAGCTTCTTGAGTAAAAATTTGAACTAACTACGTGGCAATTTTGCGGGCATTATATTAGCTTGCTGGTTATAGATACGTATTTATAAAATTTCTATTCATGAAGTTAAGATTTATGATTGTGTAAATTTCTAATTTTATTTTCATGATGTAGTGACTGAGAACTTTTACAAACTTGAAACGATTCTCGTCTCTCGAGTACTATTATTATTGTTATTTATTTACCGTTAATTTCCAAAATTATGGTATGTTAGAAAATTTGAATATTCTCAATTAATATAATATTATAAGAATACTATTTCCAGGTTTTCTCAGTAGTACAGGTAGATGACACAGTTAAAAATTCCTTTAACTTTGCTGGTTTGCCTTGGTTTGATTAGACTTGAGGTGTTTTTCAACGGCTTACAAAAAACGAAAGTAAAAAAAAAATTGCTAAACATTTTGTGCTTTATTTCAGTAATCGGGTTATCATATTCCTCCGAAAAGGATATCCTTTTATTTATACGCGTATACTGTATATATGTTTTGTAGTAGTACTTTACTTGTACATAGTAAATGAAAATAGAACAGTGTTAAATCTGCGTCACAAGGATATGTTGATGGGCGGAGCATATATATATATTTATACGCTTAGCCATTCACTTTATTTTCCGTTTTTTGATAGGAGGATTTTATCAAAATGAGCAAACAAACTATATGTCCAATGTATACTATAAATAAATTAAACATTATAAAGTTTTCAATTACATGTATCTTGCTATTGTGATCTTGAATCACAAATTCGTTGTAAGGACAATGACATTAACAAAAGTAGTGTTTCATGTCCACAATCGCAATGCGATGAGCAAGCGGTTGTGGTTTCGTGATTTATATTCATATACGATAAAAATGGATATGCTTGGATTTTTCAATTTTCAATTTAAATAATTTTCTGTTTAATATTTCCGGCATGAAACTTACAAAAAATAAACAAATATTTTTACAATCATGTTATTTACATCATACTGTTAATAACTTACGTGATTTCGCAGTTTATAATATGTTTAAAATTTCTTAAATGTTTAAAAATTTTTCCAAAATTTTTGCCAAATTTTGTTAGTTTTTTATAAAGACGAATAAAGTATCATTCATCTAAATCCAAACCACTCACGCTTTCTAGCACCAAATCTTAAGATTTTTAAAAGCTTTAAACTTTTAATATCCTTAACTTTATGTTTACTCTATTTGTTATCTTTTAGTAGCAATAACTAATTTAATCAATCATCTCAGTCGCTGATTACCAAACTTTTTTCTCTTTCATATTCCTTCTTTTAGGCTGTTCATTTATGATTACGCCCCCTTTCATAAATTAGTAGCAGCCTATGAATCGGTTCAAAAATATTTGTCTTAACTCATCAAAGCTGTTTGACAAGAAAGCTTCCCATGTAAGGTGAACAAAACTTTGAAATTTGAACATCAGTATTTTAGCTTCGAAATTTTCAGATTGTCTTATCTGAAATTTTGAGCGATTCAATAATTCAAAATTGCGATGTAGAAAAAACTCGTGTCGAAGAATTAAAAAAAGTGTAATTCTCTTTGTTAATGAGTTAATTGTATTGTACAAAGATTAATCATAAAAAAATATTCTACATAATCAAAAAATTAAATTTAGTGACATTTGCTGTTGATCTTATTTTTTTATGCATTAATTTTTATAATAGCTCTCTAACATCAAAACAAATAAAAAGAGCATTAAAGCAATTTAGAACCACATTGAGTTATAAGGAATATTTACAAAAATTATGCATCCGGATCAGTGTTGCCAGATTGGGGACCTTTTTAATTCAGATTATTTGACTGTCACCACTTTTTATAAAATAGTATAATTAGTCTTATTTTTCAGAATTTTTCATCTATTTTTAATTTTAAACTGCTATTTCTAGTGTTTTTTAATGATTATAAATTGTCTTACAGTTTTGTTTTTTTGTTCTATTAACACGATTTCTTTCTATCATATATTTCCATTGAGTTACCAGACTGGGCGGGCGCCGTTCTCTTTTCCCTTTGTTCCCCTATGCTTTTTGTGCTTTTTTTCAGTTCTGTTAGTCTGAACTCTCCTCAGTGATGTTTTTTATTATGGTTTTTTATTCTCTATTGTGCATTAACTTATAAACTTTTATCATTATTTTTTGTAAATATGTAAATATTTCCATTTTTTTCTAAACTTTCGAACTTTGGTTTGCATTTGTGTTATACTAATGTATGGTATCTGAAAGGAGTCTTTTTTTTTATGCTGGGGCTTCCCTTTGGTAGCTTTTTCGCCTGTTCATGGACATTTTATTGGATCATATGGAACTTTTTTTTTCTTTTCTCTCTCATTGCTATAGTAACAATTTATAATTGTCTTCTTTTCACCTTTTATTTTTTTTACTTGTAGCCACCAGCCGCGTTTAAACTTAATTTTTTAAGGCTCCCAATGCATTGAAGCATGCAATATTTATAGCCTGCATGTAAAGTTGCAACGCAACTACGGAATCCAAGAATGCTGCTCACATTGGTCACATCTATTTTTAAATAGGCCGAATATTTCTATTTAAAAAAAGCGGTGACAATCATAAATCTGGGGACAAAAAAGTCCCCAATCTGGTAACACTGATCTGGATACAGAAGATTTTCATCTTGGTTCATCGAGGTAACTTTTTGTGTTTTTATTTTAAGCTTTTAATTGTTTTTTCGGACATTAACAATATTATTTTCCCTTACTACATGTTGGGAAATACTAATCTAAATAACTTCTCTCGCCGCGCATACAAATAAAAAATAATGCAATAATCTCTCGCATAATTCAGTTGCAATTCTTAAATCCCTCAAAAACAGCAGTAATAAAATCATATTCTGCTTAGATTTTTAAAAAATACATTGAAAATTTCGTATTATTATTATTGTTTCGAGTGAAAAATAAATTCAAGGCGTATTATTAACAGACCGAGAGACCGCAGCACAGACAATCATCTCATCGAGTTCACTGCTGAAATTCCAGATTCAGTTAAAACTCGATTAGCATATTAAAACACAATCGGTCTGCCAAGTCAGATCTTGGTGGAAAACACCTGAAAAGCCGATTTTAGCGATTGACTCGTAGGTTTACCATAGTGTTTTCCTGCTCCCAGTCCTTCATGTTTTCATACCTTTGGGTGCAGGAAAACACAATGGTAAAAGTAAGAGTCAACTGCTAGAATCGGGTTTTCAGGTGTTTTCTACCAACATCTGACTTGGCAGACCGATTGCGTTTTAATATGCGAATCAAATTTTATCTAATTCTGGAGTTTCAACCGTGAACTCGATGAGGTGATTCTCTGTGCTGCCGCCTTGCAGTTTATAAATAAAATCAACAAACGCATAGTGCAATGGCACTGCTATTCACATCTTTAAAAACTTGATCAGGAACACGTGCGGTGCACTACAAGTCAAATTGTAGCCGTTGCTGGGCTGCTACAAGGGACTGGCCAGATGTTAATTCTTGCCGTCATATCTATTCTCCGGTCCCCGCCTTCTAGCAAGCAGTACTCAACTTGCGATCCGCAGGCCGCATATGGCCCGGCGACCATTTATATGCGGCACAAGACACATAATCATCAATCCATATTTATAAAATTAATTGAGATGTGCATAAAAAGTATTTAAGATCTTCACTGATATTTTATATATTTTCATGGGAAGGCAAAATCTGTCGTGCTACTTATAATTAATTTAAAATAATCTCAAAACATCTTAAATGCTGTTTTCTTAGTCAAAAATTACATGTCTTGTTATTATTATGTGTACTACAGAAGTGCATACATTTCTTAACCCCTTGAGGGGCGCCGTTTGCAATTTGCAAACAGTTAATTTTAATGCCGAAATTAACAATTGGGGCCAGAAATTTTTTAGTACACTTTCGATCTCATAATATATGTGAAAAGAAAGCTTTTAGTTATTTTAAATAAATTTGTTCTTAAATTGCGGTGTGAATTAAATATTTGAACATTTTTAGAGCAGAAATGCCTTGCCGCTGAAAGGGTTAATCATCAACACTAATCGAACATTAGTCCAAATTAATTAAACTTGCAGTATACTCCGCAAAAAAAAAAAAAAAAAAAAAAAAAAACTAGTTGGATGTGCCAATCCCAAAACTTTCTTCTGTCTTATACATCTTAATATTTCAAAAAATAGTTACACATGTTAATGCTTCACTATTATTAGTTCAATACTATACCAAATTTGATTTTCATCTCAAATTTCTGCTTCAGTCAATTAAACGGACTAAAAACGAGTTAATCTATATCATGATATTTGTTAAAATTAATAGTTTTTCCTTATTCTGTAGTTATCAACTGTTTGCGAATAGCCGGCTTAGCAGGAAGCGAGTTTTCGCCGCTGCACGAGCCGCCGATGGACAATAGAACTGCGAAAAATTAAGAAAAGTACACAAAAATAGCTATCACAGAGCCCCTTTACCGCGCAATATTTCCAAATTCTAGGAGGACCTGTTGGCCAAAGCCAAAAAAATGCACAAATAATTTAGTTCAATTGTATGCATAATTTTATACACTTTTCGATGGTAAAATAAAGAAAATGGCACAAACATCGCTATTACAGAACCCCTCTTCCGGCAGATTTTGTTTTCAAATTGAGGGAGGACTTGCTGGCCATAGCCAGAAACATACACAAAAATGTGATTCAATTCTATGCATAATTTCATACACTTTTCGATGGTACAATAATGAAAATGGCACAGGCATCGCATTTATAGCACCCCCTTCTGGCGGAATTTTTTCAAGCTCAGGGAGGATCTACTGACCATAGCCTTACACATACACAAACAATTTTGTTCAATTGTATGCATAATTTTATACAATTTTCGATGCTACAATAATGAAAATGGCACAGACATCGCTATTACAGCGCCCCTTCCGGCAGATTTTTTACACATTCAGGGAGGACTTGCTTGCCATAGACAGAAAACTACACAAACAATTTGGTTAAATTATATGCATAACTTCATACACTTTTCGATGATAAAATACTGAAAATCATACAGACATAGCATTTATAGCCCCCCCACCCCCTACCAGCGGAATTTATCCAAATTCAGGGAGGACCTTCGTGGCATGACCAAAAACAAACACAAAAATTTTCGTTCAATCCTATGCATAACTTCATACACTTTTCGATGGTACAATATTCAAAATGGCCCAAAAATCGCAAAAAAATCGCTATTACAGCGCTTCCTACCGTCGGATTTTTTTCAAATTAAGGAAGAACCTGCTTGCCATAGCCAAGAACTTTAAAAAAAATTGGTTCAGTTCTATGCATAACTTCATACACTTTTCGATGGTATAATATTCAAAATCGCACAAAAATCGCTATTACAGCGCCCCCTACCGGCGAATTTTTCCCAAATTCAGGGAGGATCTGCTTGCCATAGCCAAAAACTTAAAATAAAAATTTAGTTGAATTCCATGCATAACTTCATACATCTTTCGAAGGTACAATATTCAAAATATTTTTTGTACAGCTAAAATATTTTAACACCCTCTTGACAACTTTTCAATCACTATTCATTATTACATCTTTTCAGCCAGTTAATAAACTAAGAGTAAATTGAGTTTTTAAAAATTTCTGATATTTCAGACCTTTAGTCTATACTAATATTTTAAAGAAGTAAAGTTTGTTTATTTGTAGGATATAAGCTCTGGAACTACCGAACCGATTCCAAAAGTAATAGTATCAAAATGATGGTGTTAGTCCAACTTAGAACATAGGCTGTATCTAATGTCCGTGCCACTGGCCAAAAGAGGGTGCAGGAGCAAAAAAACCTTCGAAATTGCGATTTTTGTGTTACTGAAGGGCCTAAAAACATGAAATTTGGCATGGTAGTTACTTATTAGATATAAATGATCTCTAAGAAGATTTCTTAAAAAATTCGAAATTTAAAATAGGTGAAAATGCGCAAAAAGCGTTCTAAAAAACGTTCTAAATGGCGATTATTACGCAATCTCAAGAAGTACCAAACCGATTTAAAAAATAATGATGTCAAAATGATGGTGAACTCCCGTGCTCAAACATAGGCTACATTTTATATCAGTGCCACTACCCGTAAAGGGGGTGCAAGAGCAAAAACGGTTCGAAAATGCGATTTTTGTGTTACTGAAGGCACTAGAAACATGAAATTTGGAATGGTAGTTACTTATAAGATATAAATCAGGGCCGAAACTAGGGGGGGGGGGGGCAGAGGGGGCACGTGCCCCGGGCGCCGCTTTAACAGGAGGTGAAGGGGGCGCCAAAATGAAGATTTTGTTTGACGTTTGACACAAGAATGTATATATATATATATATATATATATATATATATATTATGAAATTTGTATAAAAATGTCTCGCAGCTGGAAAATTTAAAAGGAAAACTGAACCAAATGCATTAAACTTTACAAATAGATAAAAAGATTCATTACAATACAAAATTTCAAAGTATCATGCCTATGCGTTTGCTTTCTATCTTTTAAATCACTTCCTGTGAGGAGAATCCGAGGGAGAATCATTACCGTTTTTCAAGGTCAGTCTCTATTGTGGGACACCCTACTGTCCACTACGGATAACTACCAAAGGAGAAGTGACCCCTCAGTCTAGATAAAAAAATTCCATGAAAGCTGTTTGTTTTTTTTCCGCTGAACTGTGTTGAGCTTCCTTTCTTTCCTTTTTTTTTTTTTTTTTTTTTTTTTTTCCGTCTTGCCATGGGCGCTGACTGCCCAGGACAACGGGAAGGGGAATGCACAGAGTAAAATTCTTAGTAAAACCTTTCTTTTTTAGATATAGACCTCATTTAGACTATGCAAAAAAAAGAAAAAAAGTTTAAAAAGATTAAAATTCAATTCTTTTCAATAACTTTTCAAAGATTTTAATGGATCAATGTTTGACAAAGCTGATTACGTAGTTCAGTTTTATATATTTTAAATTTAAAAATAGGTTGTCTGTTAGATATTTAGTAAAATTCTTTTTTGTAAATTTACTTTGTGGTGGAGGGGGGTGGGGGGGGGGGGGGGGGCGCCAAAATCCATGTTTGCCCCGGGCGCCAAAAAGGCTAGTTTCGGCCCTGTTGCTCATTTTCGTTTTCAAGTTTCTTAACCAGGCACTCAGGACCAAAGCGATATAAGTAAGCGTGCAAACTTAATGCTAGAATCGTGCGTAAATTAACACAGTTGCGCCATCTTGTGGACGGAGTGATAATCCACATAAGCTGGCTTTCAGTGTGGCGCATACTTTCAAAAACTGTAGTCACTCATGGAAATGAACTTTGTTTGCCACATTTATTGCTAAATAATGGCGTACCGATAGGGGCATCCAGGTGCAATTGATACCACTCAGTTTTCTTCGCTTGATAGATACATTTCAGTTATTACTCAAGATGAAAAAAACTTTACAATTTTAGTGGTGTGAGTAAGAAAACAGTTTGGTATCTACCCGTAGTTCACACTCCATCCGCTACGTGGCGCGTGACCTTGATTGATGTGACCTCGCTTTTAATCTTGCGGTTAGTTCTCCCATTTGAGATAAGACGCTTACTTATATCGCTTTGACTCAGGACTACTGTGCGCCCCCCCGCATCCTACACATTTTGGGTCCATAAAGCAGTAAGTGCTAATGTGGAAGAACCCCTGGCAATTTCAACATTGCATACTGTTAGAAGGAAGATACCGGAAACAATGTATAGTAATTAAATCATAGAATTTTCCAGTATGAATTGATTTTCCTAACACTGCATGACTTTCCGATCGACCCAATATTTCTTTTGTTGAAATCAAACTTTAAAGAAGAATCAGTCGAAAGTTGGATAAATTTTTCTTTTTCAGAAACTGATACAAACAAATTAACTCTTTAGTTCACAGCTTTGCATATATCCAAACAATAGAGTTTTGTATTTAACAGATTTTTTTATTCGCATATATATAATTCACACCACAAAATTATAATAGCAATATTTGGTTAATTAATAACGGACTTTCCGTATTTAAAGAAAGGAAAATTAACCATTAAAACTTTCTGGTGTAAAGTCAGATTCTCGGAACTACATAATTTCTGGAACGTATTCTATCATAGGAATTAAAGGGTTAAAGGTTATGTTTTATAACATAAATCATTATATAAAATAAGGTATTTGGAGACTAATACTTATTAAAATATTTTCCTAATTTGCAATATTTTAGCGTAAAACAGCCACACGACAGTAGTTTTTACCTGTATTGCAGATGTAGAAGAGAAGAAAATATTGCCGTTTTATGAAAAATGTATCCCTGATTGTTTTCATTATTTTTCCTGAGTAATAAACATTTCAGAGAATCATATATAATTTTTTCGAAACAAAATAAAATATCGCGCATTTAAGGTTTAAATGTTCATTAAAATGAGTGAAGGTTTTCTATTAATATATGTCAGTCTTATAACTCCGCCTATTCAAAAACGAAAGTAATTTCCAGATTTTCAACGCGTTTTAACAAAATACTTTAAAGTCATAAACTCTGACGTAATTTAGACGTTCTGCAATTACTATTAATAAAAATGGAAGAATAAAAGAAAAAGTGGTGATAAAAGAATATTGCATAATGTTTAATTGAAGTTTCCGGGAAGATAGGGATATATTATATATATAAGTACTCTTGCACAGCAGTGGGCGGCGCTACTGACGTAGCATTATCAATGTTTTATTAGGTATAGTTGTCCTTTTACCCTCATTTTGAGTGAAACATATTGGATTTAGACATGAGACTAACTTAGTAATCTAAAACTATCAATTTTCTTTTGGTGTTTTTAGTTATATCATTTTTTGCGATTCCCACCATTACCGATATTATTTTCACGTACGGCCAACAGGCCCGCCACTTACTCCAGGTCAAAGTGAGGGTAGGTTGAGAACTGCTGTACTAGACGTCATCGTTCATCGTTATCTAAACTTTTTACTCACATTCAGCTTTCAGTAACTGTTATATTTTTTGACCACATACAAGCATTGAGCAACGTACATGGTTGTGGAAATAGAGTTTTCTTTAAATTGTAATACACTGAATTATCATAAAAATTACTAATAAAATATTATTTTTTAATATTTCCGGCATGAACTAAACATATCTAGAACTAACTTTTTAAAATTAGTTTCTGATATAATTTCATAATTCAAAATATGTAAAACTATTTTCCCTTTTGCGATTTTACATGTGACATAT
The DNA here is from genome assembly GCA_963932465.1 of Maratus speciosus. Taxonomy (NCBI): domain Eukaryota; kingdom Metazoa; phylum Arthropoda; class Arachnida; order Araneae; family Salticidae; genus Maratus; species Maratus speciosus. The sequence continues at coordinate 331,495,019 of OZ010797.1, read as the reverse complement.
TGTATTTTATGATAATCATCATTAATTTAATAACTATAAATATTTATTTATTTACCACCAGGGTACGTCCGATTCGCTGGTCCATTTTCCCGAACTAACATCAATCAAATGAAATGGTGAAAGTTACCTTGTATTTTAAAGCAGTATGGACACTCACATGGAATTTCCTTTCACATCGGTGATAACGATACGGACGCCATTGAGACAGGGCTTAATTTTTAGCAACAACGACGAAAAAAATAAATAAATAAATACTGGAGCCCTAATGTTTTGCATTACTAACAATCGTAACGTGCCCCCCCCCCCCTCACGTCACTCCAATCTGCATATTTATATTTCATACATTATTTGCAAAATTTAAAGCATTTTGTTTAGCAAAATAAAAAAGAAATTAAATATATCTATGATCCACTTTTTAGTTATCACTCCTTCCGAATGATGACAGCTCCGGAGTACAACAACTAACAAATAAAAATGAACCACAGGAACATTATTTACGATTAATGAGTAATATCAGCAATCAGCAATCTTTACCTAATTTTAATGTCAATTAATTGCAGAATTCTGCGATTAAATATGATAAGGATTATGATTCGGAAATAGTGTTAACACAAAAAAGAAATAGTTCGCAGCTCTGCATTTTTATGAGAAAATGAGTGAAATTTACAGAAATTAATATTTATATGGAAATTACATATGAAAATATTAATGTTATAATGGAAAAACGTTTTACAATTTCCTATAAAAGGTGCATATCTTAAACTGTAATCCATTCCTTCTGCTTAATAATCTTTTATGGCGAGTCCATGAAAATCAGATTAAATTAAAACTTTGACACCGTTATCGGAAAGATTCGATGCTTTTATAGAAAAAGGGAAACTTTGCTCGATTGCTTTCATCAGAACAACACTACATGGCAATTATATCTACTTACAAATGAAAGTGACTTCGTAAATGTGCAAAGCAGAGCTTTAGCATGTACAGTGTTCATGATACAAAATAAATAGAAAAATCACTAACGTGATTAATTAAAATAACAAAACTTTGTAAAAAATCACCATAAAATAAAAACAATACATAGGACGCGGTTCGAGCTAAAAATATAACAGAACAGCTCATCATCAGCTACAGTAAACACGTGGTCGTAAGGGGACAAGGTCAAAAATGAACTGAAAGGTAGAGAATGTTGCAAAGAATGCGACAGATGGCGCTAGCTGAAAGGGATGATTGCAGAAGAGGAAAGTGTTGCCAAAATGATAGAAGAGAAATTGATAGGGAAAAAATGGGTATAAAAGAAATAAACAAAATTAAAATAAAATAAAAGAATAAATTAAACAAATATAAATAATAATAGTATTAAACTAAAATGCAATAAAAATAAAAAAAAAACTAAAAAATATGAAGAAAGAAAAGCAAGTACCTTGAACACGTGGACGTACACAATAGAAGACTAAAAACCTCAAACTAACAAAACTCAAGTATTACAGTATGTCGTTCATATCCGTAGGAATTTGTAGTTCTTTAAGAGCTTTGACATCAGTACTGTGATTTCGTCTAAGGAAAATGACACTCATAAAGGTTAGACTGAATATTTTATGTTAACATTATGATATTAAGTTAACAAATAGTGCCAACACGGGCTTCTAGGATTACAGAATACAAGTGAAAAATTTATATATGGCTTTTAAATTGAAAACTCTAATAGATTTTTTACATTTAATATATATTTTAGATTTGTCACTAAAAATACCAACAATCATTTTTGTATGTTATCAATTATGTATATGAATAAAATTTTGAAATTTATTAAGTGCGTTACCTTCGTATTGGCCTTGTGCCAGGAATTAGCAGTAGAAGAAATCTACAAAGATTTTTAATCTTTTTATTCTGATAACTAGAGGACCCGCCCGGCGTTGCCCGTGATGAATGAACCTTAAATGAACCTCAAATTCGTATGATTTTATACCTTTAATTCCCATTTGTCTAAATTTATATCGTACCAGTCGTACCTCGTTATCCCGACACCCGGTTTTCACGTCGCTACGCTTATCACGTCAGTTTTTGAAAGTCCCGATTTTCTGTATATGATTTTAATGTAAATAAACTCCGGATTTTACGTATATAGAATAATTTTCCACTCCGGATATCCCGACGGTTAAGGAAAATTTCCATTTTTCATAATCCATCTTATAAGAACAGAAATTAAGCGGTAAGAAATATCTTAGCCAAACTTTTCACAAAAGTGTCTAAAATACCCATTGAAAAAATGAGAAATTTTAATTCAATCCTTTATCTGAATAAATAAACCCACTCACTATGAATGACCCACTTAAGCTCTAGATCAGGGTCGGCGAACCTTTTCGCATCCGCGTGCCAATTTCTTTCAAAAAAATTTTCAAGTGAACTTGGCGTGCCAACAGCACCCCCCCCCCCCCCCCTTCCCGTTCCCGACAAAAAAATATAATGAATGAAGATTTTCATCTTACAAATGTTTTAAGAGTCAAATTATTATCTTTTTCATAACTTATCTGAAAAAAAAAGCATGCTTTATCAGTTTTATTAATATTTTTGTCATTTTAACAGACAAAAAACTAACAAATTCCAGCAACAGTTAAATAAAACCTCATTTGCAGGTCAAAATGCGTTAAATTATGCAGAAATTTCAGAAACATTACTGCAATCACCGGCACCAGCATAACTAAGTCGGAGAAATGGGGAGGAGCAATATCAAATTTTTTAAGCGGCCAAGTTTAGTGCTATGATAAGTACACAAGTACAGTGTAACTTCTGAATAATGGTTACCCGTGGGATCGATGGAAAGTGACCGCTCTTAGGAGGTGGGTGTAATTCAGAGTCTTCGTTTAACGAAATCTAAATTACATAATTTTAAATAGAAACACAGTCATTTTAATTAATTCTCGTTGTTTTAATACATTTAAAAAATCAATGATTTGCAGTTGCTTTTTTTTTTTTTTTTTTTCCTGCAAATAGCTTTCTCCAAAGAAGTAACAATATGAGTTGTTTTGCTATAGAACTCTCATCATCATTATGATTTAATGCAAAATTTTGGATTTCATGAAGGTTCGTCTAATCTTCGGTATATGTGTTAATATGGAAATTTCGGGTGATTCTAATAATCTCTATCATTTACTCTTCCTCTCTCTTATCTTCCACCATTTGCTGTGTGGAATCAAATGTGGCATCAATTGCCAAATCTTTGTCCAGAGGTTAAAGGTCCAGACATACAAATTCACTGGCCTTCATGTTTGTTATGCCTGCCGTTCTTGAATATTATCTAAATTTCCCCATCATTATTAATGTCCTCATTCTCTGTATATTGCCATATCAAGTAAATTTTGTTTCATCTGCTTCACATTTCGGTTTGCAAATAAATATGAAATTGTACCAGGAGCTGTAAAAAAAAAAAATCGTGACTTTTGAGCGGCCGTTGTTTAGAATTCTTTTTTTAGAGGTTCGTATGTGTTACTTAATGTTAATGCTATGGAACGTGCTTAGTTCCATCAACGTGTGGCCAGTATTCGGAGGCTGTCGTTGTTTAGAGGTGACCGTTCAAGGAGGTTTCGCTATATTTATTATAAAAAACAAAAGCTATTCCCAGTCAAGCTCGTGCATTAATAAAACAAGTTGGAAATTGCACGTCAAACGTGTCTGATGAGGTGCGTTCGTACTATAAATAGTTTTATAAATATTTTTGCACCGCATATTGTACTGGATGTATATTTTAGTGCTCTTCATAAGTGCATATCAATTTTATTCTGATCGAAAGGCTGTAACATCATTAAAATGCTCTTGAAATAATTTTTTCCCATTGGCATAATGTAACTGAAAACTTTTGACTGTCCCTGTAATTAAATTATACATCCGATTTTCTTAAATTTGAAATGGCTCGACAAAATTTTGCAACAATTATATATTTAAAATTTCAGACCATTCGGTTGAGTTGTTTGAGTAGTTAATGCAGTAGTTTTTGCTCTGTTATAAGCGGACGAACGGACTGACAGACGGACGGATCGAACGACGACTACAGGTGCTACGTATTTATATAATTACGAACGCACCTAAAAAGAATAATGATGTGCAGAATTTCGGGAATTTGACTGAATTCTGATTTAGAACTTCAATCGACGGCGTGCCAAAAATATCTTCTCACGTGCCAGCTACGGCACGTGTGCCATAGGTTCGCCGACCCTGCTCTAGATAGACATATCAGTCTACTTGCGGTCTTTTTGTTCTGGTCAGGCGGCGCTTTCTTGTGGTTACACGGCGTTTTTCATCCAACTAAAAGCATTGCATTACATTGAACCGATCAGAAATTATCTAACATCCATTTCTGTGACAAGGAATGTTGATTACAATTCATTGTATAATATTGAAAAAAAAAAATATAGGAAGCACATCTAGAGATAAGCAAACCTTAATTCATAAATATTTCATGTAAGAATAAAAAACAAGTCATCTTAAATCTGATTTTAATTCTTTTCAAATTTGGTTTTGTGTTTATTTTGTTTAATAATAATGATTTCTTGCTTAAAACTGCAAGAAAAGTTATGAATTTAAAATTGTCTTAAATAAAAAAAAAGTAAAGCTTTTTATAAACATGTTTTTCTCCAACTCCGGTTACCGCGACACTCCGCTTATGACGACACTTTTTTCTGGTCATTAGAGTGTCGGGATAACGAGGTTCGACTGTATTTTTAAATGAAAAAAATCGCAAGAAAAAAATTTAATTGAAGGTACGTGCTATTTTGCGTAATTTGATTTTTGGAGTGTATGCGTACCGAAAGCGAGCGAAACCGCGACAACACTCAAGTTTTTACTGATTTCGTGGACATTTTCCCATATTTTATTTTGTAAAACTATTTCTACTCGTTCGAACGTTTCAAAATGTTTGTAGGAGATGTAAATCTGGGCTATTTAGACGCTTCGAAAAGATTATGTTAAAATAAGGACGTTGACTAAAATAAGAAATTTGCTTAAATTACTATTCGAAAATAGTGGTTAGTTCAACTTTCCCCCGACAGGGAGCGCAGTCAGTTCCATACAAACATTAGTCTACGAAACAGTGGTCAAAAGGCTGTTATAACTTACCTGAAAGTTTTAAGTCGATCGGTTTGTTCGTTTTCCGAATTTTAACAAATTCGCGTTCATTCTCTATTAAAAAAAAAAAAACATTTCTTTTTCTTTTTGAAAATCGATTTTTTTTATGAACAAAAAGTTCTGAATCAAATTTTTTGAAAATTTTATATTCTTAATTAGTATCCAAATATAGGCCCAGATGTATAAGTTTCAAATCTATAAATGCTGCATTTTTAAAATTTTCTGATTTAATTTTGAACTTCCATTAAAATGTGGTTTTTATCCATTCTTTAAAATGAAAACCGGCGTTTTTCAAAGCAGACATAATGTCTTTAACTTCCGCAAACTCTAACCTCGTCTCACAGCTATTGAGATTTCAAGGGGAGCGTTTTGATTGGGCATTCTTGTGCTAGCCTCAAATCGGGGGCCAAATCTAGTCAGCGTGTGGTTTTGGGGAAATAAAAGCTTTTTTTAACTGGGCCGTTTGATGGTCTTTTTAATGAGAGTGAGTTACGGTTGTTAATTAATAACTCAAATAATTAAAAGAATTTTAAAATTTTGAATAATCTGCCGCGCATGCTGCAAACTCTGTTAGTTCCAATATCCCCTGCTATGTGGCGCGCTGTGTTCTAAACAATCCTATATCCAAACGAAACTCCGTTGTTCAAATTTTCCGTAGATATATTTTTCGAGGGGGTGGCGGTATCAAATAAGAATTTAAGAAATTTGCTGAAAATCTTTTAGTTTCACCTTCCACCTCCAGGGGTCGCAATGTTTAACATGAACATCCGAAACGGGTCCTCGTGGCTGCGGCCCCTTAAATCAGGCGTGCTGCGCACGCTCTGCAAAATCTCTTAGTTCCAATTTCCATGCCCAGTTGCCACACTCTGTTCTAAACAAACCTTTTTCATGTGGTCTAATTGCTATATTTAGTCAAGTGCGATTAAAAAAAAATTCTATAGACCTGCAAAATTGCCTATTCTCTTTAGTCACGTGTTGCTTTGAAATAATTTTGAGTCCCGCTCGAAGAACGCGGCTACGAACAACCTAAGTGAGAATTTATTCTGCGGTTTCATAAAAATCTGTATTTTTGTTGAATTATGAATACTTTTACATTTTTTAATTTGTGTTTTTTAATTAATTTCTGAACTGATAATTAGATGTTTATAATTCTGAAAACGAGGTACATCAGGAGAGACTTTGAACTATTCTCACAAAAATTTTGAGCCTCGTACATGCCGTAGATTTCGATAGCCACCACAGACAGATTCTATTCATACCATTTTATGAAATATAATTCCTGCCATACATTTATATTAAGACATTTTTGAAAGAAATCTACCATAAAGAATTATCTTTATAAATTATCATACATTCGAATGTAAAAATAATTGACAGTCCCAGTCCGTAATCAAAGAGTTAATATAATTTATTCCATTATTACTTTTTAAACATTATTTTTTAAGCTACGCTACTGAGTTTCTTAAGCTAAATACAGTAAAATGCTTTTATTATTTTATTTAATGAAACAAAGTTGTTTTGTTTTCTGGAAAATTATATGATCAGGGCTCCCATCCGCCAACTGAATACCAATATTTTTTTAGAAAATTTTTCTTTTTAGATTTTTCTTACAAACCGCCCCAGAATCATCTTTGAAAGTTAATTCTAGCGCAAGCCTACTATAAAATTTTCTGTTAAAATTTATTGGTATTCAGTTGGCGGACCATTTGGGAGCCCTGTATGATGAAATTTTATTTTCCTTCTTATACTTTCACTTCACACTTTTTCCAAAATCATTCGCCTTTAACTCTCTCGCTGCGCATCCCGCGATTTCCAAGGGCAACGCAAATGTAGCAATATTTGTGCAACCCGTGATTTCCACGGGGCTGCCTTTTTTCCGTCTAATTAACCCTCCTTAATTATTACCACAAATGATTTTTTATTGTGAATTTTGCCTGGCATTTTACAGATTAAATTAGGCAAAAATTTCTGTTTTTAAAAAACCGTGATAAAAGATTAAAAACAGTTGCAAAGTAGACGCCACAGTCAGTTGAAAAAAGATGGATCTTGCAGGGACACATTTATGTACTTTAGCTGAAAAAGTACTGTTCGGGAAAAGAATTTTCTCCGTCAAATCTCAAGCAACTTGTTAACAATAGTTAGGTGTTAGGCATTTACTTTTTACTGAAAAAAAAAAAAAAAACAAAAAAAAAACTGAAAACCCTTTAAACATTGTATTTTTAAAAAATTCGGTGCCTTTTTTAAAGTAGAGATTTGGGGCTTTGTTTGTTCTTGCGATAATTTTCCTTTTCTATACTCTCTCGTGACTCTTTAAAAAAATAATTGTCAAGGCCTTTAATGCAAATACCAACAATGCATGTTTGTTGTAAAAATGTAAAATTAAAATTGTGTACCTTCTAACAATGGAACAACAATGGGACAAGAAAACTGACAAGGAATTTTCCTCACACACGTCAGTTGCAGGGTAAACGTCAGGGAAGTCAGTTACAAAAAGATGGAGCTTCCGGGTATACATTTATGTACAGTATGGGACCTGTTATCCGGAAACCCCGTATCCAGAATGCTCCGAAATCCGGAATGCAAAATGATAACCGAAAATTCATTTTTCCTTTCAAAAACGTAAAAGCCTGCAATATTTTTTAATGGTATGAATGAGCATGAAGTTTTTAAAATTTAAAAAGAGAAAGAAATTATTACAGATTTGCTGGATCAAAAACCAGTAGAAGATTGTCTAATTGCTGATGATGATACTCCTGTAAGTGATCAGATGACTGGCAGTGAGATTTGTGACATAATGCCAAGGAAGATTTCTATTGGAAGTGAAGTTGAAGGCAAGCAGAATGATGTGGTAAAAAGATTTCAAATGAGCTATTAATGTTTTTCAATTGAACAACTGATTTGTGGAATGCAACAAACAAGTTACTCCAACAAACAGCAAATCATGGCAGTATACAGAAGCAGTTAGTGCAAAAGACACACTATAAGCAACCAATCTTAATAAAAATGTTCTAAAAAACCAAATCAAAGGATTCTGCTCTCTTCTTATATGCTAATTTGAATTGTAATTTAGGTTTTTATTTTTATTTTGTGTAAATAAGTTATTAAATTAACTAATTTATAACTATGTATTTTCATATATTATTCATATTTTATACATTTCATACCGTTATTTGATACTATTCTTAACATTTATAGTAAAGTGTTCCGAATTACAGATAAAACCCTTATCCAGAATATCTTAGGTCCCAAGCATTCTGGATAACGGATCCTATACTGTACTTTAGTTGAAAAAGTACGGTTCGGGAAAAGAATTTTCTCCGCCAAATCTCAAGCAACTTGTTAACAATAGTTAGGTGTTAGGCTTTTACTTTTTACTGAAAAAGAAAAAAAAACTGAAAACCCTTTAAACATTGGTATTTTTAAAGAATTCGGTGCCTTTTTTAAAGTAGAGATTTGGGGCTTTGTTTGTTCTTGCTATAATTTTCCTTGTCTATACTTTCTCGTGACTCTTTAAAAAAATAATTGTTAGGGCCTTTAATGCAAATAGCAACAATGAATGTTTGTTGTAAAAGTGTAAAATTAAAATCGTGTACCTTCTAACAATGGAACAACAATGGGACAAGGAAACTGACAAGGAATTTTCCTCACACACGTCAGTTGCAGGGTAAACGTCAGGGAAGTCAGTTACAAAAAGATGGAGCTTCCGGGTATACATTTATGTACTTTAGTTGACAAAGTATTTCTAGGAAAAATAACTTTATCTGAAAATCTCAAGCATTTTGTCAAGAACAGTTAAGTGTTTGTCATTTATTCTTTACATATCACCTATATAAAAATACATAAGTCCTGTGGGTACAGATGTCATATTCGCTCCATATTGGCGCGATTTTTTTCTGACGCCAATGTCATATACGCAACGTGTGCTTAACTGGCGCCAAAGTGTCGTTATTTTGCTTGATGTGGTAACCCGGATTATGTTGTTTATGCTGTTGATGTTTTCGCCAAATTGGCAACCGAAAAAAATCGCGCCAATATGGGGCGAATATGACATCTGTACCGTCCTGTGTATAGTATATATTTCTAAGAAAATCTCACTTAATCCATTTCGGTTCAAGTATCAAAGGTTCGCTTAGTGACAAATCCTTGACGACATTTTTACAGCATCATTAGATTTATGTTTAAAATTTAAAAATTTGAAAATTTCATAAATATTGGTATTTTTAGGAATTTGTTGTCGTTTTAAAAGTAAAGAACTGGTGCGATGGTTCCTCTTGTGTTATGATAATGAAGCCCTGCATTTATGTACGGCAATACATTAATGGGACCTTTTCCTTTAAACGAGCGACATTTCGCGCGAGCGAAGTCCAAATGTTGACACGACGGCTAATAAATGCAATTGACGAACATTACGAAAAATATACGCTGAAACTAATTTAGGTAGAAGATCATAATCCAGAACAGACATTCTTGTGGTCCGTAGAATAAAATTTGCGATTTTTTTTCCATTACGCTCTAAAATGCCATTTTTGAAAATGACCGCCAATATGAAACTACGAGATAAACCAATATGGCGGTTATTTATAAAATTATAGTGATTTTATCTCCACTTAAAAAAAAAATAATGTTTTAAAGTTTTCAATGTGATCGCTATATTTCACAACAAAATTTAATTGTAGTTTCGTAATCACGATCAATTTCAATAACAACATTTTTAACACATTAACATACAAAAACGATTGAAAATTAAAGAGATATTGAAAACTTCAAAAGTAAGCTTCGATTTTGATAAATTTAGCATCTAAACATAGAAAATCAGATCATAAAATTCAGTTAATAAGAAAAAATGCAGAAATATTACATTAAGCAGACAAATTTTTAAAGTAAGTTATGAGTGCTACCAGATTTTTTTTTTAAACTGAAATAGGGGGCTCTGCCCCCTACGAGCTACGCTCGTCAACCCCCGTTCAGACACCGCAGACTCTAAAAGTACGCTAATTTGATCGGCTTTAAAAAGATTTCGGAAGATTGAATTATAATTTAAAAAACAATGGCGATCTCCCTATAAACGGATTTCTATTCATTTCTCTTTGACTGGGGAATTTTAAGGCCAAATCCGCTGCGGTACTACTTGATTAACCCGTAGACCAATTTCGCCAAATTATATAAATCGCCAAAGCACTCGCCAAATTATACAAATTGACATCATTTTTATTTTAAATAACGAAAGAACAAATAAATTAGTGCAACATTAATAAAAATACAAATAAAACGTCGAAATAAAAATAACTTGATGACGTAGCCACGTGTAACCTGCTTAAAGTCAAGTTAATGTGACATTTACGATCAACCATTATTGACATTTAATCTTATAGTTTGGCGAATGATAGCTTTTTGGTCGACGGGATAACTAAGTAGTACCAAAAATACATATGTCAATCGCTGTTTTCGTCTTTGATTAAGTAAAATAAGATAAACATTTCAAAATAAGCTAATATAAAAGGAATTAAGTAAGCAGAATCTTTGTCTCCCGGTATTTTTTAACAAAGCGAAAAGAAAGTTCTTTTAAATAAGACATTTTAAATTAATCGTTTTTAATCTGACGTAATTTTGACCAAACTATTCTTTCTCTTTTTAATATTCACGTGGAAATACTTGTGTTAGAAATGAAATATTATTTGCGCTTTCCTAACAAAAATAGTTGAAAAGTATCCTCTCAAAATATCAAATAAATGTCTAGCGCAATTTCTAAATTTAAACCGTTTTGCAATATTATTTGGTGTTCATTTTATGTAATAACTGTAATGTAACGTAAATATGACGTAATTTCTCCTATTTAAGACTTCTAACGCATGTTAATAAATTTATTATTTTACAAATTCCTTTCTCTCTTAAAATTCCCGTGTAATTATAGTTTTTATGACGTAATTTTTAATAAGTTCCTGCTTTTTGTACATAATTATTTAATTCTAATTCCAAATGTTTTTTTCTGTTTATAATAGTCACGTGTAAATAAATTTTTAATTTATTACACGTATAAATATATATATATATATATATATATATATATATATATATATATATTTTAAGCTAACATTATTGTTTCCGCTGTTTATACAGTTGGCAAGAGTTTAAATTAATATCACTTTCTAAAATCTGTAAAAAATATCTCTAGAAATCCTGAAAATTTGAATTTAAAATAGAAATAAAACCTCAAAAAATTAGCCAAATTAAAAAAAAGAAAACAGTCTGCACACCGGGAACTTCAAACGTATAAAATGATCTAAAAATGATTAAATTCCTATGTACAGTTGTTGCTCCTATAAAACTTTTTTAATGGAACGATTTTGTCCAACTTTGGCATTAAATATCTCTTAAAATAATTCTTCGATTTGAAAACTGCCTACATCAGCGTGTTTATCAAACATTTCTGCATAATACTACCGATTTTCATATTTTTGTATGCATTATTTTTCTTTATTAACGAAGAAAGACCTCCGGTCACAAAAAATTCAAAACCGGCGGCGGTGACAGCGGCAGTTACTTTTTTTTAGAATAGAGAGATAATTTTGATTTTAAAGAATCAAATGTAAAAATACATATGAACAGGATCTAGAAAAAGGAAAAAGTACAAAGCGAGATTGAAAATTTTTATAATCCACCCCAAACAAACAAGCTATCGTATGAATCTGTGTTATCACAAATAACAGTTCATCGCCAAAATTTTACCTTTTTTCGCTGGTTAATTTTTTCTTTTAGGTAGATTTCGTAAGAAACACTACCTATTGCAGTCGTTACCATGGTGCGACTTTTGAAAAATTCCTTCATAACTTTTCATTATAGGTCCCCAGGAACCCAAAACCACCCCCACCTAAAAAGTTTATATATATATATATATATATATATATATATATATATGTATGTATGTATGTACTAAATTTTGTCCGCACGATAAAAGTCGCAATTATGCACGGATCTTCTTCAAACTCGCCAACAACTTTGATATGGTTAATATCTCGGCGGGGATTGAAAATGGGCAAAATCGGCCCAAGGGAATGGAAATGGGGAGGGCTCAAAATTTTGAATACTGTCTTAACATGATTCTGATAAAACCAGCTCTTACACAACAATGACAGGAATAATAAAAGTTTTTCGTTATAGCAGTTGCCAACAATTAAAAAAAAAACAAATAATAAAATTCTCACCACAACAATTACTTTTCTTTTGCAAAATTTTCACGTGTAAAATTAAATAGTTTGACAAATTGAAAACAAATTGAATATTACGTCATAAGTTTCCTAGAGCAAGATTTCAGCATGAAAACTCAAAATAAATAGTTTGACGAATTAAAAAAATATGTATATTGCGTCATATTGGAAATATAATGGACCTCAGCAGGTGATTATGTAACGTCATGTAAGTTTGAAGAAACTTATTAAAACATAATAAAAACCCGGCTATGGAAATATTTACATATTTTAACACTTTGAGGTTCTCTGAATTTGCTTTAGCCATTTTTAAACCTATTCCATATACATGCGTGTGTGTATTCGTGTATATTAGAATTTTCACAAAATGTTTAGCTCCCTTAGAGCTCATTTTTAGTGAAGAAACTGGGTTTATCTCTAATCTTGATTTAAGTTTTGTTGGTGAATTTAGTACTTAACTTCGAAATCTACCTCCGCCTGTAGGCCCGAGCCGGCAGGGATTTTTTTTCCTATGGACCACAAGCGCATTTGTTCCCATAATCCTAGTGACAGGCATATATAGTTTAATAAAAAGTACAACTCTTATATTGAATGCAAAACATAGAGAAAATTAACAAACAATTAAAATTATTAATATTTAAAGACAAAGCCGGTATAAATGCGGTGATTGCATTTAACATCGCTGGAAACATCTTATGTTTACTTTCAGGTCAGCCGCGCTATGTAAATCCAATTATGTATGATTCGATGGATATTCACACATATCGACGGATGCTTTGATGTCAATGGCTGTATATAAATTCAATTATGAAACACTGAATATTCACTTATATCGGTAGGTGTATACTGTAAGTATCTTTCTTCTTTAGCTACAGCATCATTTTCGTTTATGAAGTTTTAGTTTTGTTCACTTCAACTTGACACTTTTTCGAAAATTATTGGCAAGGTATTTAAAGCAGATATCAACAATAAATGTCTCTCTATTCTAAAAAAAGTAACTACCGCTGTCACCGCCGCCGGTTTTGAATTTTTTGTGACCGGAGGTCTTTCTTCGTTAATATTAAGAAAAATAATGCATACAAAAATATGAAAATCGGTGGTACTATACAGAAATGTTTGATAAACGCGCTGATGCAGACAGTTTTCAGATCGAAGAATTATTTTAAGAGATATTTAATGCTAAAGTTGGACAAAATCGTTCCACTAAAAAAGTTTTATAGGAGCAAAAACTATACAACGGAATTTAATAATTTTTAGTTCATTTTATTCGTTATAATTTCCCGGTGTGCAGAATTGATTTATTGTTTTAATTTGACTCATTTTTCGAGGTTTTATATCTATTTTAAATTCAAATTTTCAGCATTTCTAGAGATATTTTTTACAGATTTCAGAAAATTGTACTAATTTAAACTGTTGCCAATTGTATAAAAAGCGCAAGCAATAATGTTTGCTTCAAATTAAAAATTTATTTTCACGTGACTATTATAAACAAAAAAAAAAACTTTCAAATCAGAATTAAATAATTACGTATAAAAAGCAGGAACTTATTAAAAATTACGTCATAAAAAGTATACACGTGAATTTTAAAAAAGAAAGGATATTGTAAAATAATAAATTCATTAACATGCGGTAGAAGTCTTAGGAGAAATTACGTCATATTTACGTCACATTATAGTTATTACATAAAATGAACACAAAATAATATTGCAAAAAAGTTTAAATTTAGAAATTGCGCTAGACATTTATTTGATATTTTGAGAATTAATTTAAAATGTCTCATTTAAAGGAACTTTCTTTTCGCTTTGTTAAAAAATACCAGGAGACAGAGACTCTCTTTACTTAATTCCTTTTATATTAGCTTATTTTGAAATGTTGTTACACGTGTCTACGTCATCCAGTTATTTTTATTTCGACGTTTTATTTGTGTTTTTATTAATGTTGTACTAATTTATTTGTTCTTTCGTTATTTAAAATAAAAATTATGTCAATTTGTATAATTTGGCGAGTGGTTTGGCGATTTATATAATTTGGTGAAATTGGTCGACAGGATAATCAAGTAGTACCGCAGCGTATTTGGCGTTAAAATTCCCCCAATCAAAGAGAAATTAATAGAAATTCGTTTATAAGGAGATCGCCACTGTTTTTTAAATTATAATTCAATCTTTCGAAATCTTTTTAAAGCCGATCAAATTAGCGTGCATTTAGAGTCTGCAGCGTCTGGACGGGGGTTGGCGAGCGTATCTCGTAGGTGGCCGAGCCCCCTAGTTTGTTTTAAAAATGTAAAATAACAATCGTGTCACTTCTAACAATACAGCAACAATGGGACATGCTCTTTCTGACAAGGAATTTTCCTCAAGCACGTCAGTTGCAGAGTAGACGCCAGGAGAGTCTGTTAAAAAAAGTTGGAGCTTCCGGGGACACATTTATGTACTTTAGGTGACAAAGTATAACTCGGAAAAATGTCAACAATAAGTAAATGTTTGGCATTAATTTTTTATTTGTCAACTATATAAAAATATATAAATACTTTATATATTTATGCAAAAATCCAATTTAATTCGCTTACGGCCAAGAGGTAAAGGTTTGCTTCGTGGCAAAATTTTGACGACATTTTTGAGACCAAAATAGTACGAAAAGAAAAAATAAAGCTGAAAATGCTTGTTGTTGCTATTTTTAAGAATTTAGTATCGCCTTTAAAGAAGATATTTGGGGGCAGTTGCACCGCTTGTACTTGTGATAATCAAGGTATGCATTTGTATGCTATTACATTAATAGGCATTTTTCCGTTAAACGAACATCATTTCGAGTCAATAGGAAGTGTTTGGTACGAAAGCTAATAGATAATTTGTAGGTAAATATTACGAAACGTATACGCAAAAGCTAATTTAGGCAGAAGACAGGAATCGTAATCCTAGTGACATACATCAGTTTAATGAAAAGTATAACTCTTATATTTAATGCGAAATAGAGAGGAAATTCGCAAAGAATGAAAATAATTAATATTTCATAACAAAGCCTGCATATATGTGATGTTTGCGTTTAACATTGTGGAAATATATCTTCACTTTCATGTCAGCGACGCTATATAAAACCAGTTAGGCATGATTCACTGGATATTCATTTATATCGACGGATTACGCTAGAAGAATAAAAATCGATGAGCACTTATTAAAAGAATGTGATAATCTTGGAATCAGGTCAAATAGGAAAAATTATGGAGATCTTATATCCTAATTATTATTTTCAATTGCATTACAGAAAAAAAATTTAATCTTTATGTAACAATACCAATTAAAACAATGATTTTTAAAATGATGCTAGAACAATGAATGTTTGTTACAACAATGAAAAATAATGATCATGCTCAACAGTATGTCGTGGATCTCAGATTATCTTTGTTTTGAATTAAAATACTTTATAATAACACAGCAGTGTCCCTGGCAAAGAATATAACTGTAAATTCGGAAATACTCGCATAAACAGTCGCTTTCCTCATTCACTTTTTTATTTATGGATTTTTTGTGATGCTTCCATATGTTTTACTTATTTTCTTCAAAATGATAAATTTTAAGCATTTTCTGGAAAATTATGTGGTGAAATTTTATTTTGTTTATTTGCACTGGGCACTTTTTCAAAAACTATCGGCGAGGACATTAATGCAGATACCAACAATGAATGTCTGTTGTAAAATGTAAAATAAAAATCGTCCCTTCTAACAATCGGATATACTTTTTCTGACAATGAATTTTCCACACGCGCATCAGTTGCAGAGTTGACGCCATGGGAGTAAGGCGAAAGAAAATGGAGCTTCCCTGAACACGATTACGTAGTTTAGTTGACAAAGTATGTCTGGGGAATACAACTTTCTTCTCCAAATCTCAAGCAATTTGTCAACAATAGGTAAGCATTTGGTCTATATTTTTATTTTTCAACCATAGTTATGCTAGGTTTGGAACACATGCTGTATATTCCCTCGGCCGCCATCTTGGATTTTTTTCTTGGCATGAAAACCTCTTTCCGCCAAGTAGTAAATGTCACCAAGCAGCGATTTATGCGCATGTTAGGCTTAACGGGGTTGCCTTATCGATAAACAACGCCAACAAAAATCACCAAGATATCCAAGATGGCGGCCGAGGGAATATACAGTAACTTAGCGCTAGGTTTTCGTAACCCTCAAAGCATGCATGGTCACGGTGACGTCGTTTTGACGTCACTGTAAGTCACTGTGGTCACGTCACATCTGTGACCAAAATGCCACCACTCAGTGATGTCACATTGTGACTGAGATGTGAACTTCTTAAAAAACTTTAAAAAATTACGAAAATTCTTTAAAACATGTTATTTACTGTAAAATTATATTTTTCTGGCAATTAAAAAAATTGTGACATCACTGTTATGTCACTGCTATGTAACGTACGTCACGTCACATATGTGACAAAACAACCACCATATTGTAAGTTACAGTGTGACAAAAATATGAACTTCAAAAATCTTTGAAAATGAAGAGAAATATTTTAAACAGTCGCGAGTTACAGCGGCATAAGGAATGAAAATATATTAGTGGATAGCAAATGGTAAATTCTGTCACTAAAGGGGAGTTGGGGGGGGGGGGGGGGGTATAAAAAATAAAGTGCACGATACAAGCATTAATAAACTAAATTTTCAGGCTATATTTTATCAATTTGATATCTACGACAGTGAATGTATACTTTTTCATGATTTCAATTTTATCTAGTATTTGTATAATATATTTAGAATTAGGAATATTAAATTTATACACTTTACATATTTAGTTTGCTGGGAGGAAATTTATTTATTTATTTCTTTTTCTACCGACCAGGATTATTCGAAACACTTCTGTGGTTTCAAACTAAAAATTTTCTATTACAGTTAAATCTGCACCTTTTAATGAGCACGTAGAAAGAGTCTTCAGAGTTTAGTCATCTATGCATTTCTTGCTTTAGAATATTTTTATAATTTGTATTCAAGTCATAAATTCTACTTCTTTCATACTTTTTAAATAAAATTAGCATTTTCCGAAAATAAAAGAAATATACAAAATTTCTGCAAAACAAACTTTACTTTAAAAAAAAGAAAAAAAAGGGCGGGGGAGGGGTCGTTATTACCATTAAATTTATTTTTACACCTTTTAAAAATTTAAACAATGTTTTATCTAATAAACTCTAATTATGAATATTATTATTATAATTATTTAGAAAAAAGGAACTTTACAATACATTTTAACTTGAATTATTTGGTACGGATAAAAAGAAAAGGTTAAATACATTGGACATTTCTTCAAATAC
The DNA here is from genome assembly GCA_963932465.1 of Maratus speciosus. Taxonomy (NCBI): domain Eukaryota; kingdom Metazoa; phylum Arthropoda; class Arachnida; order Araneae; family Salticidae; genus Maratus; species Maratus speciosus. The sequence continues at coordinate 331,477,390 of OZ010797.1, read as the reverse complement.
AAAATTTTAATTAACGATACTTTCAGAAAATTACTGCGCATTCAAGTTCCATATTTCTTGTATACAAAAACAAATAATCTGTAACAGACCATCTGCTTGAAAATCGTCTGCCCACAGAAAAATAAATATGAGAAGACGCGGGAAATAGTTCACTGTTTTTAGAACATCACCACGTCTACAACACTTTAAGATAAGGAAATGACCATTTTAGGATACACGGATATTAATGGAACGTATATGTAAGTCTTATTTAATTTAAATATTTTATTCCTGATTTGTGTATTATGAGTTAAATAGTTTTATATTATATTTGTAAGAGACTGATCTTTAACTGTCAGAAGCGATATTTTCCAATTCGATAACTGCAAAGAAAAATATCTTAATCTGCCATCGCTTGAAAAAAAAAAAAAAAAAAAAAAAAACTGCGCAGAGACTGATTCATGCCTACATTCATACTGGAATTAATATAAACATTAATTTACTCTTACTTGAGATTGAAAATGTATGGAACGACAATGATTTGGAATTATTTTATCGGCTTCTTACTATTTTTTGATTACTAACACTTATAGTTATTATTATTTTGGGGTTAAATATGATGTTCGATTATCATGAGATTACGAAACTGTTTCAGATTAGAAATTAACATTATACTGGGAAAATGTATTTTTACGTATTACAGTAGTGAAACATTTGAAAGAATTTTCTTTTAGTGCTAATAATATTTTAAATTATCTTTTAAAATCCTAAATCTTCAAACCAATGTTTTCAGATTTAACATTTGCCAAAATTATAAAATAATAGGAATTCCTTATACCATATGGAAATATTTTTGAGATATTGTTAAATCTAATAATGCATTTAATTTATCTATTGTAGTTTGCTGTTGTTTAATAGTACAATTATAAATACTAATTATTATTTTTAGTGTTTTTCAAATTGGTATATTTATTTTTTTAAATTGTATGTAAGCATTTTTCTGCTTGTGATTTTAATCAAACATTTAATTATAGACATTCTGAATCGGTTATTAAATTTTCTTCTATTGTAAATTCCTTTTCTACGTTTATGATACGCGTAATTATTGGCACTAAAAAGTAAAATACGATATTTAAGCATTGAAATAAAGTGTTTTTCATGCTTGATAGGAAGTTATAGATTAAACTGCTTTAGTATATATTTTTTTAAAGTTCATATAATACAGGATACATAATATAGGACACAAGTTAAAAAGTGCTTATGACTTCGGTTTATCTCTCCGTCTGTCCGTCTAGCAGCCTGTCCGCACTCTAACTCTTGAAAATATACTCGGATTGCCCTGAAATTTTTGGATGTTATTGACGTTTACCATAGCACGGTACCTATCTGTAGTGAAGTTTGTAGCATGCTTTGTTCATTTACAGGGCCAGCCAAAAGTTTTCCGTTACATTACGGCCTATGGGAAAAAAATCGTTTCAAATCATTTTTAAGGATTTTACGCACGCTTTCAAACAGAATAAAATTTATATGCATTTATGAAGTGCACTAAAATATGCATTCTGTTGAATATGCGATACAAAAATCAGTTATTGTTCATTTACAGGGCTAAAAAAGGAATTCAAATACATAATGATATAGGGGTGGAGGGAATTGTTTGCGGCATACTTTAATTATGTTAATCTATTTCATATATAATGAAATTGATATATGTCGCTGAGGTTTACATACTATAAATTATTTCATGTATAATACGAATAATACGTATATAGCATTTACAGGGACACACAAAATATTTCAGATACTTTATTGTATCCGAAGTACTGCTCATTAGCGATGATTGGTGGAAATGTATTTTCAATTATGATATGCGCTTTTATGATTCACTATATTTATGCATAGTATATGGTGTATATAAATGCTATAATTCCTATACAAGGCTACACAAAAGTATTCGTAAGGATTACTGGGTACAAATTGCTTAAAGGTGGTTTTTAAATGTGTTATACTTTTTTTCGCAGAACTGCGTTTAATTTACCAAGAAATGTTTGTAGAATATAGATAAAATGATATACAGGGTCACGTAAAGAATTGGATACATGGCCGTCTATATATTATAATTTCTGGAAATGTGATTTCAGCAGTTTTAACAGTGTCTTAGTTTGAATTAAATTTTAACTAAATAGTGGCGTGTAATAAAGATTCTAGGTAAACTACAGGGTTGTTCAAAAATATTCAAGTATGTTTCCATACATTAGTATAAATTGCTGAAAAAGAATTTCAACCTGTTAGGCGTTTTCATACTAAACTATATTTTCCCATTATATAGTATATATACACTTAAAAAAATGGGTACTCAAAATTGAGTAAAAAGTACTCAATTTTAAATGCATCACATACTCAAAATAGATCCGATCCAAATGTACTCAAAGTTGAGAAACACATGAACTCATTTTTTATTCCATGGTTGTGATCAAATATGAATCGTTATGTACTGCCCCCCCCCCAAAAAAAAAAAAAAAAAAAACAACCTAAAATTTAAAGTAAAACTGTACTGACATTTATTTCCCGTTCAAAGTTCTTAACAAGAAATGTTTAATTAAGAAAAATAGCAAAATTCTTAACAAGATACTCAAACCGAATATTTTTATGACAAGAGCATTATTTCCAAGCACTTTTAAATTATTTTTTAAATGCTTTGCATAATTTAATATTTACATTAATAAACACCATTTATGCCGCTATAAATGAAATGAACCATTACAGGGTACAAAACTATTCGTTTGTTTGGGTTTGATAACATGTGATGCCTCAAAATAGAGAAAGCATAGGTTCATTTTTGATCCAAAAATATTCAATGTGATATGAGTACGTCGGTTTACTCATTTTTGAGTACTTCATTTTTTTTCAGTGTATCAACCTACAGATCAAATCCAGGGCTGTTCAAAAGAATTGGAAAACATATTTGGCTATGGGCGATAACTGCTGAAATCAGTTTTTCAAATGTTTTATGCGTTTTCTAAAATGTTTACTTAGTTATCTTATTTACGTCATTTCCCTAAATTACGATGTCTTGTTAAAGCATTCAGAAAGTGTTGGAAAGTATTTTATAATCTATGCTTAACGCATGATTTTTCTTACTCGTTATTTTTCTATTTCCCAGATCAGTCTTTTCCTATAAAACATACCAAATCTATTTAGCTCATATTCCCAAAATACAATATACACGGGAATAAAAAACTTAAATAAATATCGCTTATCATGCCGCTCTATAAATAATAGTTGCATTAATATCCGTTAGTCTCCATGTTCATATTTAATAAAGCAATGACAAATCACAACAAATTAAAAAACTTACGCATTCTAAATATCAAGCTTGAACTCAATATCAAGCAAAGAACTTAGTCAGTTGATAAGCATTGTTTTTTAAGTGGAAAAATTTAAAATGTTTTAGAAGAATAGGACTCCAAAATAGCGATATTTTGCTGAAAAGTACGGTAAAAAGATAAGATTTTATATTTACAGCAAAAGTTTATTTTAAAATTCATCGCTGTATTAATACTTAGAAATTTTTCCAGAGAGAATCATTCGCCTTATATACAATATTTCAAATGAAAATCAAATATCAAATTAATTGCTTAAAAGGCGCAAAGGCCAACATAGTGAAAAAGATTCCATGCCGGGACTCGAACCCGGGCCATCAGTATAGCACACTGACATTCTACTGAATAAACCACATAGAACGACGCCCAGCCTGTAAAATTTCTCACTATTACATGTTGGCAAGGCTACAAATGCAGCAGAAGATGGAATATTTATCGTGAGCCACCGACCTGGGGTAAACACGAAACTTAATTAAATCCAGCATCGATTGAAACTACATTAATAATTGGAAATTTTTCCAGGGAGAAACATTCGCCTTGCATACAACATTTCAAATTAAAATTGCCTTTTAAGCAATTAACTTGAAATTTGATTTTCATTTGAAATATTGTATGCAAGGCGAATGGTTCTCTCTGGAAAAATTTCCAAGTATTAATATAATTTCAATCGATGCTGGATTTAATTAAGTTTCGTGTTTGCATCATGTTGGTGGCTCACGCTAAATATTCCATCTTGTGCTGCGTTTGTAGCCTTGCCAACATGTAATAGTGAGAAATTTTCCAGCCTGGGTTTCGTTCCATGTGATTTAGTCGGTAGAATGTCAGTGCGCTGCACTGACGGCCCGGGTTCGAGTCCCAGCATGGAATCTTTTTCTCTATTTGCGTCTTTTAAGCAATTTTGAAATTTGATTTTCATTTGAAATCACAGTGTTTATGACAAGTTCGTCACAAATGACACATATTTCACAAATTGGTCACAGTGTGACTTCAAAGCATTGTCGCTTTCGTCACAGGTTCGTCACAAAGTTAATGCCAAAATAGTCACAAATGACACACTTTTCACAAATTTGTCACACCGTGACTTCACAGAGTGGTCACAAAGTGACGTCACAAACGACCTCGCATTCTAGTCACTATGACGTCACATCGACGGTCACAAAATCACAGTGTGACTTCACAACGACGTCGCCGTGACGTCACCATGCCTTACGGGAAGTGTAAAGAATATATACCCTGTAAATATATGTATTTTGACTGTAAATTGATATGCTATCGTGTAAGGGAAAAATACCAGAAAAACCTATACAAACACTGCAGAGATATTACACATAAAGCTCTACAGAAATCTACATTACTATATCTTGTCTTTTTTTTCATTACTTACTTATGTTCAACTATAAGTCGGTATCTCAAATTATCCTTGTTCTAAATTACATAATTTTATATAATACTACGGTTCTCTGGGAAGAGAGTATAATTTTAAATTGAGAAATACATGAATGTACAATATACCTTCTCCAGCCTCTTTTTTTATGTATCATTTTCGGGATGCATTCATGTAGCTTATCTATTTTAACCAATGACTGACTAATTCAGTGACAAAGTTTTAATTGTTTAAATAAACTTTTTCTGAATGAAAATTCTCTGAATTTTATATTCCTTCATATTTATTTATTTATTGAACAACAAACATACGACTTGTGTGCTTGACATGACAAGATAGCACAAGGAAATATTACAACACAAGAGAAATACATCTTGGGAGTTCCACACAAAGAGTGTGTGCAATGGAACCAGCGGGAATCGAACTCACAATCTCTTACGCTGGCAAGCGACTAGCAGCGTGGTGCATTGACCACTCAGCCGCAGAGACTCCATTCCTTCATATATTTCACTCTACACTTTTCCCCAAAATCATTGGTAAGAATGCAGATATCAACAATGAATGCTTATTGTAAAAAAGTAAAAGATATTCTTTCTGTCAAAATAACGATTAAAACAATATTTTTTTAAACGGTGAGACAACAATAAATATTTGCTGAAACAATAAATGTTTGCTATAACAATGCAAAATAATACTAGTAATGTTCAGCAATAAGGCGATTTCTGTTTAATAATGAATTCTCCTTGAGCGCATCATTAAGGCTGTTCTTAAATGCTCCGCTGAACAAGCGCAAAACATTCTGACACATTTACAAATTCATTTTTTAACGGAAAGATATAAAATTGGAAAGCCTGGCCGTGGAAGCGATTTGGAATTGAACTGTTTTTTTCATTTTTTGATTAACCAATTACCCACTGAGTTATAAGCGATATCGATCACGTGACAAACCCGTTTTTCGCCCGCTCTTGAGTGATTTTTCTACTTTCGCGCGGAAATTCGGTTCAAAAAGTCCACTTTGACATTATTTTCTGAAAGATCTATTGCGTTAGCAAAAAAATGGAAAAATCAGCTCGATGACATAGTTTCTGAACAACAGCTAGTTTCTTGCATTTTCGAACAAAAATAAATTCAAACTTATGTCAGGAAATTGCCTTTTTGGATTTGAGAACAGCCTTAAGAAAGAGGATATCAAACCTTAGAAGACACAAAGAGAAGAAACTTAGAAGAAACCTTAGGGGACACAAGTATATTAGTTTAGCTTACAAGTTTTATTCTTAAGTTTCTAACAATCTCCTCACGCCAGGTGAGAAGCATTTGACGATTGTCTTTAACTTATCTATAACATTAAGATTCATTAATACACGGTGTTCGCTCTCAATGATGTCCACTGGTTAATTCCTATACCATTAGGCATAGACATATAGTTCAAAATACACAAACGTTTTAAATGTGGTAAAGAATTATTTTAAAAGTGATTTGGATAAAAAAAAACATTTCTTAAAAAATTACAAAATTTAAATTTTTATACGGTCTTAGCGTTGTCAGATGTCTTCCATAAAACAGGGCTTCAAATGCTCTGGACACCAGCATTTAAAAGTAATTTTCTTCGTATTATCCAATGGCAGAATTCTCTATGGTTAAAGATGGTGAAATAAACTGTAAGAAATTAATGGTGTTCGGAACATTTGGAGCCCCGATTTACGCGGGGCACCTGACAACACTACCGATCCTATAAGTTATATTTAGTAAAAATACTCTATTAAACAAAGAAATAAGGCAAAAAAGTCCTTTTGTCTTACGACTAAAACTGACCGAGTAATAGCTCTTTAAAGTGGAAGCATATTTTTTGCTGCGAAATAGGGGTCATTCACAAATTTACTAGAAATATGAATAATTGTCAGATATAAAAAAAATAATACCGTATTCCCCCGCATTAGCCGGCATGCCGAAAAAAAAAACGAGGTACACCAACATGCCGGAAAAACTCGTATTTACCGGCATGCCGGAAAATATGAGGTTCCGATACTGGAGGACGGGCGACTGATTTATTTTGGTTTTTCTAACAATTAATTTTTTCAAATTTTAAGGAAAAAACATCAATACTTATTTTTCTCTCTGTCTCTCTCTCTATATATATTCCTTCATATTTAAGTGATTATTAGATTCTATTTATGTTACTAGCTGAGCCGCCCGACGTTGCCCGGGACCGTAATAATATTCTAAAATGAACCTGAAATTTGTACTGCAAAATCTCATAAAAACCCAATCTCGAACCGAACAAACGACGAACCGGATCCCCACTGCCTACAGTACCGTGCAAAATCCCGCGAAAGAAAAAAAAGAAAGAAAGAAAGAAAGAAAGAAAGAAAGAAAAAAAACCCCCAAAACCTCGAATCTTTTAGTTCTACATTCCAGCACCAGGCGGAGAACTATATTCTTAACAAAACTGTTTTTGAACGAAACTCCGTTAAACAACCTACCTGTAGATATACTATTCAAAGGGGTGGCCGACTTAAACAAGAATTTAAAATATTTGTAGAAATTACTATTCGAAAGTAGTGGTAAGTACACTTTTGAAATTTTATAATAAATAAGTAATATTTATCCCAGGACCTGTCAGAAATCCGCATCTAACACGGTAGAAAACGGTACAGTTTTAAATATTTGATCGCGCCCGCTAAAAAAATTTTGTTAGCAAGGATTTAAGATATTTGTTGAAATTACTATCCTCGCTTTTTCCGGCATGCCGGGAAAGACCAGAGACTAATATTCAAAAATCTGGTCTCTCTCGAATTTTGCGGCATGCCGGCTAATGCGGGGGAATACGGTAATTGAGATTAAAATTAACATCGCAATATGAATTTGCAATTTATTTTCATTCTGACATTAAAAAAAATATATATAACTTTTATTAAAAACATAAGTTAAAAAGTAACAGAATTTTTGTGAAATGGCTTGATGAAAAGCAACAGTCGTAGTTCGTTAGAAAATGATACATATTTTACAATGCGATTAGATTTATCTAATCTAAAACTTAATCAATAAAAGTGAAAGTTATCATAAATCTTGTTCGAAGTGACTCCCTATAGCTGCAATGCAGAAATATACATGCGAAATAATTCCTTCTAGTACTTTAAGCACTTTGTGTACGATCCCTCGAAGCATGGCCCAACTCATCTGTGTTCAGATGCAGAAAATTGGCGTAAGTCATACAATTCAGTGTTTCATAACTCTGTCATTTTTAGTGTTAGATGAACGGGACCTTTTTTGTCTGACTTGTTTACTTCCTTGTGTAATAGAAGATTTTTTAAAGATATAACTTACAGAACGGGGGCCGTATAAAAATTTAAATTTATTCACTTTTTAAGAAATGTTTTTATTGTTAAAAACTACTTTTAATATAATTTTTTACCCCATTAAAAAAAAAGTTGTAATTGGAATTATACAGCTCATATTCAAAATATTAGAATGATTGAGAAAAAGTAATAAGAATTTTTTTTCATTTATTTATTTTTGATAATAAGTAAATGCAATTAAATTTTTTACAAATTAAATCTGGAATGTTTAGATACGATTTTAACATTTACAAAATATAAAGTACAGTACAATAAATTAGGTATACAGCTTTCTGAAACACATCAAAATATTGGAATAAAATTTAGATTGGTTCAAAATATTAGAATATTTTATTTTACGCAACAATATTACCTTATGAATATGCAGTAAATGGTAGTTAATATTTTGTAGCATCCCTTTTAGCTTTCATACCAGCGTACAATCGATCTTTCATACTATATACAAGGTGTTCACAAACATTTCTATCAATATTAGCTCAAATAGACTGCCACTAACTCAGTTTTACATGAAGGAGGATTTTCTTGGAGTTTTTTCTTCATTATACACCATAAGTTTTCGATTGGATTAACGTCTAGTGAGTTTGGTGGCCAAGGTGTAATGTTGCGTTGGCGGGACCAATTCTTAGCTGACATCGAAGTATGCGGTGACGCTTAATCTTGTCGAAAGATAAAATCATCTTCAAATAAATCTTATGATGAAGAAATCATGTAATATTCCAAAATTTCTTGGTATATCTGAGAGTTAACCTTTTCGTAGACGATGCATAACTTTCCAGGTCCTTCTGCACTCATGCAACTCCAAACTATGACACTAGCAGCAAATTTTACGGAACGTTTAAGGCATTCTTTACCAAATGCTTCTTGCTTCATTCTCCAAACTCGAATACCATGATTACCATCTGAAACACAAAACATTATTTTCATAACTAAATAATATGTTTTCCCAATCTTCTTCGCTCCATAAACGTCTTGATTTACACCAATTCAATCTTATACGCTCTAGTTTTGCAGTCATGAGAGGTTCTGTTTTCGGTACACGAGATTGAAACTTAAATTTATGGAGACGTCTTAATATTGTCGATGTAGAAACTTCAACTCCTTCTTCTTTCCATTTTCGGTTCAAGAATCGCACACTTTTAAAACGGTTTTCCTTAACTATACGCTTCAGTTTCCTGTCATCTCTAGCAGTTGTTTATGGTTTTCGGCCGCTATTTCGGCGATTATTTTGAAATTCCATTTTTTGAATATTGTGTTAGCATTTTACTAACGCTTGATTGCGAACAATGTAAATAATTCGCTATATAACATTGATTTTTACTGTGCCGATAAAAATGAACCATACGAAGTTTAATAGATTCAGGAATACCACTCACACGACCCATTTTAAGACGAAAAAGCAAACAAACTGCAAAAAGAATACTGATTTTAAATAAAATCATCTGAATTTAATCAATGATGACACCAGTTATGAATAGGTTATAATTAAAGAAGAATTATTGTGAAATTTTCTAATATTTTGAACCACTTGAATAAATATTCTAATATTTTGACCTTTCAAAATATTTCTTTTATCAATTAATTTTTTTAAAAATGATATTAATATTAAAATAATAAATAAGTTTAATCAACAATAAGTTCTTAATAAAAATATCGTTTGCATATTTGCATTAAAAGACATTAAATTACCAAACGATATTTTCAATTTGTAAAAAAAGCTATTGGACACCGTTGAGACCGGACACCCTGTATAAGGCAAGTTTAAGTGCAGTATGTAATTATTATTAAGTACTCTAATGACCTGTATTTATTATTGTGTACTATTGTACTCCAATATTGTACAAGTAGAGACAAATATTGGCACTATTGCTTGAAGCAACACCACTGTCGCCAAGCGCAATAGTTGGCACAAAATTGATATTTGACTGACAAATTTCTTGAAATGTAGGAACCCTCTTAAAGTAATAATACGATATGTGAAAAATGCTTATTTATTTTTTGATTACTGATATCTAATATGGCATAAAAGAAAATCTTTTATGTTTATTATTTTCACTTTTCCAGGGTATCGAACTTGAAAAAGGAACAAAAAATAGAACTCTTATAAGATTAACTTTGTTTTTCGTCTGTCTGTCTGAAAAATCATGAAGTAACCTATAAGTTAACTAAAAAATATTTCCTGTTAAAATAAAAAAGAATACTAGAAAGCGGAAAAGAGAAGATTACATTAATATCGGAGGTATAGATAAATTCAAAAGATAAATTACATATACGTATGCCTCTAAACTTAAAAAGAATTAACGTAGGGAAATATGTCCGTTAACAGAAAAGGAAATATGAAGCGAGGTTGATGGAAATGACTCAGAAGCGAAAACAAAGGAAAACGCATTGGAGGTACAAGGTATCTTCGGAAAATGGATAAAATATATTTATCAATACGAATGTCAGAAGACAAATAATGACAAAATCTGTCAATTAACAGAAGACAAGTTTCAAGGTAGGGTGAAGAAAATAACAAGGAAGTGGAAAAAGAGGAGACAACAAGAATATCAGAGGTATGGATATTTTTAAAACGTGCATTAAAAATATGTATCACTCCAAATTTGTGAAGAGAAATATTGCCAAAACCTGCCAGGTAACAGAAGAAAAGCTTTAAGTCATGATAACAGATGACCACTAAGCAGCAAATAGGACAAGGCGAAAAAATCGGAGGTATAGATATTTTTAAAATTTGGATCAAATATATGTATCCCTTTGAATTTTGAAAAAAATAAAGAAGCTATATAGAAGTTAACGGAAGAAAAGTTTTAAAATAGTATAAAGAAGATGATCGAAAGTTCAAAAAGAAGAGAACGCTGAATATCGAAAGTATAGATATTTTAAAAAGGTGGATTAAAAATAGGTATAGCTCCGAATTTCAGAAAAAAAATTAAACAATCTGACAATACACAGACAAAATTTTAAAGTTATGATAATGCATTATGTTACAAGTTATGACAGGCAGTGATCACAATACGTAAAACGGGAGAATGCATAAATATCGGAAGTATAGATCTTTTTAAAGAATGAATTAAAAATATGTATCCTTCAAATTTGAGAAGAAAAAATATCTATTCAATCTGGGAACTGACTGAATAAATGTTTACAATTAGGAGGAAGGTGGTGGCAACAATACAAAAAAACAAAAACAAAAAAAAAACAAAAAAAAAAAAACAGAATTTTAAAACGAATTTTTTAGAAATTAAAAATATGTTATTTTTAATGTTCATTGTAAAAACAAAATTTTATTAAAATATTCGTGGTGCCGTTGGAATTAAAACTAAGTATCCCGACCCGGGCACAGTGCGCCGGAAAGGGTTAAAAAATGTATCCCTCAAAATTTGAGAAGGAATTAATGAAAGAGTCTGACACTCGCCAGAAGAGAAGTTTCAAGTTAGAACGTAGAAGATAAGCAAGAAGTGGAAATGAGAGAGACCGCTTGAGTATTGGAGGTATAGATATTTTTAAATGATGGATTAAAAAAATGTATCCCTCCAAATTTGAGAAGGAATTAAAGAAAGAATCTGACACTCGACAGAAGAGAAGCTTCAAGTTAGAAGGAAGTAGATACACAAGAAGTGGAAATGAGAGAGACCGTTTGAGTATTGGAGTTATATATATTTTTAAATCATGGATTAAAAATGTGTATCCATCCAATTTTGAGAAGGAATTAATGAAACAATCTGACAGTCGACAGAAGAGAATTTTCAAGTCAGAGCGAAGAAGATCAGCAATAAGTGGAAATGGGAGAGACCGTTTGAGTATTGGAGGCATACATACTTTTAAATGATAGATTAAAAAAAATGTATCCTTCCAAATATGAGAAGGAATTAATGAAAGAATCTGACACTCGACAGAAGAGAAGTTTCAAGTTAGAACGAAGAAGATAAACAAGAAGTGGAAATGAGAGAAACCGTTTGAGTATTGGAGGTATATATATATTTTAATCATGGATTAAAAATATGTATCCCTCCAAGTTTGAGAAGAAATTAATGAAACAATCTGACAATAGACATAGAAGAAACGTTTCATGTCTGGACGAAGAAGATGACCTAGAAGTAGAAAAGGGGGCATTTGAGTATTGGAGGTATATATATTTTTAAATGATGGATTAAAAACATGTATTCCTCCAAATTTGAGAAGGAATTATGAAACAATCTGACAGTTGACAGAAGAAAAGTTTCAAGTTAGAACGAAGAAAATAAACAAAAAGTGGAAATGAGAGAAACCGTTTGAGTATTGGAGGTATATATATATTTTAATCATGGATTAAAAATATGTATCCCTCCAAGTTTGAGAAGAAATTAATGAAACAATCTGACAATAGACATAGAAGAAACGTTTCATGTCTGGACGAAGAAGATGACCTAGAAGTAGAAAAGGGGGCATTTGAGTATTGGAGGTATATATATATTTTAAATGATGGATTAAAAACATGTATTCCTCCAAATTTGAGAAGGAATTATGAAACAATCTGACAGTTGACAGAAGAAAAGTTTCAAGTTAGAACGAAGAAAATAAACAAAAAGTGGAAATGAGAGGGATCGTTTGAGTACTGGAGGTCTACATATTTTTAAATGATGGATTAAATAAATGTATCCCTCCAAATTTGAGAAGGAATTAATGAAACAATCTGACAGTCGACAGAAGAGAAGTTTCAAGTTAGAACGAAGAAGATAAACAAAAAGTAGAAATGAGAGAGATCGTTTGAGTATTGGAGGCATACATATTTGTAAATGATGGATTAAAAATATGTATCCCACCAAATTTGAGAAGGAATTAATGAAACAATCTGACAGTCGACAGAAGAGCAGTTTCAAGTTAGAACGAAGAAGATCAAGAAGAAGTGGAAATATAGGAGAGACCGTTTGAGTATCGGAGGTACACATATTTTTAAATGATGGATTAAAAATATGTATCCCTCCAAATATGAAAAGAAATTAATGAAACAATCTGTCAGTACACACAGAAGAAACGTTTCATGTATGGACGAAGAAGATGACCTAGAAGTGGAAAAGGGGACATTTGAGTATTGGAGGTATATAATTTTTTAAATGATGGATTAAAAAAATGTATTCCTCCAAATTTGAGAAGGAATTAATGAAACAATCTGACAATCGACAGAAGGCAAGTTTCAAGTTAGAACGAAGAAGATAAACAAGAAGTGGAAATGAGAGAGACCATTTGAGTATTGGAGTATTACATATTTTTCAATTATGGATTAAAAATATGTATCCCTCTAAATTTGAGAAGGAATTAATTAAACAGTTTGACAGACGATAGAAGAGAAATTTCAAGTCAGAACGAAGAAGATAAACCAGAAGTGGAAATGAGAGAGACCGTTTGAGTATTGGAGGTATACATATTTTTCAATGATGGTTTAAAAATATGTATCCCACCAAATTTGAGAAGAAATTAATGAAACAATCTGACAGTCGACAGAAGAGAAGTTTCAATTCAGAGCGAAGAAGATAAACAAGAAGTGGAAATGAGAGAGACCGTTTGAGTATTGGAGGTATATATATTTTTAAATCATGGATTAAAAATATGTATCCCTCCAAATTTGAGAAGGAATTAATGAAAAAATCTGACAGTCGCCATAAGGGATTTTTCAAGTCAGAACGAAGAAGATAAACAAGAAGTGGAAATGACAGAGACCGTTTGAGTATTGGAGGTATACATATTTTTCAATGATGGATTAAAAATATGCATCCCTTCAAATTTGAGAAGGAATTAATGAGACAATCTGACAGTCGACAGAAGAGAAGTTTCAAGTTAGAACGAAGAAGATCAAGAAGAAGTGGAAATATAGGAGAGATCGTTTGAGTATCGGAGGTACACATATTTTTAAATGATGGATTAAAAATATGTATCCCTCCAAATATGAAAAGAAATTAATGAAACAATCTGTCAGTACACACAGAAGAAACGTTTCATGTATGGACGAAGAAGATGACCTAGAAGTGGAAAAGGGGACATTTGAGTATTGGAGGTATATATTTTTTTAAATGATGGATTAAAAAAATGTATTCCTCCAAATTTGAGAAGGAATTAATGAAACAATCTGACAATCGACAGAAGGCAAGTTTCAAGTTAGAACGAAGAAGATAAACAAGAAGTGGATATGAGAGAGACCATTTGAGTATTGGAGGAATATATATTTTTCAATGATGGATTAAAAATATGTATCCCTCTAAATTTGAGAAGGAATTAATGAAACAGTTTGACAGACGATAAAAGAGAAATTTCAAGTCAGAACGAAGAAGATAAACCAGAAGTGGAAATGAGAGAGAGACCGTTTGAGTATTGGAGGTATACATATTTTTCAATGATGGTTTAAAAATATGTATCCCACCAAATTTGAGAAGAAATTAATGAAACAATCTGACAGTCGACAGAAGAGAAGTTTCAATTCAGAGCGAAGAAGATAAACAAGAAGTGGAAATGAGAGAGACCGTTTGAGTATTGGAGGTATATATATTTTTAAATCATGGATTAAAAATATGTATCCCTCCAAATTTGAGAAGGAATTAATGAAAAAATCTGACAGTCGCCATAAGGGATTTTTCAAGTCAGAGCGAAGAAGATAAACAAGAAGTGGAAATGACAGAGACCGTTTGAGTATTGGAGATATACATATTTTTCAATGATGGATTAAAAATATGTATCCCTTCAAATTTGAGAAGGAATTAATGAGACAATCTGACAGTCGACAGAAGAGAAGTTTCAAGTTAGAACGAAGAAGATCAAGAAGAAGTGGAAATATAGGAGAGATCGTTTGAGTATCGGAGGTACACATATTTTTAAATGATGGATTAAAAATATGTATCCCTCCAAATATAAAAAGAAATTAATGAAACAATCTGTCAGTACACACAGAAGAAACGTTTCATGTATGGACGAAGAAGATGACCTAGAAGTGGAAAAGGGGACATTTGAGTATTGGAGGTATATATTTTTTTAAATGATGGATTAAAATATGTTATCCCCCCAAATTTAGATAGAATTATTGAAACAATCTGACAGTCGATAGAAGAGAAGTTTAATGTCAGAACGAAGAAAGTAACCACGAAAAAGAGAAAGGAGAGACCCTTTGAGTATTGGAGGAATATATATTTTTAAATGATGGATTAGAAAAATTTATTCCTCCAAATTTGAGAAAGAATTAATGAAACAATCTGACAGTCGACAGAAGAGCAGTTTCAAGTTAGAACGAAGAAGATAAACAAGAAGTGGAAATGAGAGAGACCGTTTGAGTATTGGAGGTATACACATTTTTAAATGATGGATTAAAAAAATGTATCTCTCCAAATTTGAGAAGGAACTAATGAAAGAATCTGACACTCGACAGAAGACAAGTTTCAAGTTAGAACGAGGAAGATAAACAAGAAGTGGAAATGAGAGAGACCATTTGAGTATTGGAAGTATAGATATTTTTAAATCATGGATTAAAAATATGTATCCTTCCAAATTTGAGAAGTAATTAATGAAAAAATCTGACAGTCGCCATAAGAGACTTTTCAAGTCAGAGTGAAGAAGATAAACAAGAAGTGGAAATGACAGAGACCGTTTGAGTATTGGAGGTATACGTATTTTTAAATGATGGATTAAAAATTGTATCCCTCCAAATTTAAGAAGGAATTAATGAAAGAATCTGACAGTCGACAGAAGAGAAGTTTCATGTTAGAACGAAAAAGATAAACAAGAAGTGGAAATGAGAGAGACCGTTTGAGTATTGGAGGTATACATATTTTTAAACGATGGATTAAAAATATGTATCCCTCCAAATTTGAGAAGAAATTAATGAAACAATCTGAAAGTAGACACAGAAGAAACGTTTCATGTCTGGACGGGGAAGATGACCTTGAAGTGGAAAAGGGGGCGTTTGAGTATTGGAGGTATATATATTTTTAAATGATGGATTAAAATAATGTATCCCCCCAAATTTAGAAAGAATTAATGAAACAATCTGACAGTCGATAGAAGAGAAGTTTCATGTCAGAACTAAGAAGATACACAAGAAGTGGGAATGAGAGAGACCGTTTGAGTATTGGAGGTATACACATATTTAAATGATGGATTAAAAAAATGTATTCCTCCAAATTTTAGAAGGAATTAATGAAACAATCTGACAGTCGACAGAAGAGCATTTTCAAGTTAGAACGAAGAAGATAAACCAGAAGTGGAAATGAGAGAGACCGTTTGAGTATTGGAGGTATACACATTTTTAAATGATGGATTAAAAAAATGTATCCCTCCAAATTTGAGAAGGAACTAATGAAAGAATCTGACACTCGGCAGAAGAGAAGTTTCAAGTTAGAACGAAGAAGATACACAAGAAGTGGAAATGAGAGAGATCGTTTGAGTATTGGAGGTATATATATATTTAAATCATGGATTAAAAATATGTATCCCTCCAAATTTGAGAAGAAATTAATGAAAAAAATCTGACAGTCGTCATAAGAGAATTTTCAAGTCAGAGCGAAGAAGATAAACAAGAAGTGGAAATGACAGAAACCGTTTGAGTATTGGAGGTATACGTATTTTTAAATGATGGATTAATAAAATGTATTCCTCCAAATTTGAGAAGGAATTAATGAAAGAATCTGACACTCGACAGAAGAGAAGTTTCAAGTTAGAACGAAGAAGATAAACAAGAAATGGAAATGAGAGAGACTGTTTGAGTATTGGAGATATATATGTATTTTAAATCATGGGTTAAAAATATGTATACCTCCAAATTTGAGAAGAAAATAATGAAAAAATCTGACAGTCGACATAAGAGACGTTTCAAGTCAGAGCGAAGAAGATGAATAAGAAGTGGAAATGGGAGAGATCGTTTGAGTATTGGAGGTATACATGTTTTTAAATGATGGATTAAAAATAAGCATCCCTCCAAATTTGAGAAGAAATTAATGAAACAATCTGACAGTAGACACAGAAGAAACGTTTCATGTCAGAACGAAGAAGATGACCTTGAAGTGGAAAAGTGGGCATTGGAGTGTTGGAGGTATATATATTTTTAAATGCTGGATTAAAATAATATATCCCTACAAATTTGAGAAAGAATTAATGAAACTATCTGACAGTCTGCAGAAGAGAAATTTAAAGTCAGAACGAAGAAGATAAACAAGAATTGGAAATGGGAAAGATCGTATTGGAGTATTGGAGGTATATATAGTTTTCAATGATCGATTAAAAATATGTATCCTTTCAAATTTGATAAGATGGTGGTGAGCGTTAGAGTAAAGGAGGTATATATATTTAAATGATGGATTAAAAATATGTATCCCTTCAAGTTTGAGAAAAAAGTAATGAAATAATCTGACAATCGACAGAAGAAAAGTTTCAAGTCAGAACAAAGATGACCACGAAGTGGAAAAGGGAAAGATCGCGTGAATATCTGAGGCATAGATAATTTTAAAAGATGGATAAAAAATATGTATCATTCCAAATTTGTGAAAACAATAACTTTGCAGTCAGACGCTTAACAGAACAAAGCTTTCAGGTCAGGATGAAGAATGTGGTTACGAAGCGGAAAGAGAACAGAAAATTACCCAAAATCTTACAGAGAAATATATAAAAAATATTTTTTTTTTTAAATACTGGTGCTAATAAAATATAAAAATAACTGTTAGTGGCAACCGTGTATCTATAAGAAAAATCATTTCCGGTACATCTTGATGATGTTATAGTGATACTAAGTTAACGAAATTACTGAAGTGCACTTTATATTTTATATAGATTATAGAGTGTATAGCATTTATTGTTCATTTACAGAGTCGTACAACAGAATTCGATCAATATACTAACTAAGGTCGATAATTATTGGAAGGGCGTTTTCCTCAGTGATATGCTTTTTTAAACTGATTCAATTTTGATTGTATTAGGTGGTGTGTATATATTCTATAGATTGCATACAGGGCTACACGAAAGACTTCGCGCACATTACCGGATTTGGACGACAATTACTGAAAATTGATTTACTGAGTTATGTATTTTCTAAGAGACTTATTTGTAAATCTCACTTCATTCTAGAGCAAGAAAAAAAAAAAAATCATGCTTTAAGCATAGATTATGAAACACTTTGCAACACTTTCAGATTAATGAAACAAAAGTTCACTGCTTCATAAGTTGAAATATGATGTCTAATTGAGACGTTTGGAAAAGCATAACACATTTGAAAATTCAATTTCAGCAATTCCCATCTACAGTAAGAAAATAATCCGAATTCCTTTGTAAAGCCCTTTATATGATATATAAATTTGTATCTATTAACTACATGCATGCACAAATTTAAGTTACGAAATACATATCTCAGTTGAAAATTCGCTTTCAGCGATTTTCGCTGATAAGGAGAATGGTACGTGAATTCTTTTATGCAGCCCTATATACGCTGTATACGAAGTATAGAATTTATACACAACAAGTAACATGCAAAAAATTAGTTCAATTTAAAAGGGCATACCGAAATTTTAAACACACTTCCAGAAATTATTGCTGAAACACAGTACTGTAACCTATTTCTTTTGTGTGTCCCTGTAAATGAAAGACAAATGCGATGAATACCCTATTCTATAGTAAGCATCTTGCATTGAAATTCGGTGATTTACACTATTTTCAATGCATTTGAACTAGCGTAACGTCATTAAAGTACTCAGCAAACGATTTTTCCCCCATTGACCATGATGTAACTGAATACTTTTGAGTCCCCCTGTAAATGAACTATTAATGTTATATACTTTATTTTCAATACCGAACATGCCATGGTAAACATTATTAACATATACCAATTGCATGAAAATCCAAGTATATTTACGCGAGTTAGAGCGTGGACAGACGGACAAACAAACCGAATTCATAAGCACTTTTCTCGACTTCGTTGGAAAATGTTAAAAAATGCAATTTCTTCATAATATCTGGTTAGTCTTGGAAATTGTTTCATAATATATGCCTGTCACATGGTTTTTAATTCTTGTTATCTTATCACTTGACATCTTCGAGAATTATGTCGAAAAAGTTCTAACAGAGCATCTACACCCAAAGCTTGATAATTTTATATTTCCTGATCTTATCGATGAAATTCGTTATGTCCTTTGTTATATTTTGACGCAGTTATAATAAAACGAAAATTACGTCAATGAAAACAAAGGCGTTTGACATTTATTATTAGAGAAACTTTATTTATTTTTGAAATATTTGGTGATAAAATTTTCTTGAAATTTAAGAAAAAAAATTGATGTGTCGAAGAAACTTTTCTTCCTGATAAAAAGTAACTTTTCATGTGGAAAAACAATATAAAACACAAATTAAAAATAAAATATGTAAGACAACTTTACTAATAAGAAAAGAGTTATGAAGGAAAAAGAAAAATAGAGGGATTAAATATTTCGAAATAAATTAAGAACTAAGAAATTTTAGATAAAAAGTGACGTTTACTGTAGCAAAAATGCTGAAAAGAAAAAGAGAGAAAAATCCTTTTTGTAATTTTAACGATAAGAACAAATTCTGTAAAATGCGTTTTTTAATGGGAAGAAACATCCCTTGAAAATTGTAATTTATCGTAGTAGAGTTTGTACGTTACACTATAACAAATTACGCTATCGTCGACTAAAAAATTATAAATTATGTCTTTGTCAAAAGAATTTGTTATAGAGTATGTGAAGGATAAAGTTTATCAGAACAGTTTACTCTATAAAAAATAAATGCGTTGAAAAAAAACTGTATAGAAATTGCCTTGAGCCTTTTTCAAAAAAAGAAGATAATGAAATGAAAAATAAGATAAAAATATAATGCGATTTCGTGTAAAGTTTATGATATAACAAGTAATATAATTTTTTTAAAAAGTCAATTCCTACTTAGGTCATCAGAGAAAAATGTAATATAATCCCTTAAGCTAAATTAGTTTTTGTTGCATTAAAATATCTCAATTTGTTGATTTTCTATAAGCAATTAAAACCTATTGGTTTACAATGGAAGTCTATGGGAATTTGGCGATATATTAGAGATATCGCCAAGTTGGCGTCACTTTTGGCGACTCATTTTTGTCGCCAAATTTAGCGATATATCGTCAAGTTGGCGATAAATTTGACGGTATTTGGCGACAGAACAGGATACCCTATGGTATAGGTATGAGGATGTATTAAATGCTGTTCAATAACCTATGGTCGCCATTTTTTCTCCCACATAAAACTAAAATTAATTAATTAAAATTGAATTAATGAATTAAAATTTGAAAAAAACTGTATTAACATCAAGTGTCATCCACTACAAGTTTAAATAAATGTATTTGAACTTGAGTGGATAATAAGTATTTTATTATCGATTGAAAATTTGAACAAGTTATATATAGGGAGAGTGTGAACTAATAGTAGGAATTGAAAAATATCATTTATTTAAGTTGTGACAAAAATATCTGAAACAGGACGAAAATATCGATATTACAAGAAAAATTAAACTTGCCATCTGTTGACGGGGGGAGGTGAATGCCGGTGAAGCGCACGTTAAAGGAAGATAATATTTATAGTGTTTTTTATTTTATATATAAGAAGAAATAGGGGGCATATCCCCCTGCGAGCAACGCCCGCCAATCCCCGTTCAGGTTTCGCAGCCTTTAAAAACATACTAATGTGCTCTGTTTAAAAAATATTATCAGGCTTCGAAAGATTGAATGCTACACTGTATGGCCAAAGGTTACCGGCCATTTGCGATTTTAGAAGTTTTTTTTAAATATCTAGAAAACTAGATGAGGAATTATCCTGAAACTCCAGATATGTAAACAGAATACTACAGGTCATACATTTCCGTGAGGAGTTTTTCCTGAAACTCCATAGTGGGCTGTCAACAAACTGAAAAAGAACGAATATCTTTTGGACAACCCTGTCAAAACTAATGTAGCAAAAGCATTCAAACTGTAGATTATAAATAAATGCCTTATTGTAATAAACTGTGTTCATTTTTATGAAGTTAGCATGTATACTCGTAGAGAAATTAAAGTTTTTATAAAAAGAGTCCCAAATTTTGCCACGTTCTTTGCTTATAATTTGTAGAGTTCTTAATATGAAAAAAAGTTCTTTTCAGAAATTATGACAAACAACATTGTACACAACACCATGTAATCAGAATTAAAAAATAATAAAAAATTTATAAAAAATGAGCACGTTTACTAAATAATGATTCACTGCGCATGCTTGAATGTAATCAAAATACAATTTGCATAATGTGTTATCTAAACGTATAGAGCAACTTTTGTGAAAGCCTTAAAAACATAGTTTGAAAAGCCTGAAAATTATCGCTGATAGAATAAGCTCAAAATCCGTTATTCTCAAAAGGAAGCAAAAAGATGAGGGGTTGTATCTAAATACAGTAGTGCGCACAATAATGTGTATGCTATATTTGCACTAATCAATGGATATATGGATACAGCCCCTGATCTTTTTGCTTCATTTTGGGAACAACGACTTTTGAGCTTATTCTTTCGACGATAATTTTCAGAATTTTCAAGCTATGTTTTTGAGACTTTTACAAAAGTTGCTCTATACATTTAACTAACATATTACGCACATTATATTTTGATTGCGTTCGGGAATGCACAGTGAAACATTATTTAGTAAACGTACTCATTTTTCATACAATTTTTACTATATTTTAATTCTGATTGCTGGGTTTTGTGTTCAATGTTGTTTGTCATATTATTTGAAAAGAACTTTTTTTTTAATATTAAGAACGCTGCAAATTATAAGCAAAAAACTTGGCAAAATTTGAGACTGTTTTTATGAAAACCTGAATTTCTTTTCGAGTATGCATGCTATCCTCATAAAAATGAACACAGATTATTACAATAAGCTACTTAATCATAATCTACAGCTTGAACGCTTTAACTACATTAGTTTTGGCAGGGTTATCCAAAAGATATTCGTTCTTTTTCAATTTGTTGACGGGCCCCTATGGAGTTTCGGGAAAATATCTTCTCGGAAATATATGACCTATACCAAGGTCGGCGAACCTTTTCGCCTCCGCGTACCAATTTTTTCCCAAAAATATTTTAAATGAACACGGCGTGCCCACAAATTTAGTGGATCAAAGCAGCAAAATTAATTCAAATATTGATTTTAGGATTTAAAATATATAAGTAACATTTTGTAACATACTTAAGTATGTTACAAAATCCTACTTCTCTTGTTACGTCTTAGATACCAAATAATTCAGATCAGCGTCATATTCCTGTTTTTTCCTTATGAGAATGCCAGCTGGATTGGAGACACATGACAACAGGTTTCTACTTGAGTTTTTCATACTTTTCATGCCTACCCCCCCCCCCCCCCCCCCCAAAAAAAAAAAAAAAAAAAAATAAATAAATAAATAAAAAAAAATAATAAAAATAACTATCAGGAAAAAAAATATATCAAAATGGTTTCTTTAAAAAAATACTTCTTACTATGGAATTGAATTCGAAATTCCAACTTCCATTTCGCCATCGGAATTTTAGCTTATGGTCGTTATTTCCCGATAATCTTCTAATTCTCTCAATATAATATTTTGACTCAATACTCAATATTGAGATAGATTGGGATTTATAAAGTTGCATTTCAGTTTATTCAATCTGTATGACAACGACAAGCAACCTAATCTAGAAAAACTCAGCAAGTCTAAATTCAAAATAGTGCATTTTCATTATATGAAACGCTGGGGTAGAAAGCGTGGCAACTGACATAAAAAAAAAATTCTGATTGATTTTTTTTTGTAAAATTATTTAACTGCATCGTAACAACTTTCTAGAAGTACAGAGATTTTACTCAATATATTTTAATTTAATAATTTTCACATATGAATTTGCAAAATGAAAACTATTTGCACATAAGTCCTAAAATAAAGCCTATCAGGGAAAAATATTGCACATAAGTTAACAGAAGTTCCAATCTTAACAAATCAGCTGTTTAGCTGGAAACAGTTATAATAGTTTTGTGTGTATTTTCTTCACAAAATTTTAAAATTGACTGCATAAAAAGTTAAATTTTGTTAATTATCTTGCTTTACACGGGAGCTCTGCAATGTCTTATTTTAGAACATGAGTCTATGCCGTGCCGAAAATAATCTCCCGCGTACCACCTATGGCACGAGTGCCATAGATTCGCCGTCCCTGACCTATACTATACTGTTTATATACCTGGAGTTTCAGGTTAATTCCTTATGTATTTTTCTAGATATTTAACAAAACGTCTAAAATCGCTAGTGGCCGGTTACCTTTGGCCATATTATACGTATAACGGCGGCTATCTTCTGTAATGACGTTGTCATGCTTTTCCGTTTGAATCGGCTTTTTTCGGTTACCATTACTTCATCCATTGCTATGGTAATAACCAACGTTTGTTTTCGTGATCGATAATTAAGATCAATTACATATTTGAAAATAAGTTTGTATAAAATTGTTAGTTGAAAAATGTCGCTATCTTTCTGAGTTTTATAACGGCGCTATGGACAATATTTTCCCTTTAGGTTTGAGGTTAAAAAACTCCGTCTCTTTGGGAATAGCTTTCTGATCCACGTATTGAAAAGCATTGTATTTTGAAATTTTACGCTTATATGTTATGTTTTGATCAAGTTTTAACTAATTGAGGAACAGGTATAGATTATTAGGTAGCTTTCATTACAAAAAGCTACCTATTGCACCCGTTCGGAGGAAAGCGATTTCAAAATATTTTGGTATATTTTCATCGATCATGACCCCCAGACCCCGAAACTACCCTCCGTTCAAAAGTTGATATATATATATATATATATATATATATATATATATATCCATATATATATATATATATATCTGACTTTTGTCATACTGTAACTCTCGAATTTATGAACCGATTTGGATGTAATTCGGTATGTACATAGTACATACTAATGTCTCGACCGAGTTCGTTGGCCAGCTTCATCCGCCATTTTGTTTCAAAATGGCGGCCATTTAAAATTTTCTTAAAAATTTTAAATTTGAAATGTGGTACCAAAGAATTGAAAATGGAAAAATATTTTTTTCTTATGTATTTGACCTTTATACAAAGATTCCGGAGCAGTTTATGTTTCGTCTATATCTTAAAAAATGGCTGAGTTATAGCATTTTGAATTTCTAGCGTGGCTGACATTTTGAAACGTCCTGAAATTTGTCACGCGATAAAAGGCGTATTTATGAACCGATTTGGAT
The DNA here is from genome assembly GCA_963932465.1 of Maratus speciosus. Lineage (NCBI taxonomy): Eukaryota > Metazoa > Arthropoda > Arachnida > Araneae > Salticidae > Maratus > Maratus speciosus. Next base: position 331,453,060 of record OZ010797.1, on the reverse strand, counting down.
GTAACTTCGTTTGTACATAGTACATACCAATGTCTCGACCGAGTTCGTTGGCCAGCTTCATCCGCCATCTTGTTTAAAAATGGCAGCCATTTAAATTTTTTAGAAAAATTTAAATTTTAAATGTAGTACCAAAAAATTGAAAATTGAAAAAATATTTTTTTTTTATGTATTGGACCTTGATACAAAGATTCGGGAGCAGTTTTTGTTTCGTCTATATCTCAAAAAATGGCTGAGTTATAGCATTTTGAATTTCTAGCGTGGCTGACATTTTGAAACGTCCTGATATTTGTCACGTGATAACAGGCGTATTTATGAACCGATTTGGATGTACTTTGGTGTGTACATAGTACATACAAATATCTCGACCGAGATCGTTGGCCAGCTTCATCCGCCATCTTGTTTCAAAATGGCGGCCATTTAAAAAATTTAAAATTTAAAATGAGATACCAAAATATTAGAAAATGAAAAAGATTTTTTTTTGTATGTGTTTAACCTTAATACAAAGATCCCGGAACAGTTTTTGTTTTGTCTATATCTAAAAAAATGGCTGAGTTATAGCGTTTTGAATTTCTATTGTGGCTGACATTTTAAAACGACCTGATTTTTGTCACGCGATAACAAGCGTATTTATGTACCGATTTAGATGTTACTTAGTATACATAGTACATAGTACATACCAATGTCTCGACCGAGTTCGTTGGCCAGCTTTATTCGCCATCTTGTTTCAAAAGGGTTGCCATTTTAAAAAAATTAAATTTAAATTTTAAAATGAGGTATTAAAAAATTGGAAAATGAAAAAGATTTTTTTATGTGTTTGGCCTTGATACAAAGATTCCGGAGCAGATTTTGTTTCTGAAAATTTGTTCTTTTGTTTATATCTTAAAAAATGGTTGAATTATAGCACTTTGAATTTCTAGTATGGCTAACATTTTGAAACGATCTTATATTTGTCACGCGATAACACACGTATTCGCCTATTTCCATGTGAGAAAGCATGTGGATAGTATACATCAACATTTCAGCCAAATATAAGTTACTTTAGATAAAAGCAGCTTGGATAAAGCTGACTAATTTCGTAAAATTCTCATTCATAATGATTTAGTATTGATAAAAATTAGTATTGAATCTACTATATTCGGTTTCCACTAAATTGAGCTTCGTGTGTTTGAATAATATAAGGTGGCTTTTTTAAAATAAGGTATTTGAAAGCTACCTCTTCCTCCCGGCACTGGCCGGAAGGACTTTTCATGAATTCTTATCTCTACTTTAATACGCCGTCATGCATATTTTCATGTTATTTTTAGAAGGTATATTGTTTATATTAATAAGAATATCCGAATTTTCTAATATGTATTTATCGAACACTCTAAGAAAAATACTACCAGTTTTCCGGTAGGAATCGGAAAAATAGTTTCCCTTATCGTACCGGAATAATTTCCACTACACCACGGAATAAAATCCGTAAAAATAAGGAAATAGTCAGTAAAACGGTATTTTACGGATTTTATTTCTATTTTACGGTTTTAATTCCGAACTGGGTTGGAAATTATTCCGATACGATAAGGGCAACTATTTTTCCGATTCCTACCTGAAAACTGGCATTATTTTTTTAAATTTTTTATTTATTTATTTATTTATTTTTTTTACAGTGAATAGTATAATTCGTACAAAAGAAATCGAAAGCATTTTGTTCATACATTTACACGAATTTATGCTAAATCAAGTGATACATAAGCAAATTTCCTAGCTGCACCACTTTTATTTCACACGACGTTAGATTAAAATTCTTATCGATTTAATATATGACATAATTTTACCCATTAAATGCATTTCTCATGTAATTATTTATTTTTAAAAATTTTCCCTTTTAAGATTCACGGGTACATATATTATTTAACTTAAAAATATTTGGAAATGCGTATTAAATTTGAGCTTTTTATATATTACCTATTATTTACCATTAAAAGTTTTTCACGTGTAATAATTTAATTATTTTAGAAACTTTAAATATTGCGATATTTAATATTTGGGTTATTTTACACATGGCGTAATTATCATCTTTAAATGCGTTTCGCGTGTTACGATTTTATAATTTTAAAGTTTTACTACTTTTTTAAAATTTACGTGTAAAGATTTTCACGTAACTTTCCTTATTTTTTGTTTTGAACACGTGATCATTTACTTCTTATTTTAAAATTTTCTTTCTGCTTTTAAGATTATTGATGTAATTGAAAAGAAAACCTTTTTCTAATGTCTATGGAATTTGAAGATGATAGACGATTTTTGGTTTCTAAAATAAACTAATCTCTGATGATCGAAATGTGAAAGTTTTTATTTTTTTTAAATTTTCCTGAAAAACATAATTTAATCACAAAATTGTTTTCACTATCGACTGAAATGAGAGATAATTTCAATTTCAATTTGAAATGACGAAAAAGAAGAAATCTAATAATCCCTGTGTCTTTCCCTTTTCTCCCTTCTTTCCAGAAAAAATGGAGTAATTTGGTTGCCATCATTAGGAAAATGCTATCAAAAAATGTCTTAAACACTAATTAAAATTTTAAAATTCTAATACCAAGTTTGAAATCTATGCATCAATACGTATAATTGAAGTTAATTTCAACAATAATATTTTAGGAGAAATAGCTGTGAAACATAATCAATTGTTTATTGAGTCATTTTATAAAATCGTTTCATAAATTCGTTTCAGTAGGATTTTATATATATAGTATAGATATTAAAGATTTAATTTCAAACGGTATAAGCATTAAACTAGACAAAGTTTAAACGATAGATTCAAAACAGTAAAATTAATCTGATAATCAAGAATCGCAGAAAAATTAAATCGTTGTCTTGTGTCTTTTCTTAAAAAAAGTTAATAAGAAAGAGAAATTAACTGAAAGTATGAAGCGATATCGTTTGAGGTTTAAGACACCCCCTGAATACAAAGCCAATGCGCTGGCACAAAATGGCGGCTGCCCTAAACGGCTTTTTTTCAGCATTTGTATGGTCCCTTGAATGTACCAATAATTTCTCAAAAAATTTTCACCCTCATTCTTCTGAAGTTAAGTATGTTAAATGAATCTTTTTGAAAATACGGGTGTCTTAATTCAGGGGACCGTACAAACGCTTAAAAAATTGCCTAAGACATTTGCTACTTTTGTTTCAGCGCGTATGTCCAGTATTCAGGGTATGATAGTCTATGATATAAAAATATTAGGCTAGTTCCATGGGTTTTTGTAGTGTAAGTCACATAGCTAATAATTGTATGTTTGTTGGCCACCGTTATTTTTGAAAAGTTTGCTTGACCTTATTCAAGTAATAAAATGTCTCCGATAAAATAAGTCACATTTTTCTGTTCTAAAATACTGGTAGCCAAAAAATCATAGCATGTGACTTACACTACAAGTACTCATGGAAATAGCCATTATTTATTTAAATTGTCACAAAATTCTCTGAAACAGGGACCGGGAGGTAATTCCCTAATCGAGTTCACGGCTGAAATTCCAGAATTTGTTAAAACTCGATTCGCATATTAAAACGCAATTCGTCTGCCAAGACATATCTTGGTGGAAAACACCTGCAAACCAGATTTTAGCGGTTGACTTGGAGGTTTTACCATTGTGTTTTCCTGCTCCTAATCCTCCATGTTTTCATACCTTTGGGTGCAGGAAAACATAATGGTAAACTTTAGAGTTGACCTCTAAAATCGGGTTTGCAGGTGTTTTCCACCAAGATATGACTTGGCAGACCGATTGCGTTTTAATATGCGAATCGAGTTTTAACTAATTTTGGGATTTCCTCCGTGAACTCGATGAGGGGCTATCGCCTGCCGGTTTAGGAAAAAAATATTGGTTTGGAAGAAAAAAATTATTTTCAAACGTAAATAATCATTAGACTAGACAAAGTTGAAACAGCAGATACGAAAACAACAAAATTAATTTGATAATCAAGAATCTCAGAATAATTAAATTATTCGTTGCCATGACACCTTTCTTTAAAAAAAGTTAATAAAAAGAGAAATTAACTGAATATATGAAGAAAAAGCGTTTAATGCTTGTGATTTAAAACAGTTATTTAAGTTAGATTAATTTTAACACAATTATTCTAATTGGTAAACAAATCATATTAGATGTAAATTTCCAACTGGGCGAAAAATGTCCGGACCAGGATTCGAACCCGGTACCTTCTGGCTGAAGCCGCCAGTGCTCTGCCATCTGAGCTATCCCGGACGATTCTGGTCGAACTTTTTCACCCAGCTAACCTTGATGATTACAGCGTCTGGTCTGAAACCTGGTTCAGCTTAACAGAATAAATCGCAGGTAATGGAACTCCAGAAACCGCTGGATACGAAATTACACTAGATTAATTTTAACACAATTATTCTAATTGGTAAACAAATCATATTAGATGTAAATTTCCAACTGGGCGAAAAATGTCCGGACCAGGATTCGAACCCGGGACCTCCTGGCTGAAGCCGCCAGTGCTCTGCCATCTGAGCTATCCCGGACGATTCTGGTCGAACTTTTTCACCCAGCTAACCTTGATGATTACAGTGTCTGGTCTGAAACCTGGTTCAGCTTAACAGAATAAATCGCAGGTAATGGAACTCCAGAAACCGCTGGATACGAAATTACACTAGATTAATTTTAACACAATTATTCTAATTGGTAAACAAATCATATTAGATGTAAATTTCCAACTGGGCGAAAAATGTCCGGACCAGGATTCGAACCCGGGACCTCCTGGCTGAAGCCGCCAGTGCTCTGCCATCTGAGCTATCCCGGACGATTCTAGTCGAACTTTTTCACCCAGCTAACCTTGATGATTACAGCATCTGGTCTGAAACCTGGTTCAGCTTAACAGAATAAATTTAATATGATTTGTTTACCAATTAAAATAATTGTGTTAAAATTAATCTAGTGTAATTTCGTATCCAGCGATTTCTGGAGTTCCATTACCTGTGATTTATTCTGTTGAGCTGAACCAGGTTTCAGACCAGATGCTGTAATCTTCAAGGTTAGCTGGGTGAAAAAGTTCGACCAGAATCGTCCGGGATAGCTTAGATGGCAGAGCACTGGCGGCTTCAGCCAGGAGGTACCGGGTTCGAATCCTGGTCCGGACATTTTTCGCCCAGTTGGAAATTTACATCTAATAGTTATTTAAGTTGTGACAAAATTTTGTAAAACAGGAACAAAATATTGATATTAAAAAAATAAATAAAATCTATCAGTCTAAGACAGTAGGTTGGAAATGCCGGTGTAGCGCATGTTAAAGGACGATAATATTTGTAGGTTTTTGGAAAATAAATTAACAATTTATTTTCAAGCGGATATCACCATTGTATTTGCCACATTTAAAACGAAAGATTCCAAAACGATAAGATTAATCTGATTATTAAAAAGCTCAGAAAGTAATTCGTTACCTTTTCTTAAAAAAAAAAAATAATAAAAAGAGAAATTAATTGAAAATATGAAGCGTATCCTAATCTTTAAATACTAATATCATCTACATTATCAGGCCATCAAGTATCAGTGTTGCCAGATTGGGGACACTTTTTGTCCCCAGATTGTTGATTGTCACCGCTTTTTAGGTGCGTTCGTAATTATATAAATACGTAACATGTATAATCGTCGTTCAGTCCGTCTGTTCGCATATAACAAAGCAAAAACTACCCAACCAAAGGTCTGAAATTTTAGATATATAATTGTTGAAAAGTTTTGTCGCGTCATTTCAAATTTTATCTTAATTGGATGTATAGTTTAATTAAAGGGACAGTCAAAAGTTTTCCGCTACATTAAGGTCAATGGGAATAAATTATTGCAAGTGCATTTTAATGATGTTACACCCTTCCGAATGGTCTGAAATTTTAAATATATAATTGTTGCAAAATTTTGTCGAGTCATTTCAAATTTTATGAAAATCGGATGTATAGTTTAATGACAGGGACAGTCAAAAGTTTTCCATTGTATGACGGCCAATGCGAAAAAAATATTTCAAGTGCATTTTAATGATGTTATAGTTTTTCGAACAGAATGAAATGGATATGCACTTATGATGTGGACTAAAATACACATTCAGTACAATATGCGGTCAAAAAATATTTATAAAACTGGTTATAGTACGAACGCATCATTTGCCACGTTTTGGCGATCAATTTCCAACTTATTTGAAATATTATTATTCACCCTATTTAAAAATAGATAAAAAAATTCTGAAAAATAGGCGAATTATACTATTTTGCAAAGCAAGGTGTAAAGCAAGGTAATTAACAAAATGTAATTTTTGATGCATTCAATTTTCAAATTTTGTAAAGAAAATACACACAAAACTATTATGATTGCTTCCTGAAAAACAACTGATTTATTAAGAATAGAACTTCTGTTAACTTGTGTGCAATATATCTGACCTGATAGACTTTATTTTAGGACTTATGTGCAAATTATTTTCATTTTGTAAATTTAGATGTAAATCTCTCTATTCTAAAAAAAAGTAACTACCGCTGTCACCGCCGCCGCCGGTTTTGATTTTTTTGTGACCGGAGGCCTTTCTTCGTTAATATTAACAAAAATAATGCATACAAAAATATGAAAATCGGTGGTTTTATACGGAAATGTTTGATAAACACGCTGATGCAGACAGTTTTCAATTCGAAGAATTATTTTAAGAGTTATTTAATGCTAAATTTGGACAAAATCGTTCCACTAAAAAAGTTTTATAGCAGCAAAAACTATACATGGCAGTGTAATCATTTTTAGATCATTTTATGCGTTAGAACTTGCCGGAGTGCAGATTGCATTAATTTTTTTATTTTGACTCATTTTTTCAGGTTTTATTTCTATTTTAAATTCAAATTTTCAGCATTTCTAGAGATATTTTTTACACATTTCAGAAAATTGTACTAATTTAAACTGTTGCCAACTGTATAAAAATCGCAAGCAATAATGTTTGCTTCAAATTAAAAATTTATTTACACGTGACTATTATAAACAGGAAAAAAACTTTCAAATTAGAATTAAATAATTACGTATAAAAAGCAGGAACTTATTAAAAATTACGTCATAAAAAGTATACACGTGAATTTTAAAAGAGAAAGGATATTGTAAAATAATAAATTCATTAACATGTGGTAGAAGTCTTAGGAGAAATTACGTCATATTTACGTCACATTATAGTTATTACATAAAATGAACACAAAATAATATTGCAAAAAAGTTTAAATTTAGAAATTGCGCTAGACATTTATTTGATATTTTGAGAATTAATTTAAAATGTCTCATTTAAAAGAACTTTCTTTTCGCTTTGTTAAAAAATACCAGGAGACAAAGACTCACTTTACTTAATTCCTTTTATATTAGCTTATTTTGAAATGTTGTTACACGTGTATACGTCATCAATTTATTTTTATTTCGACGTTTTATTTGTGTTTTTATTAATGTTGTACGAATTTATTTGTTCTTTCGTTATTTAAAATAAAAATTATATCAATTTGTATAATTTGGCGAGTGGTTTGGCGATTTATATAATTTGGCGAAATTGGTCGACAGGATAATCAAGTAGTACCGCAGCGGATTTGGCGTTAAAATTCCCCAATCAAAGAGAAAGGAATAGAAATTCATTTATAGGGAGATCGCCACTGTTTTTTAAATTATAATTCAATCTTTCGAAATCTTTTTAAAGCCGATCAAATTAGCGTGCATTTAGAGTCTGCGGTGTCTGGACGGGGGTTGGCGAGCGTAGCTCGTAGGGGGCCGAGCCCCCTAGTATTATTAAATAAATGTAATATATATTGAAAAATGTCCGGACCAGGATTCGAACCCGGGACCTCCTGGCTGAATCCGCCAGTGCTCTGCCATCTGAGCTATCCCGGACGATTCTGGTCGAACTTTTTCACCCAGCTAACCTTGATGATTACAGTGTCTGGTCTGAAACCTGGTTCAGCTTAATAGAATAAATCGCAGGTAATGGAACTCCAGAAACCGCTGGATACGAAATTACACTAGATTAATTTTAACACAATTATTCTAATTGGTAAACAAATCATATTAGATGTAAATTTCCAACTGGGCGAAAAATGTCCGGACCAGGATTCGAACCCGGGACCTCCTGGCTGAAGCCGCCAGTGCTCTGCCATCTGAGCTATCCCGGACGATTCTAGTCGAACTTTTTCACCCAGCTAACCTTGATGATTACAGCATCTGGTCTGAAACCTGGTTCAGCTTAACAGAATAAATTTAATATGATTTGTTTACCAATTAAAATAATTGTGTTAAAATTAATCTAGTGTAATTTCGTATCCAGCGATTTCTGGAGTTCCATTACCTGTGATTTATTCTGTTGAGCTGAACCAGGTTTCAGACCAGATGCTGTAATCTTCAAGGTTAGCTGGGTGAAAAAGTTCGACCAGAATCGTCCGGGATAGCTTAGATGGCAGAGCACTGGCGGCTTCAGCCAGGAGGTACCGGGTTCGAATCCTGGTCCGGACATTTTTCGCCCAGTTGGAAATTTACATCTAATAGTTATTTAAGTTGTGACAAAATTTTGTAAAACAGGAACAAAATATTGATATTAAAAAAATAAATAAAATCTATCAGTCTAAGACAGTAGGTTGGAAATGCCGGTGTAGCGCATGTTAAAGGACGATAATATTTGTAGGTTTTTGGAAAATAAATTAACAATTTATTTTCAAGCGGATATCACCATTGTATTTGCCACATTTAAAACGAAAGATTCCAAAACGATAAGATTAATCCGATTATTAAAAAGCTCAGAAAGTAATTCGTTACCTTTTCTTAAAAAAAAAATTATAAAAAGAGAAATTAATTGAAAATATGAAGCGTATCCTAATCTTTAAATACTAATATCATCTACATTATCAGGCCATCAAGTATCAGTGTTGCCAGATTGGGGACACTTTTTTGTCCCCAGATTGTTGATTGTCACCGCTTTTTAGGTGCGTTCGTAATTATATAAATACGTAACATGTATAATCGTCGTTCAGTCCGTCTGTTCGCATATAACAAAGCAAAAACTACCCAACCAAAGGTCTGAAATTTTAGATATATAATTGTTGAAAAGTTTTGTCGCGTCATTTCAAATTTTATCTTAATTGGATGTATAGTTTAATTAAAGGGACAGTCAAAAGTTTTCCGCTACATTAAGGTCAATGGGAATAAATTATTGCAAGTGCATTTTAATGATGTTACACCCTTCCGAATGGTCTGAAATTTTAAATATATAATTGTTGCAAAATTTTGTCGAGTCATTTCAAATTTTATGAAAATCGGATGTATAGTTTAATGACAGGGACAGTCAAAAGTTTTCCATTGTATGACGGCCAATGCGAAAAAAATATTTCAAGTGCATTTTAATGATGTTATAGTTTTTCGAACAGAATGAAATGGATATGCACTTATGATGTGGACTAAAATACACATTCAGTACAATATGCGGTCAAAAAATATTTATAAAACTGGTTATAGTACGAACGCATCATTTGCCACGTTTTGGCGATCAATTTCCAACTTATTTGAAATATTATTATTCACCCTATTTAAAAATAGATAAAAAAATTCTGAAAAATAGGCGAATTATACTATTTTGCAAAGCAAGGTGTAAAGCAAGGTAATTAACAAAATGTAATTTTTGATGCATTCAATTTTCAAATTTTGTAAAGAAAATACACACAAAACTATTATGATTGCTTCCTGAAAAACAACTGATTTATTAAGAATAGAACTTCTGTTAACTTGTGTGCAATATATCTGACCTGATAGACTTTATTTTAGGACTTATGTGCAAATTATTTTCATTTTGTAAATTTAGATGTAAATCTCTCTATTCTAAAAAAAGGTAACTACCGCTGTCACCGCCGCCGCCGGTTTTGATTTTTTTGTGACCGGAGGCCTTTCTTCGTTAATATTAACAAAAATAATGCATACAAAAATATGAAAATCGGTGGTTTTATACGGAAATGTTTGATAAACACGCTGATGCAGACAGTTTTCAATTCGAAGAATTATTTTAAGAGTTATTTAATGCTAAATTTGGACAAAATCGTTCCACTAAAAAAGTTTTATAGCAGCAAAAACTATACATGGCAGTGTAATCATTTTTAGATCATTTTATGCGTTAGAACTTGCCGGAGTGCAGATTGCATTAATTTTTTTTTTTTGACTCATTTTTTCAGGTTTTATTTCTATTTTAAATTCAAATTTTCAGCATTTCTAGAGATATTTTTTACACATTTCAGAAAATTGTACTAATTTAAACTGTTGCCAACTGTATAAAAATCGCAAGCAATAATGTTTGCTTCAAATTAAAAATTTATTTACACGTGACTATTATAAACAGGAAAAAAACTTTCAAATTAGAATTAAATAATTACGTATAAAAAGCAGGAACTTATTAAAAATTACGTCATAAAAAGTATACACGTGAATTTTAAAAGAGAAAGGATATTGTAAAATAATAAATTCATTAACATGTGTTAGAAGTCTTAGGAGAAATTACGTCATATTTACGTCACATTATAGTTATTACATAAAATGAACACAAAATAATATTGCAAAAAAGTTTAAATTTAGAAATTGCGCTAGACATTTATTTGATATTTTGAGAATTAATTTAAAATGTCTCATTTAAAAGAACTTTCTTTTCGCTTTGTTAAAAAATACCAGGAGACAAAGACTCACTTTACTTAATTCCTTTTATATTAGCTTATTTTGAAATGTTGTTACACGTGTATACGTCATCAATTTATTTTTATTTCGACGTTTTATTTGTGTTTTTATTAATGTTGTACGAATTTATTTGTTCTTTCGTTATTTAAAATAAAAATTATATCAATTTGTATAATTTGGCGAGTGGTTTGGCGATTTATATAATTTGGCGAAATTGGTCGACAGGATAATCAAGTAGTACCGCAGCGGATTTGGCGTTAAAATGCCCCAATCAAAGAGAAAGGAATAGAAATTCATTTATAGGGAGATCGCCACTGTTTTTTAAATTATAATTCAATCTTTCGAAATCTTTTTAAAGCCGATCAAATTAGCGTGCATTTAGAGTCTGCGGTGTCTGGACGGGGGTTGGCGAGCGTAGCTCGTAGGGGGCCGAGCCCCCTAGTATTATTAAATAAATGTAATATATATTGTGTAAAATCTCTGTACTCCTAGAAAGTTGTTACGATGCAGTTAAACAATTTTACAAAAAAAAAAAAAAATCAATCAGAAAAAATTTAAAAAATGTCAGCTGCCATGCTTTATATCCCAGCGTTTCATATATAGTCCAGGCAAATTAAAGTAAATACACCTTCAACCCGAGCAAAATTGCAATAGAAGCTCTGTTAACTGATTTTTAATCCGTAACCATTACTGAGAAATATAACCAAAATCAGACAAAATCCGATCACGGGAACACCCTTAAAAACGGATTTCAAAACGGACTGAATCAAATGCCGTTTTGCGTTGTTGTGCTGTTGTATAGCTTTTAGTTGAGACGGAAGACGACAGAGGGCAGCACTAAACAATTTGGACTGCAAATATTCATTTTTTATCAAACAACTGACAACCAATAATGCTTTTGGAACAAGATAAAGTAAAGTATCTATAACTCATTCTAAACTGTATTACTACTAGACCGATCTCCTAACAGTCATCCGGTATGCGGTGAGTTTTTCAAGCTCCGGCGATGGGGAGATATATCTCCGGCCTCAGGCAAGCCCTATACTATATTTTCTTTCTACATATTAAGTCTTCCTGAACATTTTAAGCCCTACCGCATCAAAATCGGTCCAGTGGTTCGCGAGATATAGTTCTTTTAAATTTCTCTACTTTCTGTTAATCCCGTTCCTCTATCTCATGTATCCACAATTGCAACTGGCTCCGAATCGATTCCAGTGCTTATAAATGCTAGTTGTGCATAACTTTCCCAGGCATCGGAACATTTTTAATAATATGCTTTAGGGAATTTTTCAGGGCAAATATCAGTATTTTTTAATAGAAGAATAAATCTAGCTTAAACGCGCGAAATTTCGCCTTATTTAAGGCGAAATTCGTGCTTATTTAAAGTACTTATTTAATTTTCTATAAGAAAATACTGCTACCGAAAAATTTCCTGGCTGTAAAATTTCAGGACGCGCACGACCCCTGCATTTATGGACATTTCATCACCAATTTACTTTGTTAAGGAGACTTTAAGCAAAGGTATCGATATTTTTTATACATGCTGTGCTGTGATTGTGATCTGACCAGATTAGTTTGTCATGTCAGTGTTTTTGAAGATTATATTTATGGTGTTAAATGATTATTTAACAGCGGATTGCTACATTATTTGTGTAATCTGAAGCTTATACAATACTAGTGAGTGAGTTTTAGATTCTTTTATAAATTTTAGTATTTTAACGAGCCTCTGAAAAGTACATGCTTTACCATTGGCGGCCATTTAATAATGCATTTCTGTGGAGATTATTGTAATGTTAACCTTTTTTAATTAATCTCTAACCTCTAACGTACATAATAAATGCTATAAACAGCTCCATACTGTGCTTTTTATTAACGTAAGTGTATATACTTTGCTCTGTTGCCAGTTTCAATTCAAAATATCAATTTTAAGTGTACTAAATGATGTTTTGAAAATAGTTAAAAATTGTGTTCTATGCTAACTTTTAGCTTCAAACTCCCATAGGAATAACATTGGGAGTGTGTAACTTTTATAAAATTATCAAAAATACCTATAAGAGACAGCAGACAGAAGAGGAGCAGCAATGACATTTAAAAAGTGGCCGATGTACTGGAACAAATATCGCCATTTCATTCTGATTCTACTCTACGCAAAATTGTTACAGGCGTAACAGCTAAAAAAGAAGTTAATGTTGATGAGTTGCACTTATTTGGTATGATCATCATCTCCAAAATGATAGGGAAGGATATATTTAGGTATTCGGCTAAAAGGTCAAAGAAAGTGAAAACTCTAGGATCTGCTGCCGCCATTTGTAGTTATAAAGATGACTTAGATATACAAATAGATCCAGCGCTCCTCTTCCAAAGAATGATGATTACTGGCACTTGTGGTGAAATGAATCTCGGAGATGTCATGCGTTATGAACCGTGTGCGTACTCTGCAGCATTATTTGAATTACCAAGTATGATGAGGAATTCAGACAAATCTCAGTTAGCTCAAGCACTAGTCAAACACATTAAAAATTTACACAATGAAAAATATGACAACGTGGAAAGTACAGAAAGGTACATATTGGATGGAGGATCTTTCTTGCGTCGCATTTCCTGGTGTAAAAAATGATACATATGAAAACATTGCTATATCTTACGCTGATTTTATTGTTAAACAATATGGAAAACTTATCATGGTTTTTGATAATTACATTGGGTATCCAACAATCAATGATGTGGCTCACAGATGACGCTACAAAAAAAAAAAAAAAAAAAAAAAAAAAAAAAAAAAAAACAGTAGAGATATTAATTTCAGCCCATACGTGAAATTTATTGGAAAAAAAAGGAAGAGTTTCTGGACAATAAAAAAACAAGCAAGCAATGACTTCCCTCATAGGCGAATTGCTTAAGAAACAAGGCTGTACTGTTCCCAACACAGATGGGGATGCGAATATAGACATTGTTCGTGCTCCAGTCTCATCTTCAGAACATGCACATGCACATACCACAGTAATAGGTGAAGATACCGACTTGCTGATTCTCCTTCTTTAACAGGCAAAGGATAATGGCTTCAAGCTATATTATCGCAGCGACATAAGACGAGGATCATGTTCCAAACCAGTCTATCATATCCTCAACATGCAATCTCTGTTAGGTCGTGAAAATTGCAACTTCCTTCTGTTTCTGCATGCTTTCACGGGCTGCGATACAACATCCAGAATTTTTTCGATTGGGAAATCCTCATCATTTCTCAAACAGATGAACAAGACAGAGCTCCATTCTATTGCAAAAATATTTTGTTCAAATTCAAGCCTACATTCAGATATGGCTGAGGCTGGAAGAAAAGCAATGCTTCTGTTTTATGACTGCAAAGCACTGGATTCTATAGACACACTACGCCACCAAATGTTGGTAAGGAAAGTAACTACAGTAAAATCATTTATTATACCAGAACGTTTGCCTCCGACCGATTCTTCTACAAAATATCATAGCTATCACACTTACTTACAAATAAATATCGGAAGAAAGAACCAAGCCAGCAGAATGGGGCTGGTATGTAAAAAAACACTCGTGCTACCCAATACTCTGCGAGTGACTACCAGCTACAGATTATTTACTTAATATGATTCCATGCTCTTGAAAGACAAACTGTGCTACTTTACGATGCTGATGCAAGCGTAATTGATTGCCCTGTTCTACAGCTTCTGGGGTGTGCCAAGTCAATGGATGTAACAAGAACTACCTAACTTCTAACTATAAATATGATGAAAACTATTGATACGTTTTTTTCTTCACTGGAACATTTCTGTAAAAATGAACTTAAGCAGTAATTTGTCAGAAATAGTAGACTTTTGTGTACTGTTTATCGTTTTTGACTATACTTCAAAGTTAAATTGTGAAAATAAAGCGATATATTTCTGTAAGCGATATATTCTCTGCCTTAGTTCCAGAAAATCCCCTCCGCCATTTTGAAATCCGTATATAGGGGTGTTCCCGTGCTCAGATTTTGTCTGATTTTTAGTATGCTATTAACCCTCTAAGAGTTTGGGGCGTATATTATTCCGTTCACTAAGCTCCAGGTTTCACAGCAATACAAGCAATATTTAAGATAACATAATTCTATAGATTTATGGAATTTTAAATACATTGAAGAATTATTAATACTCTTAAGGATTACATTCATATTTTTTATTGAGTTTTTTTTTATAATGTTGAAAGAATCATATTTTATTAGCATTTAAAACAAAATGCAAAGAAAACAACATCACAATTTTACCCTTTTGCAAGACGCTCGGAGGGTTAAGCAGTAGTTCCTGATTAAAAAAATCTGTAAAAAGCTTCTATTGCAATTTTGCCCATGTTCAATCACAAAATGCCTGGACTAATAATGAAAATGCACAAATTGCACTATTTTGAATTTAGACTTGCTGAGTTTTTCTAAATTAAGTTGCTTGTCGCTGTCATACAGATTGATTAAAACTGAAATGCAACTTTATAAATCCCAATCTATCTCAATATTGAGTCAAAAAATTATATTGAGAGAATTAGGAGATTATCGGAAAATAACGATCATAAGCAAAAATTCCGATGGTGAAATTATGATAAGTTGGGATTTCGAATTCAATTCCATAGTAAGAAATTTTTTAAAGAAACCATTTTGATATATTTTTTTCTGATAGTTCTTTTTCTTTTTCTTTTTCTTTTTATATTTATTATTTTTATTTATTTATTTATTTATTTTTTTTGGGGGGGGGGGTGAGGAGAGGGGCATGAAAAGTATGAAAAACTCAAGTAGAAACCTGCTGTCAGGTGTGCAACAATTCAACTGGCATTCTCTGAAGGAAAAACTGACATACGAAGCTGATCTGAATTATTTTGCATCTTAAGACGAAACAAGAAAAATAAAATTTTGTAAAATACTTAAGTATATTACAAAATGTTACCCATATATTTTAAATCCTAAAATCAGTATTTTAATTAATTTTGCTGCTTTGATCCACTGAATTTGTTGGCACGCCATGATTATGTAAAATATTTTTTGGGAAAAATTGGCACGCGGATGTGAAAAGGTTCGCCGACCCTGACGTAATGCATTTAATTTTTTTAAACTTTATAATCTAAAGTTTTATAACAGTGAGTTGTTCCTTGACATCTATTTCTATCTATATTTATCTATCATGAAAGTAGATGTTAAAAGAAGCCTTATATTAATCACAACGAAAAATTTCAAAGGTTCCACTGATTTTGGCAATCGGTTACGGCCTTGACAAAAAAAATAAGGAAAATCTATTTTTTTGCCAAACCCGTAAAATATAATATTTTGTACCTGTGTCACTTTTTTTGTGGGTGAACGATATATATTGTCTAAGTACAATCCATAAAAAACAATACCGTAATATATTATTACATATTGTTTATTCAGGTATATTGGGTTTTAAAAAAATTGATTATAGCTCTGTTGTAGTATTTCCTATTGAATGTATGAATCGATTAGTGCGATAATAACAATTAACCACTTGATCAAACTGATCTAGTGATATTTTACTATTATCGAATATTTCAGTGTTCGTACGGGTCCTTTAATTTCCAAAGTAAGAAATTCTTCGGTACCAGTATTTTCTTATAGAAAATCTGTTCTTAAATAAGGCAAAATTTTGCGCGTTTAAATTAGATTTATTTTTCTATAAAAAAAAAATACCGATATTTGGTGTAGAAAATAACGGTACCCACACCGAACCCTGTATTCGTATTATTGTGAAAGTATTATAAAATAATATTCAAACTTACACCAAGTTCTACAAAAGAACCAGAGTACGATAGATTTATTTTCAGAGAGTGCTTGTTCTAAAATGGACTGAGGAAGTTTAAAATTTAAAACCAAGCAAATGCTATTGAAGTATTTTCTTGTAAGAGATTCTTGTCATCAATATCTTTACTACACTGCCTTATTTTACTAGTTCAAATATCATCGGTTTTCACCGCTCTGTTTGAAAATGTATGAGGGCTAAAAAACAACCTTTCAGTTTTCGCTCTGTTTGAAAATGTACGAGGGCTAAAAAACAACCTTTCAGTTTTACAACGCAAACAATTTCTTGGCATTTCTGAACTTTAATAATTTTTTATACGTTAGTTTCAGTGTTCTATCTGTTTAGTACATCGAAGCAACATCAATTGAGGATATTTAAAACTAAAATGAGAAAGCGCATAACGCCATTCTTGATTTCACACATTAAACTCTTAGTGATGGGCATAATGAATAATTTTATTGTTCGAATGAATCATTCGGGCATGGGAATAGCTGCAAACTTTTGTTTTTTATAATTCAATTTCTACCACAAATTTTGCATTGAAAAAGAAGTTTTCTATTTTAATTAGTATTAATTTAAGGATCACTTAAAAATATTAAATTCCTTTTATCTTGCAAATTTCTGAAGATAATTGATTAAATATTTACGAACAATGCTGAACAGTGGAGTAGCTTTGAGGGGTTTCCTAGTTGAGAACAACTTAACACCCAGGCTATTGAAAGAACGTCTTGTATTATTGTGAGCCATTGGGAATAGAAAAAGTGTAGTAATTACTTAAGAGGTAAATGGTAAAAAATAAAAAAATATAAAGAATTATTTAAAAATTTCAATAAAATTTAAAAGATTAAAAAATAAAAATTTAAATTTAAAAAACTTAAGTCAAAGAATGGTTAGTATGTAGAATAGAAAAATATATTATAGATAAACTAAATACAGTCATTCGTAATTAATTCAATGATTATACCATGACAGGTAATGATTCTAGGTTGCCATCGTGATTACGTCCTATTTAAGATGGAGTCCTGTTATTTCCGTATGACTGAATTTAATATATATAATCGTAATATATTTTGTATTCATGCATTTTCGCATAAAAGTGCGACAGCTATTGCATGAAGATATGAATATTTATAAAACTAGTTATGGTACGAACGGACCTCATTTACCACGCAAGTACAATTTCAGACCCGTTATCATAATCTTTGACATGATTTGCTTATGAAAAATTATAAAAAAAACAGCAAACTATTAAAATAAATAAAATGCAATGCATACAATTTAGATTTCTATAGAATACAAGTGAATCCTTTATTTTAGAAAAGGCAAAAGTGACATTTTTTTTTTGGAAATCAATACTTTGATAAAAATATATTCTATTGGGATAGCCGCGTTATGTTTTAGAAGGGCTCATTTCTAACTCGACTCGATTAATTGTTATGGACATTAGAAAAAAAACTTTTATTGAGAAAAGAGCACATAATCTGGATATGTTTTGTGTCTGGCGGGAAATTGAAAAAAAATGTGACCTGTGCCCTTTCTAAAATAAACGATTGAATTATCTGCAAGCAAAATAAATATTTATTAAGATTAATTACAAATAAATAACATAAAAGAGCTTCTTTAATGAAAGGAAAAACTTAACAAAGGCTTTATTCCGATATATATGAATAAAACATGATTCTAAGATAAATATAAACAAGCTTATATGTAAATGATTTTAAAAGGCTGTTGTCGTTAGAAATATAAACATAAGAAAAGAATTTTTTCCTTATTGATGTATTCAATATGCATACAAGATGAAGAAATAAAATATTTCAACATATTGCATGTAAAAATAAATTTTCGCAATAAAATCAAACGACGCGTTTTAGTATATTGAATAAATATACAGGGTTGCAGAAAGTTCGTATACATTAAATCATAAAACGGACAAATAATGATCCCAAAATGCAGTTTGCACTAAAAGCATTGTCAGGGTATGAGATGTTTTTTAACAGTAAAAATGATCGTAGTTGAAAAAGTCACCGATAGGAGAAGCTACTGTAAATGCATCTTCCGCTATACAGATGAGGGTGGTTATTTCTTTACTTTTCTATTTTGTTTAGAGGTTCTTTTACTAGGATACTTTCACTATTGAAACCCGTTCCCAAAATCAAATTGTCTTCATAAAATAAAACCCTGTAAATAAAACCAAAAAAGTCAAAAAGGGTCTTTGTAGAGTTTAATCTCAGCTATCCAATACAAGAAAATCATTTAAAAATATTTAAGGGGTCTCAGGACTCTTAAAATTGAAAAAAAAAAAGAAAAAAAAGAGACAATTTTCAACGTTTAATATCTTAAAATGTATTTGATTTTAAGACACATTTTTTACTGGGATGAAAAATAGAAGCATGTTCTTTCTTTTCATGTATTTAAAAAATTGCAAGATGCAGATTTAGTATTTACAGGGGACCAAACTGTCAGACATTTGACGAGCAGAAAATCAGAAAAACAGATTACGCGCGGGATTACAAAATAAATTTTGAAACTAGAATGGAAATTTTGCTGCTTACTTATACTTCAGATTGTAATAATTATCCTGAACTTAAATAAGTTTGTATTTAAATCATTTGTATATTTTTAATACAAAGTTGTGTTTAGCTAATGCAAAATTTAGAAAATTTTAACAATATAATCAGCTAAAAAATATTTTTTTAACAATAAAAAGGACATTTTAGGTTCAGTTTATACAGACTAACATGAAACATGTGTTTTAAAAATTTCATGAAAAAATATTCAGAAATTTTTGAAATATCGTGCGCGTTATGACCTACAACGTCATTTGGAGAAAAATGACTGCAAATTTTCGGAAACGCCGCTTCAGCTATTGAGCAAGTACAATTCTAAAAGCTATAACTTCTGTTCTAATGGGAATTTCAAGGAAACAATTATATCAAAAGGTTCAGAAAAGATAGGAGTCTAACATCTAAAAAAATTAAAATTTCGAAAATTTTAAAGCTGCAAGAGCCCTGAAACCCCTTAAATGAGAACGAGATATTAAAAAAAACTTCTTCTATAGGATTAACGTTAGCGAGCGGGTGTTTCCGCGCGAGTTAAGTAGCCCCTTATGTGTTACATACGTTCTCAACTTTTAAAAAATCGATTTTTTTTTTATTTTTTTTTACGGAAATTAAATCCTTATAGTGTGTATAATTATGGTCAAAAAGATTTAAAGTGATATCTGAATTATTAAGAAAGATATGAGTAAAAATTGGAGATCGCGCACGATCAAAATATATTGAATCCTAAAACTTTAAACGCGATTTTCTGGAAACTACATTTTTCAACATGGGCAGCATGATAACTTGGAACAATTTTAAACATTTTTGGATAATATTTGCGATAATCTACGCATAATTAAATTGTCTAAGAGTCATCGAACCATTTATTGACAATTTTAATTTTTAGGGTTTTGTTCATCTGACGAAACCCTATTCGTCTCACTCCTCTGTCTGTCTGTCTGTCTGTCCGTCACAGAGTACGTTATCAGAAACTATATATGTTGGAGACTTGGAATTTTGCATACTTATAGCTGAATACCTCACATCAAACGACAAATCATAAAATTTTGAAAAAGTCTTATATTTACCCCTCTGAGCTCTAACTTGCGTATTTTAATCTTCTTGTTTTATCTGAGTCCCTAATTAAGTCGAAGACTTGAAATTTTGTATACTTATAGCTGAACATCTCACATCAAACGACAAATGATAAAATTTTGAAAAAGTCTTATATTTACCCCTCAGGGCTCTAACTTTTGTATTTTAAGCTTTTTTTCTGAGTCCCCAATTAAGTTGAAGACTTGAAATTTTGCATACTTATAGCAGAAAACTTGCGATCACACGAAAAATCATAAAATTTTCAAAAAGTCTTATATTATTGAACCCTCTGGCTAACTTGTGTATTTAAAGCAATTTTTTTAACCTCCCCCCATTGCATCCGGTGGGTACTTTTCTAACTTTTGCCGACACACCTTTGACTACTCTTTGATATTATGCACATAGCCTTACATATTTTGGGTTGACTTTTTACCGCCAGGAGGCGCCTACCTATCTCGGGTGCTATGGGTCTGATCCTCTCGACTAATATATCAACGGACAGGTTGTAAAACGGAGTTTCTTTCGGATAGAGGTTTGTATAGAACAGAGTGCGTCCCCTGGTTGCGAAATGCGGAACTAACAGATTGTGCAAAAGGGTAAAGTGATTTGAAAAGAATATTAAACGAAACCCTCTGTGTGATCTGTGATCACACTTACCCACTTGTTTATATTTTAGGTAGATTTCGTATGAAATACTACCTATTGGGATCGTTCCTATGTTGGAATTTCTGAAAAATTTTTGCAGATCTACACCGATCATGACCCCTAGAACCCAAAACCACCCTCAGTAAAAAACTTTATATATATATATATCTATCTGTCTATCTATCTATCTATCTATCTATCTATCTATCTATCTATATATATCACTTTCTTCTGGACACGATAACTTTCGTAATTCTGCACCAATCTCTTCCAAACTGATACATAAAATCAATGGGCATAAAATCTCGGTCAAGTTCGTTAATGGGCAAAATCGGACCAAGGGGAGGGAAATAGGGAGGGGTTTTGTGAAAACAGAAAACCCCCCATACCTTCTTAATTTTTGTACATATCAAATCAGTTTAAAGTTTTTATTACTTCTAAAAATAGGGCCAAAAATTTATGTATCACAGATTTTTGATAAAGTTAAAAATGGGCTCAAGGGGCGCAAAAAATAGGGTTTTTGGAAGAAAAAAAATCATAACTTCGTCAATTCTCAAGATATCAAATTCAATTAATTTTATTATAAATCTCCTTAACATTATCTAAAACTTTTATATTCACAAGTTTTTGATAGGAGTAATTCGTACCGCAAAATAAAATTAAAAACGAAAACAAAAAGGGCGTTTGAAGAAGAAAAAAATCCATAACTTCGTCAATTCTCAAGATATCAAATCCAATTAATTTTATCATGAATCTCCTTAACATTATCTACAACTTTTATATTCACAAGTTTTTGATAGGACCAATTCGTACCGCAAAAAATATTAAAAACGAAAACAAAAAGGTGGTTTGAAGAAGAAAAAAATCCATAACTCCGTCAATTCAAAAGATATAAAATCCCCATGAATTTATCATATATCTTCTTAATATTGTATACAACATCTATATAGACACGTTTTGGATAGGGCCAATTCTTAGAGCAAAAACAAATTAAAAATACATACCGGTTGAAGTAAAAAATCATCTAAGTAAGGGTGTTTTCAAATCCAAACTGCTTATTTTCTGACTCATTTTACAATTCATTTTTGCTCTCAAAGGCTTCCAATTGGTACGTTTTCTTACTCAGAAACTATATAATGTACCGTAATGGTCGATTTTCTGATAGGGGCAGAATATATTTTTTTAAATGCTGTTAAAAAGGGCATTTTGAACCGAATTTACCGAAGCGGATTGTGTTGGAAAAATCATTGTATTAAGGATGCGCTTAAATCCAAACTGCTTTTTTTCTGACTGGTTTTTAAATTCATTTTTGCTCTCAAACGCATTTAATTGGTAGATTCGCTTATTCAGAAACTATATAATGTACCGTAATAATCGATTTTTAGATAGAGGCAGAATATATTTCAAAAAATGATGTCAAAGTGGGCATTTTGAACGGAATTTCCCGAAGCGATTGTGTTAGAAACGAAAAATATTGTCCTTCTGAGAAAATAATTGTTTATATATCAAGTTTTAATTAATTGAACAACAACAAAAAAAAACCCAGGTCGCTTATAAATCTCTTCAAAAATCACGTCAGCAAGTTTCATATTTTTTTTAAATTAAAAATGAATCTGGAATTATGCCAGAAAATTTCGAGTTGTTGAGCATGGAAAAGTATTTTTTGAATACCGCCCTAACATGATTCTGATAAAACCAGCTATTATATGAAAATGAAATAAAAATTCGTCAAGAGCGGCCAGATAAAATTGTTAAAGTGGATTTATCTATAATCATGATTTAGTTTTTGTTTGTGAAATTAGTATATTTGACTTCGAAATCTACCTCTGCCTGTAGGCCGGGCCGGCAGGGATTTTTTTTCTAATGAGTTTAAAGGTCAAAATTTTAAACGAAAAATGAATTTTCTTTTCAAAATAGCGCAATTTTCTTATTTAAAAAAAATTTTAAACTGTGCCATTGACACTTAGCTACAACTTTATTTTACTATTAGAAACTGAGATTTTAATAATTGTTTATTTCTAAAGGAAGTTACAATGCTGCTCCTCGAACCCGGATTTTTTAGTACAGGTAAACGCGATTGAACAATGTCAAAAAACTAGATCGTTAAATATGATAAAAGATTATGTCTATAATTGAAAAACTATCCAAATTCCTTTAAACGGCCCTGTATATGACCTATAGATTAGTATGTGGTCATTCTCACAATCTTTTGACTTTCACTGCAAATAGAAGCGTCTTAAATTTAGACACATATGTGACTGAAAAAGAATTTTAGACACTTAAGTGTCTTAATCTGAAAATTAAGACACTATAGATGTCTTAATTTAAGATACATAAGCGTCTTACTATGACCATGGTGTAAACGAACTGAGAATAATGTCTAAAATATCCGCAAACGTCTTATTTTAAGACACTTCATTGCTTTAAACGTGTCTTAATTTAAGATGTTTTGATTCTTCCGACGCAATAACCACCAGGGGGCACTAGCACTCCCAGTTGCGCATGCGTTTTAGATGTCTTCGTTCGAAGTGGTATACGTTGTAATTCAAACAAAGTTTGTTTTTATGTACGCGTGTATTTTAATTCGTTTTTTGCGAAATGTGAAGTACTGTGATTTTAATTCGTATTAACTTGGAGTATTTATTTATTGAATACATACATCTGACGTGTGTGCTCGACATCAAATGTTTCTTAGAAGCTGTCGTCGATACAAGGGCGGGATAGACACAGAACAGAAGTAGACGACGGTTGAAGATTACACCCGGAAATTCTACAAAGCGTGTGCAATGGGCTTAGTGTTAACTCGTATCAATTTATATCAATAATATTGTGTTATTCATCTTCGTCCTGTCGAAGCTGGCAAAAAAAAAGAAACTTTTGTCTGGCGGGTCCTGTTTTTAGGATGAAACATCTCATTCTTTAAATATGGCTAGTCGGATGTATTATGGGATTACCTTTTAAACTGATGAAAGTCTTTCTCCCTCACTGTGGTTGTGGTAGTTTTTAAAATTTCAAATCGAGGGATATTTCTTACCTCCTGCAGCAACTCAAGTAAGTTTCTTTATAGTAGTAAAATTAGTGTATTTTATGATTTTATTTATTGTACTAAACAAAATCCTGCATGAAATTTAATTAGTTTTGAATCTGTTCGCAAAAAACCCCACTAATTCTAGAAGTATATATTTTTAAACTTATGACGTTCTTTTTTATTACGAATTATATATTCAATGTCAGTTCTTAGTGTCAATGGATAATTTTTATCTCGCAGTAAATGACGGCCACAAGGAAGTAAAGAAAAAAAAACTTTGAAAGATGACCTAATGCTTTCTTACTTCCTGGCATAAAACCGCAGATTAAAAAAAGATAAATAAAGTAAATGAGACTGGTCTATTATATGAAGCTGCCTGTAAAAATATACATATGTATTTCATTTGCAATCAACTCTAATACTGATTTTTTTATTATTTTTAATAAAAAAGTAATTTGAAATTTATAATGGGAAAAAGTAAAAACCTCTAACTAGATTTCGTATTTAAAATTGTGGTAACTTTATTTATATGCACTTATACGAAAAATACAAAAATGACAGATGTTACTGTATATATTTAAGACGAAAGAAGTTTGGAAATCATAAGTTATTTTTTCCTCATGTTTATAATATAGAATATGTACTTATTTGTTTTTATTGATAGTTGAATAGCTTTTGTGAGTACCCTCTGATCTACATAAAAACTTGCCCATGTGGAAATATAAATTTTTTAAAAACATAATTTTTAAATAAGTATTTTCATTTTTTTTTTTGGGGGGGGGGGGGATTTTGCATGAATTTTTGTAAAGCTGATATCTTAAATCTTGCACTGATTATAATGAAAGTTTTGAACTTTTAGAGTAGGACAAGTTTAAAAACGCAAATATATTTAACAAAATACCAAAGTCATTTTTTCCCCAATGTTATTAAAGTAGAATATTTATTTATTTATTTTCATTATTCATAGTTAAATGGCTGTTGTGATTATCAAGTGATGTATATGTAAAATTGCCTATGTGGCAATATATTTTTTTATATTTTCATTTTTTTTTCTTGGGGGATTTTTGCAATTTTCGTACATCTGATATTTTAAATCTTTTTCCACATTCAACCGAGTATAATAAATATTTTGAACTTTTAGAGTAGGACAATGATTATAAAATATATATATATATTTATCTATGTACCTTAAAAGCCCTTAATAGCGAACACTTCGGGACCGCGGAATTTGTCCGATAATTGGAGATGTCTACTTTTTTGAGGTAAAAATATACAAATATGTATGTCTGCTGATTAAAAAAGTATTCGTTAAATAGAGGTGTTCGCTATTCGAGAATGTCCATTAACCTCCACAACGGATACTCCCGAATACCGGACATCTCAATTTAGACAACTATAATGCAGGGTTGCGTTTTTTGCAAAAGTACTTCTTGATTAAAGGAAGGGCAAACTGGGAAGTGCCCCGTCCCCCTACGACTGTAGTGCCCCCAAATTTGATGTGCAATATTTGTAAAGCTTATATTTTAAATCTGTTTCGAAATTGTACTGATTATAATCAATATTTTGAACTTTTAAAGTAAAATAAGGTTAAAAACAAAATAAATTAAAAAAAATCTAATATTTAGATAAATATTTTTTGTTTTTTAATCTTGTTCTACTCCTGAAGTTCAAGATATTGATTATAATCAGTACAATGTCGTAAAAGATTTAAATTATCAACGTAACGAAAATTGTATACCAAAACTGAGAGCACCAAAAAAATCAGGCTGTATTGGGGGGGGGGGCAGGACCACAGCCAAATATTTTTCCAGTATTCAACGTGGTCAAACATGGCTACGTATGATGCTTACAAAAAAAATGGATGCGATTCAGACGTTTGAAGTGTCTGAAATTCAGACGCAAAAAGTGTCTGAAAAAATTCAGACATTTTAAAATGTCTGAAAATTGAACACTCCATTTCAGACACTTAAGTGTCTGAATTTCAGACATTTTAATTTAGAGTGTTCATGTCCCTGAATAATTATTTTTTATTTAATACACTTTTTTACGTTTTTTTTACTTCATATACTGGGGAACATCCCATTGCATGATTGCATAACAATATTAATGAGATAAATAAGTTTTGGACGATGTTGGGTGTCCAAATACCAGGAAAACTCCTATACCGTCCCGTGTCCCTGATGCTGATTTTTAAGTTTGGAGCTGTCTGGATAAAATTGTTTCAATAAAAATAATTCAATGTAATATTTTTCTGAAACTGGAACTATTGTTTTATATAAATATGTAGCTAAAAATTAACCTGCACACATTTTTAGAGTTGTTATTATTTTCTAAACTCTGTCCCTGGGTTTTTATATTCCTTACCATCCCTCTTCTAAAATTATACAGAAAATCATTTCAGATGCAGCCACAGAATTTTTTTCAAGTTTTTTCTCATGCAGAAGTATGCTAGAGAAATAATGTCTAAAATTCTTTGGCAGGAAATTTACTATAGAATTTAAATCAGCATTTAAATATCAATTTCAAGCATCGTGGCTTTATTGGTAGTCTTACCGTCCCAAAAGTTTATTACTGCACTTTTCGAGGTAAATTAAAAAAAAAAATTAATCCAATGTTAACAACTGTTTTTAAAAATCAATGAACATTGTGGCTATCACTTAGTCTTAACATGATTTTCCTAAAAATAGGTGGTAATTTTCCTTACCGTTGCATCCTTACCGTCCCTTTTTTTTACCATTTCGTCCCTTTTTTCCAATACCATCCCCTTTTTTTACCTTACCGTCCCTTCTTTAACACCCCTTTAAGACAATGCTATACAAAAATTCTGTATTAAAAGTACTACATTGTTATTATTTCTTATTTGAATGTCCTGTGGGTACTATGCAAATTCATTATAAGTAAAAATTTAGAAGAAAATAAAAAGTTATAGGGGTAAAATGGTAAGGAAAATTAAACTCGCAAGTTTAACTTAAACCCCAGTTAAATAAAAAAATTTTCGCTGCTGACCATTTTTTCTTTATTTTGATTCATTAAGACATTCTATCAGATTAAAATGTTATTTTAGCACGTTTAATTTCGCCAGATTTTTTTCCCCCAAAGTCAAAAGTTTGTGAGAATGCCCCATATATACTACGTGGTATGCAAAAATTTAATTCAATTAAGAAACGCATAACGCAGTTGAAAATTTCCTTTCACCAAATTCCGCCAATAAGCGGAAGTGTATTCGATATATTCCGAGCAGTCTGTATATGATCTATAGAATTTATACACTCTGAGTAACTTGCAAATAAAATAAATATATTGAGTCGTTCGGATAGTCGTGTCTGTTTGGGAAAATGAATTCGTACCGGAAAATTCTATCATTTAATTATTAGACATTGATTCCGACGTCTAATAATTACCGGGAAAAATTTTGCGGTACGAATTGATTTTTCCAAACAGACACAACTTTCCGAACGACCCAATAAATTAAAAAAAACTTACCTTCATTAAAATTCACAAAAATGTAGAAATGTTTTTTTTAAATGCGCTAAAAAGTAGAAATGGGAATTTCGCCAAACTAACAAGCTACCGTCAAGTTGGCTTCATATATGGCAACTTATTTTTGTTTCCAAATATGGTTCCAAGTTCGCCAAAAATTGACACTATTGTGCTAACCCTGCCATTAGTACTTTTCAACAAATACTCATTGTAGAAGCTGACACTGATTTCTCCAAAGGAAATCAACATTTCCTCATCGTTGCCCCCTTATGGATCGAATTTTTTAAAAAATCAATGTACAATTCCTGTATTGCCCTCAGGAATAGATATATATTCCAAATTTCAAAGTTCAATGAAAACAAGAATTGAAGTGGGAGAAAAATTAATCAGAAGATTTGACTGCCGCATACAAACAGAATTGTAAACTTAAACAAAGCATGTAACAAACAGAAATATAAGTTAAAAGAAAGGATTTAAAAAACAGAATTATAAGTTAACAGAAAGCAACCCCTTAAGCCAAAATGTTCTTTTTTGAATTCACAGCCTGGACGCTTTTTCACTCGGCAAATTTTCAAATTATGTGATGCCCTTACCAATCAGTATGATTTATTTAAAAATAATTAATAAATTATATGGTATTTGCAGCTAATTTTTTAATTATTCATCTGTTTTTAAAATCATATTTATTATTATTATTAAACCAAAAACTAGTTGGATGTGCCAATTCCAGAACTTTCTTCTATTTCATATATTTTAATATTTTAAAATGTTGTTACGAATGTCAATATTTCATTCTTAGTTCAATACTGTATCAACTTTGACTTTCATCTTAAATTTCTGCTTCATTCAATTAATCGGAATAAAAACGAGTTAATCTCGATCATGATATTTATTAATATCACGAATAGTCGACTTATCAGGATGGAAAGCTCCCGTTGATTCACGAGCCACTGGTGTACAATAGCGCTACGAAAAATTAAGTAGATTACACAAAAATCGCTATTACAGCGACCCCTTCCGGCGGAAATTTTCCACATTCAGGGAGGACCTTCTTGCCACGGCCAAAAACATACACAAAAAAATTGGTTCAATTCTATGCATAACTTCATACACATTCCGAAGGTACAATATTGAAAATGGCACAAAAAATCGCTATTACAGCGGCCCCTTACGGCTTAATTTTTCCAAATTCATAGAGGACGTTCTTGCTATGACCAAAAACGTACATAAACTAATTGGATGTGCCAATCCTAAAACTTTCTTCTATCTCATATATTTTAATATTTCAAAAGTCAATATTTCATTTATTAGTTCAGTGCTATATCAACTTTGACTTTCATCTTAAATTTCTGCTTCAGTCAGTTAATCGGAGTAAAAACGAGTTAATCTCCATCATGATATTTATTAAAATCAATAGTTTTCCGTTATTCTGTTGTATAGCAGCTGTTCGCGAATAGCCAGCTTATCAGGATGTGAAGTTCCCGTCACTTCACAAGCCGCCGGTGTATAATAGAACTACGAAATTTGAAGAAAATTACACAAAAATCGCTATTATAGTGCCCCCTTGCGGCAGAATATTTCCTAATTCACGGAGGACCTAAAAATTTGGTTCAATTCTATGCATAACTTCATGCACTTTTCGATGGTACAATATTGAA
This sequence comes from Maratus speciosus, assembly GCA_963932465.1. NCBI lineage: Eukaryota > Metazoa > Arthropoda > Arachnida > Araneae > Salticidae > Maratus > Maratus speciosus. The sequence goes on along the minus strand of OZ010797.1, from coordinate 331,424,137 downwards.
AATTGCACCAAAATAGCTATTACAGCGCCCGCTTTCGGCGGAATTTTTCCAAATGCAAGGAGGACTTTCTTTCCTTAGCCAAAATCATACACAAAAAATTTGGTTCAATTCTATGCATAACTTCATACACTTTTTGATGGTACAATGTTGAAAATGGTATAAAAATCGCTATTACAGTGCCCACTTTCGGCGGAATTTTACCAAATGCAGGAGACCTTCTTGCCTTAACCAAAAGCATACACAAAAAAATTGGTTCAGTTCTATGTATAACTTCATACACTTTTTGATGGTATATTGACAAAAGACACACGGACAGACGAACGCACGGATAGACAGATATTTTCTATAAACATGTTTTTGGGATCTCTGACTCCTAAAACGTGTAAATCCGTCAAAAACCGGAAGTCTAAAAAATTTCGATTACAATATTTTCTTCTACTGAAGATAGAAGAAAGTAATAATAAGAACGAAAAATCATGCGTTCAGCATAGATTATGTGACACTTTCCAACACATTCAGAATATGCTATCAAAACTTCACGGTTTATTAAGATATAATATGATGTCTAAATGAACAATTATTTAGACTCATAACACATATGAAAACCCAATTTCCGCTATTGCAATCAATAGTCGGAAAAATATCATTTTTTTTTTTAAAGTGTGCAGCCCTCTATATGATCTATGGATTTATATGTATACTACATAGTATGCTAAAAGTTAGTTCAGTTAAACAAATAGTACAGTTGAAAATTTCCATTCAGAAATTTCCGTGAATACAAAAATGTACTTGATCAGGGACTTGATCACCCAACCGGAGCGCCCACCAAATTTGGCATAGGCCATATGCTCCGGAGGAGAATCCCCTCCACCACCAAACGAAAAAATTACAAGACAAGTTAACAGACGAACTTCACAAACGAAGTTTCGGCTTGACGACATTCTATATATAACAGATAAAAAGTTCTTGATTCTAGCAAAGTCCACAAGTTCGTAAAAAGTAATAACGAAATAAAAAAGTCAGTTACTTTAACTGTGAACTAACACATACATGGCAAAACAACAAATGTGCACCACCGGAGACAGAAAAAGTCATCCTTTGGAAACATCTACCACCGTATGTAAGGGCTACAAACTATAAATGTATATGTTAAGAAACAGAATCCTAGTCTATTGAATCCAAACTGTTAATCCTGTTGACTAACCAAAATAAATAGTAAAATTCTCTACCAGCACTAATAATCTGTAGAACATCAATCCGGAAAACTTGAAGAAACTTGATGAGGATTAAAAACACAAGTCCATAAGAGAGAAATGTCCTTGAATGAGAAATGTCCATAAAAAAGAAATGTCCCGTAAAAACAAAAGTTTATTAAAAAAGTCTCTAAAATTGATTGTCCATTAAAAGAGAAATGTCCAGTTTTAACATTGTTCATGACAGGATTCAATAGTTTTGTTAAACACAGTAGTTTAGAGATTACTAAACTTAAGCACCCAGCTTGAGCACTAATTAAAAAAAAAAAAAACACCATAGCCACAAATCAAGCTGTAACCAGAGGAGCAACACTTTAAAAATATATAAAAAATAAATGAGCTGTAAATCAAAAAGAATACTTTATGAATGAAAATGCCTTGTTTAAGCTATTGTAAATCTTTTTAAGTTTACCATAATTGGATCTCGAATTGAGGATGTTGCAAATGTTCCATTCCACCGATCTGTTTCGATGGAAATAAAAATGAGTATCTGAGACCTGGCAACTATCAAAAAGATAATGACGTACATCACCCCTTCTATGACAAAGACATCTGTCCTATCTTATATAAATAGGTTGGGAATGCACCATGAGAAGAATAAAAGTATGCACAGATTTGTGAATAGCAAAGATAATCTCTATTTACATGTCTTAATAAACTGAAGGCGTCCCTACCCTTGTTTCTATTATCCCAATGATGCTGCCAGTCAGAAATAATCTTCCTTGTCAAAGCCGAATTAAGGTAACTTATAGGTATAGGTATGTCTTCTTCTTTATCAAAAATTCCATCCATAATCACAGATTTTGCCAGGTAGTCTGCTCTTTCATTCCCCTGTATACCAACATGGGCCTTCACCCAGCCTATATGGATAACTTTTTTATTCAATAAACGTAAGTTAGTTAAAAATTTTCAACAACAAGGAATCTGTAGGAAATAATCTCTGAAGAGCGCTGTAAGATGATAAGCTATCAGTGTATAGATGGAAAACTTTAAAAAGCTGTAGATCTGCACCAGTCAATTGCTTCTGAAATTGCCACCAATTCGGCTTGATAAACTGAATTAAATGACCGAAGTTTAACTCTGAAATCAAATATAAAAGCTTCATGATAATAAACTGTAAAGGCAGCCTCAACACCCTCATTCATCTTTGACCCATCAGTGAAAATTACTGGATGGTTATAGATAGGAACCGAGTCAATCACTGGTCTTACAAAGTTGATATGATGTGAATAACAAAAATACGGATAATTATATGACTTAATTTTGTTCATCAACTTACTAGAATTCACCAAGATATCATTAATTTCCATGGAAGAATTACCATGTATCACATTATATTTTAGTGAAGAAGCCGAGAGTTCCAGATGAAAAGGAGGCGTGCCTGCTAACACACAAAGTGCATCCGTTGATGTTGTACGATAAGATCTTATTATTGAAAGTAAACACATTCGTTGGCAAGATGATAACCTTTGTAGACCATGGCACTTCAAATCATTATACCAGACTTCGTGACCATAACTAATTTGTTTCTTAAGAACGTTCAAGTACCAAATCTTCGTAAATTCAATAGAAAGACCTTGATCCCTTATCCGAGGTATTTCTTATCCTTGATCCCTTATACGAAAATGTACTTGAGAACTTTTGTGTTGCCCTGTATATTTTATAGAATTTATGCACACCAAGTAATATTTAAAAAAATAGTTCAATTTAAAGCGTGTGCCACAAGTAAAAACGCATTTCCAGAAATCATTGTTCATAGACTTTAATAGTTCAATTTCTTCAGTAGCCAAATTATTTTGTGTCCCTGTAAATGAACGATAAATTCTATGCACACCCTATTCTACAGTAAGCGCCGTATAGCACACCTCAGTCATATATACAAATTTCAGTATGTTTAAAATTGTGTAACATCCCTAAAATACTCCGTAGACGATTTTTGCTTATAGACCGTAATGTAACTGAATTCTTTTGAGTGTCTCTGTAAATGCTATACATTTCATTTTCAATACCTTAAATGCCATAATGATACCCAGTAACATCCAAGAATTTCAGGGCAATCGGACTATATTTACACGAGTTAGACCAGGGCGTACTGACAGACAAACAGACAAACCTGATTCATAAACATTTTTGAACTTTGTCGGAAAGTGTTACAAATGTTAACATTATAAAAAAAATCCTCCATTAAATTAGTAAATCTGAAAACGTATCTATTTCAAGAAGCCTTAAATAAATTTACGAGAATGCCTACCTTATTTTCTTCGTCGGCAAGAAATAATTCCGGTTATGTCTTTTAAAGTTAATTTGAATTTAATTATACTTAGAAAACGGAAATAGAATGACTTTTGTTATTGATACTCCTATAAATTTTGGCCGCGTATTCATCCTTATGTACTTTCCAACAAAAAATTGAAAGTGGTTTAATTTCATTTCCTTTTAATGGAAGTTCAGAAAAAACTTTTGTGACTTGTTAAAATTTTTTATTCGTTTAGCATGGATTAAATTATCTACTTAGGTGTCCCCGCAGCTGAAAAAGTTTTCTTTAAAATCAGATTATGTACTCTTAAAAATGGTATTTATATATAAAAGAAACGATATACAGGGTGATTCTAAGTTCATGGTACAAAATTTAAGGGTTCGTACATGACATTGTAACAATCATTTATTGTGTAGAAATGTATGGGCGCAACTGACGCTCTGAGGAACAAACACCAGTGGGCCATTTTGGCCCTTTTTAGGTACGTTCGTAATTATATAAACGAGTTCCAACCCGTCGAAATTCGACGTACTAAAATGTTTGAAAGGAACTGTCAGATCGAAATTATAATAAACCTACAAAAATAATTGCAACAAAAAAATCATCTTACATTGGTTGTCTAACTCTTAAAACAAATAATATTTAAAACCCAAAATTACCAAAATATTATTTCTACAAACTTCAACTGCTTAAATTATTGAAAATTTAAACTGTATTAGATTACGTAATCAAGATGAGTAATTATGATGAAGTTATCGATGGAACTCTTATGTTTGTTTTTACGGGATGAAAAATCAGTAAAAAGGATTTCGCTTTGTCGCATCATAAAATTTTCCCCCATAAAATCTAAACTGTAAGTTATTTTCACATTCTCGTAATTTACATACGCACCACTCAAATTCACAATTTGAAAGTATTTTAACGCGCAAAAGAATAGATCATTAATGAATGCATTTCCAAAGTTAAAGTCACGTTTGTCCGATACAACTTTTCATGTGAATATTCGCACAAACCTTAAGTTCTAATCTTAGTACCCGCGAAAAAAAAATTCAGAAATTTGACTTTAGTTGTCATAGTATTCGCCATTTATAGTATTGGTCAAATATTTAGTTTTATCAAAAAAAAAATGATCGTTTTGTTTTAAATATATCATTTTTACTCAATGAATCATTTTGCCGAACGCCTCAAACTCATTTATCAGCGTAATGTAAAAATATTAAAATGTAGCATTTATGAAGAAGAATGCGTGTTTTATTTAATGTCTGACATCATTTTCTGTTCAAAAATTATAAAAAAGTTACTTTTATTTGTAATGTGAAAATGGCATCAATAAGGATATAATGAATAAAAATAATAAACCATGAATATTTTCCCTTTACTTTCAATATAAATGGAGTACTTCAGTTGCCACAATTACAAAATTTGTATTAAAAACTACAAAAAAATTAATATCTCAAAAACAAATTGAGATACAGCTTTCAAAGAAATAGTATTTAAAAGAGAATTTTTTTCCTTATACGATGGTGTAAAAAGTTAAAATGTGTGATGCATAGAAGTTTAAAAATTTGCAGTAGAGAAAATGCAAAACCAAAATTTTATTTCAAATTTCGAAGTGGTGCCATTCGCAAAATGACGTATGCGTTACGCACAGATGTGTTTGTCCTTTATAATATAGATACCTAGCACCTATAGTCGTCATTCAGTCCGTCCGTCTGTCCGTCGGCATATAACAGCGGAAAAACTACAGAGCCCAACCGAATAGTTTGAAATTTAAAATATACAATTGTTGCGCAATTTTGTCGAGTCATTTCAAATTTGATGAAAATCGGATGTATAGTTTAATTACAGGGACAGTCAAAAGTTTTCCGTTACATTACGGCTAATGGAAAAAAAGTTATTCAAGTGCATTTTAATGATGTTATAGCCTTTCGAACAGAATGAAATTGATAGGCACTTATGAAGTGCACTAAAATATACACTTAGTACAATGTGCGGTGCAAAAAATATTTATAAAACTAGTTATAGTACGAACGCACCTCATTTGCCACGTTTGACGAGTAATTTCCAACTTGTTTCTAATTAAAAATTTTTCATTCATACCAGAAAATTCCTATACTATTTTTTCTTCATTTAAAACAGACATTTCATGATTACATAAACGAAAAATTCTTCATTAAAAATTTCCGGTATGAAATCGAAATTTTTGAAAAAAAAAAACAAAACAAACTCCATTTCTATTTTTTCATGTATTTCATGTATTTGACAGATTTGCCAGTTCTGCGTTTTTTTTTAATTAAAAAATTTCAATTTCATACCGGAAGTTTCCTAAGAAGAATTTTTTCTTTATATAATCATGAAATGTCTCTCTTAAATAAAGAAAAGTATAGCATAGGAATTTTCTGGTATGATAAGAAATTTTGAAATAAAAAAAGGGCCTATTCGGTCCTCTGGTGTTTATACCTCAACGCGTCACTTGTGCCCATACATTCCTATACAATAAATGACTGTTACAGTGTCCTGTACCAACCCTTAAAGTTCGTACCCTGAACTTAGAATCAGCCTGTATACCTCTATTTCAGAGCTTTAATTTATTTTGTCTAATTTATTTAAGTTTTTTTTCTATGAAAACTAAATACAAGCTATAAATTAAAATCTTAATACAATAAAATAATGTTTGAATGCATAAAGCTAGAATTGTGAAAAAATTGTTTAACCCTTAAATGAGCAATTTTTTATTTTGTTTCGAAAAACTTATATATAATTCTCTGAAAGGTTTATTACACAGGAAATATAATGAAAAAAAATCAGAGATATATTTTTCATATAATACGTCAATCTTTTCTTCTGTTGCACATTTGAAATAAAAGTAAAAACTACTGTCATGTGGCTGTTTTACGCTAAAATATTGCAAATTAGTAAATATTAGTAATAAGTATGTCTGCAAATATCTTAATTTATATAATTATTTATTTTATAAAACTTAACCTTTAACCCTTTAATTCCCATGATAGAATACGTTCTAGAAATTACGTAGTTCAGAGAACCTGACGTTCCACCAGAAAGTTCCAATGGTTAATTTCGCTTTATTTCAATACGGAATGTCTGTTATTAATTAAAGCAAATATTGTTATTTTAATCTTCTGGTGTGAATTAGGTACATACGAATAAAAAAATCTATTAAATTCAAAACACTGTGCTTTGCATATATACAAAGCTGCGCACTAAAGGGTTAAGTACCTACAGTATTACTTACAGTATAACGATTATACTCTGCCATATGAGAGTGTCTTTAGCACTCCTAGTGTCGAAATTTGAAAGTTCGATCCCACTCTCGAAAATTATGAGAGATAATGAAAAAAATGTCAACTAAAAGGGTAGAGCGTCATCGATGCAACGTAAAATGATATCTTACATGTAAAAATGACTTTTTATAATTAAGGAACAATTTATTTTAATCCTCTGAGCGTCTGAAATCTTTTTTGCATTTACGTATACTAATAATAATAAAAAAGATGTTTGTGTGGAGACGTACCTGTGTATGAGCTATGATTAGGAAAATCTATCACACGTAGAAGTCTGTAAATTTGTTACTGGTTAGATGAAGAGAGCCCGAAATATACCCGAAGCTCAGATTTTGTATAGTTAATAAACGAGAAATTTGTTATTTTATAATTTAACGGAAAGATTCGCGCATTTACCCGATTTTCCAAGTTTGCCGACGGTTTTGTCTCACTAATAAAATCAAGCAAAATTTAATCTTTTGACCGAGATAATACATTTTGTCTTCTTTCTAATAAAGTTTATTTGGAATGCAGGCTACGATTTGAAAACTTTTTAAAGTACCCATTTTGCGAAAATTAGAAGTTATTTATCAATTAATATCTATTATCTTATCCATCCAAGCTTATACGAGGATAACGCTGAAAATTTTGAGGCAGGAACAGACGAAATGCACCAAAGAACAACAACAACAAAAATATCGGATATGTAAATTTGAACTCTTATATGTCCGCAGACGATAATTTGCGATAAAAATTGCAATTTGGCTATCGTAGAATAAATTGTAATATAAGAGAAAACGGAGTTGACGCAAGAGCATTATCGAGCTATGATTTTCTATAATTTTAAAGTGGTGCTAAATCAAGAAGAACGCCATCAGCGTCTACAATTAGCATATGGAAATGAATTCTCCTGATCTTGCTGTGTGTGACTTTTGGCTATTTTTTCATTAAAAAAAAAAAAAAAAAAAATCTACCTGGGTGTCGCACAGTGGAGCAAAATCCCAAAAAGCTGGCCAAAAGTCGAAAAACAAAGTTACTATTTAGGAAATTTTGACTATGCAGATGGCAAGTATAATGTTTGGAGGGTCAGAATCTATATTTAGAAAAAAGTTTTCGTTTTGCGTTGGCAATCTCTATAATTTCAAAAGTGACGCTTGGAGGATTATCATATGAGGCGAACAAAAAGAGCAAAACAATGGTTCTTCTAAACACGTGCTACATTTTTTCATATCATCCGATTTTAATGCTTTAAAATGGATTCACACGATGATAGTGTGTACTTTTTTTGCACATGTTACAAAAATTATAATAAGTACATAAAAATTAATAATTTCATGATTATTTTTGATAAAAAAATTAAAAAAAAATTATTTTTTTGTTTTTAAACATCAAAAAGTTTATAAGTTCCACCGTGTTCCGCAACGACATATAATGGAAACAATAGCCTGAACTATTATCTAATGAATCATGGAAAAACCAGCTGCCATAAACTACCATTCTGCATTTCGTGCAGGTTTTTGCAACCACAAGTAAAAATATCACTTTTTTAGTCGCTTCAGAAGCTATGACATTTATTATTTTTCACAGTAATTTAGCTGGCAAACATTTTTGAAATTTTTAGATTATTCAGTTTTGTGATAGATTATTATGTATTATATTACAAATAAGTGTTATAAGCATAAAGGAATTTAATAAGCAAGATTAGTAACAAAAAACAGAAAATAATTCTCCATCATCGATACAATAGAAATACATTTTCTTATCTTTATAGACAATAATTTTGTGTATTCTATCGTAATTAGAAGAATTACCTTATCAATTGCAATCTTTGCTAGATCATACTGGTGAACGTATTTTATTAATCCAAACGGAAATTATTAAGAATCTGACTTCCGAGAACATTAGCAATCTAAATTTGATTTTCAAGTGGGGATGTGATAGTACATCTGGTCAAAGTACTTTTAAACAAAAATTTAGCATTGACGATAGTAGAAATTAAGTTCAAATAGCTTTTTCACGTCTCTAGTGCTACTAGAACTTAAGTGTTGCGAAAAATTCAGAAATCGTTATCTGGAAAAATTCGAGATCTTCATCTCCTCGATTTTTTAGGGTCATCAGAATCCACTTTTTGCACGAAAATACGGAAGCTACTGTCAGTGAAATGGATTATATTACAGATCAGGAGAGTAAATTTATTCCTTTTAAAACAATCACTGATAGAAAATAAGTAGGCGTTAATTACAAACTAGCTTTAACGATGATTGATTGTAAAATTTTTAATGTCATTTCTAGTAATTTGTCAACTCAACGTTGATACCTATATCAGTCAAACTATTTTCAAACTAAAAGTGAATGAGAATCATTTGCAATTCGGGATGTCCACGTCACATGCCTGTATAAAATCTTTTGAGTGTACCTTGCATTTGGCATACAAACGGGATATAAAGGAATGGCAAGTGCACACTCCTGACGAGAAGAAAAAAAAATTACAAAACAAAATTTACAAAAAATATTTCGTTTACAATTAGGACTTCTCGCCGATAAATCAAAGCTCGGATTTGGAAGCAGAAATGCTTAAAATACAGCTCGTCGATTCTTTGAAAACGCAACTTCATCTTCTTCCATAAGGAGCGTAGACGAAGATTTGACCAAACGATTCCACGTCATATTATAAGTAATTTCTTAACATTCATTTGATCAATTTCTTAGATTATTGCTCACAAACAGCTTGTAAATTCGTCGAATTGTATTCCTAGTTCTATATGCCAACTTCAGTGCACAAACTACTTATTCATGGCACAGAAATAATAGCTTCCTCATTATTGCCTGATGGGCAAATCTCGGGAGACGCTCAAGAATCGTGCAACAAATTGACCAAAAGGTATCGAGACGATTTCTTCCTAAAATGCAGTAGGACGTAAACAATGGAAGATTTCTTTGCGGCTTTTAATGTTATTACATCCCTTCATTTCAAGCTTACGTAAATCATCAGTGAAGAAACTAATATCCTTGCACCTAGAGGCACAGAAACTTCTGTAAAATATTTCGACACCTCCCCTTCTGCAGAGTCTACTTAGTATACTACAGATTATTCAGAAGATGAATTTTAGAATATCCTTTCGTTTTATTTTAATAATATACAGAAATTAAACCTTGTAGTATTTTACTTTTCATTAATGTACTTAATTGCATTTCATAAATAAAGATTCATTGTTTAATTTCGATTAAAAACATCTTAGTTCCTTGAAAACACCTTGTAACGTTTAGCCTCGAAACTTTTTAATTTCGAAACTCGAAATATTTTATTTAAATCTAATTGTTTTTATTTTTAATTCGCCATTTTAAAAAAATTTAATTTTTGAATCGTACTTAGTATCTTCAAAAGAAACTGTATTCAAAATTTCATAGAAGTTGAATAACTTTCAAAGCATTTTAATTTTAAGTCCGCCATATTGGTTCGGCATTTTGTATTTTGGAATTTTAATTTTAGATTCGAGATCAGAATCCTGAAAAACACCTGTGTACGAAATTTCGTGGCATTTAAATTACATTTTCATATTTTGGCCAGCTTTTCGGGATTTTGCCCCACTGTGCGTCGTTTCCATTCCGAAGATGAGATTACCGAGGCTATAAAAGGATATTTTTCATCTATTCCACAAAATGGATGGCTTGAGGCATTTAATCTTTGATAAATTCCAATACAGTAGTACAGTCGTGGAAAAAAAAAGTAAACACCCTCTACTAACTCCTTAACAAATTATCGTAGAAGAAAGTTACTGGTACCGAACGATTGGAAATAAAGTCTACTTTTAAATGATGTATATAAAATTTGCTTAGGGGGGCATCTACATATTAAAACGAATCCAAACTTCATTTTTTTAATGACAATACCCAATTTTAACGAGATATTTCAAATCTTCGGTTCAAACTAGCCTAGACTCCGAATTTCAAGTCATTTGAATGATAAGTTTTTGAATTATAAACATTCAAAATTTAGCGCTTCTAATGTTAAATTCCATTTTCATATTTTTATTTATATCTCCAGAAATTATGCTCCTAATATGCTAATTTTTTGTATAGCAATAATACTAATATACCCAAACATAAATACAGTGAATTTGCAATTTTTATAATTTTATGATATGAATTATGAATTATGAAATTAATAATCGAAAAAATTATAATAGAAGTGACTATATAATAGTGAAAATATAATAGAAGTGACTAGATATTTTGAAATTTCTTCTGCTAACCTGTAATCTAGCAGGCTTCATTGACTTCTTAAGGTGCCTTGATCAAGGGGGTTAGGTTAACAATCGAGTTCCGAACTTCAATTTGGATACAGCCCTTAAAATACGCTCATTTTAAAATAATTAATTTCTCAGAAACTTATGGAACGAATTACATAAAAATTTGAATTTAGTCTAATTGAAGGGTGTAGAGTTCATTTATGCTGTCAGAATTGTGTACTGCTATTGAAAAAGCAAAGTTATGATTCGTTTTAATGTGTAGATGCCCCCCTAAGCAAATTTTATCTATATGATTTAAAAGTAGACTTTATTTCCAATCGTTCGGTACCAGTAACTTTCTTTTACGATAATTTGTTGAGGAGTTAGTGGGGGGGGGGGGGGTTACTTTTTTTTTAACGACTGTACATTGATCTTGGAGAGAACTACTTTAACACTTTTTGGTAAGTTCAGAGTTGGTAAGTTCAATTTGTACCATTTAGCTGTATCTCAAAAATTTCAATATGACCCTCGTATTCTGCACCTATGAATGGAGAAAACTTTTCAGATAAATGCCCATGTTACTTTAAAACGTATGATCGAATTCACAGATGTATTTTCGTTTGATTCAAGGTTTCTTTAGAAAAACTGACCAGTGCAGCGGGCGAAGGCTTCAAGTAGTCTATAATAATGCAAATTTCAGATGATTTAATGCTAGCCAAGTGTTTGTAAATGAGTAGTTACTATTGCATAATTCTCCCAAGATTTTTGTCAAGCTGTTTTTACATTTAGTGCGCATGCGTATGACTTTTCTTTTGGCAAAAGGTGAAATTTTGAAGGAAATTGAAAAAGAAAAAAATTCTCGAAACTATCAAAAGAAAGATGTAGTTGAAAAACAGAAGAAATAGTTGGACGGAACAAATTACGTACACCGTACGATAGGCCTAAAAACGTTAAAAAAACGTACAACTTACAGGAAAAACGTACAACCTGATAACCCTATGTTGAATCTGTGCAAAAATATTAAAACATGCAGCAAAACATAAGAAACTAATTTATTTAAATTTGGTTTCTTCCAGTGTTGAATTCAGACACTTTTCTCCAGGGGGAGGGGATTTCTTTGGCTCTGGGGGGACTTTATGGAGTTCCGGGTGAGAAATTGAAGTTTTTGACTATTTAAAACACAGAATCTCAAATCTTCCAGGGGGAGGGGGTCTCAATGCTCCCGGGTGATGCCCTCCCAGTCACCCCCTGAATTCAATACCGGTTTCCTCTTCTTCACTAAGGGGTCTTATTGACGTAAAAGAATATTTATTTGAATCTGTGTTACGTGATTTTAATTTGGGGTATGATTACCATATGACAAAACATAAAAAAAAGTCATTTTAAAATTTTAGTTATGCAAGTTTCTATCAGCGGCGATATGTTAAAAATCTAGCATGTGAAAATTTATCGAAACATTAATTTAACCATGGTCGGAGTTTAATCTGAAGATTTTAGCTAAATTTGTTCGTGGGAAGTGTGTTTAACCCATTTTATACCACATTATAAATTCATGAAAATTTCCATCTCTTAAAGCATTTTTCCTGAATTTTTGAAACTACATTAGAAGGTTTACACAATTATTTAATAAATTTTGATACGATTTTGCCAATTAGGGTAACTCTAGGATATATGACCATAGTTTTTAACGATTGAAATAAAAATTCTTAGAATGCAAATACAAGATATATCTATGCATATTTAAAATTCTCATACATGTACTCATAATATTTTATGCAAAAAATAATTAAATATTGAAAACAAAAAGTGTTAAACAACATTGAAATTAAAATAGCAGGAGGCCATCTCTTCTTAAAAAGCCGAGGAGAGATGGCCATCCAGAAGAGATGGTCATCCAATTCAAGAAAGAAAAAGTGAAGTTAAATAGCAAAAAAATTAACACATTTCATATAGTTAATCATGAAAAACCTAGCAATTTGTAAAGATGCAGTTATATGATGGAAAATGAGTGAATAAAACTCGAATAAACAAAATTTGAAGTATAATTTCAATACTTCCCTTTTCGTAAAATCTTACCGCATGTTTGGAAAAGGTCTTGATAATTTGCACACGTTTCATGGAACCACTTCAGGTACCTTATGCATTGTCTCCAGACATCCTTTTCGGATGTGATTTTATATTGTTTTGCACAACTAACACACAGTGATCCTAATCCAATTCTATTTACTCAGAAACTGTAGAATCTGATAATTAAATGCATTTCGTTTTCTTCGCTACTGGAATTGTCGTGTTTTTTTTCTTGCGTTAATTTTGGATTATTATGTTAATTTAGTTTACTAGGGGGCTCGGCCCCCTACGAGCTACGCTCGCCAACCCCCGTCCAGATTCCGCAGACTCTAAATGCACGCTAATTTGATCGGCTTTACAAAGATTTCGAAAGATTAAATTATAATTTAAAAAACAGTGGCGATCTCCCTATAAACGGATTTCTATTCATTTCTCTTTGATTGGGGAATTTTAACGCCAAATCCACTGCAGTACTACTTGATTATCCCGTCGACCAATTTCGCCAAATTATATAAATCGCCAAACCACTCGCCAAATTATACAAATTGACATCATTTTTATTTTAAATAACGAAAAACAAATAAATTAATACAACATTAATAAAAATAGAAATAAAACGTCGAAATAAAAATAACTTGATGACGTAGACACGTGTAACAACATTTCAAAATAAGCTAATATAAAAGGAATTAAGTAAACAGTCTTTGTCTCCACGTATTTTTTAAGAAAGCGAAAAGAATGTTCTTTTAAATGAGACATTTTAAATTAATCGTTTTTAATCTGACGTAATTTTGACCAAGCTATTCTTTCTCTTTTAAATATTCACGTGAAAATTCTTTTGTTAGAAATGAAATATTATTTGCGATTTCCTAACACAAGTAGTTGAAAAGATCCTCTCAATATATCAAATAAATGTCTAGCGCAATTTCTAAATTTAAACCGTTTTGCAATATTTTGTGTTCATTTTATGTAATAACTGTGATGTGACGTAAATATGACGTAATTTCTTCTATTTAAGACTTCTAACGCATGTTAATAAATTTATTATTTTACAATATCCTTCTCTTTTAAAATTCACGTGTGTACTTTTTATGACGTAATTTTTAATAAGTTCCTGCTTTTTGTACATAATTATTTAATTGTAATTCCAAATGATTTTTTCTGTTTATAATAGTCACGTGTAAATAAATTTTTAATTTGAAGCAAACATTATTGTTTGCGCTTTTTATACGTTTGGAAACAGTATAAATTAATACCATTTTCTAAAATCTCTCTATTCTAAAAAAAAGTAACTACCGCTGTCACCGCCGCCGGTTTTAAATTTTTTGTGACCGGAGGTCTTTCTTCGTTAATATTAAGAAAAATAATGCATACAAAAATATGAAAATCTGTGGTATTATACAGAAATGTTTGATAAACACGCTGATGCAGACAGTTTTCAAATCGAAGAATTATTTAAAGAGATATTTAATGCCAAAGTTGGACAAAATCGTTCCATTAAAAAAGTTTTATAGGAGCAAAAACTATACATAGGAATTTAATCATTTTTAGATCATTTTATACGTTTGAAGTTCCCGGTGTGCAGACTGTTTTCTTTTTCTTTTTAATTTGGCTAATTTTTTGAAGTTTTATTTCTATTTTAAATTCAAATTTTCAGGATTTCAAGAGATATTTTTTACAGATTTTAGAAAGTGATATTAATTTAAACTGTTGCCAACTGTATAAACAGCGGAAACAATAATGTTTGCTTCAAAAAAAAAAATATATATATATATATATATAATAAATGTAATAAATTAAAAATTTATTTACACGTGACTATTATAAACAGAAAAAAACATTTAGAATTAGAATTAAATAATTATGTACAAAAAGCAGGAACTTGTTAAAAATTACGTCATAAAAACTATAATTACACGTGAATTTTAACAGAGAAAGAAATCTGTAAAATAATAAATTTATTAACATGCGTTAGAAGTCTTAAATAGGAGAAATTACGTCATATTTACGTTACATTACAGTTATTACATAAAATGAACACCAAATAATATTGCAAAACGGTTTAAATTTAGAAATTGCGCTAGACATTTATTTGATATTTTGAGAGGATACTTTTCAACTATTTTTGTTAGGAAAGCGCAAATAATATTTCATTTCTAACACAAGTATTTTCACGTGAATATTAAAAAGAGAAAGAATAGTTTGGTCAAAATTACGTCAGATTAAAAACGAGTAATTTAAAATGTCTTATTTAAAAGAACTTCCTTTTCGCTTTGTTAAAAAATACTGGGAGACAAAGATTCTGTTTACTTAATTCCTTTTATATTAGCTTATTTTGAAATGTTTATCTTATTTTACTTAGTCAAAGACGAAAACAGCGATTGACATATGTATTTTTGGTACTACTTAGTTATCCCGTCGACCAAAAATCTATCATTCGCCAAACTATAAGATTAAATGTCAATAATGGTTGATCGTAAATGTCACATTAACTTGACTTTAAGCAAGTTACACGTGTCTACGTCATCAAGTTATTTTTATTTCGACGTTTTATTTGTATTTTTATTAATGTTGCACTAATTTATTTGTTCTTCCGTTATTTAAAATAAAAATGATGTCAATTTGTATAATTTGGCGAGTGCTTTGGCGATTTATATAATTTGGCAAAATTGATCGACGGGTTAATCAAGTAGTACCGCAGCGGATTTGGCCTTAAAATTCCCCAGTCAAAGAGAAGTGAATAGAAATCCGTTTATAGGGAGATCGCCATTGTTTTTTAAATTATAATTCAATCTTCCGAAATATTTTTAAAGCCGATCAAATTAGCGTACTTTTAGAGTCTGCGGTATCTGAACGGGGGTTGACGAGCGTAGCTCGTAGGGGGTAGAGCCCCCTAGTAATGCAAAAAATATCTCTCAAAATGCTGAAAATTTGAATTTACGATAGAAATAAAACCTCCAAAAATGAGTCAAATTAAAAAAAATTAATGCAATCTGCACACCGGCAAATTCTAACGCATAAAATGATCTAAAAAGGATTACATTCCCATGTATAGTGTTTGCTGCTATAAAACTTTTTTAATGGAACGATTTTGTCCAACTTTAGCATTAAATATCTCTTAAAATAATTTTTCGATTTGAAAACTGTCTGCATCAGCGTGTTTATCAAACATTTCTGTATAATACCACCGATTTTCATATTTTTGTACGCAATATTTTTCTTAATATTAACGAAGAAAGACCTCCTGTCACAAAAAATTCAAAACCGGCGGCGGCGGTGACAGCGGTAGTTACTTTTTTTTAGAATAGAGAGAGAGAGATTTATCAACTTTATAAATTTCTGTTATGAAAGTTTCTGACTTTTTTCAGTATTTTCTGAAACAAATAAATCGTTAAGTCTTATTACATTATTATTACTATTATTAAAATATTTATATTAGTTGAAATTTAAATAATTATATCAATTAATATATTTATAAACATAAACGTTATATATTTATTTTTAATTTAATTACATTTAGTTAAAATCATCACTCCGTATAATTTTGAAATATTGATTAAAAGTGGCCATCTCTCCTGAAATTGAATCTGATGGTCGCCCAATTTACAGCATTAATAGTCATTGTACGTCTTTGTTTTAGGCTTAGAAGTAAAGATTAGATTATATACGTGCCTTAAAAGTCCATATAGTAAAAAATATATATAATGTATGTACTGCAAAACATTCACATACCAAAGTCAAAAAAAAAATATTCAACTACTAAATTAAATAAACATTAAAATTACACTTACTTTTTATAATCGAAAAACACAACTGCACGTCGCAATAAATAATGTCGTTGAACTATTTTATACAAACAAAGTTTATGTTTCAATCTATGATCAAGTTTTGGAAATATTTAGACTGGCCATCTCTCCTCTATGGCCATCTAACGTAGAGTTACTCTAAAATTAATAAATTGAATTTGAATTTGTACGGATTTTGTGCAATATATATAAGTCCACTCAAATCTTTTATTTAGAATATTTTTTCAGTATTTTGTAAGAATTAAGAAATGGAGAAATATAATGCTCTTACAATAGAAATGTAGAAATATTTCCCATCTGAAACTTTTCTCCCACAATCTTTCCATGTCAAGAAAGCTGAAAAGATGCAATTGTAAAAGAAATAATCCTTTTACAGATATTTTTGTTTTGTGCAACAAATAATGCTTTTGGAACAAGATAAAGTAAAGTAACAATAACTCAATCGAAAGTGTATTACACCTAATCAATGTATTAAATTAGTTTTATAATGAGTTATTTTAATGGTACAGTCATGGAAAAAAAAAGCAAACACCCCTTACTAACTCTGCAAAAAAAATATCGTAGAAGAAAGTTACTGGTACCACACGATTGGTAATAAAGTCTACTTTTAAATGATGTATATAAAATTTACTTAGGGGGCTATCTACATATTAAAACGAACCATAACTTTTTTTTTTCAATGGCAATACACAATTCTGATAGCATAAAACTCTACACACTTCAATTATATTAAACAAATTTTTATGCAATTCCTACGATAAGTTTTAGAGAAATTAATTATTTTAAAACGAGCGTATTTTAGGAGCTGTATGCAAATTGATGTTGCGTATTCGATTGTTGATCGAGAGTGCCCCTACCCCCTTCTTTATCAAGGCATATTAAGCGCCTCTCAAGCAGTCATTGAAGACTGCTAGATTACAGGATAGCATAAGAAATTTCAAAATATCTAGTCACTTCTATCATAGACGGCCCCTTGAACAATCATTTTGCCGTTTTTAAAGCATAATTTGAAAACTAATTGGAAGAAAATTGTGAAATTTTGGATTTCCATAAAGCATGATTTAATAAATGAAAAAAAAATGTAGGTTGCAATTCATAATTTTTTCGAATATTAATTTCATAATTCATATCATAAAATTATAAAAATTGCAAATTCAACGTATTTACAAACATACGTATTTACAACGTATTTACAAACATTTACATTCAACGTATGTTTGGGTATTTCAATATTATTGCTACACAAAAAAGTAGCACATTAGAAGTATAATTTCAGGAGATAGTAATAAAAATATGAAAATGTAATTTAACAATAGAACCACTAAATTTTGAATGTTTATAATTCAAAAACTTGTCATTCAAATGACTTGAAATTTGAAGTCTAGGCATAGTTTGAACCGAAGATTTGAAATATCTTGTTAAAATTGGGTATTGCCATTGAAAAAAAATGAAGTTTTGGTTAGTTTTAATATATAGATGGCCCTCTAAAACATTTTAAATACATCATTTAAAAGTAGACTTTATTTGCAATCTTTTGGTACCAGTAACTTTCTAATACGATAATTTGTTGAGGAGTTAGTAGGGGTGTTTTTTCCCCCGACTGTACTTTAAAGTCACAGTGGTGTTGCGTTGACGCAAGGATCAAAATAATTGCTCATGATTAAATTAATTACATGGCCACCACAATTTTAGCATTTAAAAAATTCCCTTATTTATTGATTATCTTGCTATTTTAATAAAGCGAAAATTACTTTTCTGAATTTGTGGTGCCAAACGACTTTCTACAAGAATTTTGAAATTTCTCACAGTTTTGGCGGTTAATGGGTTAATTACGTCTGAAAAGATAGATGAAACATAGTTTTATATAATGATACATGAAGCGTCATACGTAGATAAAAGTCGTAGAAAAGTGTAATATTTCTGAAATACGTTGTGCAGTCCTTCAAAGAATCTATAAGTGTTATACACCATATTTTCAATAGAGAAAATGTTGTGATAAGAGTAACATATACAAATTTCGAGGAGATTCAAATAACACAATTCCGTAATAACATGAAGCATTTTATGAAATTACTGCCCATATACGGTAATGTAATCGGATTATTTTGTGTGACCCTGTAACATAACTACTGAGATATGCAAAACATGTTTAGAAAAGTCATGCTGCAAGTGACTATAACAACATGCTGAAATTGTATTGAATTCAGCATTCTACAAATCCCGAAATTACGCGTTTCAAAATTCGTTTCTCAAAATCGTTACAAAAGAATTTTATATAAGAATAGATTTCATCTTACATAACATAGTTCTTTAATGATGCATGCTTTTATTTTCTCTATAAGAACAGAAATCAGTTCTTATTTTGTTCATTGAGTTAAAGCAATAATAAATTTCTTATTCTTCTATCTTTATGGTTGAATTATCTCTTTCTTTCTTTTTATCAACAATAATAGATGTTCAATGCGAACAGAAACCATTTATTTGAAATATAGATAGTTAATGGCATTGTAATCAGATCAGATCATCTTTTGTGATTTTATTTGAAGTATCTCAGAAGCCCAAATATACTACACTGAAAAATGGTTGGTTGTCTGTGTTTATGACGGCCAGTTATCAGCACGAGGGATATAGGCCCAAAGGGGGAGGAGAGCCCTCCGTGGAGGTCTTTCTAAGCGAACCTAAGCTGTATTTACTCTTGGAAATCCAAGGTTCGAAGAAAACCACAAAAACTCCGAACGATTAGGCCGACGGGCGCGATTGGTATCGAACCCAGAACCTCCCGTCTACCATCTTTGAGAGCAGAACCTCTCGGCCACTGGTGGGGCCTTTACACTGAAAGAATATACATAGAGATGAACGTTATATCAACCATATCTCAATGTTATTAGGAGATTTTTATACTTTGCTAAAAGCTGTAAATTAAAACTTTAAAAACACTAAAAATATGTTTATTCGACTCTTAACATGTTTCGACTGTGCCCGCGTCATTTTCAAAACATATAAATAAAAATATTCTAAAATTACACGATCTATGAAACGCCATCGTTCATTTTTTTTTATATTATGCACATTATCTTTTATTTTATATTTTTATTGTGGAAATCCACAACCCTGGCAAGATTATATCAAGAAGAAACCATCCAAATAAATTTCGATGAAAGTAAGATAATTTTTCTCTCTAGACCGGGAGCCGGCAGCACAGACAATCACCTCATCGAGTTCACGGCTGAAATTCCAGAATTAGTTAAAACTCGAAACGCATATTAAAACGCAATCGGTCTGCCAAGTAAAATCATGGTGGAAAACACCTAAAAACCCGATTTTGGCGGTTGACTCGTATGTTTACTATTGCGTTTTCCTGCTCCCAGTCCTCCACGTTTTCATACTTTTCGGTGCAGGAAAACACAATGTTAAACCCACGAGTCGACCGCTAAAATCAGGTTTTAATGTGTTTTCCACCAAGATATAACTTGTCAGATCGATTGCGTTTTAATATGCGTATCGAGTTTTAACTAATTCTGGAATTTCAGCCGTGAATTCGATGAGGTGATTGTCTGTGCTGCCGGCTCCCAGTCTGTATACTACACTGTTAAAAATATCGTGAAAAATTACCTCCGTTTATAAAGGCTATCTATTTTTTGACCAATGAGGACGCTACATAAACGCCTATGGATCGTTCTCATTGGTCAGAAAATAGATATCCTTTAAAAACAGAGGTAATTTTTTACGATATTTTTAACAGTGTATGTGGAGACACGACAGATGCGATGATAAAACCTAGATGTTTAATTTGCGTCCTTTCATTACGGCACATTGACATTTACCTCCAAACAGCTATAAGTTATTTACACAATGAAACACGAAAAATTCTCGGCTCCGCGCTCATGCAAGCTAATTTAAAGAGGGTCTACGCGGAAGGTTATAGACGCAATGGCATATGTTCCGGACAAATCAGAAGTCTGCGCCAGCTAAGAATCCAATCAGAGCGTTTGGACTCATTTCCGATAAGCGGACGAACATAGCGTAAAGTTTCGCGCCGATGAAAAACGCACGAAGCGAAAACTTTACAATAAAATAAGAAATAAAAAACAAAATGGTTAAAAGAATATTCGAAATAATCTGGCGTCTCGGGATTAGCATTGCTAAACGTAATAGCTTTAAGAAAGGTTTTTATGAAGGAAAAATGCTTTTTAGATTAGAAATTGGAATAAGATAAATATTAAAATACGCGTTTTAAAAGAAAGGAATTTAAATAGAAATAATAAATAAGATATTATTAAGGGAGAAGGAAAAAGTGAATATGCTGGAAATTCAGATTAATTTAATAAAATATGGGAAATAAAGTTTTTTGTAATATGTATATATGTATAGTTTACGTAAGATTTCATAAATTCTGTTTACCTGTCTGTCCGTGATCTAACTCAGGTAAATATAGTCGGATTGCCATGTAATTGATATAATGTTATTATGGTTTACCATGGAATGTTCAGTAATGAAAATGAAGAGAGTAGTATCTATATTTAATGTTCGTTTACAGGTGCGCTCAAAATAATGCTGTTATATTATGATCTATGGGGAAAATCGTTTGCTGTGTATTTCAATGATGTTACACTATTCCAAATATATTTTAAATTTTTATGCATGACTGAAAGACTACTACAGGACTGTAGAATATGATTTTTATAGCATTTATCTTTTATTTACAGGGAAACAGAGAAGAATTCGGTTACGATACTGTCTATCAGCAATAATTGCTGGAAGTACACGTTTCAATTGTGTCACGCGTTTTTATGTTTATCTAACTACATACTTTCTTGTAACTTAAAATTCTGTTTTTACATGCTTTCTTTTAACTTACAGTTCTGTTGGTATGTGGAAGTTAAATTTTGTGATTAATTTTTCTCCCACTTCCATTCTTCTTGACAATGAGCTTTGAAATTTGAAAGATATATGTATTCCTAAGGGCAATACAGCAATTGTTCATTGGTTTTTAAAAATATCGATCCATAAGGGGGGCAACAGGAGAAAATGTTGATTTCCGATGGAGAAATCAGTGCCAGCTTAACAATGACTATTTGTTGAAAAGTACTACTGGCAGGGTTAGCACAATAGCGCCATTTTTTGGCGACCTGTGCGAAATATCGTCATATTTTGCAACAAAAATAAGTTGCTATATATGAAGTCAACTTTTCGGTAGCTGGTTAATTTGGTGAAATTCCCATTTCTACTTTTTAGCGCATTTAAAAAAAAAAATACCTTTTCTACATTTTTGTGAATTTTAATAAAAGTATTTTTTTTTTTTTTTTTTTTTTTTTTTTGGATGTTACTTTGATTGTATAGATTCTATAGATCATATACAGACTGCTCAGAATAAATCGAATACACTTCCGCTTATTGGCGGAATTTGCTGAAAGGTAATTTTCAATTGCGTTATGCGTTTCCCAATTAAATTAAATTTTTACATACTACGCAGTATATATACACTAATCTATAGATCATGCACAGAACCGTTTAAAGGAATTTGGATATTTTTCCATTATAGGCATAATCTTTTATCTTATTTAATGATGCAGTTTTTTGACATTGTTAGGTATGTTGGAAAGTGTTCAATAATCTGTGCTTGATGCATTATTTTACTTTCTTATTGCTTTATAAAGTAAATAGGTACATAATTACGATCAATTTCAATATCGGCATTTTCAGCATATTATCACATAAAAAATTAAAGAAATATTAAAAATTTCAAAAGTAAACTTCGATTATAGTAAATTAAGCATCTAAATATAGAAATTCAGATCATAAAATTCGGTTAATAAGAAATATTACTTACATTGTGCAGAGAAATTTTTAAAGTAAGCAATGAGTGTAAGACTTAAAAAAATTTTTTTTTATTTAAAAAATAAAATGTAAAAGTACCTACAAGTATATAAAGGATTTTAAAAAAAAGTACAAGTACAGAACGAGATTGAAATAATTTATATCCTTCCAGAAGCAATACAGCAAGCTATGATTGCCATAACTCTAAGTTGTCACAAACAACAGTTCATTGCCCAAATTTTGCCTTTTTTTGCAGGTTTATTTTTACTTTTTTCTGAGAACCACAAACACCCGCCTTTTTTAGAGAAAAGCTTGGAGAGTAATTTGGAAACCTTAAAATGGTTTGTTTTTACATTTACCAAAATATTTCTAGGCAATGTCTGATCCAATGTTTTGGTTCTAAAGCTGACTTCGGAAGATTAACCTAAAATTCGCTAATTCGCTAATATATGCTGTCCTTTTTGGTTCTTTTATGTTAGCCGGGCCAGATGATAAATTGCCAAATACTGTTCCAATTGCCATAATTTATACAGGATTATTAATATTATAGGATAATTATAGGATAATTATAGGATTATTTAAAGCATAAAGTTTTCAGATATTTCATTTAAAATACACGTCTTTCACTCATATCCTTTAAAATACTAAAATAAATCAAGAAATAATACCATAAAGAAAAAAAAAATATTTCAGCAACAAATATAATTTCTAATTTACACACGCGAAAAATTAATGATGCTATTGGCGAGATTTTCGTTCGGCTAGCATAAAAGTACCTTTTTTACTTTCTTCTATCTTCAATAGAAGAAAGTATTGTAATCAAAATTTTTTTCGACTCCCGGTTTTCGACGGATTTTCACGTTTTAGGGGTCAGGGATAAAAAAAAATGTTTATACAAAATGTCTGTCTGTCCATGTGTCGCCATTGTACCATCAAAAATTGTATGAAGTTATGCAGAGAATTGAACCAATTTTTTTTTAAAAGTTTTTGGCTACAGCAAGCAGATCCTCCATTAATTTGGAAAAATTCCACCGGTAGGGGGCACTGTAATAGCGATTTTTGTGCATTTTGAATATTGTACCATCGAAAAGTGTATGAAGTTATGTAAAGAATTGAACCAAATTTTTTGTGTACGTTTGTGGCCATAGCAAGAAGGTCCTCCCTGAATTTGAAACAAATCCGCCGGTAGGGGGCGCTATAATAACGATTTTTGTGCATTTTGAATAATGTACCCTCGAAAAGTGTATGAAGTTATGCATAGAATTGAATAAAATTTTTTGTGTATGTTTTTGGCCATGCCAAGAAGGTCCTCCCTGAATTTGGAAAAATTACACCGGAAGGGGGCGCTTAAATAGCGATTTTAGTGCAATTTTCATTATTATACCATCGAAAAGTGTATGAAGTTATGCTTAATTCTAATAAAAATACTAATAAAACTAATTATAATGAAATATTGACATGAGATAGAAGAAAGTTTTGGGATTGGCACATCCAACTAGTTTGTAAGTTAATTTTCCGTAATTTGATCGAGCACCAGCTGATCTATTTTAGTCGGTGCGGATTGGAAGGAAAGAATTTTCGTTACTTTATCATTCTGGAAGAAAATCGCCCAGTTCATTCTGGGGACCGCAGACAAATCTGTTCAGAAATTGCTTCGGGAAGAGTTTCGTGTTCTGTTCTGGTTGGCAAGGTGTGCGAAGGAATCCAAAATGGCGCCAAAATGATCACTTAGCATCTTACCAATTTTTTAAGATGGCAGGAAAACATGGTATATTTTTATAAACATATATTGATACTTTTCTGTTAGCCGGGTACCACTGTACTCCCGGCTAACAGCAAAGTACCCATATATTTTTATATTATAAACGTTATATATGTATTATTTATAAATATATTATTATATCGGGTGTCCTAAAAAGGTCTGACTGATTTTAAAGTTCAATAACTCGCAAACGGTGACAGATATTTAAAAAAAATCTCTCAGGAAGTTATGTTTGAAGTCAGGAATTTTTTTGACCGTGATTTTCAATTTAGTTCAAATTACAAACAATAGATGGCACTGCAAGCAATAGGTGCTAAATTCAAGCTGGAATTTTTGTTTTTTCATTTCTCCCATGCCAAAACAGGATATTAAAATGTATTAAGTGGGTCCCGAAGTAACAAAAATCGGGCCTGGATTTGGCGCATGTTGCTCGCAGCGTCATCTATTGTTTGTAATTTGAAATAAATTCTAGAATCACGGTAAAAAAAGTCCTTGTGCCGGGAGGAAGAGGTAGCTTTCAAATTAGTTATTTTAAAAAAGCCAATTTATATCATTCAAACACACGAAGCTCAATTTATTGGAAACCGAATATAGGAGATTCAATACTAATTTTTATCAATACTAAATCATTATGAATGAGAATTTCGCGAAATTAGTCATCTTTATCCAAGCTGCTTTTATTTAAAGTAACTTATATTTGGCTGCCAAATTCGGCGATTTCTTAAAGTGCCTGCCATTTTAAGAAAACATGGTGGATGAGGCTAACCAGTGAACTTGCTCGAGACCTTAGTTCACATCGGAATCGGTTGATATATACGAGTGCTGTCGCAGGCAAAAAATCAGATTTTTCAAAATGTCACCCACATTAGAAATTGAAACTGCTATATCTGAGCCATTTTTTAAGATAAAGACAAACAAAAAATGCTCCTGAATCCTTATATCAAGGTCAAATACTTAAAAAAGAAACTTTTTTCAATTTCTAATTTTTTTGCACCTCACTTTAAATATACTTTTTTTTTAATTTAATGGCCGCCATTTTGAAACAAGATGGCGGATGAAGCTGGTCAGCGTACTTGGTCGAGATATTGATGTATACTAACCACATGCCTTCTTACATGGAAATAGGCGAATATGTGTGTTATCGCGTGACAAATACAAGATCGTTTCAAAATGTCAGCCATACTAGAAATTCAAAGTGCTATAATTCAACCATTTTTTAAGATATAAACAAATTTTCAGAAACAAAATCTGCTCCGGAATCTTTGTATCAAGGCCAAACACAAAAAAATCTTTTTCATTTTCCAATTTTTTAATCCCTTCTTTTAAATTTAAAATTTAATTTTTTTAAATGGCAACCCTTTTGAAACAAGATGGCGAATGAAGCTGGCCAACGAACTCGGTCGAGACATTGGTATGTACTATGTACAGACCAAGTAACATCTAAATCGGTTCATAAATACGCCTGTTATCGCGTGATAAAAATCAGGTCGTTTTAAAATGTCAGCCACAATAGAAATTCAAAATGCTATAACTCAGCCATTTTTTTAGATATAGACGAAACAAAAACTGTTGCGGAATCTTTGTATTAAAGTCAAACACATACGAAAAAAATCTTTTTCATTTTCCAATTTTTTTGTATTTCATTTTAAATTTTAAATTTTTTAATTTTTTTTAAATGGCCGCCATTTCGAAACAAGATGGCAGATGAAGCTGGCCAACGAACTCGGTCGAGATATTTGTATGTACTATGTACACACCAAGGTACATCCAAATCTGTTCATAAATACGCCTGTTATCACGTGACAAATATCAGGACGTTTCAAAATGTCAGCCACGCTAGAAATTCAAAATGCTATAACTCAGCCATTTTGTAAGATATAGACTAGGGATGCACAACCTGTGGCCGCGGGCCAAAAATGGCCCGCGATGCGTTAACTTGTGGCCCGCAAATTTCGTCAATTTATAATTGGCAAAAATCGCAATTTTTGACGATAACTTGCAGGAAAAAATCGTTAATATCGTCAATTTGTCGCGAAAAACAATTACAATTTTCATCAGTCAGTTAAAAATCGCGAATTTTATAAATCGCCCAAGCAATACCATTTGTATCAATATAGGAAATTCCCGAGATGCTAATTTCGTCAGTCGCTAGTCGAAAAATATCTCGACTTTCATACATCGGGCGCGGTAAAGTTGCAATTTTTTTTATCAGAGCTTGGGAAAATCGCGAGTTTCGTCAGTTTATCGCGAGAAAAAGTCGCGAATTTCGTCAATTTGACGCGGGAAAATAGCAAACTACGTCAGTCTGTTAAACGTTGCGAGTTTCGTCGATCGGACGTGGAAAAAGCGCAAGTTTCGTCGATCCGGCGTGGAAAAAGCGCGAGTTTTGTCGATCGGGACCGAAAGAAATCGCAAGTTTCGTCAATCCGGCGCGGAAAAATCGCGCGTTCTGTCGATCGAACGCGAAAAATCGCGAATTTTGTCGATGGGGCGCGAAAAAATTGCAAATTTCGTCGATCGGTCACGGTAAAAGGACGAGTTTCGGCAGTTTATCGCGAAAAAAGTCGCGAATTTTTACAATTCGCCACGGGAAAAAATGAAAAATTTCGCCAGTCAGTTAAGAATCGTTGACTGGGAGCGGACAAAACGCGAATTTTGTTGATAAGGTGTGAAAAAATCGCGAAATTTGTCGATCAGGTGCGGAAAAATCTCAAATTTCGTTGATCGTCTGTGGAAAAATTGCGAGTTTCGTCAATTTAACTTCTTTCATAATGTTCACATGTCTTCGGCACTAGCCTACTAGCCACTTTCATGTTTTTACTTCCTGAATAATATCAAGGAATATTGTCACTTCTTGAAAATAATCCTTGCTATATCTCTGTTATATATACAAACATAAACTGTTGATATGTCCTTGAAAACTGAATTGGGTATGTTGACTGGGTAGGAGAACCTAAAGGGGTAAAACTGCCACCCCTCTGAAACCATATTTTTTAAAGGCCACAGATCACCCCCCCCCCCCCCCCCCACCCTTAAATAGAATTCTCTCTGTGTTACTGATGTGGCCCTCGAAAACTCAGACATTTTTGTAAGTGGCCCTTCTTTTAAAAAGGTTGTGCACCCCTAATATAGACGAAACAAAAACTGCTCCCGAATCTTTGTATCAAGGCCAAACACATAAGAAAAAAAAATTCAGTTTTTGGGTACCACATTTCAAATTTAAATTTTTCTTAAAAATTTAAATGGCTGTCATTTTTAAACAAGATGGCGGATGAAGCTGGCCAACGAACTCGGTCGAGACATTGGTATGTACTATCTAACAAAAACATAACTGTGAAAAAAGGGAGCCAAGTTCTGTGAAGACAATGGCAAGAAAAGAAGTGATATCTAAGTGGGTGCCAAGTTCAAATAAAATTCACTCAAACTTATCTACAGAAGTATTATAGCATTTTTTAAATTGTTTAGAAATAAAAATTATTGATAGCATATTAATAATAAATCTAGAACTTGGCAAGTTTTTACCTACGAGTCATTTATTTTTATTAATGACATTATTATATCAAAACTTGTTATTTCATTTTTGGAAGCCTTCATTTGAGTGAGCTCCTTTCCCTTGAAGGGTGGTGGGATAAAATATATCTCACCTAATTTAAACTGCAAAATGCCACATTGAAACTAGAATTCAGGACTAAAAAGTTTAATTTTATTAAATACGTGAAAAGAAGCTTTTACCCATTTTGAAATAAATTTGTTTTTAAATTCTGGTGTGATTCAATCATTTCAGCATGTCACGAATAAAAGCTCTTTGCCCCTGAAGGGTTAAAGGGGTGCAGTCTCTAGAGGGATGACCAAGAACAAGCGTAATAGTATCTGTCTCTTTCTCAGGCCTTTTAGTCTGTTTGCATTGAGGTTTCTGGAGGATGGGTGCTAGAGTGATAACCAAAGACGAGCGGGAGTGTATCTGTGTATTTATTGGTTTAGCAAATCTTTAACATGAGTCATTTGCTTATAATAATAACTATATTAATTTTTTTACAATGACATTGTTGTTAATATTAACATCATCATTTTATTAAGACATGAAATTGATAGGCATAACATTTATCAAAAACTTGCCAAGTTCTAGATTTATTATTAATATGCTATCAATAATTTTTATTTCTAAACAATTTAAAAAATGCTATAATACTTCTGTAGGTAAGTTTGAGTGAATTTTATTTGAACTTGGCACCCACTTAGATATCACTTCTTTTCTTGCCATTGTCTTCACAGAACTTGGCTCCCTTTTTTCACAGTTATGTTTTTGTTAGATATCATTACTTTTTGTAAAGTTACAATATATTTAGACAATTTACTTAATGCTTTTAAATGTGTTTACATGTGACTATTTTATTCACCAAGCAACATTCAATTTTAATATAAATTTCCTACAACAAACTATTTGTCTGTCAATTTGCGGCTGAAATCTATATTTTAATACTGCTACATTGAATGCATATTTTGAAACGAAATGCATTGATTCGAAATTTTTATTGTTTCTGAAACAACAATTCCTATTAAATTCCTATATTAAAATTTCCAATTAAATATCCTATAGCTGGGCCTGCTTTTTTGTACTGAAAGTGAAAAATAAAGTTATGTGCTTATGACACACTACGTATCATTCATCCATGGGTGCCGGCAAAGAGGCAGTGCAGAGGAAGGACATTGCCTCTCCCTGGAGTTTCAAATTTAACTAATTAAATATCCTTTTCTCTGATGATTTTGAAAATAACAAGTGGGTAAGTGTGATCACAGATCGCACAGAGGGTTTTGTTTAATATTCCTTTCAAAACACTTTATCCTTTTCAAAAATCTGTTAGTTCCACATTTCGCAACCAGGGGCGCACTCTATTCTAAATAAACCTCTATCCGAACGAAACTCCGTTTTACATACTATCCTTAGATATATTAGTCGAGGGTATTGAGCCCATAGCACTAGAGATAAGTAGGCTCCCCTGGCGGTAAAAAGTGGAACTAAAATATGTAAGGCTATGGTGCATAATATGAAAGAATGGTCAAAGAGGTGTCGGCAAAAGTTGGAAAAGTGCTCCCCGGGTGAAAAGGGCCGAGGTTAGAAAAATTGTTTAAAATACACAAGTTAGAGCCCGGAGGAGTAAATAATATAAGACTTTTTGAAAATTTTATGATTTGTCGTGTGGTCTGGGGTATTCAGCTATACCTATGCAAAAAGTCATGTCTCCAACTTAATTAGGGGCTCCCTTAGAAAGAATTGCTTAAAATACACATGTGGGAGCCCAAAGGGTTAAATGTACGACTCTTTCAAACTGTTATGGTTTGCCATCTGATGTGAGGTGTTCAGCTATAAGTATGCAAAATGTCATGCCTCCAACCTAATTAGGGCTCACTTAGAAATTATCTTTTTAAAATACACATGTGGGAGCCCAAAGGGTTAAATGTAAGACTCTATCAAAATTTTATGATTTGTCGTTTGATGTGAGGTGTTCAGCTATAAGTCTGTAAAATTTCACGCCTCCAACGTAATTAGGGGCTCACTTAGAAAGAATTGTTTAAAATACACATGTAGGAGCCAAAGGGTTAAATGTACGACTTTATAAAAAATTTATGATTTGTCGTATGATGTGTGGTGTTCAGCTATAAGTATGCAAAATTTCAAGTATCCAACATGTATAGTTTCTGAGAACGGGCTCTGTGACGGACAGAATATCTCAATTTGTTGATTTTCTGTAAGCAAGTAAACCCAGATAAACCCCCAGTAAGTAGATAGGTTTACAATAGAAGTCTATGGGAATTTGGCGAAATATTAGAGATATCGCCAAGGTGGCGTCACTTTTGGCGACTAATTTTGGTCGCCAAATTTGGCGATATATCGCCATGTTGGCGAGAAACTTGGCGGTATTTGGCGACGGAACAGTGTACCCTCCTACGGCAAATTAAAATTCCGCCTAATAGACGTAATGTTAAAATAAAAATGGGCACCCCCAGGTGGGTAATTCATCGATTTTCACATTTTTTTTATTTTTTTCCTTAGTTTTATGGTATAAACAAACTTCGCTCCAAATTTGAAGTCTGTAGCTGCAGTAGATATACGAGATCTTTTTGATGAGTGAGTCAGTCAGTCAGTCAGTCAGTGGTAAAATTATCGATTATCAGACATTTTCAAATGTCATTATCTCGGAAACTAATTATGCGTTATTTATAAAATTTTGGATTTTAGGTAATTAGGGTGGCCTTACTACACATTTCGTATAACAAGTACGTAGGTCTCATAGATTTTCAGTAGTAGAGCAATGAAATTTGACGAAAACAGCTCGAAATGGTTCGTGTAAATAACACACGGCTATGTCAGGTGAACTTGGCTGACACACTGCCGTGTGTCTAGATGTACAAACGAAATTACATCCAAATCGGTTCATAAATACGTCTTTTATCGCGTGACAAATTTCAGGACGTTTCAAAATGTCAGCCACGCTAGAAATTCAAAATTCTATAACTCAGCCATTTTTTAAGATATAGACGAAACAAAAACTGCTCCGGAATCTTTGTATAAAGGTCAAATACATAAGAAAAAAATATTTTTCCATTTTCAATTTCTTGGTACCACATTTCAAATTAATTTTTTTTAAATTTTTTAACTGGCCGCCATTTTGAAACAAAATGGCGGATGAAGCTGACCAACGAACTCGGTCGAGACATTGGTGATTACTATGTACATAACAAAGGTCATATATATATATATATATATATATAAACTTTTGAACGGAGGGTGGTTTCGGTGTCAAGGGGTCATGATCGATGAAAATATACCAACATTTTTTTTAATCGCTTTCCTCCGAACGGCTGCAATAGGTAGCTTTTTGTAATGAAAGCTACCTAAAAAAACACCTGACATCATACATAGCGCTACTGCAAGAATGTTTCAAATATCTGTCACCGTTTGCAAGTTATTGAATTTTAAAATCAGTCAGTCCTCTTTAGGACACCCGGTATATGTAATTATATACATAGATATACACACGTAAATAAATACTTTATATATATATTTATAATTTTATATATTTCATATTTTTTGTATTTATTTTATACGTGAAATTAAACTATAACATTATATTATAAACGTTAATGGGCACAGGTGTCATATATCCACCAGGCTTGGCGCGACATTTTTTACGCCAAATTGGCAAAAACCCTGCTTTTGAATATCAGTTACATATATATTATTAAATTATTTTCTATTATTTTAAAAAGGAAATAACAATAAATGAAAATAAGTTTAATTGATAACTATTAGAAGAAAAGAATTAATATAATTTAAACAAGTAATATAAAAATTTTGTTTTTAAAGTCAATTCCTACTTAGGCCATCAAAGAAAAATTTAATATAATCAAGCTAATATGAGTTTTTGTTGCATTAAAATATCTCAATTTGTTGATTTTCTATAAGCAAGTAGGTTTACAATGGAACTCTATGGGAATTTGGCGAAATATTACAGATATCGCCAAGTTGGCGTCACTTTTGGCAACTCATTTTGGCCGCCAAATTTGGCGGTATATCGCCAAGTTGGCGACAAACTTGGCGGTATTTGGCGACAGAACAGGGTCCCCCCTATGGTAACCCTTATTGAAAATACTTTCATTGAAATTCAATAACCAATGGCGGCCATTTTGCTTCCCATGCAAAACTAAAATTAATTAATTAAAATTTAATTAATTAATTAATATTTGAAAAACTTTATTAACATCAATTGTCATCCAGTACAAGTTTAAAAAAATTTATTTCAACCTGATAGGATGAATAATGAATATTTTATTAACGATTGAAAATTTGTACAAGATAAATATATAAATATATAAATAAATATAGGGAGAGTGTGAGCTAATAGTAGGAATTGAAAAAAAAGAAAATAAAGGTAAACTAGAAAACAGGAATTTTGCTTTTCAAAATTTAGTGTTGCCCCCGATGAAAAAAATATATGTATATATAAATAGAATGAAACATATTTCCATTTTAAGACTTAAAGCACACAATTTTATTTTATGTAAAATGACGTCATTCGCATCCGCTTAAGAATTCCACATTTACGATCCATCCTTAAACATCTACAGTAAAGCATGCATCGGATATCGCTATCGCAAAATAATACACAAATGCAACAAAAAGATTCCGTCATTAAAGAAACTCGACAAAAAAACTCGGCTATCTAATGATTCATAGGCCTTCATTTGTTTGTAACATTAATATAGACGATTTCAGTAGTGACGTCAGTCATGACGTTTTAGTTAGAAACTGACTCCAAACAAACGGTTGGTATGTTGTATTTTTTGTTTTGTTATTGTGTTGCAGCTATATCTTATATCTATACTTCACATCTAAGTGTTTTAATACTTGATATGTACTGGTAACATTTTCCCCGATTTATATTTAAAAAGAAATAACGCATAGCAACCGTTTGTTTCGAGTCATTTTCTAACCAAAATGTCATGACTGACGTCACACTGAAAGCGTCTATAGATACCTAAAATTAAATATAGTTTATAAAAGCTCCATGTTTTAACAGAAATTATTCGTTTATATTTTTTCAAAATAGCACGTATTTTAATTACATATTCTTTCGGTTGTTATGAGAAAATGGCAACAAAAAGATATAATTGCTATTTTTCAACTATTTTCCCTTTAAAGGTATATATAAATATTATACAGACGGACATACATACAATAAATACAATGTATGTCTGTATAATATTTATATATACCTTTAATTGTTGAATGCAGGCGTTATTTATGTGTGTATGTGTGTTTTAATATAATTGTAGTATGTGTGCTTTATTATATTTTCCCTTTACTTTGTACATGAATGGGGTACTTGAGTTGCCGAAATTAAACAAATGGTGCTAAAAACTACAAAAAAATTAATATTTCAAAAATAAATGGAGATACAGTTTTCAAACAAATTGCATTTAAGAGCACCTTTTTTTTTTTTTTTTTCCAATACAACGGTATAAAAATTGAAAATGTGCGATGCTTAGAAGTTAAAAAAATTGCTATAGAGTATTTAATCGTACTGCTTTTTTTTTACGGCTGGCTTCTGTAAGGTAACGTTATTTTTAGGAGGCGACGCAAAATAAGCTGGGAGAAAGAAATAGCATACCGTACCGGGGGCTAATAAACAATTTATTACTAAATAAACAACAATAGCCGGGTTACCATGTCAGGCAAAATAACGTTATTTTTGCGCCAATTAGGTACCCCGGAGCGCTTATGACATCTGTGCACATTAATGTTATGTACATTTTAAAAGATATAAGTATGCGCAAAAAATATATTATGTCATATACGCACCTCATTTTCGAATACCAGTTACATATATATTTTAAAAAAGGGAAGAAACAGATGTCATATATTTCCGCGGACGCCATCTTGGGTTTTTTCTTGGCCTGAAAACCCCTTTTCCGCTACT
Organism: Maratus speciosus; assembly: GCA_963932465.1. Lineage (NCBI taxonomy): Eukaryota > Metazoa > Arthropoda > Arachnida > Araneae > Salticidae > Maratus > Maratus speciosus. The sequence goes on along the minus strand of OZ010797.1, from coordinate 331,390,186 downwards.
GTAGTAAATGTCGCCAAGCAGCGATTTATGCACATGTTAGGCTTAACGAAAATATTTACCGGGGTTGCGATATGGATAAAGATCACCAAGAAATCCAAGATGGAGGCCGCGGAAATATGCAGCATCTATGCCAAATTGGGTATGCAGAATTATTACACATCCAACGACGGAATTCAATTAATAAAAAAAGCAACCCTAAATACTGAAGATAGTAACAACCAATTCGAAACATTTATCACAAAAAAGGCTTGCCAAAAGAACCAGAACAGGATATGGAACTCTTCCGGCACACACGTCATATACGCCCGTGTACATTGAGTACGCACACATGTCATATGCGATTTTTTTTTCTGACGCCAATATCCTATACACAATGGGTACTTAACTGGCGCCAAAGTGTCGTTATTTTGCTTGATGTGGTAACCCGGATGTGGTTGTTTATGCTGTTGATTTTTCGCCAAATTGGCGTTCGGAAAAAAATCGCACCAATATGGGGCGTATATGACATCTGCGCCCTCTTCCCTTGTTTTCTTATATAATAGACAGATAATCAACTATTCGGGGTCTTCGTGGTCGAGTGGTCAAAGCACCATGCTGCTAATCGCTTGCGAGCGGAGGGGATTGTGGGTTCGAATCCCGCTGGTCACATTGCACACAATCTTTCTGTGGAACTCCCAGGATGTATTTTTCTTGTGTTGTAATATTTCCTTGTGCTATCTTGTCTCTGACTTATAAGGGGGCTCTCATGTCAAGCACACAAATCATATGTTTGCTGTTAAATAAATAAGTAAACTATTCAATAGTTCAAAATATTTTTAATCTGCACTGAAATTTACAACATACAACTTCGATAAGAATTTACTGAAATGAAAACATTTTAACCAAATTATGTTTCAAAATAAAGCATTTGACCACGAAGAAATTTTTATTCCTCCTCCAAGGTCTCTGTAATATCATTTTTATTTGTAACAGGCTGAAAGGTAACCAATTCAGTAGATCCAACTTGCACGCCATTGACCCCGTTTTGGCCGCCATCGTCTCCGTTTTGTATGCCATTGTCTCCGGCAGCATTCTTGTTCATTCCTTCATCGGGTGTTAGTTCAAAGATTTTATCGATGAATTCTCGAAACAAATATCTAGTGATTTTTATAGTGATTATTAAAGCAACTCCAAAACTTGCAAGCTCCGACATTTTCACTAAAACAAACCCGTCTATCACAAAATCACACTGAATCAAAGTATACGATTCTTTTAAGACGGTGATATAATGCGTCACAGTTTAAAAAAAAACTTTTTTCTTTCTGAAAATTAAATTGCTGTAATTTTATTGGGTTAGATTTTTATTAAGTGATGCCAGAATTCAATATAGAAATATTTACTGTTAAAAATATCATTTTTGTGTAACAAACATTAAGGTATTTCTTTTGAATGCGGGTGTTTTCATTTATTTATTTATTTATTTATTGAACAACAAACATACGACATGTGTGCTTGACATGAGAGTGTGCTTTCATTGCTTGTTTTATTTAATAGCATTTTTTGATGCTTAAATATTTCCCTTAAAATAGTTTAAGCTACGCGTGAATGGAATAAAAAAAATCAATGAAAATTTAGTCAAATTTTGTTAAAATTTGTTTGTGCACATGTCCGAGCTCTGCTACTCATATTCAACTTTATGCATCGATAACAAGTATTTTTGTTATCTACTAGTAAGCTTAGTTTGCTACGCTGCTGGTCGGTTTCTCAAAATGATCCTTGAATCGAAAGAAATATATCTAGTTTATCCTTTACTGTAGGATTTGTTATAGATCGATGGAAGAATATGTTATATGTTAAAATGATCCCTGAAAAATTTACAGTAAAAGGCCATGCGGTAGAACCTTTTAATGAGGCTAACCTTTCATAACCAGTTTCACCTGATTATCGAATTTTCGCCTATAAAACAAAGTAATGCAGAATGATACGTGTTAAATACTAAAACTTTTCCTGCAAATTTTTGTAACTGACAGTGCTACTTCAATTAGAATTAGTGTTTCCAGGTGTACCGTTTAAATCAGAGCTTTAAATGTTCTAGACGCCACTAATACTTCACAGTTTATTTCGCCATCTTTAATTGCAGATAATTCTACCATGAGATAAGGTGAAGAAAATTCTTTGCAATTCTAGTGTACAGAGTATTTGTAACCCCTATTTATGCGGGACACCTTGTAGCACTAATTGGAATCCACTCAGTAGAACCTTTTAAATAGGCTAATATTTCATAGTCGAGTTCACTAATTAAAGAATTTTCGCACATTATTCCATAACTAAGCAACTTGGAACGAAATGTGTTATACACTATATGGCCAAAGGTGGCCGGCCACTTGCAATTTTAGACGTTTTGTTAAATATCTAGAAAAATACATGAGGAATTAACATGAAACTCCAGGTATGTAAACAGTATAGTATAGGTTATATATTTCCGAGACGAATTTCTCCCGAAACCTCATAGGGGACCGTCAACAAATTGAAAAAAAAATTAATATCTTTTGAATAACCCTATAAAAACTAATGTAGCAGAAGCGTTCAAACTGGACATCATGATTAAGTGGCTTACTGTAATAAGCTGTGTTCATTTTTATGGGTATAGCATGTATACTCGTAGAGACATTAGGGTTTTTATAAAAACAGTCCAAAATTTCCCCAAGTTTTTTGCTTATGATTTGCAGAGTTCTTAATATTAAAATTTTTTTTTCAGAAAATATGACAAACAAAATTGTACACAATACCCTTTAATCAGAATTAAAAAATAATAAAAATTGGATGAAAAATGAGCAGGTTAACTAAAAAATATTTCACTGCGCATGCGCAAATGAAATCAAAATATAATGTGCATAATGTATTAGATAAGTACATAGAGCAACTTTAGTGAAAGTCTCAAAAACATAGCTTGAAAATTCTGAAAATCATCGTCGATAGAATAAGCTCGAAATCCGTTGTTTTCAAAAGGTAGCAAAAAGATGAGGGGTTGTATCAAATATCTGTTGATTAGTGCCAAGGTAGCGTACACAATATTGCACGTACTACTACATTTGGATACAACCCCTCATCTTTTTGCTTTGTTTTGGGGACAACGGATTTCGAGCTTATTCTATAGACGATAATTTTCAGAATTTTCAAGCTATGATTTTGAGACTTTCACAAAAGTTTCTGTATATACTTAGATAATACATTATGTAAATTATATTTTAATTGCAGTTGCGCATGCGCAGTGAAACATTGTTTACTAAACCTGCTAATTTTTCATCCAATTTTTATTACTTTTTAATTCTAATTGCAGGGTATTGTGTACAATGTTGTTTGTCATATTTTCTGAAAATAACTTTTTTTTAATATTAAGAGCTCTGCAAATTATAAGCAAAAAACTTGGCAAAATTTGAGACTGTTTTTATAAAAACCTTAATTTCTCTACGAGTATACATGCTATCCTCATAAAAATGAACAAAATTTATTACAATAAGCCACTTAATTATAATCTCCAGTTTGAACGCTTTTGCTACATTAGTTTTTACAGGGTTATCCAAAAGATATTAGCTTTTTTCAATTTGCTGGCAGCCCCCCATGGGGTTTCGGGAAAAAATCTTCGCGTAAATATATGACTTATACTGTGTTGTTTACACACCTGAAGTTTCAGGTTAATTCCTCATGTATTTGTCTAGATATTTAACAAAACGTGTAAAATTGCAAGTGGCCGGTCACCTTTGGCCATATAGTGTATATTAAACCTGCAAGCTCCTCTGATGATTCTGTGGGTTATTCATAGTTTATTATTTTACTTACTGGTTTCCAATGTTCATATCTTGTTCATCTTTAGAATTTTACCAATTTGTTCATATATTTGTGATTTCATCTTTATTATACAGGGTGATTCATAAATATCGAAACAATAGGCTATTTCCTTAAATATTGCCCCTATACCCATACTTCCAATTGCAAAGTTTCATAAAAAAGGTGCAAAATTTAATGACATAAGTTGCAACTACATGGAGGGTCTATTTGAAAAAATACGAAAATTAAATTTTTATACGGCCCCCGTAGTGTAAAAATTCCAATCAGGAAAACTTTTCTTATCCCTTCCTGAATTAAACACAAAAAATTGCATCTTCATATCTGAAAAACTCGCAGAGTTATGGCCGTTTAAATAATTCATAAAATTTTAAGGGATTAGACACATTGAAATGCGTGCAATCCACGATACAATGTTACTTTAAGAGTTTTAGGAAATGTAAAAAATATATTTGTTGAGTTAGAATTTTGATTTTTTTTTCTTTTTTTGTGATGGTTAACCTTATAATTTGCAAACAAAGTCACATCCTAATATTTCTCATAAAGTTAAAAAAAAATTTAAATGATTAGTATTTTTTAAGCGGATTTAATTTAAAATCTTTATAACCCGAAACATTATTCATCAGATTTCAATTTTTTTTTCATTTAATTAAAGAGGAAAGTATAACTTTAGTTTTGTTTCAGGACTTTTTTTAAATATTAATTTTAAAAATATTAAACATATTTATTTAAAAAATTATGTAACTTATTAAGAAAAAAGTCATATTTTCAAAAGTAATTTTTTTTTCAAATTTACCGAAAGATAATTAATGTAAAATAATCAAAAAAGACATGATCCAAGTTTGCACCTTTTTTATTTACGATTCTTGACTTATAATAGTTTAAGACGAGAAATGGTAAAAAGAAAAAAAAAACATCATGCAGAAAAACGCATTTAAATTTTTACTTTCTTCTATCTTCAATAGAAGAAAGTATTGTAATCGAAATTTTTTTCGACTTCCGGTTTTCGACGGATTTGCATGTTTTAGGGGTCAGAGATTCCAAAAAACATGTTTATAGAAAATGTCTGTCTGTCTGTGTGTCCGTCTGTCCGTCTGTCCGTCCGTCCGTCTGTCCGTCTGTCCGTCTGTCCGTCTGTCCGTCTGTCTGTCGCCATTGTACCATCAAAAAGTGTATGAAGTTATGTATAGAATTAAACCAAAATTTTATTATAAGTTTTTGGCTATGGCAAGCAGGTCCTCCCGGAATTTGAAAAAAAGTCGCCGGTAGGGGGCGCTGATATAACAATTTTTGTGCGATTTTGAATATTGTACCATCCAAAAGTGTATGGAGTTATGCATAGAATTGAACCAAATTTTTAGTTTAAGTTTTTGGATATGACAAGCAGGTCCTACCTGAATTTGCAAAAAATTCGCCGGTAGGGGGCGCTGTAATAGCGATTTTTGTGCGATTTTGAATATTGTACCGTCCAAAAGTGTATGAAGTTATGCATAGAATTAAACCAAATTTTTATTTTAAGTTTTTGGCTATGGCAAGCAGGTCCTCCCTGAATTTGGAAAAAAATCGCCGGTAGGGGGCGCTGTAATCGCGATTTTTGTGCGATTTTGAATATTGTACCGTCCAAAAGTGTATGAAGTTATGCATAGAATTAAACCAAATTTTTATTTTAAGTTTTTGGATATGGCAAGCAGGTCCTCCATGAATTTGCAAAAGATTCGCCGTTAGAGGCGCTGTAATAGCGATTTTTGTGCGATTTTGAATATTGCACCATCGAAAAGTGTATGAAGTTATGCATAGAATTGAACCAAAAAAAAATTTAAGTTCTTGGCTATGGCAAGGAGGTTCTCCCTTAATTTGTAAAAAAATCGCTCGTAGAGGGCGCTGTAATAGCGATTTTTGTACAATTTTTGTGCCATTTTGAATATTGTACCGCCGAAAAGTGTATGAAGTTATGCATAGAATTGAACCAAATTTTATATGTTTATTTTTGGTCATGTCAGGAAGATCCTCCATGAATTTGGAAAAATTCTGCCGGAAGGGGGCACTATAATTGCGATGTCTGTACCATTTTCATTATTGTACCATCGAAAAGTGTATGAAGTTATCCATATAATTGAACCAAATTTTTTGTGCATGTTTCTGGCTATGGCAAACAAGTCCTCCCTGAACTTGAAAAAATTCCGAAAGAAGGGGGCGCTATAATTCCGATCTCTGTGCCATTTTCATTATTGTACCATCGAACAGCATATAAAATTATGCATACAATTGAACCAAAATGTTTGTGCTTGTTTTTGGCTTTGGCCCACAGGTTCTCCTTGAATTTGGAAATATTGCGCGGTAAAGGGGCTCCGTGCTAGCGATTTTTGTATACTTTTCTTGATTTTTCGTAGTTCTATTGTGCATCGGCGGCTCATGCAGCGGCGGGAACTCGCTTCCTGCTATGCCGGCTATTCGCAAACAGCTGATAACGACAGAATAAGGAAAAATTAATAATTTTAACAAATATCATGATATAGATTAACTCGTTTTTAGTCCGTTTAATTGACTTGAGCAGAAATTTAAGATGAAAATATGAGTTGGTATAGTATTGAACTAATAATATTGAAGTATTAACATGTGTAACTAGATTTTGAAATATTAAGATGTATAAGATAGAAGAAAGTTTTGGGATTGGCACATCCAACTAGTTAAACATTGATTGGCCCCTAATAAAATATTTAAATGCATTTTAAAAATTTGCACGTGAAAAGGAACTTCTTTCTGTAGCTTAAACTTCCGATTCAGTTTAACTTTTACATATTCCACCTATTTTTTGTACTGTTTAAATATCCATAAATAAATGCTAAATGTGTAATTTGAAACAATGCTTTTTCTAACATGCCGATTAAGAGTGTTTTATAATTTTAGCCCTCACAAGTTCAGGCTTTTTACCGTCCCGGCGGGACCGTTAAAAAAGTCTGCATTCTGGGGCCGGGTCAGACCCCGGATGGGCGACTTTTATTCTGAAGACTCGGCCAGGACGGGTCTAACGTATTTTTTCATACCGAACCGGGTGTTGGTGTGATTTATGACGGCCAATTATCTACATGAGGGATATGGGCACGAAGGTGGGGGGTAGTGCATTCCGTGGGGTCTTTTTAAGGGAACCTAACCCGTATTTATGCAAGGATATCCGAGGTTCGAAGAAAACCACTGAAAACTCCGAACGATTGGGCCAAAGGGCGCGATTGGGTTCCAACCCACCACCTCCCGTCTACCAGCTCTGAGAACAGAACCTCTAGGCCACTGGTTATACCGAACCGGGACTGGCTTCCTTATTCCTAGGTCTCCCCTGGGCGAAATTTTTACTCTCGGTCTCGAGACAACCCGTATTAAAATCATATCTCTGACTGACCTAATTCGTGCAAAAATAACTAAAATTTGGCTCAGCCCAAAAACTTTTATAACAAATGCATACAATTTTAAATGGCCATTATTTTACAATAAAACTTTAAAATTCATATTTTTAAAGGATAGTAGGTTTTAAGGCAAAAAAATTAAAATAGAGTAAAACTAGTGAAAAAAATCTGCCTATGACGGAATCCTTTCTTAAACGGAAAAATCTGTTGATCCATGGAAAATGAATATAATTATACCTGAGAGAAAATAGGGTACATTTACAACTCCTAAGAAGGGAATTTGTTTATAACAATTTTGTTTTCTTTCCTATGTGATTCCATCTTAAAAGATTTTACTTTATAGCATTTTTCATTGTCTCCAACACATGGAATATGGATTAACGATATTAAAGGAGAAGAGAATCATTTTCATATAAATTGAGATTTATTAATAAAACAAATAATCGCAGCTTTTGGCTCTTCTTTAAAAATAATCATTATAAACATGAAAAAAGAAGAGATATAATAAGTATTTTTGGTCAGAACTCCTCCATACGAAACAACTTTTAACCATATCGATGTAAAAAACTATGTAGAAATTCAGTCAAGTCAGGGCAGGCTACGATTTAAACTTTAATCCAGGCAGGGCCGAACTTTTTTCCCTATGGGTCGGTTCGGGACCGGACCTAGATATTTCGACCCGTGCAGACCTCTAGTGCAGACCACCAGCATACTTTGAAAACAGGTTTAACGCAAAATCTATACCCTGCCTATTTTATGTCCAAAGGAGAGACACTGTCTTATATCGACTTTTAATAATGTACAATTTGTGGATGATCCCTATCTTGCATTCAAAATGAGTCAAAAACTCGTCGCTCAGAGGCATGGATAAATGGTGTAAGTCACGAATTTTGGATTTTGATATGTCGGCGAATTTTGAAGGTATCGAGATGAATTTTTTTGTGTTTAATTCAGGAATGGATAAGGAAAAATTTCTTAATTGGAAATTTTACTCTGCGGGGGCCGTATAAAAATTTAATTTTTGTACTTTCTCATATAGACCCCTCCCCCCATGGAGTTAAAACTTATCTCATCAAATTTCGCACCTTTTTCTATGAAACTTTGCAATTGGAAGTATGTGCCTAGGGGCAATATTTAAGGAGATAGCCTATTGATTCGATATTTATGAATCACCCTGTATATATATTAATGTTCTATAATAAATGTGTTAAAACCATCCTTGAAAAATTCACTAATTAACACTGCAAGTCCTATCAAAATCCATACAGCAGAACTCATGTATAAGCGTTCAGAACGATAATCCTCTTTGCATTTAAGTATATAAGAGATAGTTAAAGATATATTTCATAATCGCGTTAACCTGATTATAGAACGTTCAGTGATGTAGTGGAGGGTATACGACGTATACTATCGAGATTGCTTAAGAATTTTTAAACACCCATCATAGCTTTAAACCCTTCGGGACGAGCGTCTTTGAAAGAATTTTTAATGTTTTATCACTGGTTTTTTAAAACACAAATTTTTGCCTAATTTAATCGGGAAAATGCTCGGATTAAATAAGGCAAAATTTACAATAAATCTTTACTGGTGAGAATAATCACCGATTCTGAGCGCCTTACGCGGCACGAATATCGGTCGCTCGTCCCCAAGGGGATATTATGCATACTATATCGTTTTTAGTATATACCCTCTGCTTATAGCGTTTATCCTCTGCATTTTTACGACTATACCATTGAGTGCTGTACCACATGGCTCCATAACTAAAGAATGTATTATATGTTAAATATTGAAACAATCTCTAATACGTTACCTAACTAACGGTGCAACTACTTCCAAAATACGTTCGCAGTAGAACTTTAAACAAATGATAATCTATCATGAACAGGTTCACCTAATTTTAGAACTTTCTCCCGTAGCTCTATAACTAAGTAAGGTAGGATAGTGTGTTTTTACATTAAAAGTTTTAAAACAAATTATCTAACTAACAGTGTAACTTCTATAAAAATATGTTATGTAAAACTTGAGTTATAGTCAATCAGTAAAAAATACGAATTTACGTTTTATATATACAGGGTGTTTCATAAAAGATGGGCAAAACTTTAAGAGGTGATAGAAAACATTCAAACAAACAAATTTCCTCAAAGAGTACATGGTCAAAAATGAAATGCAAAGGCGCTAGCGCGTTTACAGGATGGCTGCAGAACAGGTGAAACATAGAAAAAAGAACATTAACACCAGTAACTTCTAACAGAAAGTTTTATCTTTTGAACAGGTGAAAAGGTCATGGGATATCCAGTAGCAGTGCTATTGTTTATTATCGCGCGATAAAATAAAAGGAATATTTCTATCAAAAGCAGTGTTGCCAGATAGTCGAAAGTCATTTTCCCGAAATTTCTGAAAATTTACCCAAATCAGTACTTTTTTCCGAAAAAATCCCCAACGCAATTTCTACTCAAAAAAGTAAATTTTCAACTTTCAATTTTCCACTAAAAAAAATGTTTAAGTAATTTAAACTGTTTTTCCCCTCAAAGCAAGCATTTTTTTGAAAAAAATCCCATTTACAAAAAAAAAAAAAACAGTTAAAGTCTGCAGAAATTTGCACGCATATTCGCAACTTTACGACGAGAATGAAGATGCATTTTACAACGACAAGTTCATTTTTTTACACTTGCATTTTAAATTGTTGCCAATCGATGATGCTGGCCTATCATTACGTCAGCTCCATCTACACTTATACCAATAACTTTTTCAAGGTTTAGATCATCTCTTATCAGTTGGGGTTTGAATGAATCTGAGATGTTGTTGGTATGATCTACTGTTTTCAATTTTTTTGCCATAGCTACCGAAGCACCTAATCCTAATGCAAAGCATTTTCGTTGTATCAATCACCGTGCTTTCCTCAATAATAAAAGAAAAATAGCTGTTTTCCTCATCTTTAATTAAATCTTTTAAAAAGTACGGCAAATGAACGTTTCGCATACGTCCTGAAGATTTAGTAATCTGAAGGTTTGTGTCGTTTAAGACCGCAGAATTTTCATTCAAGTTTCTTATAAGAAGAACTAGGGGGCTGCCGTATTCATTGAGCAATATTCAGTTATAAACGTAGCAATATGATTGTAGTATGCAATTACATGTCTTTTTAAAAGCTCTACTGTCATTCCATGAAGCATAAATTAACCAGCCTTAAACAAAAAAAAGTTATAAAATTGTTCTTATTTCTGTTGTATAAATCTATACTAATAAAAGAAATGTGTATATGTGTTTGTGTGTCTTTTCGCGATGACCAGTAAAATCTGCCGCAATTAATGATCTGAAAATTTAGGCGGGATAGTCCAAGGCAGTTCGTGATGCACCTGTGATACCTGTAAACAGTAATATTGTAAACTATGTGCACGACCACGACTGATCGATATCTCTTATTGCTGTATTTTACTTTCGTTTTCCAAATCAAAATCGAATTTGAGACAGATCCAGTATTGTCAAATGACTTAAAGTAAAATTTACGTGAATTAGTGAAAACAAATTCCCCATGTTTTTCCCCAAAAGTGTTGATTAAGAAAAAATACCAATTTGAATTTATGAAATGAACTCTGAATTTCTCATTAAAAATGGAAGCCAAACTGGCAACCCTGCAGGGTAGCGTTGAATGTACAAAAAAAGATCATAAGATAAAAAGATAGGCTGACTCTACTGACGTACAATATAAGTTAATGGAACTTTTATTTACAATAAGTAGAGACCAGGCATTCTCAAACAATTTAAACTTTCAGGAATAAAAATCTGGTGAAATTAAATTTAATAAAATACAACTTTAAACTTATAGAAGAATGCCTTAATGATTCAAAATAAAAGAAAAATTGTCGGCAGTGATGACTTTTACTAATATTTATTTAACTGAAGAACAAAGTTGCTTGCTAGTTTAGTTTTCCATACCGTCCCCTTGACATTTTATCTCTCTAACTTTTGATTTTCTTCTAAATTTTTACTTGTAATGAATTCGCATAGTACCCATAGAACATTTAAATAAGAAATAATAACATCGTAGGGTAGTCCGACCAGTAAGTGAAAGCCCCCAGTGAATGAACATTTTTTATATATTTTAATAGAATAAGGTTTGAAAACATCCCCACTAGATGGGGATACAATATTGCCTTAATTCTATTCAGTAGGAAGCTATTGCATTCCTGTTTGGTTACTGAAGTCATATTACTTTACTTTGAGAAGATGTTGTATTTTTCATGCCTGATAAACACATTATTTCTATGCTGGAATAATAAGGTAAGTGCAATGTCATTTCATATGCTTGATAAGAATTTACTGTTTTTATTTGCGTGATGCACTAATTTTATTGTACATACATTAAATATATATAATATAGCCATATTTCTAATTGTTTTAACCGTTGTAGAATATGTACAATTTGAGAATAGGGATGTTTAATAACTGGTTAGGGAAATGGTAAAAATCCAATGAATGAACAGCTGTTCATTCACTGGAAGGAATACATTAGGCTAATTTTCCTAGTGAATGAACAGTTTTGGGCTTTATGTTTTTGTGGCTTCTTTTATACCTATAGTTTGAATTAAGTGATTTTTCAACAATGGTAACAAATGAAAAGTTAACAGATATAAAAACGTAACAAAAGAACATATACACACACATTTTTAAAAGTAATAATTATTGATGACATTCAAATCTCACTTCTACTATGTTTTTAGATGATTGATAGAAATATTCTTACTGATGACCAAGAAAATTCCTCTAAAAGGAAATATAGGAGTTACAAGCACTCTACAGAGGACCTTGAAAATGCTGTACAAGCAATGAGGGTCAGGTCAGCTCAGTTTGAAAAAGACATCTCTTCATTTTAATATTCCAAAAACAGCGAGGGAAACTGCGAGGGAAAACAATTGAAAGTAAGCGTATGAGACATTGTCTGTGTTGTCCTTTGAAGAAGAAAAACTTCTTGAACATTGGATAGTTGGAAAGAGAAAATTGGATTTACAATGTATAAGGATGCAGTAAAAGGTGATGTTTACAATGTCATGAAACTAAATGGAAGGAAAAATCCATTTATAGACAAACATCCAGGGTAGAAATAGATGACTCTTTTTTAGGTGCGTTCGTAATTGCCGAAACGTCAGTGAAGGCTTACTGTGGAGACACGAAAAGTTTTGGTTTCTGTTAGTCTGTCTGTCTGTTAGTCTGTCTGTCTGTTCCGCGATAACTGCCGCAAAAAGCATCTGATCGGCTTGAAATTCCCTGGGCATGTTGATGAGGTACCCGGACTTAGCTGTATAGTTTTTGGTTAAATTTGGTTCATTCGTTCGGGAAATATGGAACATTTTATTTTTCTCTATAATGCTTTTCTATGGCAAATCAGACGATTTTCAGATTTTCATTTGTTGAAAGAAATGGCTCATATGAAAAATGGATTTAAATGGTAAATATTTTATGCTGAAATTTTTAAATAAGATTATTAAATTATTCCAATTAGTTTGAAATTTTGTCAATATATTTGCGAGATTTTTTTAATTAGGTTTATAATATTGGGGGGAATTTTATGCATGTTTTACAATAATATAAAGGATTTTGTTTTATCAATTTGACATAATACATATTTCATTTTTTTCCTTTTCTTTCATCTGTTGCCTAGCAACGTATTTGGTCCTAATAATATTAGTATAATTGCGTGTATAATGTTTGAGTAAAGCCAACGTCAAAACGGATGAATTAATGCATTTGTATCTTTGCATATAGATGGATTTTAGTCCAGAAATAAGAATAGGCAATATTTCATTTATTTTATTTATTTTATTCAAATATTTTGCTTAAAAATACAAAAGTTCATTATTTTCATAGAGAATAACGTAACATTTTTCCATAACATTTACAAATATTTCTTTAATTGTTGCCAAGAAAATCAAAACCTGGAATAATATTTTCTTTTAAACAATTTTCAATTGAAATGATTTGTCGTGAAACAGGAAAAGGAAAAATAAAATTAAGAATAGAAAAATTAATATGGCGGCATATTGGAAATAAAAAGAAAACTCTCGAGTATTTCTTAATATAACAAGATGAAAAGTTTTGAGTAAGTACGCATAGCAGGTGAATTAGACGTCATTTATCGAAAAAAAAAAGATGCTGGAATAAAAAGATCTTGGGTAAAATAAAATTAACTATTATTCACGGAGGAAAGAGATAGATGGAGATGCAGTATGCCGCAAAAACAGTTTGCAATGTGATGTGCGTTTTCGCTCAGATTTAAATGCCCTCATTCGGCCCAAACAAAACAAGCACGTGGAACAGCGACCGAATTATTTGACTTCATCCGTGCATTTTACCTGTAAAATGAAAATGATCTGCTTATATTTAAGCAATAAGCATTCTAAGGTAGCATTTCGCTGTATTATGAATTAAAAACTGTATTACTAAAAATATTATTATTATTATTATTATTTTTTTTTTTTTTTAAGCACGTCGTTGTGTTGTGCCGAATGTAGCGGATTTTAGGGTTACATTTTTGGCGTCACTTCAAGATTTATTGTCTGTGTACGGTTAACATAAATATTTTATTTTAAATTTAAATTTAATTAATTTATAAAAAAAAAAAAACTTATGCTTATCCTTGCAAATCTCAGCGTAAAAAAATCTAAGATATACTATAATCATCCGCACAATCAATAAAAAATTACGAATGTAAAGCCCCCCTGAAGAAATGCAATTTTTGATTTAAAAAGTTACCAGAATAAGTAGCTCATCAGAATTTCAGAACATCAATATATAACCACTTGTTTAACACTTTTAATTTCTGAAACTTTACGAAGTATCTTGTATGCTTATAAATATTTATATAATTTGAAAACTTTAAAAAGCGATTTTTAGGAAGTTGAATATTACGCAATGAGTGTTAAAAACAATGACTTGCAAAGATGACGTTGAGGCTCCTGATCTGCAGATTTACTAGTTGCCGAAACGTCAGCGAAGGCTTACTGTGGAGACACGAAAAGTTTTGGTTTCTGTTAGTCTGTCTGTCTGTTCCGCGATAACTGCCGCAAAAAGCATCCGATCGGCTTGAAATTCACTGGGCATGTTGATGAGGTACCCGGACTTAGCTGTATAGTTTTTGGTTAAATTTGGTTCATTCGTTCGGGAAATATGGAACATTTTATTTTGCTCTATAATGCTTTTCAATGGCAAGTCAGACGATTTTCAGATTTTCATTTGTTGAAAGAAATGGCTCATATGAAAAATGGATTTAAATGGTAAATTTTTTATGTTTGAAATTTTTAAATAACATTATTAAATTATTCCAATAAATTATGTCAATATATTTGCGAGATTTTTTTAATTAGGTTTATAATATTGGGGGGAATTTTATACATGTTTTCCAATAATATAAAGGATTTTGTTTTATGAAATTGACATAATGCATATTTCATTTTTTCCCCTTTTCTTTCTCTGTTGCCTAGCAACGTATTTGGTCCTAATAATATTAGTATAATTGCGTGTATAGTGCTTGAGTAAAGCCAACGTAAAAAAAAAAATGAATTAATGCATTTGTATCTTTGCATATAGAAGAATTTTAGCCCAGAAATAAAAATAGGCAATATTTCATTTATTTTATTTATTTTATTCAAATATTTTGCTTAAAAATACAAAAGTTCATTATTTTCATAGAGAATAACGTAACATTTTTCCATAACATTTACCAATATTTCTTTAATTGTTGCCAAGAAAATCAAAACCCGAAATAATATTTTCTTTTAAACAATTTTCAATTGAAATGTTTTGTCGTTAAACAGAAAAATGAAAAATAAAATTAAGAATAGAAAAAATAATATGGCGGCATATTGGAAATAAAAAGAAAACTCTCGAGTATTTCTTAATATAACAAGATGAAAAGTTTTGAGTAAGTACGCATAGCAGGTGAATTAGACGTCATTTATCGAAAACAAAGATGCTGGAATAAAAAGACCTTGGGTAAAATAAAATTAACTATTATTCACGGAGGAAAGAGATAGATGGAGATGCAGTATGCCATAAAAATAGTTTGCAATACGATGTGCGTTATCGCTCAGATTTAAATGCCCTCATTCGACCCAAACAAAACAAGCACGTGGAACAGGGAAGGGACCGCATTCTTTGACTTCATCCGTGCATTTTTTCTGTAAAATGAAAATGATCTGCTTATATTTAAGCAATAAGCATTCTAAGGTAGCACTTAATTGTATTATGAATTAAAAACTGTATTACTAAAAATGTTATTCAAGTTACCAGAATAAGTAGCTCATCAGAATTTCAGAATATCAATGTATAACCACTTGTTTAACACTTTTAATTTCTGAAACTTTACGAAGTATCTTGTATGCTTATAAATATTTATATAATTTGAATACTTTAAAAAGCGATTTGTAGGAAGTTGAATATTACGCAATGAGTGTTAAAAAACAATGACTTGAAAGATGAAGTTGAGGCTCCTGATCTGCAGATTTACTAGTTGCCGAAACGTCAGTGAAGGCTTACTGTGGAGACACGAAAAGTTTTGATTTCCGTTAGTCTGTCTGTCTGTCTGTTCCGCGATAACTGCCGCAAAAAGCATCCGATCGGCTTGAAATTAACTGGGCATGTCGATGAGGTACTCGGGCTTAGCGGTATAGTTTTTGGTTAAATTTGGTTCATTCGTTCGGGAAATATAGAACATTTTATTTTGCTCTGTAATGCTTTTCTATGGCAAGTCGGGCGATTTTCAAATTTTCATTTGTTGAAAGAAATGGCTCATATAAAAAATGGATTTAAATGGTAAATTTTGGATGCTGAAATGTTAAAATAAGATTATTAAATTATTCCAATTAGTTTGAAATTATGTCAATATATTTGCGAGATTTTTAAAATTAGGTTTATAATTTTGGGGGGAACTTTCTGCATGTTTTCCAATAATATAAAGCATTTTGTTTCATCAATTTGACATAATACAGATTTCATTTTTTACCTTTTCTTTCAACAGTTGCCTAGCAACGTATTTGGTCTTAATAATATTAGTATAAATGCGTCTATAATGTTTCAGTAAAGCCAACGTCAAAACGGATGAATTAATGCATTTGTATTTTTGCATATAGATGGATTTTAGCCCCAGAAATAAAAATAGGCAATATTTTATTTATTTTATTCAAATATTTTGCTTAAAAATACAAAAGTTCATTATTTTCATAGAGAATAATGTGACATTTTTTCATAAAATTTATCAATGTTTCTTTAATCGTTGCCAAGAAAATCAAAGCCCTGAATAATATTTTCTCTTAAGCAATTTTCAATTGAAAGATTTTGACGTGAAACAGGAAAATGAAAAAAAAAAAATTACGAATAAAAAAATTAATATGGCGACATATTGGGAATAAAAAGAAAACTCTCAAGTATTTCTTAACCCTAGATCTACCGGGAATTTTATTCAAGTTTTAATAAAACGTTCTACACCAGAATTTTTATTTAAAACTATTTAACTTATTTATTTACCTTATTTTTGTCTGGTTTATATACTTAGTTTATTTTAAAGAAATTTCTGGTTTGAATGAATATTTTGTATGTACCTGTCGGGTCCAATGGACCCGTCTGGTAGACGGAGGGTTAATATAACAAGATGAAAGGTTTTGAGTAAGTACGAATAGCAGGTGAATTAGATGTCATTTATCAAAAAAAAAAAAAAAATGTTGGAATAAAAAGATCTTGGCTAAAATAAAATTAACTATTATTCAAGGAGGAAAGAGATAGATGGAGATGCAGTATGCCGTAAAAACAGTTTTCAACATGATGTGCGTTATCGCTCAGATTTAAATGCCCTCATTCGGCCAAAACAAAACAAGCACGTGTTACAGGGATCGAATTCTTTGACTTCATCCGTGCATTTTTTCTGTAAAATGAAAATGATCTGCTTATATTTAAGCATTCTAAAGTAGCATTTCATCGTATTATGAATTAAAAACTGTATTACTAAAAATATTTTTCTTTTCTTTCTTTCTTTTTTTAAGCACGCCGTTGTGTTTGGGTCGAATGTAGCGGATTTTAAGGTTACATTTTTGGCGTCACTTCAAGATTTATTGTTTGCGTACGGTTAACATGAGGATTTTATTTTAAATTTTAAATTTATTAATTTATAAAAAAAACACTTATGCTTATCCTTATAAATCACAGCGTAAAAAAAATCTATGATATACTATAACCATCCGCACAATCAATAAAAAATTACGAATGTAAATTTAAATAGACTACGGGGGGCTCAGGGGGGCAGAGCCCCTCTCAAAAAATGCAATTTTTGATTTAAAAAGTTACCAGAATAAGCAGTTCATCAGAATTTCAGAACATCAGTGTATAACCACTTGTTTAACACATTTAATTTCTGAAACTTTACGAAGTATTTTGTATTCTTATAAATATTTATGTAATTTGAAAACTTTAAAAAGCGATTTGTAGGAAGATGAATATTACGCAATGAGTGTTAAAAAACAATGACTTGCAAAGATGACGCTGAGGCTCCTGATCTGCAGATTTACTAGTTATATAAATACGTAGCACCTATAGTCTGCCTGTCCGTCTGTCCGTCTGCATATAACAGAGCAAAAACTACCCAACCGAATGGTTTTAAATTTTAAATATATGATTGTTGCAAAATTTTGTCGAGCCATTTCAAATTTTATGAAAATCGGATGTATAGTTTAATTACAGGGACAATCAAAAGTTTTTCTTTACCTTACGGCGAATGGGAAAAATTATTGCAAGTACATTTTAATGATGTTACAGGCTTCCGAATGGTCTGAAATTTTAAATATATAATTCTTGCAAAATTTTGTCGAGCCATTTCAAATTTTATGAAAATCGAATGTATAGTTTAATTACAGGGACAGTCAAAAGTTTTCCCTTACGTTACGGGGAATGGGAAAAAATTATTGCAAGTGCATTTTAATGATGTTACAGACTATGCACTTATGAAGTACAAAACAATATACATTCAGTACAATATGGGGTGCAAAAAATAATTATAAAACTAGTTATAGTACGAACGCACATCATTTGCCACGTTTGACGAGCAATTTCCAACTTGTTTAAAATAGCATCCAAGGTTGGAAATGTGAAGTAAGCACCATGACAATATGTGGACCACAGGTCCAGATGTGGTGGAATTGGAAGTGGCCTGCAGTAAAGTATAAGATCAGTATTTTAAGGATAATATGCAAAGGCATAACAACAATACCTGAACCTATTTCTGCAACATCCACCTGTTCATCTGGAGTTATTACAGAAATAGAGAAGTACAGGGTCAATGATTTCAGGAAATATAATTAGTATTTTTTTTTCTAAATCTGTAATTTAAAAACTTAAAAGCGACAAATTTTCAAGCTAATTAATTATCTTTCTGGGATTAAAAAAACCGTACTTCAGTAAAAACGTTATAAGTTATTTGTACAAGCTATAAAATAAATAAACATCTGTGAAATTTAAGTATTTTTAAATTGCTGCCCGTTAATTCACTGGAAAATTTTGCGTTCATTCACTGGCAACAACTGTTCATTTACTTGGTTTTTGTATCGATTTCTATTAAGACATCTCTAGCATCCCAAGCAAGTAAAATATAAAATTCCTTTTGTTATTTTTTAATAGTTTGTAAACCAACAAATGTATTTGCACTGTCAAACACCAATAGGTACTGCTTATTAAAATATAATGAATCATTTTCTTTTCAAATGTGCTTAAGGGTTATTTACTGGTCGGACTACCCTAGTATTTTTAGTACAAAAGTATCACGGTCCATAAGCCGCATTTTTGGCTCATCAAATAGACTAAAATTCGATTCTGTTATACTGACTTAATTATTTCACTTTTTAATATTAGAAGGTATATACTGTACGATTTTAACAATAGTTTTAGTATTTTGTTCGGATTTATATGACTTACACAAGCTCAAAGTTCGTATAATTCGTGGTTTTGATGAAAAATACGATATTTCTGCTATTTTTACCTGAATTATTTATATGAGCGAAATCGTGCAACACTTTCTTATTCACATATATTATAAAACACATCAAAATATACAAAATATGTTAAAATAAAAGTGCTACAAAGCTGCGCTCATAGAAAAATATTAAAAATAGGGAGCTAAGTAGATTAACTCATATATAGCTCATATAACATAGATTAACTACTATGTATCTAGGTATTTCTAACATTTTTAAAATTATATTTCTGTTGCGTATTTTTTTAAAGCTCTCATATAAATTTAATTTTTTTTGTATTTGAAAATGATAAGATGAAAAAAAATTCTTTTATACATTAAAGAAAGTTGAAATACCACTAACTAGAAAGTTTTCTAAAATGAAAATTTGTCTAAAAGGGTCACGAACCAATTTTGGTGTGTGCATTAATATTATATTCTTTGCTGATTTTGCATGTATCTATATTATAAAGGACAAACATATCTGTGCGTAACGCATACGTCATTTTGCGAATGGCAACACTTTGAAATTTGAAATAAAATTTTGGTTTTACAATTTTCTCTACTGTAAATTTTTAATCTTCTAAACATCGCACATTTTAAATTTTTACACCGTCGTACAAGGAAAAATATGCTCTTTTAAATGCAATTTGTTTGAAATCTGTATCTCAATTTATTTTTGAGATATTAATTTTTTTGTAGTTTTTAATATTATTTTTTCAGTCGTGGCAACAAAAGTACCCCATTTCTATTGAAAGTCATTGAAAGTAAACGGAAAATAGTCGAAAATAGGAGATTACCGTATATTTTTTCTTGCCACTTTGTCATAAAACCTGAAAAAAAAATTGAAAGTAAAATACGGGCTATGTCAACAATATTGTCTGTTATTCCGCGATAATGACGTCATATGCATACTTTTCTATAAGACGAAGTTTAAGATTGGATTGAAAAGTGGATTGCTTTAGCGGCTGCAAATGATGTCATTTTATAAAACAGCGTGTATTTTAATTCTTAAAACTGAATTATGTTTTGTAGAAGTGCGTCATTTTCACAGCCCAGCTGCTTTCAAATTCTTCACAGGTGAAAATGCTTCAGCTTTGAAAATAATGTAATCGAAATCACACACTGAAAAAACACAATGTTTTACAAAAATTTAGAGTGTCTTTATAAAAAAGGGGTGACATGCAAATAATAGCGATTTACATTAAAGAAATAGATGATTCTCGCCTGGATGGATTTGCTTCGCCGAGTTAGACAAGAAAACAAATAACTCGCGGTTTAAAATAATATCATGTTCCTGAAATTTTTGTCCAAAATTATCTCGAATAATAAAATTTTAATGCTATTTTTTAGAACATTCTACTATAATTTTATTAAAATAACATAATTTGCTTAATTTAATTTTTCACAATTTTATATAATCTATATATTTAAAACTCAAGTGTGTCAGGGCAGATGACTAAAAAGTCATCTGCCCTGATCTTTCTGTTGAACCAATTTTACTAATATATTTTTTTTTCAACTGAAAGCTGTTCATTTGTAGATGTGATAGCACTATCTTTTTTTTTAATATCCCTACTTTTACATTTTAATTTTAAAAGCATTTATGAAATTTCTTTAAAATGATTAAAATTAGATAGCTTTCATTACTGCAGACAAGAGAGAAATAATGAGGGATTTTTATCTTTATTCATGCCATTTTCTGATAAAAATTCAAAATTATTGATAAAAATTGTTGTATAGGTTTTAGTGGCGCAAAATCCCATTAGGAGCATAATATTATATTAGGGGAATAATAACGAAAAATGACATACTGCTTTTGAATGCACTCATTTTTCGTCATAAATTTTCCATATTGTTTTTCCTTCAGCATGCGTACTGATACTAAGTTTCAGACACTAGGCGAAATGCTTATTTAAGTGAAAATGAAGTCATATTTAAAAGAAAACGATCGTTTTCTTAAATAAAACTAAACATTTTAACACAAATTCGTCTAAAAAACATAAATTACGGAAATTTTTACTCTCCGTAATTGAGATTAGAATCTCAAGTAAAGAGTGCGTCTATTCACATAAAAGATGTTACTAACAATGTTGACTTCAAGTTTTGAGTTAAAATGATTTTAAAATGGTCAACCAAAATACAATTTTTTTAAAAAGGATGAATATGGATATGAGAAGTGCGTATGCAAATTTTGAGAAGGTGAAAATTGCTCTTTTTCACTCCGGAATACCAAGCATAAGAGCTTCAATTGATAACCACATCCTAATAACTGATCTTTATTATATTTTACTGATTACGTATCTATATCTATATTATAAAGAACAAACTTATATGTGCACAACGCTGACGTCATTTTGCGAATGGCAACATTTCACGATCAAATTTCAGTCTAGAAATTTTCGCTACTGCATTTTTTTAATCTTCTGACCATCGTACCTTTTCAATTTTCGTCGCATAGGGAAAAAATTTACTTTCAAATGCAATTTGTTTAAAACATGTATCTTAATTGACTGATGTATTATGTTTTTTAAAATAATTTTTAAGCATGATTTTAAGCAAGTTTATCTTATCACGTACCGGTTTCAATACATAATAATAATAAACATTTTGCACATAGAGCAACAAACATTGTTCAGAATTTGTTTCTGATTATTTTTGCATAACGAAATTAATACCTCCTTTATAAACAAATAAAAGAATAATGTTAAGAAACCCCTATCTAACATATTTGTGAAAGACAAATTAACGAAATTAATACTTCTTTTATAAACAAATAAATTAATGATATTGAAAAAACACACAAATCTAACATATTTGTAATCATACAATTTAAATTTTTAGATCATCAAATAGGATTTTTTTTTCAAATGGAATTTGTTTGCAAAGTTGATCTCACTTTACTGATTGTCTGTGGTTTTAAAAACAATTTTAATGCATGAAATATTTTTTAATTTATCTATATCGCGCGAAACTCGATTACGAAAGATAATTCCGTTTGCCCTTAAAACAAAATAAAGAGTTTTCTTACGGCTAATATCCATTTTAAAAAACTTACCTATGAATAAATAAATAAAATAATATAAATAAAACACAAATTTAACAGACATATATAAGCTCTGAAATTATCAGAATGTAAAAGGATGCCGTAAGTAGCAAAATCTTGGTGAAATAACTCTTAGCATGCGGCTAATAAGAAAATTTCGCTTTTGATAAATTTCAAAAATTTATTTGATTGTATAATTCGTATTTTTCATATGAAAAATGCTTTTTTAATGTAAGTGGTTAATCTAAAATAATTTATTCTATATAAAAAAATTATTAGTTTTCAATTAAAAAAAATGTTTTCCCCTATATTCTGTAACCCGGGAACGATCGCCTAGTATCTATAATGTAGAAGTTTCAAAATGTATTTCAAAAACGAAATGCATTATTATTTTATCAAAAAGCCTAATATGACTATCACCAATCATAGTTTGTAACCAGAAACGTATTTCATTGGAAAGGGGAGGGGAGTGGAGAAAGCTTTTGTTTATTTCTTGAAAAAGCGAACCCATTTCTTTATGTATATCATATTCAAATTTAATTTATTTTATACGAAATTTTTTAAAATAAAAATGTAATATTTTTGTTAGTAGAAAAGCAGATGGGTGACAGTTAGGCTTATGGTATCGGCGATATTAAAATAAAAATAGCGATTATATTCCTATAATGCTGAAAGTACAGTCTCTTTAATAGCATGTCGGATTTCAGATTTCATTCTTTATGAACAAATTAAAAAGACACGCCCATTTCAAAGTCATGCAGAATAATTAGATTTCCTTAAAAAAAAAAAAAAAAACATAGAAAAAAAAATATATATATACACACATATATATATTTATATATATATATTAAACAAATAACAGTTTTAAAATTCTGATTTTATCCACCATAGTTGAAAAGACTTCGGTTTGTATGACCATGCTCTAACTAATGTAAATGTACTCAGATTTTCATGTAATTGATATGCCATATTATTGGGGTTTATTATGGCATGTACGCTGTTGAAATCGTGTTGTGTGGCATTTATAATCTGTTTACAGGGATATTCAGAAGAAAAAAAATCGATGTTTATTGATGGAAATTGCTGCAGGGAAATGTTCACCTGCGTTATGTATTTCCTATATTTGCTAAATTTTAGCTTACTGTGTAGTATATATGCAGGGTGATTAAAAAAACTTTTTTAAAATGACATGGGAAATCGGGCATACAGCAAGGATAAAAAATAACATAGGAACATAGGGTCGCAAACCACTTATTTAGTGGCAAATACAGCTCGTTTCATCCTAACTAAACAAGGGTTGACGGTAATAATTTCGAGAAAAATAAAAACATTATTATGAAAATGCACCGATATGTACCTTGTTTTGTGCGAAACGTGATAACATCACGAAAAAATCTGGAAAAACATGCTTCTCAAGCAATCGATGATACCGTATGGTTTGATAATCACAGTCCACAATGTGGGCGTGATGTGCATACTGATGGCGCGTATAATGAAAACTTCTACCACTTTTGATTGGTGTTATCACATTAACAACAAAGGCGAGAATTTCTGTTACATGTTTTATTATAATATGCTTCAGTTTTTTATAGTTATTACCGTCAACCCAAATTGAGTTATGATGAAACACCCTGTATTTGTGACTAAATAAGTGGTTTGCGACCCTATGTTCCTATGTTATTTTTCCTCCTTTTTGTATGCCTGATTTGCCCTGTCATTTTGTAAACGTTTTGTTTTAAATTACCCTGTGTACAAAACTACAGGGTAAGTCAAAATGAATATAGCGATTACAAACGGCTATAACTATTTAAAGGAAAAGAATTTATCGATAAGATTCACACATAATGTAGACGGAACTTCAAAATTTCTTTACGTAAGGCGCACGTGCAGTGAAGCGGAAGCCTACGCATGCGCTAGTTGAAAATTCGCAACGACAAGAAACCTGTTCATTGCAGGCGTCTCATTAGTAAAAATGGCGAGTCTCGTGCAGAAAGCATTCTGCGTGTTAGACTTTAACAAATGTCATTCTGTTATCGCAGTGCAGCAAAATGGAGCACCCCCACACTGGAGTATGGAGGTTCGCGCACTATTAAATCAACATTTTCCAAAGCGTTGGATCGGTCGAAATGGAGATGCCGACGATGTCTTCTGCTCTTAACCACCAAGATCACCGAACTTGACACCCTGCGATTTTGTGCTTCCCATGCCCAAAATAATTGAAGAACTCAAAGTACGCATTTGTAATGCGCTTGTGTCGCTGACTGAACAAATGCTTGAGAATGTATGGCGTGAAATGGACTACCGCCTAGATGTTGTCCGTGTGGCCAAGAGATGTCACAGAGAACATCTATGACATATGTATAAAAAATTTTGAAGTTCCGTCTACATTCTGTGTTAATCTTATCGATAAATTCTTTTCCATTAAACAGTTATAGCCGTTTGTAATCGCTATATTCATTTTGACTTACCCTGTATATACCTTATACAGGGCTGCACAAAATAATTCGAATATTTTCCCGACTGTAGATGGTAATTGCTGAAATGTGTTATGCGTTATCAGAATTGTTTACTTAGATATCATCTTTTACCTTATTAAACCCAAAGTTTTGTCACAGTAATGTGTTGGAAAATGTTACATAATCTTTTCCTGATGCATGATTTTCCTTTATTATTTTGTAATTTATTATCTATAAATTTTTATTTGCACACCAATTTTATTCTTAACTATACAGAATGGAAAGTATACGCTTTCCTTTTCGCTTACCCAAGCATTTAATTTGTGAACGTATGTAGGAAAACTTTTAAAAGGGTTGTCAGCACGTAAATAAATGAGCATGAACTACCGAGACGACATTTAGCGGCACCTCTAGCAGGGAAATGCGAAACTTTGCGATTATTCGTTTAAAAATACATTTCTTATTTTACTATTGCGATTCTTGTCAAAATAAAATAACAGGAATTTTAGTCTTCGAAAGTGCAAAATAAAAACTGAGAAAACGAATTCATTTAATGAAATTATCAAATACTAGCTGACCTGCCCGGCATTGCCCGAGCTCACAATAATATTCTTAAATGAATCTGAAATTTTTATCGCAGGTCCGTACAGAGGTGGAAGGTGGGGGTGGGGGGGGGGAGGGGAGACGATGTAAATTACCAGGGCCCGACTCTTGTTCAGCTCCAAAGTTATATAAAGCCACAGGTTAAGTTTTTATTTTTATATGTCTCATACTTTAAATTTTTTTATTCCAAATTAATTGATGAATTCAATTAAAATTTAATCATATTTTCAATAACTTAATTTTTTATTTAAAATCTTTAGATGAAAAAGGAATTACAAATACAACATAAACTGTAATACTGAAAAATAAATAATAAAATTGTAAGCAAATATTACTATTTAGATTTTTTTTAAAAGTACCATCCAGCAAATTTATTTTCTAATAGAGTAAAGCCAGTTTATAACGGAATCCTGCAATAAACGAAAAAAAAAAAATTTCCAGCTCTCCCCTCCACCAAAAAAAGCTATCATGCTTTGTTCAATTTATAACCTGCATAAAACGGAATTTATCACTGATCGTTTTCGTTTACGTCTAAGCAGGTTTTATTGTATCTTACTTCTGGTGGGTTCGCAATAATATTCTTAAATGAACCTGAAATTTGTATTGCAGGTCCGTACAGAGGGGAGTAGTGACGGTGAAAATTACCAGGAACAAATTTCGACTCAACAAATCTTTTATCAAATCGAGAGTTTCTGATAAGTGAGACAAAATTACTTTAACCCTTTATCTACTGACGGTACTTATAAGTACCACTCACTTTAAACTTTCATTCCATAGTGAATATTACTAATATTCTAATGGTACTTTGCAAAAACACTCTTTTAACTCCACTTTATCCGAATACATGGCAGCAGTAGTTCTAGGTTTGTTATTTTAGCGAGGAAGGAGGCTATCTTTGACACAGACGATGTGTTTTGAGCCGACGCGACGTTTTGTACAGATTGTCACGCTCGTCTTTTTATTGCTGCAAACACAGTAAAGGATATAAGGAAAGTGTTGGTTTTTGTGTGTGTGTGTGTGTTCATTATGATCCTAGAATACAATTTGACTAGCTATTTTAGGTGAACGGTGTATGTATTTGATTTATCAGTTGAATTACTCTGTGGTACTTATGAGTATCGTCAGTACACTGGGTGTTGGAGAAAACTTCTTGTTTACTTTTCGTCTGTGTAGTTATTCATCGTTTTCATCTGCTTTAAAATGTAATTACTACAATGTAGTGTAGTAATGATTTCCCTGGTATTTCTTTTCTGTTTCATTGTTATTTTTTATAGAAAATCGAAAAAGTTGTGGCAACGGCTCTTTTTTACTATGCTAGAAATGGCATATGTAAATTCATATATTGCATATGTGGAGATGCTTGATAACATGTTGTCCCTGGAATATAGACGTCGCATAATTAAAGGACTGCTAACAAGATAGAAACAAAAGAAAAATGTTTATTTTAACCCTTTCAGGGGTAAAGCATTTTCAATTCTAAAGTGTTGAAATAAATGATTGGCACCGGAATTTGCCAAACGATCTATCTTTAAATAAGAAACGCCTATATTTCAGATACTTATTAAATCGAAAATATTTTCTGGTGCCATTGAAATACCTTGTGGGTTTTCTGTTACGATATTTTTGTCATATTGTACTGACGGTACTTTAAAGTACCACTTTAATTAATTACTTTTAAATAATTAAATTTCTCACGGATGAATATATTTTTTTATATTTATCCTTTAATTTTCATTGTAGTAACTGAAAAAAAAAATATTACATGAAAAAAATTGCAGTAGATCATAATGCAGTATATAAAGGGTTAACGTCATGACAACATTTTGTAAATTCTTGCTGCTGTTTAATTCTCATTTCCAATACAATGCTTTGCAGAAATTGCTCGTTTCACTCAAAGCCCCACAGTTATGCCCCGGAACGTTTAAATCGGTAATTTGGATTTCAGAAGCAACGCGGGCATGCTACGGTTATGAAGCCTATTTTGGCGATCTCTTATGCTTTGTATTTGACGGCGTTCTCGATCCAATCTATTTCGATTTTATCTTCTTAATTCAGCTTCTTCTTCACTTTCAAGCATTCGTCGAGATCTTTTACGGGCATTTCAAATAATATTTTGAAGCTCCATATTGCAGCGAAAGGTAAATAAACCTGGTCGCTTTAAATCCTGGCAAAGGACTTTTACACAATAATCAATGAGATGCGTTTCTCGGGTGTTGCCATTAAACAATAACAAATAATCGCGACTTTTGTGCCACGTATGTTAGCGTAATATATAGATAGATATTATATCCGATATCAACATATCTTTTTCATATGCATACCAAACACGATTGTATTATATGAAAGGTTTTTTAAACAGGCTGTTGACATAGTACAGTACCATTTTGTTAAAACACGTTGTTTTATTAACCCTGGATTACACGCGCAGGTATGATATACCCATGGTGGACAGGGTTATTATATTTCTTGCCACTAATTTTTAAAAAGAAATCTTCAAATTATTTTAGCGCAGAACTTGTAAACAATGCTGAACAATGGAGCAGTATTGAGGGGTTTCCTAGTTGTTGGCAACTTAACACCCAATCTATAAATGGATCGTCTTGTTATATTGTGAGCCATTTGGAATAGAATAAATGCAGATTTGAATTACTTAAGATGTAAATAAAAGAAATAATGAAATAATTAAAGAAAATAATTTTTTTTAATTTTTTAAAGGATAAGATTGTTAAGTAAAAATAAAAAAATATTTAAGTTAAGGTAAGGCAAAATGTTGAATTTAAAAATATCTTATGACTGAAAATAGAGTATAGCTGTAGTTACGAAAACTACTAAAATTATACTTTAAAAAATGGTAAAAAATTAAAGTTAGTACATGTTCAGAGATAACAGTCACTAGGGCACGGCAAGTATAGCTAGTGTCAATGATTAAATAAAATGACGATTTTTGTTTGAATTTATTTGTGGTAAAGTATAAATGGTACATATCCTGGATATGCGCAAACATTCCCGGGTTAAAATTGCACTCAAATAAAAATTAATTATAAAACATATAATCAAGTAATCTCAACGATTAAAATACAAAAAATCTTGCGCGGATCTACTGGTATGTATTATTTCTGATGTCGACACCTCTTTCTCTATACACATACAAAATATACAACGATGAGTAAAGTGTCACAAAAAGTCTCGCACGGGTCCAAATAAAAGTTTTTTTTATTTGTTTTAATTTTGTTTGATTGCAAATCACATTTAACGGAATTTATTTATTTAGTGAAAACGAAAATTTAACTAGATTTTACAGGGTCTGTCCAGGAAGTAATAAAATCGAAATTTTTATGCTAAGCAGAAGACCAAAGAGGCGGAGTTTGTGAGCGGTAAGTGCTGTGGGTGTTACCAGCTACACATTCTGGCGGAAGTCAGTTGACCTTGAGCCTTTGTAGCACAAGGATCGCTCGTGAAGAAGATGCGTGTTTGAAAGTGGCGTTAGGTTTTCAGAATGCAGCGGAGTGTCGAGCAGCGATACGCCATAAAGTTTTGTGTAAAACTAAAAAAATCTGTTATTGAGACGCTTGCCATGTTACAAGAAGCCTACGGGAAGTATTATTTGCCCAAAGCTCAAGTGTTTAGGTGGCACAAAGCCTTCAAAGACGGAAGATAGGACGTCGATGACGAACAAAATACTGGGTGTTCACTAAGTTCTGGAACTTCAGACAATGTGGCTAAAATTAAAGCGCTTTTGGACTATGATCGTCAGATGAGTATATGAATGATTGCGAAGACGTTAGGACTTACAAAATCGATTGTTCATCAAATTGTCACGGAAGATCTTCTAATGCGGAAATTTTTTGCCAAGCTGGTTCAAACACCTCCTTCAAAGTAACTCACTTAAAACACTCTTGGCAAAACCCAGAGTCGCAACGCTGCCCGAACCGCAGTGCAGCCCCGATCTGTCACTGCCGAACTTTTTTCTATTCCCTGGCTTAAAATCCAACTTAAAAGATCATCGCTTTGACAATCTGGTGAACTTGCAGAAAAACGTAACGCGCATTCTAAACAGCATTCCAGTTAAAGACTTCCAGATGAGCATAAATGGGTGGCAGGGTCGTTGCCATCAGTGTGTTAATATGGGAGGTGGCTATTTTGAAAAATGTTAAGTGTCTGTAAAATTATCTTTAAATAAACGAATTTTATGGAATCAGTCTCATTACTTCGTGGACAGACCCTGCAGCATTGTCATTTGTCAAGGATATCCTCAAACTCATATTCGATAATTTCTGACACATTCATCGGAAAGAAATGTAGGTAATAATTTAACTGGTAATTCGAATGCTAATAGAAATTCTATATTTTAATTTCTGTGGATTTCTTTTAGAGTGTAAAGTTGGCGATAATGATATGATGGATTTAACCAATTAAAAATTAACGACGCGGATGCGATACGAATTCCAATACTTTGTAAAAAAGAAATATTCACATTCTTGCGCATGCACAGCCACACAACAGAAAATGCAATCATCCAATTACTACAGCAGCTTACGCCATTTACTTGCTAGCGCTGTCATAGTCCAAGAACCGACAGCACAAAAACCTATGTTATCAAGCACAAGAAAATACTTTTATTTTATGGAAGAGTAGAAGTATGGAAATCTAATGATCCATGTCTGCCGGAGGTGAAGTAGTGCATAAGCCAAAAATTAATACCACCAGTGGTTGACTTGTAGGTTTATGATTGTGTTAGTCCTACAAACAAAGGTATGAAAACATGGAGGATAGTTGTAGGACAAACACAATGATAAACCTACGAGTCAACCACTGGTGGTGGTATTAATTTTTACCTTATGTACCACTTCACTAACGGCAGACTTGGATCATTAGATTCCCTACTTCTACACTCTCATAAAATAAAGATTTTTTTCTTGTGCTTGATAACATAGGTTTTTGTGCTGTGGGCTCTTGGACAATCAGGCCTGTATCAATTCTAGTGGTGGCACATTTGAGTATTTACTGTAATTGCTATGTCAATAAAACTCCTGTTTTCATTTCCTCCGCATTTCTTGTTTTTCGCCAACGCTTTTCATTGCCGACCCTACTCTGCTATACCAGAATTGCTTTTTTATGTGTACTTTACCTTTTCTTACAGATTGACATAAGTTCTTAGAAATCCTGTGTAGAATTTTCAAAATTTCATTACTATTTCCTGTCTTCTAGTAAAACTTTACAAAATAGCATATTTAAAAATATATTTTTTGTTCCATGAATATCTATATTTCATCATACTTTAAAATATGCCAGCTTTTCAGTTGAATGAATATCAAATATATCTAAAATCTTCTTTTTCTAAACGTTTTTGGACTGAAATATTTTCATGAATTTCTCAGCTTTCATAAATTTCTTTATCTTGCATTCTTTATATAAAATTTCATAATAGGCATTCTTATTTTATGTTTCTTTGCAAAACCTTCCAAAATATTTTTTCTTGTTCTATGAATATCCATTTTCGTCATATGTTTAAAAAAGTACGACATTTTTTGTGTTCCTATAAATATTATAAATCTCTAAACTTTTCTTGTTCTAAATGTTCTTCTGCTGAAATATTTTCAAGAATTAAAAGCTTTTCTGAATTTAATTCATCATGCATTCTTTATAGAAATTTTCTTATAACCAATTCTGCTTCGTATTTCTTGATAAAATCTTACAAAATAGCACATTTACAAAACATTTTATGTTCACTGAAAATAGATTTTCCATCATACGTTTAAAACTCTCATCTTTTATGTTCCATAAATATTAAAAATCTTTAAAATCTTCTTTTATTTAATTTTCTTTCACTGAAATATTTTCATGAATTCATAGCTTATTCTGAATTTCTTTCATCATACATTATATTTATATAATTTTTTTAATAACCATTTCTGCTTCAATTCTTTTTATAAAACCTTACAAAACAGCCTATTAACAGTGGTGGAAAATTGGCGCAGAGGTGGAGCCTATTGACACCACTAAATTTTTATGGTATTATTCAGTTTAATAAAAACTCAGAAATTTGATCATTAGATAAGAGCCAAAATACTACTATAATTTAGTGGTGTCAATAGGCTCCACCTCTGCGCCAATTTTCCACCACTGCTATTAAGAAAAACATTTTTTGTTCCACGAATATCCATTTTCCGTTAGATGTTTAAAACACGTCATCTTTTGTGTTTCCATAAATATTAAATAAATATTAAAAATCCCTACATTTTCTTCTTTCTAATGTTCTCTCACAGAAATATATTCATGAATAAGTTTTTGTGAATTTATATAAATTTTCTTACAACCAATTCTGCTTCTTATTTCTTGGCAACATCTTACAAAATAGCATATTTAGAAAAACATTTTCGGTCATAAGTTTAAAACACGTTATCTTTTCTGTTCCATAAATATTAAATATCTCTAAAACCTTCTTTTGCTTAATGTTCTTTCACTGAAATATTTTCATGAATTCATAGATTTTCTGAATTTCTTTCATCATGCATTCCTTATATAAATTGTTCTAATAACCATTTCTGCTTCAATTCTTTTTATAAAACCTTACAAAATAGCATATTAACAAAAACATTTTCTGTTCCATAAATATCCCTTTTTTCCGCCAGGCTTTTAAAACACGTGATCTTTTGTGTTTCCATAAATATTAAAAATCTGTAACATTTTCATCATCTAAATGTTCTTCCAGTGAAATATTTTCACGAGTTAAGAGTTTTTGCGATTTTATTTTAATGCATTCTTTACAATTAAAAAAAAAATTAATATCTACCCCTGTTTCAGTTCTTTTGCTAAAACCTTGGAAAAGAGCATATTTATGGAATTTTTTTTTTGTTTCATAAATATCGATTTTTCGTCATAGTTTAAAAGACGCCTCTTTTACGTTATATGAATCTTATTTTCTATTTCAAGAAAATTATTCGAGAAAGATATTCATCTCAATTTTTCATTTTGCTTCTTGCGTAGACCATTTTTCCGTGTTCCCAAAAGCTAAGCAATTTTATATTGTTTTTCACTTGTATTTTATTGACATTTTATGGAAAAAAAGCTTTCCAAAAAAAAAAAAAAATCAATGAATTATCTTTTTAACATTTTCCAACAGTTAACATAAGTAAGACAATTTACCCTTAAAATAGAATAAATAAAATGTATATGTTAAAAACACACAAACTCGCTCAATGGTATACATAAAGAAATATTTTTATATGATTTTAATTAATTTTTCAATTAATTTTCAGTAGTGAAATTACGTTCGAAATTATTGAATATTTGATAAGTGATTTATCATATGGTAAATAAGCGTAGAACTGACAGGGTGAAAAATGCCCAAACCGGGAATCGAACCCGGAACCCTTGGAATAGTGCTCCAAGTGCTCTACCATTTAGGCTAAGAGTACCAACACCAACATTTACGAGTGAGAAAAAGCTAAGCTGACAAGGAAAGTCTCCGTCCGGGCATATTCAGAAAAATTTGAAAAAAAAATACAGAGTGTTCTTCTCATGTGGATATATATGTTTATAAATTTTTTTTGGCGGAACTTCGATAGAACGTTCATAAAAAAATAATGAAAATTTCGTTTATTTGGCGATTTATCATCGGTTGGCGATGAAATGAAATTTCGAAAAATACTTTTTTATGTCGAATACTCTTTAAGATGAAAATGTTTCATATTGAGCTTGTTTAAATAAAATTTAATGTAAATAACTTTAGTTTTTTCATTTTTAGTTTGATTTAACCATAGTTTTGTCATATATATATATATTTATAATGAAATTTTAAATATCAAATTTTATGAATTAAAACAAAATTAAATTAAATTAAAATTGTTTCAATATCTCAAAATTAAGTCCAATTGAGCACTGTCGATTCAATTTTGTTGCTATGGAAACGACCAATTCTTTGATATTAAAATGAATAACTGGTAAATGAATCGTGCCTTTATTTTGGAATACGCTGAAATATATGACAGTATTTTTTATACATGAAATTGTTTTTAAAGTAATAAAATGAAATAACAAGCAACATAAATATGTAATACGAAAAAATGTATTTATTAAACTATCTCATTGTTTGTGTTTAAATTCATTAAATACTTTTTACACGCATTCTAAAAATCAATTAACAAACAATTTTCAGGTGCAATAAAATCGTTTGTTTTTGGTGAGGAAAAGTACTGCTCGCCAAATCGCCTGACGCTTTCGTCTTTTCGCGCCAAATACTCGAAAGTATTTTATTTTTTTATAGGCTTTCTACTGTAATTCAGCCGCTAAATTTGACTGATTTTTTATTACATATATAAGTAGTTTAATTGACATTTTTTCAAAACATTCTCAGTATGCCCAGTAATAAAACCTTCCTTGTGATTATCATCCTCATAAGGCATTTCTCAACTGCTCTGCTCAACAAGCGCAAAACGTTTTGACACATTTACAAATTCATTTTTTGACGGAAAGATATAAAATTGGAAAGTCTGACCATGGAAGCGATTTAGAATCGAGCTGTGCTTTCCATTTTTTGATTGAGTTATAAGTGATTTTGATCACGTGATAAAGACGTTTTTTGCCCCTTCTCGAGTGGTTATGCTTCTTTCGCTCGGAAATTCAGTTCAAAACGCCCACTTTGACACTATTTTCTGAAAAATCTATTGCGTTTGCAAAAAAAAAAAAAAAAAAGGAAAAAAAAGTAGCTCGATTACATAGTTTTTGAACAAGACCTAGTTTCATGCATTTCCGAAGAAAAATTAAGTAAAACTTATGTCATAAAGTTGCCCTTTTGGATTTGAAAACGCCCTTAAACATTCTTTTATATGAGCTTGTACAAATAAAATTAATGTTAAAGCATAATATCGACGTTTTGAACTGCTTCTCTATGTCCGAAACGCCGTCATGTGAACTTTCGATTCATCTGAACTTATTTCATTTCTAAATTTTCTGATGTTCTACAGTTTTCCATTCATATAATTGATCAAGACTTGACAGGATGTTTTCGTTTCTAGACTTTTAAGGGGTAGGATACCTTTGAACGCGTCGAAAAAATAAAAAATATCCCTATGCTCCAAGCTTCAAAACTTGCGTAATAAGCCAAAAATAAAAATCTAAACTTCATTTAAATATAAAGCTCATATTTACATTTATATTTAAAAATGTACATATACTTGTAAATTCATAAATAAATATTGAAATGATAAGTTTAAAAATGTATGATAATAAGAGAAAAAAAATCTTGCGCGCATGATAAAATCTGAAAATATGCACACAAAGAGGAAATTTTGGTGAAAATAAATACATAATAGCGTTACCTTTATACTAAAACCAGAATATTTTCAAAAATATTGACTAAATTAAAAAATTAACATAAAATAAAAAAAATTCACTTTTTTAAAAATATTTTAAAAGTAAAAAAACAGAAAAAAATAACTTTTTCTGGTTTTACGTTGTAGATAATACAGAAATGAATATGTTGTGAAAATTTCTTTTGATTGCCATGCATAGTTTTTTAGTAACACTGCGCGCAGTATAAAAATTCATCATTTTGAATAAACGCAACGTAAAGTTTAATTATCCTATGCAGTCTTAATATAAAGTCTTAATAAAACTGCAATAATTAGTAAACTAATGGGAATTTTTTAGTGCGGTTTTTTGCATATTGTTCAAAAATGGTTACGGAATCAAAATATGTATTAAAAAATCGAAAATTTTGTAGG
The DNA here is from genome assembly GCA_963932465.1 of Maratus speciosus. NCBI lineage: Eukaryota > Metazoa > Arthropoda > Arachnida > Araneae > Salticidae > Maratus > Maratus speciosus. The sequence goes on along the minus strand of OZ010797.1, from coordinate 331,355,147 downwards.
TTTAAAGGTAAACAACTTAAGCATTTCAACATCTTATTTATCTTAAACATGAATGCAGAAGCAGTTCGAAACGTCGATATTATGCTATATCTTTAATTTTATATGCCCACGCTCATATAAATGTTCTTGTTTATGTAAAACATTGAGCAAGTTTATGTGTTTTTAAGACATATATCTTATTTATATTTGGAAATAATTTTTTGAATTCTGTTTGTCTACCCGTCTGTCTGTCCGTCCGTGCTCTAACTCACATAAATATACTCAGATTGCCATGCAATCAATATATGTTATTGAGGTTCATCATAGCATGTTCAGTTTTGAAAATGAAGTGTATACGTTTATGGTTAGTTTACAGGAACATTCAAAAGCATTCCATTAAATTACGGTCAACAGGGGAAATCCTTTTCAGTATAGGCATCGCTCGACTTACCTATTATGCGACTTACGTACATTCGCAGTTACGTGATAAATCTCGAAAATTACATTTGTGAACATACTAGCGCATTTGATACGCAATTGCATACTTTTGATATTTATTTTATAAATAAAATATATAGATATAAACCACAACCGTAATATAGTTTATATATTCGATAGTTATATTTTTATTGATATACTAGGGGGCTTTGCCCCCTAGTAAAATTTAAATTGTACGATGTTTAGAAGTTAAAAAAAAAGTCCAGTTAGAATAAAGTCTTTTGGTAAGGTCGTTGCCACCGTCAACGGAGTTCCCATTAGCATTTTATATAGATACTAGGGGGCTCCGCCCCCTGCAAGCTACGTTCGTCAACCCCCGTTCAGACACCGCAGAATTTAATAACACGCTAATGTGATGGGTTTTAAAAATATTAGAGAAAATTGAATTATACTGAAAAAAGCTGTGCAGATCTCCCTGTAAACGGGTTTCCATTTAATTCCCTTTGATTGCAAAAATTTAAGAGCGAATCAGTTGCTGTTAAGACAACCAATGGTTGTTTTCGTTTTTGATTAAAGAGGATCGGTTAAACATTTGAAAAGAAGCTAAAATAAAATGAATAAAGTGTACAAAGTCTTTGTCTGCCGGTATTTTAAAACAATCTCTATAACAATAGCCTAAGTCATGTGACTATCGTCAACGGTTCCGGGCGGGCCACTTCGCTTTTTATACTCTAGGTGCCATTTTGGTACTTTAATATTAGCCATGCGCAGGTGATAAGTCTCCAAATATTATTCTATCGCCATCATTTCATCTATATTAAAATAGTTCCAGTCATCAACTGTCATAAACAAATACGGTCTGATCACTTCGCTATTCATATGAAAGTTTGGCACAGATGTCATATACGCCCCCATATTGGCGCGATTTTTTTCCAACGCTAATTTGGGGAAAGCATCAACAGCATAAACAACAACATCTGGTTAGAAAGCTCAAAGTTAAAATTGATCCCTCCTCCCATCCCAACCTCATCGGGCCTCTGAGCTGTTTATCTGTAAGAAACCCAGTATAAGCCACAAAATTGAATAAATTATTGAATTAAATAAAATTAAACTGAATAAAAAAGTCTTACATCCATTTTATAGTATCAGATTTTTCGCTATTTTTTAACCTTGAAATTTACGATTTGCGAAAAATCCTGACATGATGTTAAAAGTGAAGGAAATTTTCTTATCTAGCTTTAAAAAATACATAACACGTAATTATAAAAGTTAAAAAAACACAACCAGCGGAAGTTTATGTTATCTAATCTAAAACCATTTCTTAAACTTGTTGACGGTAATCTATCCGAATTTTTTTGTGTTATCCTCTAATATAAGTATGTATAAGATGGTAAGCGTCGATAATCATAATAATATTTCATTGTAATCGGATTTAAGTCAGTATGTAAAATTTTAACTCCGATCGGACATTTGAAAGTCAGTTAAAGTTCGAGTACAAATTTTAAACTGGAAAGACGATCGCTGCAAGTTAAATAAAACCTTATGAAAATAACATAATTTTTGTTAAAAGAAATCATTGCCTCAAATCCTTACAAAATACAACATATTTTAAAATACAATTATTTTAACTAATCTGAAACTTAACTAATAAAGTTAACTCAATCGTAATAGTTGTACAGTCAATCAGGGTAACTTTGAACCACGGAGTGTAACTTTGCACCACCTCCTATTTTTCAATATTTTTGACTAAAAGACTAAATAAACTCCAGAACTGTGCTCTGTTGGCAAGGTTCTAAACTGAGATTTCTACTCTTTATTTTAGAAAATAGATTAGCAACATTATGCGCAATTAATTGCATCATCTAACTATTTTTGTGAAGTACTGTTTTCACGTTAATTTTGAATGCTGTTTTGAAGTTGTTGTAATCCAATAAAATTTTCAGAGTAAGTAACAATATACTCATTTATCAGACATTATTATCTAATTGTTGTAAATGTGTTAATATTTTGTGATTATTTATTTATTAATAGTTAATAAAATGTAAAATAAGAAGGCACTAGCATTTTACCGCATTTTCAGGGTAACTTTGAGCCGGCTCAAAGCTACACTGATGCTTATAATTTACTAATTACTAGAAAGATAGCCCGTCAAAAATGACGGAAAATGTAATGTATAGATCTGTTATATACAGCACATCTGCAAGAATATGAGTTTTTCTCGCTTGTTCCGCAGTGATTGACGAAAATAACACATTTTAAAAAAGAAACACATTTATGAAAAACTATGTATAATGAATACATAAAAAATGCAATTTAAGTGTAAATTAACATTTGGTCGGGAAACTTCAGGATATGACGTTTTTTGTAAAAACTTTTTTATTATTTAAAAGCTGATCTTGCTTTGCAATATCTTCGACATATATTTTTAAATGTCCTTCCTCTTTGCATCTTGAAATCATTACACATAGTTGCCCATGAGAAAAAACCAGTTCTCTTAAATACAATCCGACTGTAGAAAATGTTTATCCTTCTAACTTATTTATCATATTTGTAAATGACAGTATAAATGAAAATTTTATTCATATCAATTCATTTCATTCATTGCTCATTCATTTCAAATGAAAAATACTATAAAATATTGAAAAAAGGTATTTCTTTGTTAAAAAACATATTCTATATGACATCTCTACTTCCTTATTAATTTTCCAATCAAAGAACAGAGAACAAACCTAACGAAAAAAAAAAAAAAAAAAAATAAATAAATAAAAAAACTGTTGCCGCTTTCAGTTACCATTATCATCTGCATGAGAAAAAAAAAATAAACACTATAAAAATCATAGAGGTAATTCAGTGTTGGATAAATGCCAACATCAGTTCCCTTTTCTCATGTAGACTTTTTCATGGTGCTGCGACCAGCGGCGGTGACGTCATTAACATTGTATTAAAAGAAAGGCGAAATAGCAACTCAATGAGCGAAATTTTTTATGTGAACGATTCTAAAATGTGAATGACTCACCATACCATCTCTGTGTTTGTTTACATTAGGAAAATTAAACACGGTTTCTGAAACGGTTTAATGATAGCGCAACACATAAAACTTTTCTAATAGAAAAATATGCTGAACATATGCTGTTTGGAACAGATGTCATATTCGCCCCATATTGGCGCGATTTTTTTCGGTTGCCAATTTGGCGAAAACATCAACAGCATAATCAACATAATCCGGGTTACCACATAAAGCCCTTTGGCGCAAGTTAAGTACCCGTTGCCTATATGATATTGGCGACAGAAAAAAATCGCGCCAATATGGGGCGAATATGACATCTGTACCTGCTGTTTTTATAGAAAAATGTGCTGAACAGACGTGATTCAAGATAGAAGAAATAAATGTAAAAATTTTTTGAAAGACATACTTTCATTAATATTCACAAAAATATATTTTTTTAATGCTCTAAAAAGTGGGAAATTTTTAGGATTGAAATGAAATTTTTTTATTTTCTCATGTCCAAGAGAAAAAAATGAAAGCTTGGTCGCCAATTCAATTTAACTTTTGTTTAAGTTTTTTTATGATATTATATTATGTACGTTATCTATGTATATATATGTATATAAAGTTGGCGCCCGCGCTTTAATTTTTTTTCCCTTGGGCATGGGAAAATAAAACAATTTATTTTCAAGCCCAAATATTATTTGCTGCTTTTTAGTGCATTTAAAAATATATATATATTTTTTTGGTACTTCTTAGTTATCCGCTCGACAAATTACTGCCGTCAAATTGTAAGATTAATTGCCAATAAAACCATTAATTCGACGTTTTATTCGTATTTTTATTAATGTTTTACTAATTTATTTGTTCTTTCGATATTTAAAATAAACAATTATATCAATGTGTCTAATTCGGCGAGTGGTTTGGCGATTTATGTAATTTGGCGAAATTGGTCGACGGGATAACTAAGAAGTACCATTTTTTTTAAATACATTTTTGAAGAATTTTAATAAAAGCATGTCTTTCAAAAATAAATGAATAAATAAATAAAAATTTAGAAAAATACAGATATTTTGTTTTAATATTTTAGTCAAACAACTCTTTTTTAGTCTTATTTTACATTTATTACATTGGCGCGATTTTTTTTCCGACGCCAGTATGGCGAAAACCTCGCTACCATATCATCTATATCCGGGTAACCATATCAAGCAAAATAACGACACTTTGGCGCCAGTTAAGTACCCGGTGCGTATATGATATTGGCGCGAGAAAAAAATCGCGCCAATATGGGGAGTATAGAACATTTGTGCCTTATTTTATTCTTATTTTTTTTTGTACAAACTATAGCGCAGATAGTGCAAAATAATAGACATTTTGGTACTTTTCCGGGTACAGATGTCATATTCGCCCCATATTGGCGCGATTTTTTTCTGTCGCCAATATCATATAGGCAACAGGTACTTAACTTGCGCCAAAGTGTCGTTATTTTGCTTGATGTGGTAACCCGGATTATGTTGTTTATGCTGTTGATGTTTTCGCCAAATTGGCAACCGAAAAAAATCGCGCCAATATGGGGCGAATATGACATCTGTTCCCTTTTCCACTATAGGGGTCTTGGCGTTTTTTTTAAAAAAGCTTGTTGTAATTCGGGCATCAGAAAGTGAGATTTGTGATCAAATCATATAAACAGCTATGAAAATCAAATAAACAAACTTTTAAGTTTATTTATATAATCTGTAAATATTTTACTTATATCTATATTATTGTTGTTTTTTATATACAATTTACTTTTGTTTGTATACAAAAATAGTTAATATAGTTGCTTCTGTGTATTAAATAAATTGTGTAAATATTGAAAAATTATTTGTGTAGTATATGAAACAGTGAATAAGTTGCTAGAAAATATGTTGCCAAATTTCGTTTTCTGGTACTTTTCCGTTATACGGAAACCACTGCCGCCAAGCGTAATAGTTGGCGCAAAATGAAAATCATGTGAATTGAAACATTTGAAAAATAAAAGAAAAAACATGAAGATAAAGTGAGCATTTAAAAAATAGGTACTTCTTAGTTATCCCGTCGGCCAAATTACTGTCGCCAAATTGTAAGACTAATTGCCAATAATGGTTGCCATTAATTAATTACTTGTAAGATTAAATACGAATAATGGCAAGTAAAACCATTAATTCGACGTTTTATTTGTATTTTTATTAATGTTTTACTAATTTATTTGTTCTTTCGTTATTTAAAATAAACAATTATGTCAATGGGTATAATTTGGCGAGTGGTTTGGTGTTTTGTATAATTTGGCGAAATTGGTCGACGGGATAACTAAGAAGTACCAAAAAATATAACATTTGAAAATTACAGACTTTTACGAACTATCTATATTATAAAGGACAAACATATCTGTGCGTAACGCATACGTCATTTTGCGAATGGCAACACTTTGAAATTTGAAATGAAATTTTGGTTTTGCAATTTTCTCTACTGCAAATTTTTAAACTTATAAATATCGCACATTTTAAATTTTTACACCGTCGTATAAGGAAAAAAATGCTCTTTTAAATGCAATTTGTTTGAAAGCTGTATCTCAATTAATTTTTCAGATATTAATTTTTTTGCAGTTTTTAATACCATTTTTCTTATCGTGTCAACAAAAGTACCTCATTTCTATTGAAAGTCATTGAAAGTAAACGGAAAATAGCCGAAAATAGGAGATACAGTATCTTTGTTGCCATTTTCTCATAAAACCTGAAAAAATAGTTGAAAATAAAATATGGGCTATGTCAAGAATATTGTCTGTTATTCCGTGGTAATGACGTCATATGCACACTTTTCTATAGACGAAGTTTAAGACTGGGTTGTAAAAGTAGATTGCTTTAGCGGATGCAAATGACGTCATTTTATAAAAAAGCGTGTATTTTAAATCTTAAACCTGAATTATGTTTTGTAGAAGTGCGTCATTTTCGCAGCCCAGCTGCTATGAAATTCTTCACAGGTGAAAATGCTTCACTTTTGAGAATAATGTAATCGAAATAACACACTGATAAAACGCAATGGTTTACAAAAATTTAGAGTGTCTTTATAAAAGAGAGGTGACATGCAAATAATTGCGATTTATATTACAGAAATTGATGATTTTCTCGCCTGGATGGATTTGCTTCTAGGATGGATCTATATTATAAAGAACAAACGTATCTGTGCGTAACGCTGACGTCATTTTGCGAATGGCAATACTTCACGATCAAATTTCGGTTTTGAAATTTCGCTACTGCAATTTTTCAATCTTCTGACCATCGTACATTTTCAATTTTTGTCGCATAGGGAAATAAATGTACTTGCAAATGCAATTTGTTTAAAAACTCTATTCATTGACTGATGTATTATATTTTCTAAAATAATTTTTAAGCATGATTTTTTTTTTTTAAGTTTATCTTATCATGTGCCGGTTTCAATACACAAAATAATAAACATTTTGCACATAAAGCAACAAACATTTTTCAGCATTTGTTTCTGACTATTTTTGCATAATGAAATTAATACTTCCTTTATAAGCAAATAAAAGAATAATATTAAAAAAAAACCCACCAAACTAACATATTTGTGAAAGACAAATTAACGAAATTAATACTTCTTTTATAAACAAAGAAAAGAATAATATTGAAAAAACGCAAATCTAACATATTTGTAATCGTACAATTTAAATTTTTAGATCACCAAATAGGATTTTTTTTTCAAATGGAATTTGTTTGCAAAGTTCATCTCAGTTTTCTGATTGTCTATGGTTTTAAAAACAATTTTAAAGCATGAAATATTTTTTAATTTATGTATATTGGAGCTCGATTACGAAAGATTAATCCGTTTGCCCTTAAAAAATAAATAAAGAGTTCATTTTCTTACGGCTAATTTCCATTAAAAAAAACTTCCCTATGAATAATAAAATAAAATAATATAAATAAAACACAAATTTACCAGACATGTATAAGCTCTGAAATGATCAGAATATAAAAGGATGCCATAAGTAGTAAAATCTTGGCAAACAACTCTTAGCATGCGGCTAATAAGAAAATATCGCTTTTGACAAATTTCAAAAATGTATTTGATTGTGTAATTCTTATTTTCCACATGAAAAATGCTTTTTTAATGTAAGTGGTCAATCTAAAAAATTTATTGCATATAAAAAAATTATTAATTTTCAATAAAAAAAAAATGTTTTCACCTATATTCTTTAACACGGGAAGCCCGGGTACGATCCCCTAGTTTTATTAAATGACAAATACATACTTAAAATAAGTGAACAAATAACTGTTATAGAATAGAGTAATAAATTAAAACTCATACTAAACGGAACAGATGGAACCATATATTCCCGCGGCCGCTATCTTGGATTTTTTCTTGGCGTGCAGTGTTGAATTCAGACACTTTTCTCCGGGAGGGATTTCTGTGGCTCCGGGCGGGACATTATAGAGTTCCGGGGGAAGGGGGATTGCACTTTTTGACCATTGAAAACACAAAATCTCAAATCTTTCGGGGGGTCATCTCATTGCTCCGGGGGGAATGTCCCCCCCGGGCCACCCCCTGAAATCAACACTGTTGGCGTGAAAACAAGTAGTAAATGTCGTCACGCAGCGATTTATGCGTTTGTTAGGATTAACGAAAATAAAATGTAAAACATCGCCAAGAAATCTCAAAATATCGAAGATGGCGGACGCGGGAATATACAGCATCTGGCACAGATGTGATATCATATTGGCGCGATTTTTTTCTAACGCCAATGTCATATACGCACCGGGTACTTAACTTGCGCCAAAGTGTCGTTATTTTGCTTGATATGGTAACCCGGATATAGATGATATAGTAAAGATCTTTTCGCCAAAATGGCGTCGGTAAAAAGTCGCGCCAATAAGGGGCGTATATAACATCTGTGCCCAGCATCTAAGCCTTGTTTTCCATTGTCGTCATTAAAGTTTCAGCTGTACGATCGGGAATAGGAGTAAGAAAACATCCCCGTGTTTCACGACATAAACCACCTAACACCTACTGAGGAGGAACAAAACGTCCTACGTTGCTTTTTTCTGATAAAAAGACTTTCATCTACTTCATTAATTTTATTAGGTCCACCGATTTTTCTGCTTGGTCGTGAACACAAAGCAATTGCACAAACTTCTTTCAAATAACTATTCCAGTCAGCTGTTGTGTTGTGGTTCATATCAAGTTGCAGGCTTACAATACTCAATCGATGTCAACTCTTGCCACCATAAATATATAAACCTTAAAGCATTAAGAAAAGACAACCGCGATCCTTCAAACCGTGTTTTCTGTCGTATTCCTACGCTTTCTCGGCATGATCGTAAGCTACATTTCCATTTCGGATTTTCAAACCATGTTTACTGTCGTATTCCTACGCTTTCTCGGCATGATCGTAAGCTACATCTCCATTTTGGATTTCCAGAACTCATCCATAATTACATTTCATGGTTTTTTGAACACAACATTTTATTATGCAGAATTCCAAATTCCTGAAACAGTTTTATTGCAATTTTCTCATCATCTAGTAATTGCCAAATGGTAAAAGAACGCTGAGATGGCTCAGCGTCAGCAGTAAAAGTAAATTACAACTTCATAAAAAAAATAAATAAATAAAAATAAAAATAAATAAAAATCAATTCGAATAGTAAATTAAATAGCTTTTAAGGTTAAATAATAATAATTCACGCGATTCACGTTTCATAAATAGCATGTCACAATGTTCCGCATGGTTTACAATAAAAATCATCTTCACGATCAGGGTTGAAATAATTGGCGCATTAGCATACATTTTGGCATGGTGTCCTTATAACGGAAAAGTACTCATTTTCTTCATCTCGCCAAGGTCCTATACCGGAAAAGTACCTAAAGAACATTAAAATCGGGCAGTTAGGAGATCGGACAGTACAGCGCCGTCTATTGGTGGTTATGTTATTAGTAGCATCGGGATGAAGATGTAAAGACGTACATTTTCGTACATTACAATTTTAAATTCTCATTCATAGATTCTGGAAAAAAAAACCCTTAAAAGTACGGAGTTAAAATTATATTGCGGTGACCTCGATTATGAAAGATTACGTTTTTTTAAATGGGAATTTCGCCAAAAAAGCCAGCTATCGTCAAGTTGGCTTCATATATGACAACTTATTTTTGTCACCAAATTTGGCGGCATTTTTTCAAATTTGGCGATATTTCGTCAAGTTGGTCAACCTTTGGCGCTACTGTGGTAACCCCGCATTAGTATTTTTCAACAATTACTCATTACGTCATTACAATGAGGCGGTTCTACCGGAATCGTGAGGGACACACAGAGACTTGGATTTTATATAAATAGATAGGTGCTACTGTCAAAAATTTCCGATATTTGTACGTATATTTTATATAAATGCCGAAAGTGTGCATTAGATATGACATGTAAATATTTTTACAAATATGTGCAAAATAGATAAAATTCATTTAAAGGCGTGATTAGGGGCGGAGCTACTCAAATTTGACATTTCATACGTTCGACGTTTTTTATTCTTGTTTGAATAATACTAATACTTGTATGCATTACTGTAACTATGGATATATTATAGAGTTAAAACATTGAAAATTGTTTTTCACTGCATTTTTATGTTTTATATGAACAATAAACAGGTTTTTTTTTATTTCTAAATGTTCATGGTTTTCTTCTTCCACTTTTCTTATGTCTGATATTTGTTGTAATATCATAAATTATACAAATCTTGTGATGTTGGGAAATGTAAATTCGCAGTCTTTACATATCTGAAAACGTTTTTTGATGTTTAAAGTTGTCCTGACTACAATACTTTTTTAATAATTAATTATTTTATATAAAAATTTATCATATAGTGCAAAGTTACCCTAAATGGCTGGGTAACATTGAACCAGGCTAAAAATCCATTTTTTATTGCTTTTATCGTTATTATTCCTTAATTTTTTATAGTCAAACAATAATTTAGGATCATTTCTTCTCTTTTATGCCCTTATGCCCCTAGTTGCGACAATATTCTTCAAATAAGAGTGTGGCATATAAAAATAGAGAAAATGCGGATCAAAGTTACCCTGATTGACTGAAACGATTTCTTTGAAACCGCAGATACCTTGAAATAAGTTTAAGTACTTCATATACGACCCCTGAAAGCATGGTCGAAATCATCTGTTTTGATATGCAAAAATGTGGTATAAGTCATGCATTTCAAAGTTCCATAACTCGGTCAATTTTAATGTTAGATGAATGGGACTTTTTCTGTCTTACTTGTTAGTGCCATAGTAAATTTTTACTAAATATCACTTATAGGACCGGGGGACCGTATAAAAATTTAAATTTCGTAATTTTTTATTAAATGATTTTCTTAACCCAAATCGCTTTAAAAATAATTGTTTACCTTATTTAAACCATTTTTGTAATTGGAAGTATGCATCTAGGACCAACAGTTGCGAAAATAAAGATCGGTCAGGTTATACGTGGACACACTGTATACCAGTGGTGGAAAATTGGCGCAGAGGCGGAGCCTATTGACACCGCTAAATTTTAGTAGGACTTTTCGGCTTATCTAATGACAAAATTTCTGAGTTTTTATTAAGGTGGAGAATACTATAAAAATTTAGTGGTGTCAATAGGCTCCTCCTCTGCGCCAATTTTCCACCACTGGTATACGCACCGCAGGTTTGGCGTGATTTTTTTTTTTTTTTTTTTTTTTTTTTTTTTTTTTTTTCTTTTACGAAAATTTGGCGAAAACCTCGCTTTCGAATACCAGTTACATATGTATTTTTGGTACTACTTAGTTATCCCATCGACCCAAAATCTATCGCCAAACTATAAGATTAAATGCCAATAATGGTTGATCGTAAATGTCACATTCACTTGACTTTAAGCAAGTTACACGTGTTTACGTCATCAAGTGATTTTTATTTCGAGTTTTTATTTGTATATTTATTAATGTTATACTAATTTATTTGTTGTTTCGTTATTTAAAATAAAAATTATGTCAATTTGTATAATTTTGCGAGTGGTTTGGCAATTTATATAATTTGGCGAAATTGGTCGACGGAATAACTCAATAGTACCGTATTTTTTAATTATTTTCAAAAGGAAATAACAAAAAAAATAATTGATAACTATAGAACAAAATAATTTATATAATTACAAAAAGAAATAAAAGTAAATAAACATTTATTATTAAATAAACAACAATAGCCGGGATACCATGTCAATCAAAATAATGCCATTTTGGCCCAATTAGGTACTTGTGTCTACATCTGTGCCTAATATTTTTCTTTTTAAATTTATATAAATTTAAATAAAGTTTCAGTTTTAAATGAAAGTTTTGTATTTTAAATAAAATAAATGAAAGAATTATATTTTAAATGAAATTAATGAAATATAAAAAAATGCGACGGGAAAAATGTTTGGCGATTTATCACCTGCTTCTCGCTACCGTAAAAATACCGAGATCTTGATTTTTCTATCAGAATCTTTCGATTTGGCGAAGGAATATTCAAGTAAATTGAATTATGAATAAAAGTAACATGATACATTTCTTAGCATACATTTAAAGGATGCCAAACTGGTCGCCAAATTAGTTTAAAATAATAACCTTTTCTGAAATATGATAAAAAATATCTGTTACGATTAAAATTTGAGTTGCCATCATTAGAAAAAAGTATTTAAAATTAGATAAAAATTAATGTTTCGAAAACTAATTCGAATTTAAAAATTCCAATACCAGTTTTGAGAGCTGCTGATCAATACGGATTTTTGGTGTTAATTTCATCGCAAAGTATTCCATATTTTAGGAGAAATCGCCGTGAAACATAATCAGTTGTTTAATCAGTCGTTTCATAAATTCGTTTCATATGTCCGTTTCATAAATTCGTTTCATTAGAATTTTATATATATAGGGTAGATATAGGGTTCGTACGGATACCGTTAGTTTCAAGGCCCAATATCAGAATTCTTTTATAGAAAAATAAATCTAGTTTAAACGAACGAAATTTCGCCTTATTTCAAGAGAGATTTTCCATAAGAAAATACTGGTACCGAAGAATTTCTTAGTCATGAAATTCAAGCACCCGTACGAACCCTGAGATATGTTACCGGCCAAACTAGTTTATCCTAACACGCATCGGATAAACTAGTTTTTCCTAGGCCAAACTAGTTTATCCTGACGCCCATAGGATAAAGGCCCATAGGATGACGCCCATAGAACAAACTAGTTTAGTCTGCTATGAATTGGTCTGAACTAGTTTAATCCTAGGCCAATTCAATTTGGCGTTGTTTTATTGATTCCAAAGTCCGCTTCAGCGCCAACCTTCTAGTTTATTCTAGGCCAATTCAATTTGACGTGCTTTAATTGATGCCAACCAGTGTTGAGCACGCTCACAAAAAAAAGTACTAATTCAAACTCAAATTGAATTTCTCTAAAATGAGTTAAGTTCAAGTTCAAATTCAAAATTTTTCAAACGAATCCGCTCAACTCAAACATTTCTATGAAAGTGAGAAAAGTTCACTAAAACTCGCTCTTTTATTTTTATTTTTTAAAATATAATAGAAGTTTAGCATCCAAATTTGCAAAATTTTCTGAGTTAGTCTTTTGGTTATTCGATGCTAAAGCCTTTATGGGCCAGCCCAATTTTCTTTCCCGACACTTGGTCCGGGCTTGGTTTGGGGATTTTTTTTTTTTGAGAGGTTCGGACGGAGATGGACCGGGACTCAATTTTTTTCCGGTTTAAGTCTGGACTAGACTGCATTCTTCTTGAGGTCTGCACAGGCAGAAATTTTCATTCCAATTTCCAAACCAGCTCATATGAAAATCATTTGGACTTGCAGGATCTCTGGTCTGTTCAGTAAAAATATCAGTATCAATTGGCCCTGCCGAACTTTTTTTAATGCACGTACTTTTAAATCGCTTTATTCCACAATTTAAATTTAGATATTTATTATTATTATTTTTAATTTTTACATTGTTCTATCTGTACAAAACGAAAGTAGTATTGGATTCGTAAAAATTTTCGAATTCCGGTTTTCGACGGATTTACACGTTTTAGGGGTCAGAGATCCCGATAAACATGTTTTTACAAAATGTCTGTCTGTGAGTCTGTCTATCTGTATGTATGTGACGCAAATTTTGTGGGCTCTCTATCTCAAGAACTAATGCACGGAATCTAATAAAAATTATATTCAAGTAGTCCCTGATATAAATTGGTGCTGATTAGTTTTTAGTGTAAATCGCCCAACAGGTGGCTCTGCTATGCTGAATTTTTCACGATTTCCGCTAGAGCTCTATCTCAAGAACTAAGCACGGATTTTCATGAAACTTCAGATTAGTCCTTGATATGAATTGGTGCTGTTTATCTCCCAAAAGGTGGCGCTGCTATGCTGCATTTTGCAGGATTTACATGGTTTCAGCAACAGCTCTATCTTAAGAACTAATGCACAGATTTTCAACAAGCTTCATATTCAGTTAGTCCTTGATATGAGTTGATGCTGATTAGGTGTTGGTGTTAATAGCCTATAATAGGGGCGCTGCTGTGCTGCATTTTACATGATTTCCTCAATAGCTGTATCTCAAGAATTAATGCACGAATTTTCACAAGACTTCAGATTCAAGTATACCTTGATTATTATTGCTGCTGATTATGTTTGTGTAAATTGCTCAACAGGTGACGCCGCTATGCTGGAGTTTTCACGATTTTTGTAGTAACTGTTTCTCAAAAACTAATGCACGGATTTTCACCAAAATACAGATTCAATTAGACGTTGACATAAGTTGTTTCTGGTTAGGTTTTGGTGTACATTACTCAACAGACAGCGCTGTTATGCTGCATTTTGCTAGATTTACATGATTTCAGCAATAGTCATATCTCAAGAACTAATGCAATGAATTTCATATCTTTAGAATCACCGTAGTGAGCATAGACTGCCATTTAATTTTTCACTGTGATGGCGAATTTTGAAGGATTAACATGCTTGAGATAGCAGAAAGTTTTGGGATTGGTGCATCCGACTAGTTTTAAGATGAGTAGATGCATTTTTGGGTAATAAAATTAAAGTACGGTAAAACCTGAGAAAAATAATCTGCCTCTGACGGAATCCCGTATTTAACAACCAAAAAAAAAAATTTTGATCTATGTAAATTGTGAATATTAGTACTTATAAAAAGAATATAATGCATTTACAAGAAACGACGAATCTTCTAATAAGGGAACCGGCCTATAACGGATTTTTGTTTTTTCTTATGCAATTTCGTCTTAGAAGATTTTATTGTATAGATTTTTTAAAATTATTAAATCTCCAAGCCATAGAATGTGGATTAACGATATTAATGATTCTATTGTAAACTATATTTATTTTTTAATGAATCTCTATTTGTATGCAAATACCTGAATAATTACTAATACCAAGATTTTTTTTACATGGATTGGAGACTTGAAAATCTGAAAAAAAAATTATATAGAAAAGCCTTCTAAGACGGAATCACATAGGAGAGAAAAAACTTCGTTATAGTTAAGTTCCTTTTTTAGCAGGTCCATCGTCTCTAGCAAATGTACTATGTTTTTCTCAAACATATTAATGTATCCAATTAGCACCGAGTAAAACAAAAAATTCCGCTTAAACAGGACTTCGTTTTACACATATTCTTCTAATAGGTTTTAGAGTACTTTATCAACATCCGTATAAATGTATATGTACTATTCTTTAGAGATATTTTTAATTGTGAAATAATGATAGTTTAAAAATATATGTATTTTAGGCCAAACTGGGACCGGGACTTCGCCGGGTTTTTGAAAGTTCCGGATTTCTGAAAGAATATCAGATGTACTTCTTAATGGTGCATTTATTCATAAATAATTCAAAGATAAGTGATATTTATGTGAGTTTATATTTATGTGAGCGATATTTAAGTAAAAAAAAAAAAAAAAAAAAAAAAAAAAAAAAAAAAAAAAATATATATATATATATATATATATATATATATATATCTAAATTCTTCCTCTCCTAAATTTTATGATAACCTCTCATCCCATTATTTGGTCCTCCAGCACACAATTATCTCAAATGTATTATGCCATATGGAAAATATTTTGTAATTACCGGCGGCTGTGAAATGAGGAAAATAGGGGGCCTGTATCCCACTGCTCATCGAATAAAATATATTATACAGGAGTGACGGCAATACTACTTTGCACAAAATTGGCGCCGGAGCTGTCTTTGGGATCAATAAAATCACCCTAAATTGAATTGGCCTAGGATAAACTAGATCAGCCTAGGATAAACTAGTTCGGACCAATGAATAACAGTCTAAACTAGTTTATCCCATGAGTGTTAGACCAAACTAGTTTGGCCTAGGAAAAACTAGTTTATCCTATGAGAGTTAGGATAAAGTAGTTTGGTCTAGGAAAAACTAGTTTATCCTAAGCGCGTTAGGATAAACTAGTTTGGCTTAAAATCGGGTTTGGCCGGTAACATATACAATCAAATATATAACAAAATAACTTAATTTTTATTGTTACTAATTCATAGTAGTCATCTAATTCATAATAAATACAGTTTGTGCTTATGAAGGATTATTTTATTTTGTGAGTGCTATTCCTTTGTCTTGACATCAGTAATTCGTGGTGAATAGGTTAAATCTTTAATTATTTCTTATTTTTATAGTCATTTGATGTAGAATCCAAATTGTTATAAATCAATTCATTAATATTAGATTTATAAATCTCATATTCCACGAGATATTCGAAAGGTGTTCTTTATGTTTGTTTTTATATTTTTTCATGCTTTTATAGTTTATATACGAGTAAATACAGTCGAATGATGCTTTACTTATAAAATAATGCAGTGAAAATAATATATATACGTATATATAATAAATGGTATAGCTTCTTACAAATTTTTACCTGAGCAACTTACAAATTCGAATTACGTAAAATTCAAGTTACATACTTTACGGAACCCATTACTTACGTAAGCAGGGGGATGCTGCATATTTTAATGATGTTACATTGTTTCAAACATAATGAAATTTGTATATATAACTGATGTGGATGGCAATATGCTTTCTATAGAGTATAGAGTAAGTAGCAATTGTAGTTCGTTTACAAGGACGCCCAAAAGTATTCAATTACATTACGATCCACTTTTATAAATTCCTTGCAGTGTATTTTAATATATTTAGACTATTTCGTTGGAATTGATGTACATTACTGAACTGCTCTACAGCATTGTTTTGTATAGTTTATTGAGTACGTGAAATTTATCGTCTATTTACAGAGACACTCAAAAGAACTCGGTTACAGAACTGACTACTATCCATAACTGTTTAGTATACATTTTCAGCTGTGGTAAGGATGTTCAAACTTAACTGATGATATGTGTAGATCATATACAGGGCTGCACGAGAAAATTCGTTACCAACATACATTACCAACTATGGGCAGGATTTGAGGGAAATGAATTTTTATTTCTTTCTGTTTTTAAAAGATATTTATATATCACATTTCATTGTACAAACAAAAATGAAATTTCTTAAGGTTCAATATCTGAAAATCGGACAATTTCATTCGGAAAATTTTATTTTTTAAAGTTAATGTACCGACTACCGCATACAATTGTATACTATGATACATGTTTTGTTATTTAAATGCTGTAGTGTTTTGAGATCAGGAATGAATATTTCATGCGTAGGATAAACTTTTATGGAAGAAAGTGTCAACATCATAATTAGTGTCTAATAATTGTGACTGAGACGATGGGGACTGAGGTGATGTTTTTATCTTAACAGCTGCAAAGCCAGTTTGTTGAAACATTTTGCACACAGGTAAATTATTAAATATGCTATGTGACATTTGTATGTTACATAAATAAAGCTGCAATAAGCTTTTTTTATAAATAAAAAGTTTAATATGAAGACAAAATGATGCTATAAAAAATACTCATCCCTATTCAGAACAAAAACAAAATATTTCTAAATATGAAACAAA
Source organism: Maratus speciosus (assembly GCA_963932465.1). Taxonomy (NCBI): domain Eukaryota; kingdom Metazoa; phylum Arthropoda; class Arachnida; order Araneae; family Salticidae; genus Maratus; species Maratus speciosus. The sequence continues at coordinate 331,337,731 of OZ010797.1, read as the reverse complement.
GAGAACAACAATTACCTTCGTCCATCGTGGCTAGTTGCACTTTAGTTGCTGTTGCAATGGAAATAATTCCGCCAGCGCCACCTACTATCTGTTAACCTAAATGCGTGTTTAGAGGGACTGAGATGAGGGTCAACATCAAGGACAAATAAATTTGATACAATATTTTACTATACAATCCATACTAAAAAAAGGATAATTATATTTTCCCATACTGTATATATATATATATATATATATAGTTATAAATATATAATAGCAAAAGCTAATAATATTTATAGAAATTTTTACAGCATACATTTAATATTGGATATTTGTACCTGGGGACAGGGACTAAAATAATGATTTCGTTTGTTTAAAGCTTAAAATTAATTATTTACACATCATTATATGTCCATTTATCATTGGTAATCATTATAACAAATGTTAAAATATATTAGATTTTTCAGTTTTTGGGTTTTAGTATAATTAATGAAATATTATTGGCAGTGGACGAGAATTTTCAGATATTGACCTTTAAGAGTAATACGGTAGTGCTGGAAAGTATTTCATAATCTATATCGTAATGTATTGTTTTTCGTATCTCCTTTAAATTTACGTATGTCTTTTCATGCAGAAAAGGTACTTTTGTAAGAAACAATTTTCGTTCTTTTAAAAATTATTTCGCACACTAATTCTCTTGCGTAAGTCAGGACTCAAAATGCTCTGCACACCACTAATTTCTTATAGTTTATTTCGCCAATTTTAATCGGAAATAAATCTGCCATCAGATAAGACGAAAAAAATTACTTTAACCCTTTAAGTACTGAATTATGAATTCATAAATATTTTATCTTCTAAAGCATTTTTCGTGAATTTTTGAAACTACATTAGTTGATTTACATTATCATTTAACAAATTTTAGAAGGATTTTAGAAGGATTGAAGGATTTAGAAGGATTAATTAAATTTGTATAGGGATTTTGTGCAATATTTATAACCCCACTCAAATCTTTTATTTTATATCTTTTTCTTAGTATTTTGTAGAATTAGGAAATGTACAAATATAATGTTCTTACAATAGGAATATAGCAATATTTCCGAATTGAAAAATTCGGCTCCCCCTCCAACGCCAAGAAAGTTCAAAAGATGCAAAGGCAAAAGAAATCATCCTTCTAAAAATATTTTTGTTTTTTGTAACCAATAACTCTTTTAGAACAGGATAAAGTAATGCATCTATAACTCATTCGAAACTTTATTACTACTAATCGATGTATTAACTCTTTAGTGCGCAGCTTTGCATATATGCAAGCGACATTGTTTTGAATTTAATAGATTTTTTCTATTCGTATTACCTAATTCACACCAGAAAATTAAAATTAAAATATCTGCTTTAAGTAATAACAGACATCCCGTATTTAAATAAAGAGAAATTAACCATTGAAACTTTCAGGTGTGAAGTCAGATTCTCTGAACTACGTAATTTCTAGAACGTATTCTATCATGAGAATTAAAGGGTTAAAGGTTAAGTTTTATAAAATAAATAATTATCTAAAAGATGGTATTTGGAGACATACTTCTTCAAATATTTACTAATTTGCAATATTTTAGCGTAAAACAGCCACACGACATTAGTTTTTATTTGTATTGCAGATGTGCAACAGTAGAAAAGATTGACGTATTATATGAAAAATGTATCTGTGATTTTTATCATTATTTTTCCACTGTAATAAACTTTTCAGAGAATCATATATAACTTTTTCGAAACAAAATAAAAAATCTCGCATTTAAGGGTTAAATGAATTTTATAACAAGCTAATTTAACGGTACTTATAAGTACCATCAGTAGATAAAGAGTTAAAATACTGGTGTCCAGAGCATTTGTAGCCCCGATTTATCTGTGACCCCTGGTAACACTAATTTAGAGCACAAAGCGTTAAAATCTAACTTAAAGAAACAAACCATTGAACATCTTGTGACAGCAATGTGAATCATGCAAAATAATACTTCTTGGAACACCCCACAAAATATCAAATGAGTCTCTCTACACTATCAGGAGCAAATAATTTGTTTCTGTAATGTTGAATTCACATCAGTATTTTAAAAAATGTTTATTTCGAAGTCAGAATATTGAATTATTTGGCAATTTTAAGGTTTCCTTTTTCTTTTATTTTAATCACTGTTGCGAGAAATCTGGAAAGAAATAAAATTTTATTAAAAAACTTGAATAACCCGTCCAGCAGCAACATCTTTTACCGTATTTCTTTCGGACACACCACTTTTTTTAAAGAATTTAGCTTACTTTTTAAATCGCGGAAATGCTTTAAACAAGGCAAATACTACCTTTCCATTTTACTGGTATCGGAAACGATTAATCACTGTACGAATTGGATTTTAAAATTCAAGAACTTGCAAACGGTGACAGATATTTAAAAAATTCATGCAGGAGGGTTATGTATGATGTCGGGAGGTTTTTTACTGTGATTCTTGATTTTAGTTCGAATTTGAAACAATAGATGGCGCTGGTAGCTATAGGTGTTGAGTCCAGATCCGATTTTTGGTACTTTGGGTTCCATTCAATACATTTTAATCTCCTTTAATCGCATGGAAGAAGAGAGAGTCCGAAAAATCGAGCCTGGATTTAGCGGTTATTGCTTGCAGCGCCATCTATCGATTCTATTTGTAACCAAAACTGAGAATCGCAGCATGAAAACTCCTGACATTTTACATAACACTCCTGCGAGAATTTTTTTAATATCTGTCACCGTTTTCAAGTTATTGAATTTTAAAATCCATCAGTCATTTTTGGGACACCCGGTATGCACGCATGGTCGCAGTAGTATAAAAAAGCAGTACAAAAGCAGTATAAAAAATATCCCACCGCCATTCAAAGCGTTAAATCTCGCATCGCCGTTAAAAAAAGTAAAATTGGGAATTAAATTGCAAATATGACACGCTTTATTATGAAAATAAGAATTTTTATATGCGTTCCACAGTGTTGCCAATTTAGCATCCAATTTTAAACCGAAAATTCGAATTCATACCGGAATTTCGAACGAAGAAATTTTATTTTATTTTATTGCTAAATGTCTCTTATTAAACAAACCATAAAATAGTATTCTTTATTCCTGGTATGAACTCTAAAATTCTGAATAAAACTAGAGGCCAAAGTGGCAGCCTTGGTGTTTCAACTGTAAGACGAAACTTTTGCTATAGCGTCATCATATTTTAGCAATTTTTATTAAAATTTAAAAACAAAATATCCAATTACGGATGACAGATCATCACAAGGTATCTTCGGGATCAGGTTTGCCAGTGGGCTACTTTTTATAAATCCAGATTTCTTGATTGGCGCCTTTTTTGAAATAGTAAAATTCGCCTTATTTAACACGTTCACGCCGGCGCGATGGGTCACACTCGACTGTCTCAGAGCTGCCAAGGCTCCGGCTTTTTGGATACCAGTATTTTAATACAGAAAATGTTGCTTTATTTAATTAGAACAATTGGGCGATTTAAAGGAACAACATTTTCTCTAAAATAATAGTGGTGTGCAAAAAGCCGGAGACTTGACAACTCTGAGACAGTCGAGTGTGACCCACCACGCCGGCGTGACGTGTTAATGATATTTTAATTAACCCCTTAACGGTCGCATAATATTTGTAAAAACCATAAAAGCACCTATTTTTTTATTACAGAAATTGAATAATTATAAGGTTTCTGTATAAAACGTGCAATTAGATTTTTTTTTCTTTTTAAGGCGAAAAAAAAAAATGTTATAGAACAAATTCACATTTGTGGTAAAGCCATCATGCGAGAATTCTGTGTTTTAATATTTGTTTTACACCATACAAATTAATGCGAATAAGACCTTTATTTTTCAAATCTTAGATCTCTATTTATCATCATCAAACAAATTTTTACAAATAGTATTTGAAATAGTATAATATACATTAAATTTTGATTATTAATAATTTTTTGAGTGTGATGTATTTCGAAATATGCAATACCAAGTCCAACATCACATTCAGCGCCAAAAACCAAACTCAAACGCTAATATTCAAAGACTTCACACCGAGATGCCAATTACATTTTTCTGTTTTCAGAAGTTTTTTCCAGCAATAAATCTCCAGTACGAGAAATAACGAACGAAACCTCAGACCGTGATACTGACGGGAGCGAAAATTAAGGGGTTGCGAAAATCAGAGGAATTTTCCATTTCGGAAAAGTGGTGCTAATCGGAATTTTAAAAAAGTATCCCACTGGCAACGTTATTCAGGATTAAAGTTTTTTTCAGTGAAAACCACTAATTCTTTGGCAAGATTTAACTATTTGATTACGGGCCAGGACTGGCAACGTTTTGTTTTATTCAATACGACCACAATTTACAAAAAAAATTCTTTGTGATACATATTACTTTAAAAATTTTGAATTGACTCTATTTTGTTAAGGAACATTCCTTACGTTTGCATTTCATAAAAGTAAGAATCAAATTTTTAATAATGTAGTTCATCTTTTTAAAAATAAAAATGTATAGTCATTATATAATTATTATATAGTCATTATATAGTTATTATACAGTCATTATATAGTTAAATATAGTCATTTTTATTGTAGTTTTACATATGTCAAGACATTTTATTTATTTTTGTTTAAGCTGATTGACTTTTGGGAAATTCTATCCTTACAGTTATAGAGCACCCTGTAAGAAAAATATGAATAACAGATATTTGATGAAAAGTCAGAATTGTAGGGTTAACCTTTTGATTATGGGCCAAGACTGGCAACTATTCTTTAATTCAATTGTACCACAATTTACAAAAGATTTCCTTATGATAGATATCTCTTAAAAATATCCTTGCATAAGTTTATCCCAGAAATTAGTTTTCAAAAAGTTCTTCGAATCGAAATACAATAAAAAAAAATTGTCGCTGGAACGTACGGTGTCTGAACCCCGTTATGAAAAGCTGAAGGAGACTCATACAGCAGAATATGACGAAAATATCAACTTTCCGATTTTTTCTTCAAATGTTTATAGATATTCTTAGAACTTGAGATCGACCGAAAATTCGTTTTCGTCTCCTTTTTGGCAGAAGATTTCGTTTCTGCCAAATCAGAGTTTCGGCGAAAATGCTTTCGAAAATTTAGCCGGAACGAAATTATCTGTTTTCCAAAAATCCCGTTTCTTCTTTTAGAAATTTTCAACATGACATATTACTCTGAGCTGTATCGGCTCAAATGAGATACTCTTTATTTATTGCTATAAACTTCATCAAGATATGAGTGCAAATTATAAAGGAAGTAATGCATATATGACTAAACTTTGGACAGACTTTTCATGTGCTCTGTAAATGCTGCAGATTTAACAGTAATAGAAAATTTTTAGTTTGAAACAGCCGAAGTGTTTTGAATGTTATGCGAAAGTTCTAGTATAACAGATGATCATTTCACAAAATCATTATAAAAGATAAATCGATGTATGTATACCTAAATTATTATTTGATTAGATAAAATTCGTATAATTAGAAAATCATTCCTTGTCGCTGATGAATTAATTACATTTTATTTTATATGAAAATAAAAAAGGTTTGGTCAGCGGTACATAGAGCCAACTTGGGTCACGTGTATAATTAATTGATAATTACGTATATTTAATAAACGCGTACAATTAATCAATATTTATGTATATTTATGCATGTATTAATTTCTTAAAAAGAAATTTTAGGACATTTACGTTTTCGTTTTTGTTTTCGACGGAATATAGGAAGATTACCGAAATTCAGTTTCGATCGATCCTTACCCAGAACATACAAGCTAAGTTACATAAAGATCCTCCATTTATAAATACGGGAAAACGACTTTTCGATACCGCATCCATTTTCCTTTAACCCTTTATCTACTGACGGTACTTATAAGACCACTAAATTTAAACTTTCGTCCCATAGAGAATATTATTAATATTCTAATGTAACTTTGCAAAAATATTCTTTTAACTCCACTTTATCAGGATACATGGCAGCGATAGTTCTAGATTCGTTATTTTAGCGAGGAAGGCGGCTATCTTTGAAACAATCGAAGTGTTTTGTGCCGACATTTTGAACAGATTGTCACTTTTGTCTTTTGATTTCTGTAAACCTAGTAAAGGACATACAATAAGCGTTGGATTTTTTATGTGCTCTTTATGATTTTGGAATAGAATTTGACAAGCTATTTTAAGTGAATGGTGTATGCATTTGATTTAACAGTTGATTTACTACGTTGGGAGTTGGAGAAAAAGTTCTTATTTACTTTTCGTCTGTGTAGTTATCCATCTTTTTATCTGCTTAATAATGTAATTACTAAATTGTAGTGTAGTAAGGTTTTTACTGGTATTTCTTTTCTGTTTCATTATTATTTTTTATATGAAATCGAAAAAGTTGTGGCACTGGCTCTCTTTTGCTATGCTGGAAATGTTATACGTAAATTCATATTTATAATTTTTTTCTCCAAAATACATAACATTGCACCAAATTAAAAAGATAAAAGCACAAAAGACAATTTAAAAGGACGTTTCGGATTCATTTTGAATCCCTCATCAGCTAATTCCTAACGTAAAACTCATACTAAGGTTTTAAAGTTCAACAAACAGAAAAACATTACATCAAGTTGCCAAAATGAAAATTATAGTTAAAACAAAACTGAATATCCTATTGGTAGAAATGCAGCTTGGTCAACACTAGAACCGCCATAGTGGTCACTTTGACCGGTAACGAATAAAAATATGTTGATTCGAGCCTGAAATTTCTTTCTTAGATAAGTTAAATACGTACCACAGAGAAATAAGTTAAATAAATAAGCTAAATTGTCTTAAAGAAAAATTTTGGTGCAAAATATTTTTATAACAGTAAAATTACTGGCGGTTCTAGTGTTAACTGCTAAATCAGCAGTTCTAGTGTACCAAGATTAAAAAAAAAAAAATACGACTTGCATAGATGCTGCAATTGGATCTAATTATAAAAGCATTCTCGAAACTCGGAAAATGATCAGTTTTCATGGCGTGGTCAACAATCTTAGAATTTAAATTTTTATGCCTAAAAGCATGTTTATGCTCCTTAAGTCTTATTTCAAGTGTACGGCTGCTCCCAAAAGTATGAAAACATGGAGGACTGGGAGCATGAAAACACAATGGTAAACCTACCATTCAACCACTAATATTGCATTTGCAGATGTTTTCAATCAAGATATGACTTAGCAGAACAGTTATATTTTAATGCATGTGTTGAGTTTTGACTAGTCTAGGAATTTCAGCCATCAACTTGATGAGGTGACGGTTTGTGCCTCCCGGTCTATAATATAATGCATGTTTGCCAAATGGTTAGGGTCCTGACTACTACTCAAGGAGTACCGGGTTTCCACGCTTACGAATATGTAATACATTCACTGGAGTAAAATTAAAGAATCAAAAGTTTTGGTAACGCTGAGAAATCTCATAATATATTTATTTCTCTCAAAGTCTTATGCTATTTTATTGTAAAATTAAATTTTAAAAAGGGGAAAGGCAAAAGAATGGCACCCAAAAGTATGAAAACATAAAGGGGGTAAAAAAAAATATGTCCTTTTCCAAATAATTTTTATTTATTTAAAGTATTCAGTTTTCAACAAATATAATTTTTTTCTGTGTTTATATGTATATAATCTTTATAAAATCAGTTAAAACATACTAAATTCATAACTAGGATAAAAATACAATTACCTGAAAATGCCTTAACCCCTAACTTACTTTTAATTCCTAAATGCCACATACGCACCAGAATATTGGAATGAAAATTTTCTTTTTATTAAGTATGTGAACAAAAGCTTTTGCTTATTTTGAAATAAATTTGTTTGTAAATTCTGGTGTCGTCATTCATTTCTGCATTTTACAAATAGCAGTACCTTACCCCTGAAAGGGTTGAAGATGAATATTGTACTGGACAGCATCCATTCAATTTACAACATTTATATTCCTATCAAAATATTATTTATAGCCTATCATATCATTATTAGTGTATTAGACTTCAATATGCACTTTTATATTCAAATGAAATCAGTAATGTGGATTAATTTATATAACAATATGTAACCCCTATTACTTGTATTCAGCATTACAGCCAAAATTTTCAAATCCCTAAACTAAATATATTTTTAAAGGGTCAAACAGTTTTAGTATATTGAAAGAAGCCTTTTGATGTTTTGGGAACATTTTTTATAAGCTACTTATATAAAACAAGAAAAGAATACAGAAAACTGCGAGTAACAGAAATTATATATGTAGTAACAGAGGTTACATTTTTGTAACAGAAATTACGTTGAGCAACACAAATTAGACAGTAGAAGTGTATTTATATTATTCTAAAAACAATGACACCACTGAAGCACTTCGATGGATTTTTATTATGCATATGAATTTTAAACTAGATTTTTGGTAATTTATCTACATCTGTTACAAATATGTAGTAACAGAAGTTACAGGTAGCAGATGCTACATTTAACAAACAAAAAAATTGTATTTTCTACAGTTTTATAAAAATATGTAAATCTTACATTTATTTAAATTAAATTAAGTTAATTTCATATAATAAAAATAAAACTTTAATTTAAATGACAATATTTAAATTAAAAATTTATGTAACAGAGGTTACAAACAGAAAACACACTAACCTGAAATTCAGATATTTCAGCACACTGACTACATTTACGCAGACCAAATTCAAAATGGCTGTAACATATATTTCCTAAAATTTTATGTACAAGTAAGCTTAGTACTACCCTCTGTTTGGGACAATGGAAGTCATTTCTTTGGTAAGAAAAGTTACAGTAACAGAGGTTACAATTTCAGTGTACAGAATTTATTTAGTCTTATAAGACACAGAATTTATATTACAGAATTTATTTAGTCTTAAAATATAAGAATAAAAAAATATATATATTTTTAGCGTTTCAGGCCTAACTAAATAAAATACTAGGTCTTTTAATTATATAAAATTAGTAATTATATAAATTGTGATTTTAAATATTATTACTTAAAACCTTAAATTAAAAACCATCCCTAGAGTTATCTGGACAGACTGTTTTGTTAGTCAAGATGAATAAAAATGGATAATTCAAATAAAAATAATATCCTTTAAAGCATTTTTTTTCTAATGAAGTTTTAACTGGTTATTTTAATGGGAGCAAAAAAATAAAAAAGTGTTCTTTCCCAATTTACGCAGAACAAAAAAAATCTAATTGTGGACATAAAAAGGACATATTTTTTTTGTTTTACCCTTTCCGTAAAAACATAACTGTATGATATAGAATCATTATACAAAATTGTCGAGAAGACCTCAAACACTTTATTCTAAACTTCAGACGCTTCACTGATAATAATTGATCGCAAAATACCATGTTGGCTTATGAGGAAATTTAAGCCGATGATTGCTCATTAAGATATAATATAATTGGCCAATATTTACCCCGTCACAAAGTAGACATAGGTTATATAGTAGGGCGTACTGTGCATAGCTAAAAATTGCCTCCTTAAATATGAAGTATTAAAAAGACCCTGTAAATTTTGTGAGTTTCTGCTTGAGCAAGATTTTCAATTTTTTAAAAAAGTATTTAAAATTTATGGACACAATTTAAAAAAAAGCACACTTCGTCGACTTGGCATCGGACGTGTATTTTTCTGGTGGGAAAGCCCTGTTTCGTTTATTTTAATGGGCAAAAAGTAAACGCCTGTTTGTTCAAGTTTTGGCAATTATTTGCGTACGATATCACAGATACTAAGGTATCTGTTTAATATCACAAGGACATAACAATGTACCTGTTATTTAAATTTTAATTATGTGTATTATTACTATAGTAAAATAGCACGCACTGTTTAAAAACCACACGCACGCAAAAATTATAAAAATACTTAGCAAAATATTTTTCTGGTGTAAATCATTGAATTAATTATTTTTATTTTCCAATGTTTTAAGATTAATATCATCCTTCATTTAAATGTTGACTATAATTCTAAGTGTAAGATAACAGTACTTCACTCTACAGCTATTCTACTCCATTAAGACAAAATAAGAATTATGTGCAAGCAAAAATGATGATAAAATGATATTAAATCATAAAATAATTATTTAGAGTTAATATTTTTTCTTAATCAAATTGACTTTATTGATGTCAGTAATCCATTCCATTCAAAATATTTGTAAGGAAAATGGAAGGGATAAAACATGAATTCGGAAACGAAAGAAAAAGTCTTAAAATCTCCTTTCTTTAATTTCTCCCTTTTGTTCTTAATCCCTTCATTAGTTTTGCAGCTCCCCCTAGAAAAATGATTATACCTTTTTTCTCACATTTAAATTATTTTATATCGCTTTTGTTATGTCCGCACCTGTAATTTTATTTGCTTTATCTATTTTTTTACTTGCGTTTACACGAAGATAAAACTATTCATATAGGATGAGTTAAGACCAATGTGGGCATCGTGGGCAACGAACGAGCGGATGAACTTTCCAAATCGGTGATTCTTGACAATAGTTATGACAAAGCTGTTGATCTTCCAATTCCTGGGAGTTTTATAAAGCATTATTTTCGTAATAAAAATGTAGAAGAATGGCAGAACGGGTGGACTTTTAGCGATAAAGGTAGGGATACCCTTAAAGCATATATTAGATATATGCTCTAAAGGTATATTTCCTATGTATATATCCTCTGAGGGGATACCGATATGGTTATTCCCGAAGTTAATTTGAATTTTATTTGTTATTCGCAAGTAGCTGTATATTTTGTCTCTGCACATGGTGCATTCCCTCCTTTGCTAAACAAACTGGGAAAACGAGGTAATGATAAATGCACTTGTGGCAAGCGCGCGGCGATGTTAACTCTTTGATAGCTGTTATGTTTCGGCGGATAGGTTTGAAGAAGTGATTAGAAACAGGACTATAGAATGGAATGCTAGGAATATTCTTCTGTACCATACAAACTACAAAAAAGTATGTACCTTTTATAATGATCAAAATGTAAACTTCTCGTTTATATATAGATATAAGTTCTGATGCTTTTGACTGATTTTTAAAGTCAAGACTTTAAATTTTAGAGCCTTGACTTTACTCACGAACTTGTGATTTTATCTACGAACTTGTGATTTTTATATTAAGTCTGATTTTATACCAGAACATGGTTGACTTTAAGGTGAAAGTTTATTAACTGGACTAATACCTGGCTTAGCGTACAGTCGTGGAAAAAAAAGTAAATAACCCTTACTAACTCTGCAAAATATTATTGTAGAAGAAAGTTACTGGTACCACACGATTGGTAATAAAGTCTACTTTTAAATGATGTATATAAAATTTGCTTAGGGGGTCATCTACATATTAAAAAGAACCATAATTTTATTTTTTTCAATAGCAGTGCACAATTTTGACAGCATAAATGAACTCTACACCCTTCAATTAGCCTAAAATCAAATTTTTATGCAATTCGTACTATAAGTTTCCGATAAATTAATTATTTTAAAACGAGCGTATTTTAGGGGCTGTATCCAAGTTGAAGTTCGATACTCGACTGTTGATCGAGAGAGCCCTTTTCTTGATCAAGGCATCTTAAGCGCCACTCAAGCAATCACTGAATACTGTAGATTACTGGATAAGCATAAGAAATTTCAAAATATCTAGTCACTTCCATCATAGACGGCCCCTTAAACCATCATTTTGCCGTTTCTTAAGCATAATTTGAAAACTACTTGGAAGAAAAATATGAAATTTTGGATTTCCATAAAGCAGGACTTAATAAATCAAAATACATAAAAAAATTGTAGGTTGCAATTCATCATTTTTTCGAATATTAATTTCATAATTCATATCATACAATTATAAAAATTGCAAATTCAACGTATTTATGTTTGAGTATTTCAGTATTATTGCTACATAAAAGATTTGCATATTAGGAGTATAATTTCAAGAGATATTAATAAAAATGTGAAAATGCAATTTAACATTAGAAGCACTAAATTTTGAATGTTTATAATTCAAAAACTTATCATTCAAATGATTTGAAATTTGGTGTCGAGGCATAGTTTGAACCGAACATTTGAAATATATTTTGTTAAAATTAGGTATTGCCATTGAATAAAATAAAATTTGGGTTCGTTTTAATATGTAGACGGCCCCCTATACAAATTTTATATACATCATTTAAAAGTAGACTTTATTTCCAATCGTTCGGTACCAGTAACTTTCTTCTACGATAATTTGTTGAGAAGTTAGTAGGGGTGTTTACTTTTTTTCCACGACTGTACATTGACAATGTTTATTTTCCTGTTTGATGGAGTTTTCATCAAGACATGTATATCATATTGTAACTACATAAGTACTGCATATTTTATGTTCATTCTCACAGTTTTCAGTTGGTTATTTTTTATTAGCAGTCAATTGTTATACTGTAATTGTCTATAAAAGTTTGTTATAATTTAGTTTCACTGACAAACAGACATTTGTTAGATTGTAAAATGCCTTTAACAGTTGTTATCAAGATCTTTTTATGTTTATTTATTTTTGGTGCTGGGGTACATTTGCTTTGTATTACTTATTTTAGTTAAATTAGGAGCCGTTACTTTTCCGGGCCGGTTGCCTTAGTTTATGTTCGATGGTTAGCAGTGGGAAACTTCCACCGGGGAGATAACACCTAAGCCAAATATAGGTGGGTACCCCGGTGGGTGACCTGGTCCTCTTGCTTTATATTTTACATCTCCAAGGGCTCGACACGGGCACTTTTTTGCCTCCCACTATCTCCAGATAATAATATCCGTTTCAGATTTCTCAAATGATGAAATAATAGAAGGACTTAAGTTCAAATTCGTTCATTAAAAATTCTTATTACATCAAAAGTCATTGGTCCTTTTCTAAGATATTTATAGAGTATTTATACTAATTAGCCAATAAAAGTATTTTTAAAATCTCTAATTAATATTTATACGAGGTCTGTATAATAACTATCCGACCTTGAATTTTCCCGCTCTCAGTAGTGATTCGAAGGTGGTGCCATGTGCACATTAGAAGGAGACAGCTTAATGTGCATGCTTGAATATTTTAACAGAGTTCCAGTGAGCCAGTCGTTGCCTACTAGCCACCGAGTGAGGGGCTGTCATACGTGTTCGTCGGATTTTGATTTCTCTCGAGATGACTGAACGAGTTGAGCAAAGGTACGGCAACAAATTTTGTTAAAGGTTGGCGATTGGTAACCCTTTGAGCTCTGATGGGTAAATTTCTTCCCACTTAATTTTAGTCTCCAAATGTCACATTGGCACAGGAATATTCAACCAAATTTATTAAAAAATATATTAATGTATTCTTTCGTGTATATTATAAGCTGTACAAAATACTGGTACAAATGTGACATTTGGGCATTTTGAAGAAATTCCCCCCCAGAGCTCAAAGGGTTAGAACGAAACGATTCGTAAGATTCATCAATGCTCCACCTCATTCATTGCACCTGAATCAGACTTTCTTGGCGAAACATAAAATTACAGTCGTTCACCAACCTCCCAACCCTCCAGACATGCCTCTTTGCTACTTCTGGTTGTTTTCGAAATTCAAGGCGCCATTGAAAGTATCCTGTTCTGAGATTGAGATGAAATATACAGAACGCGACGGCGGAATTGAACACCATTCCAAAAGAAGCCTTCCAGAAGTGTTTTAGGCAGTGGGAGGAACAGTGGTCTAAGTGTGTGGAGGCGTAAGAGGCTTACTTAGAAGGGGTTAGGGTCCCATTTCCGCCAGGTAACTTATTTTTTTTTTCAGCTAAAAGTATTTATATATATATATACAGGGTGTCCCAGCTAAGATGTTACAAACTTCGAAGGAAAGTAGACTACACCTAGACGACTCGGAATCATATAGGAGTGCCGAGTCGGAAAGGGGGCATTGACAGTGTTGCCAGTGGACCACCTTTTTTTTAAATTCAGATTTGTTGATTGGCACCACTTTCCTGAAATGGTAAAATCCCTCTTCTTTTCACCTTAATTAATGTGTCATTTAATAAGGCAAATTTTACTATTTCAAAAAACTTGTGCCAATAAAGAAATCTGAATTTTAAAAAAAGTAACTGGCAATACTGGGCATTGAAAAGGCCGAATCACACAAAGCTGATCTTTGGCCCTGACAGAGTTGCCAATGGGCTACTTTTTTTTAATTCCGATTTCTTGATTGGCGCCACTATTTTGAAGTAATAAAATTCCCCTTCTTTAATGACATACTAATAATTAAGGGGGGGGGGGGTTATATGGCTTTTCAGGGGGCAATTTTATATTTCTTATGAAGAAAGTTTCTGTCATTTTTTTTCTAATAAAAGTAGTGTCGTAGTCCAAAAATAGAAATATAGATAAAAAAATTAAAAATAACTTAATAAAAATTATCTTTTTGAACGTTCATATTTAAAAGTTCAAAATACACTGACACCGGAAGAATTGATTGCATTTTTTCTACGAGCTTTTGATACCTTTTATATATTAAAAAATCTTTTTAATTTTTTCTCATTTTAACACCATTTTAGTAAAACCCACCTCTTTTTTATACTATTTATTTATTTTTTTAAACTTGTACATCTAATCATAGTGCAATATGCTCCATGAAGCGAAGGACTTTTACATATGAAATTTTGTTGGGTATATCTAAAAACGACTATTTGGACATGTTTAATCTAAAACATGTTTTGAATTATCTAATGAGATTCTACTTTTATGAAATTAATAAATCCCTGTGCGTATCACGAAAGGAAATGGGTAGAAAGTAAACTTCTTATGGCTCTTCGGCAAACCACATACACAATATATAAACATACTTCATGACATATTCATTTTAAAATTTAAAATCGGAGAAAACATAATATCCAAAAATAATAATGGGAAAAAGAAAACCCGCCTTCAAACAGGGTTCGTACGCTTCAAGGATTTTCAAGGACTTTTTGCCAGAATTTTTGTAAAGTAATATTTGCTTTTTTAATAAAAAAAATCTATCTTCAGGTATAGCGACCACTACTTTACGTAATTTATGGTACTAAAACATCTAAAATTCACTAAATCCTTTGACGCATACGAGCCCTGTGAAAGAAGTATGTTATGCGGGGAAAGCAAAATATTTACTCAAAATGAATGAAAGCGCGAATCCTGAAATGTTACTTTTGAATTATGTTATCTATGCTGTCTCGGTGATAAACAAATATCGCTTGTTCTTTATGAAGTACTAAAATTCATTATAAAATGTATCAATTTTATCAAATGTAATGCAAAATGGGAGAGAGATCTCAAGAAATTTTACGAAGATAAAAATGTAGACAATTTATTACTTTTAAATTTGAGCTAAGTTGCCAAAAAACATTAAAACTTTCTTAGGTATAAATGCCAAGATCCGTGGGCTCATTGCGTTCATAGAGCTATGTTAAAAACATACTTCTAATAAAAAAAAATATGATTTCGATAAATTAAAGAATGTGAAATCCCTTATCAGGGTTAAAGCTATTTTTGGACCACTCCGGGAAAATAGAAGTTTATCTTTTATTTAATAAGATTTATATGATATAGAAGGGAGGGGGGGGGGGGCATCATGACTTCAGAGATGCCTTGGTGGGGCGCGGCAAAAAAAAAGTTTGGGAACCACTGGTCTAGAATGAATGTAGTAAGTTTTCCCCCTCGTAAGGTGAGCATTAGAAAACATGTACAAATTTATAATAAAAAACAGGGCTTTTTTAATTACCATAACAATATCTCAAAAAAAAAACTATATCAAAAACGTTGTCAATACAAATGTTGTAGAGCTTAAAATTCTGAATACAATGAGTACCTACGTTTATTATTTTTATTGAGCATTCTCACATTTCTAATTTAAAGTTTTTCCTTACTCGCTAATCAAGAGCTTGAAGCCAGAACAGATCAAATTTTCATTCCACCCTACCTCCAGTTTTTATATACATTTTTTTTTTTTAAATTGAGGCCTTTGTAATGTTTTTGTAATTATTTTAGGACTTTATTTTAGATATTTTGAAGATTATGGTTTAACCTCTCGATTACGGGCTAGGAGTGGTGATTTTTTTTATATTCACTCGTACCACAATTTTGGGGACAATATATATGTTCCAACCCCCGTAATCAAAGGCTCAACAGAGAAAAACGTTACGCGAAAGCATCAGCAATGTTTCAGGGGGAAAAAATCAACAACATGAAAATTAAGAAGTGTCATATTTTGGTGCTTTTTATTATTTTACTCCATATATTGGTTCAAAGTTGAGCGGAAATTTTTTAAAAAGTGTGTAATGCCAGACTTTCAGTCAGCGGAGTGAGATATAGAGGTCTGCACGGGCCGGAAATCCCAGGCCCGACCCGAACTCAATTTCTACAAAAAATTCCGCTTTTTTCTCGACATACAATTAAGATTCTTTTAATAAATACTACATGTGTATTTATGGGAACATTTTACAGTATATTTTAGATTACTATGTGTTCGCAAAACAGAAACACAGACAATAGTAACATTAATGATTACTTACAGTCTTAGACGTTTCGAAATTCAAACAAGAATTCATTAAAAAAATAATGTAGTTTAGAATAAAGGGTTAAAAACATGATAACTTTTGAAGCTGTATAATGAAAAGTAGATTTGTGAAAATATTTCTCTGTCCTTTTTAGGCTTTTCTCAAATCAAAAGGAGCTACATTCTGACACATTTCTGAATTCTCTTCTTTTCTGAAAAGCGTAAGAGTGGCAGGTATTCTTATTCAGAAACTATGTAAATACCTAATTTTTTTATTTATTTTTTAATATAAAAGCAATATGTCTTTGAGAAAATACTGCCAAAATTAGCGTTTTGAATCGAATTTTCGGAAGCGATAGCACGGGTAGGGATAAAAACATACAATCCCGTGACAAGAATATCTTATATCTCGGTAAGTAATTTATCAAAAATGGAAAACGCTAGTCGATTCCAAATCCCTATAATGTCAGGCCTTTCAATTTATGCCTTTACAGTTAAAAATGAGTCAAATAATGTGTCGGAAATTTTCGCATTGTTGAGCAGAGAATTTGAGGACCACCTTAAGGTACTCAAAAATACTGTTAATAGAAATTCATTATCGCTCTTTATACGTTTACAAAACATAATGCCTACCCTATACATCCTGAGAGCTATTAAGACCAGTTTCGTCCCGGCACAACAATATAGAAAAAAAAAATGCAAGCCTGCAATCTCGGCCCGACACGAGTCCGTTGAAAAAATTAACCCCAGGATCAGACACCATGAAACTGTCCAATGCCGATCTCTAAGATGACATGTTACATTTCTGTATTGATGTTGTCAAGCTCGCATCGGCTCATGACGCACATTTATACTTCTTCTCGCGAAAGTAATATTCATTGAAAATGGCTCATATTTTATCGGCTCCGTTTAAATTTTTATATCAGGCTGGTAGGCCGGCTAAATTTTTTTTATCGGCCCGGCCCGTTGAAAAAATTGTCCTAACTCTGCCGGCCCGACCCGTTTGAAAGTTCGCCTTCAGTTCACCGGATCGGCCCGCGGACCGGGTACTGGCCTCGAGCAAAGCCCGGGCTCGTGCAAACCTCTAGAGAGATTTCATTCTCGACAACGGAGTGACATATTTCACTCTCGCCAATGGAGTAAAATATTTCACTCTTTTCTAGGGTGTGGAAAATTCCACTTTTCAAGGAGTGTATTTTTATAAAATTCACTCCAAAAAAGAGTGAAAATGCCTGTCACTCTTTCAAAGAGAGAACTTTTCACCCCTCCCAATTTAAAAGTGAATAGTAATGTTTAAAAATAAATAAAATAAGCCAGCGAAAAAAGCAAAATCAGTGAAAACAACAAATGAGGAGTTAAAAGATGCAGTTTGTTTCCTGTAGCCTATCGTGCATTACATATTGGACCCATAGTTAAATTCGATGTATTGGCCGCATTCCTGCCGGAGTTAACACCTTCTTCAAGGAATAGAGCTAATTTGCATTTCTTCTATTCGTAAAACATTCTGATTAATCTCCGCCATGCACTTATGCAGGATACTTTTAAAAGAAATCTACCAGAAAGAAAATTCTTAAAAAATTGTAGTTCATTGAAAATGAATATTGTCGCCACTCCTGGACCGTAATCAAAAGATTAAACAAACCGTATACGTGCCATTCGTGGTTCTCAAACAAAGTATTAAACGGCATGTATACGTGCCTCTCGAGGCGAAGGAGTTAAAGAGACGCATTTAACAAAAATGAAGAAAATATCAACTTTCCACCTTTTTCCTTATATTTAGGTATACTTAGTATATACAAACGAAGTAACGTTAAGATACACTATTTGTAAATACGTGAAAATAGCTTTTTAAAATTGCGTCCATTTCCCTTGAAATTATTCAGACCTGCGATTACACAGGAAAAATAATGAAAAAAAGTCAGAGATACATTTTTCATGTAATACGCTAATCTTTTCTTCTGCACATTTACTTGCACATCTGCAATACAAGTAAAAACTACTGTCGTGTGACTGTTTTACGCTAAAATAGTATAAATTAGTAAATATTTACTATGTCTCCAAATACCTCATTTTATATAATTATTTATTTTATAAAACTTAACAATTAACCCTTTAATTCCCATGATAGAATAACGTTCTAGAAATTACGCAGTCCAGAGTATATGATTTCCCCCCAGAAAGTTTTAATGGTTAATTTCACTTTATTTAAATACGGATTGTCTGTTATTAATGAAAGCAAATATTGCTATTTTAATTTTCTGGTGTGAATTAGGTATATACGAATAAAAAAAATCTATTAAATTCAAAACACTGTTGTTTGCATATATGCAAAGCTGCTCACTAAAGGGTTAAATTGGTTTTTACCAGTTTGTGTGTTCTTTTAATATACCGGTATGATCAAAATGCAAAAAACCGTCAACATATATTTTTAGAATGACACGATCTTGAAAATAGACTATCCTTATAGTACATTTCATAAAAGTAACGATCGGATATTTAATAATAGGAACAACTTATTTTTTTTCATAACCTTTAACTACTGTTAGCGGACTCATAGACCGCTGCTTTTTTCAATATTCACAGTTTAACTATTAGTCCTAGTGCAATAGCCTTTTGAAAAGGCAAATTTTAACTATAATGATCTTGAACAAAAAGTTTAGTTCAGAAACAGTATCCTATGACTTAATAGAGCATTTTATTCGTCTTTCGATCGATCGGTCTCAGGGACCGCTCACAGTAGTTATGCGACATTTTCAAGTGTTAAATGAAAATGTTAAGTGAATAGTGATATTTACTTCAATTTTAATGCGTCATAAACTTTTACTTATTTTTGGCTAAACTATTTAACTTTTTGGAAATTTGATCCTGAGAGTTATAGAGCACGCATGTAAGAAAAGTATTAAAATAAAGATTTTTGAATAGAATCCAAAATTGCAGGAGAAGTGTAATGGCAATGTTTCTTAAATTTATTTTATGAAATTTAAATTCCCAAATAATACCACGCGAATTGTTTTTTATCGTGACTAAACCATTTTCCTTCATGAAAGTATTTAATAATATGGAAAAATTTATTATAAAATCTTTAAATAATAACTAAAAAATAGTTCAAAAAGTACTGAGTTCCCTAAAAAATGTTTCCCCAACATATTCGACATTTTGAATTTTTCTGTTTTCCCTCCAGAAACAGACATGATCTTTAACACAGAGCTCCCACTTGGTCCATTTTTTGAACGCCACTTTTACTTAAAGAAAAATCTTCTTTAAAAATTTCGTAGAAACACACCAGAAAGAGCGTTTTACGTGTACTCGTTGCCGAAACTTACCAAGAATTTCTTTCTAAAAAATTACTGGGTTTCAAAAAACGGACCAGTGGGAGCCTTGTTAATAGCAGCGTGAGCCGAATTGCACTAAAATGGAAAAGTACACATATCCCCCACCCCAGTTTGTTAAGGAGCCAATGCCCCATCCGGAGTAAATAATGATGACAAGCAAGATTTCCTCTGGTTTAAAGTTTTAAAACATTTCGAGAAACTAAATAATTCCAGCGATTACGATCTCCATCCCCAATCGTAAAAAAAGCAAATTACTTTTCTTTTCTCCTCAAAATGCAGTTCAACACAGCACATAGAACTCTATTCAACACAGCAGAATTAATCTGTTTTTAGATGATGATTTAAATTGAATTCCTTATATGCTTAAAGAATGGAGTTAGGATCCATTCCCTAACATAAAAAAAGTAATTTTTCCCTCCTCAAAATTTTATTCAACACATCAACATTAATCTGTTTTTTGCGGTATAATTGAAAGTATCTATTAAATCCAATCACCCCCTCCCATTTTTTTGTTGTTGAAGAGATCATGTCCCATATCGAGCAAATTCTGTCGTCGGGTAAATTACCGTACGGTTTAACACTAAAACTACTGCGAGAAGACAAAGGACCCTTTTCGATTTTTTTTTTTTTTTTTTTGAATTTGTCAAACTAAAACATTACGAAATTTTTTTATATTTCACAACTTTTATTAAAATATATCATCATATTATTCCTTAAAATGCCTCCTCTTCGAACTATCTTTTTTGCCTAGAAAAAAATATTTTAGACTTAATAGGCAAGGGGTCATTTGACCCCTGAATAAATTTATGTTAAATCATAAAGGTATAAATATTTTATTTTTTAAAAACATTAGTAACTTGCGTATTTTTGCTATTACATCATTTATTCTACTGTATTACATCATATTTGTTAACCTTTTCAGGGGCAAATCGTTTTGAATGTTAAAGGGTTGAAGTAAATAATTGGCACCAGAATTGTAAAGCAAATTTATTTGTAAATATGAAAAAGACTATATTTCACATACATATTAAATGGAAAATATTTTATAAAATTCTGGTGAACACTGTGGCGTTTACGAAATTAAAATTAAGTGGTTTCGTAAACATACCACCGCCCCTGATAGGGTTAATGTGTGATGGTGCAATTAGAAATTGACTTTACTCCGTGTGAGATTCTAGTTTGAACATTTCAGATTATATCGAGAACGAAATAATCTTAAAAATATGTGGTGAACATAAAGAAATTTGCACAATATTTGTTTATTAAATTTTCGAATTTCTTGAAATAATTAATTGTTTTCTGAATTTTTTGCGTAATTATAATTTTTTTTTACTTTAATAAATAAACAATTTGTAATAATTATTTAAAAAAAAATGTTTTATTCATACACCAAATTGTATCAACTGGTATATTTTTCGCAAAAAAATCGTAAAATAAATAATTTTTTATATAGGTGTCATTTGACCCTTTTCGGTAGGAATAGGTAAAACAAAAATATCGGTACGTTTAAGTGTTTGTGTTAAGTGTTGTTTCAACACATTTTGAGACACTAATTAATTTCGGTGATTCCGAATGAGAAACTCCATTCCCTATCATAAAAAAAATAATACAATATTTTTCTCCTTAAATTGTCATTTAGAGTTCCAGATTGTATCTATTTTTTTTTATTTTTTGCAGGAATATAAGTTCCTCATATATTTAAAGAGGACTTTATTTTTTAAAATCGTTAAAAAGTTTTCCGAAAAAAAAAATAGTTGTATGACGCAGAATAAGTACACAAAATTGTCGACTAGCGATCAAACACATTACTCTAAGGTTAAGGCATCGCTTCACTGTGGGGAAATTTAAGCAGGTAATTACTTATTAACATATAATGTGCTTATCTTATAATTTTTAAAATACCTTTTTTACAATGAGAAAGTAGATATCTGTTGCTCCCACTCTGCGTTGTTAAAAACTGTCTCTTAAATTATTAAGTTATTTTTTTAAAACTTGTGATCTTCGAGAAATTCTACTTGAGCTATATTTTCCAAAATTTTTAAGCTTTTAAATTGCCTTTAACACCTTAATTCTCGCTCCCGTGATATTCACGGGCTGTGTCTTTTATTCAGATTGTTTGGTTTCCACCAGTTTTATAAAATAGTGTAATTGGTTTTATTATGGTATCATTTTACCTGTCATTAAATAAGGTGAATATTTCTTTTTCAAAAAAGTGGTGCCGATAAGCAATTTGAATTTTTAAACCGTAATTTAATGCGACCGTTAAGGGGTTAAAATTTAAGGAGGCTTCTTTTAAAAATGCACTACGTCGGCTCACATCAGACTTAAATTTTCTGATGGTGAAAATTGTATTTCGTTTAATTTATAAAAAAAAAAAGATTAATGAATTATCATACGGTTTGTTTGAATTGACCCAACGATTACCTGAGATCTTTAATACCCATCTGCATAATATAACATTAACAAGGACATGCCATATGTCCTTATCACTTGAATTTTATTTATATTGATTTATTTTGTTAAGCAAACTACGCATGTATAATTTATATATAAAAATACTTTTATATTTTTCTGGTCTGAGAGCTTTAAATTAAGGATTGTTATTTCTGATGTTTTAAGATTCAACCCTTTCCGGCACGGGCAATTTTTGTTGTAAAATAATGAAATGATCGACTGACACCGGAATTTTAAAACGACTTTTTCAGAAATTAAAAACCCGCTATTTTAACTATCTATATTATAAAGGACAAACATATCTGTGCGTAACGCATACGTCATTTTGCGAATGGCAACACTTTGAAATTTGAAATAAAATTTTGGTCTTGCAATTTTTTCTACTGCAAATTTTTTCATTTCTAAACATTGCACATTTTAAATTTTTACACCGTCGTATAAGGAAAAAAATGCTCTTTTAAATGCTATTTGTTTGAAAGCTGTATCTCAATTTATTTTTGAGATATTAATTTTTTTGTAGTTTTTAATAACATTTTTCTTATCGTGGCAACAAAAGTACCCCATTTCTATTGAAAGTCATTGAAAGTAAACGGAAAATTGTCGAAAATAGGCGATACTGTATATTTTTGTTGCCATTTTCTCACAAAACCTGAAAAAATAGTTGAAATTAAAATATGAGCTATTTCAAGAATATTGTCTGTTATTCCGTGATAATGACGTCATATGCATACTTTTCTATAGACCAAGTTTAAGACTGGATTGTAAAAGTGAATTGCTTTAGCGGATGTAAATGACGCCATTTTATAAAAAAGCTTTTATTTTAATTCTTAAACCTGAATTATATTTTGTAGAAGTACGTCATTTTCACAGCCAGGCTACTTTGAAATTCTTCACAGGTGAAAATGCTTCACTTTTTAATATAATGTAATCGAAAGAGCCTCAATTGATAACCACATCCTAATAACTGATCTTTATTCTATTTTACTGATTAATTATCTATTAAAGAATAAACGTATCTGTGCGTAACGCTGATGTCATTTTGCGAATGGCAACACTACACGATCAAATTTCGGTCTTGAAATTTTCGCTACTGCAATTTTTTAATCTTCTGATCGTAGTACATTTTCAATTTTCGTCGCATAGGGAAAGAAATTTACTTTCAAATGCAATTTGTTTAAAAACTGCATCTTACTTGACTGATGTATTATGTTTTCAAAAATAATTTTTAAGCATGATTTTATTTTAAGTTTATCTTATCACGTAGCGGTTTCAATACATAATAATAATAATAATAAACACTTTTCTGCATTTGTTTCTGACTATTTTTGCATTACGAAATTAATACTTCCTTTATAAACAAATAAAAGAATAATATTAAAAAAACGACCACTCTAGCATATTTGTGAAAGACAAATTAACGAAATTAATACTTCTTTTAAAAACAAATAAAAGAATAATATTGAAAAAACACAAATCATGACATATTTGTAATCGTACAATTTACATTTTTAGATCACCAAATAAGATTTTTTTTCTAATGGGATTTGTTTGCAAAGTTCATCTTAGTTTATTGATTGTCTATGCTTTTAAAAACAATTTTAAAGCATGAAATATTTTTTAATTTATATATATCGCGCGGTTAAGCCCAGTGGTGTAGTGGTCAGAGCATTTGGCTGCCGCACCGCAGGTCGAGAGTTAGACTCTCGACTGGGCAAAGTTCACTTAACCTTTCATCCCTTTGGGGTCGATAAAATGAGTACCAAGCTTGCTTGGGATCTAAACACCGAGGGGCTCGCGTTAGGCTGACCACCTGGCCGGGACGCATGCTGCACAGCGCATCGAGGCCAGGGTTAAGGTCAAGAAAACAGAGATGGGCACTGTCGGCCCAGATCTTTCATGGATTGTATAGCCACAGAGTTTAGTTTATATCCGCGGAGCTCGATTACGAAAGATTAATCCGTTTGCCCTTAAAATAAAATAAGGAGTTCATCATTTACGGCTAATATCCATTAAAAAAACTTCCCTATGAATAAATAAATAAAATAATATAATTAAAACACAAATTTAACAGACATGTATAAGCTCTGAAATTATCGGAATAATAAAGGATGGCACAAGTAGCAAAATCTTGGTCAAATAACTCTTAGCATGCGGCTAATAAGAAAATATCGCTTTTGATAAATTTCAAAAATTTATTTAATTGTATAATTCGTATTTTTCGTATGAAAAATGCTTTTTTAATGTAAGTGGGCAATCTAAAAAAATTATTGCATATAAAAAATATATTAGTTTTCAATTACAAAAAAAAATGTTGTCACCTATATTCTTTAACCCGGGAAGCCCCGGGTACGATCCCCTAGTTAATTGTAAAAGCAAAATTTCACTAAAATATATTTAGTGCCGCTCGTAAGTTTGGAATAAATATTAGGTATCCCGACCCGGGCACAGTGTGCCGGAAAGGGTTAAATAATCCCTCATTTAACTGTAAAACATAATTGTAATTGGAAGTTAATAGCAGTCCGTTCTATAACTATTCTGCCCTAGTAATAAAAGTTAAAAAATTATTATGTGGAAGCAGACGTGAGGATAAAGGTATTAATTAACTCTTTATATTAGGAGTTGTAATTTTTTCGTAACCAAATGGACTATACTGATACCTACTAGAATCAACCCCTCTAAAAACATCAGAAAGTAAAATAGAAGCAATCTAACATGAATGATTAAAATCTCTTATTTCTTTTTTTTATTCTTAATCCTCTTTATTACTTTTGCAGTCCCCGCTCCCCCAAAATTGCCTACATGTGGGTTTACCTGTTTAATTTCGTTTTCATTGCTCTTGTTATGCCCGACCTCTAATTTTATTTGTTTTGTCCTTTTATAACTCCCAGAGTTCGGCAATATCACTTTTTTGTCTCTCCCTATATCGAAACGATAATCTCCGTTTTAGATATTCCTTACAAATGGTGAAATAATGATAAGGACTCAGAACGAAATCCTTCATTAAAATGAACTTTTAAGTTTTATTTAGGCATGGGTCTAACTTTTTCTTCTATGTGTCGGGCCAAGTCCAGTACTGGAAATTCTGATCCTTCCACACATCTATTCAGTTCTACTTAATACAACAAAGAGTCACGGACATGACAAATGTCCCATGAAAAGAATTCACCGTATATTCATTTATTACTTAAACTTTGTGAACAGTAAACAGCATACAATTCCAGGGGTTACCCATTTGTAGAACAAATCCACGCCCTGTCGATGAGTTTTATGTAAAGAGATCGCGCATGTATATTTATATATAAAAATACTTTTACATTTTTCTGCTATTCACTTAAATTAAGAATTGTTATTTCCTAATGTTTTAACCCCTTAATTCTCGCTCCCGTCATATTCAAGGGCTGTGTCTTTTTTTAGATTTATTCAGATTTGTTTGTTTCCCACCAGTTTTATAAAATAGTGTAATTGGCTTTATTACGGAATCGTTTTACCTGTAATTAAATAAGGTGAATATTTCTTTTTCAAAAAAAGGGTGCCAATAAGCAATTTGAATTTTTAAATCGTAATTTAATGCGACCGCTAAGGGGACCGGGAAGCAAAATTCAACCAAAAAATCGATTTTTACTTTTTTTTTTATCATTAAACTGTTTAAACTTTTATCTTTCCAACCATGTGTCATACATGTTTATATATAAAAAAATAAGTGTTGAAATTATTCATTCTTTCTAAGAGTACTTCACAGCTTAATGGCCATTTAAATCTTTAATGGACTTTTTCTCAAAACCTGGATTTTTCATGTTTATGTTCCTTTTTTTCAAAAACTATTAAACTTAAGAACTCAAATTTTTATTTAATACTTATATTATGTTATATTGTATACTTTAACACAGGGATTTAATGATTTGTTGAGAATTATTTATTTTAGGTAGTGAAATCTTACCAAAAATGCTGATTTTAAAAAAGTTTTTCAATAAATAATTAATAATTAATTTTGAATTTCACTTAGAAAGTAAATGGTCTGTTAAAATACGTAAATCATGTTATTTTAACTACTCTAAAAAATCTAGACCTCTATCTTTCACCACTTCTGAGAAAATGTACACAAAGTTGGTGAATTTAACATGGCAGAGTTAGAGCTTTCCCGATCCCCTTAAGATTCAAATAATCCCTCATTTAACAGAAAAATATGTATAATTGAGGACCCCAGAAGCCAAGGGGTACAAATGACAAAATTGAAAAAATTGAACTAAGTGCACAGACGACCTGGGAATATGCTTTTTTCTTTTCAGGTAAAGAAATATAAGTGATTTTCTAATTATCTGTTGTGTTTTAAAGATCAACCACTTTTGCCGAATAATGATCAATATTGATTAATTATAAATTTAAAGAAAATTGCACTCTACTTTTTTCCCATTTATTGAAATAAGAGTGCAAGGACCACTGTGAAACAAGCAGCAGTTTCTAATTTCAATTCAGTCAATTATTATTGATGCTCAACTTTAACGTCAATTATCTTTGAACTCAATTTACTCCAAATCGAAATTTTTCCACTTGTACCCCTTGACTTCTGATGCCCTCAATTGTTAGTGAAAGTTAATATTAGTCCACTCTACAACTATTCTGCCCTGGTACAAAAAGTTAAAAAATAATTATGTGGAAGCAGAGGTAATGATAAAAGTTTTTTCAAACTGTTTATATTAGGAAGGAGAATTTTTTAGAAAACGTAATTAAAAGCCTGAAAATCTCTTTTCTTTAATTTCTTTCTTTAGTTCTTATTCTTCTTTTTTACTTTTGCAGCCCCCTCCCCTCCTTAAAAAAATTACCTACATGTTTGTTTTCCTATTTAATTTCGTTTTTATTGCTTTCGTTATGTCTCGACCTGTAATTTATTCTCTTATATTTCCCAGGGGTCGGCAAAATCATTTTTTAGATATCAGTATATCGAAACAATAATCTTCGTTTTAGATATTTCTTGCAAATGGTGAAATAATAATAGGAACTCCAGAACAAAATCTTTCATTAAAACGGTTTGTTAAATAGTATATTAAAGTTTGATTATTCTCTGCACTACTACAAGTAAAAACTACAATAAAGAAATAATAAAAAAAGAATAAAGTTTATACGAAAAATTGAAACACGTTCATAAAGCTTAATTGTATTACTAAAAAAATAAATAAAATAAGGCAATAAAATAAAGAACAAAATCAGTGAAAAGAAAATGAAAAGGTAAAAGGTGTAATTAGTTTGCGCCACTTCCTTGTAAATTTGCCTATCTCTCTTTACGTACTGCAGGGGTAACTTGTTTCGACGTATTTGCATTGATTATCCCTACGCAAGGCTGCTTCTGGTGACTATTAGCTTCCGGTATGCTATTTCTTTCTCCCAGCTTATTTTGTGTCGTCTCCAATAAATAACGTTACCTTGCATAAGCCAGCCGTAAAACAAAAGCCGATGTTTCATTGTGCGATTAAATACTCTACAGAATTTTTTAAAACTTCAAAACATCGCACATTTTCAATGTTTATACCGTCGTATTGGGGAAAAAAGTACTTTTCAATGCAATTTGTTCGAAAACTGCATCTCCATTTATATTTGAAATATTAATTTTTAAGTAGTTTTTAGAGGAATTTGCTTAATATTGGCAACTCAAGTACTCCATTTCTGTAGAAAGTAAAGGAAAAAATAGCTGAAAATAGCAATTATGCTCTCTTGTTGTCATTTCCCCATAAAAACTGAAAAAATGTAATGAAAATATGTGCTATTTTGAGAAAAATATAAATGAATGATTTATGATAAAACATGGAGTTATTATAAACTATATTTAATTTTAAGTATCTATATTAATGCAAATGACGTCATTTAATAAAATAAAAGCGTGTGCTTTAAGTCTTAAAATTGAAATATGTTTTGCACTAGAGTAGAGTCCCGATTATCCGAGTCCCGCTTAATCGAGTTATTTTCTTCTGATGAACTGGTGGTTTCTATTATTATGAAACAGCCATTATAAATGAAGCGTTAGGTGAGGATGAAAGAGCAGTCGTAAAAAATTAGAACTCTGATTTTCTGGTCAGAATGGGAAAAAAAATGGGCATATTTTTTTTTCTCATTCTGACCTGAAAAATCCGAGTTCTAACTTTTTACAACTGCTCTTTCATCTTCACTCACACGCTTCATTTATAATGGCTGTTTCGTAATAATGGAAACCACCAGTTCATCAGAAGAAAATAAAGTAATGGAAATGTCGGGGGCGACACTAAATTCTGTAAAAGCAGAAGTCCTGTTCTTTAGTTTGTTTATTTTATTCGCACCACTATTTTTAAAAAGATAAGATTTAATAGATTTTTAAAGATTAACGATCCATTTCTATTAACGGGACTCTCTTCTTCGCCTCTGTGGATCCTTATCAACATCATTACACTATATTTTACATTGCACACTAATGTCGCACTACCACGTTGAAAAGCCACGATATAAGACACTGCCTGACTGGCCTGCTAACTTATCTGCTTGACCGTCCAGTTCTCTTGCATCGTATAACGGATTGTATGGAATTTTTAGAAGACAACGAATTTATATATACCAATCCCCTCCCTTTCTGAGCTAGTTGAGTAAACTCATTGTTCTCAGCTCCCATTTCAGACAGGAGCCCCTGATTTGTACATAATGTAAATATTTGTCTTATTTCCTTTTTTTTTATTTAGTAATTTAGTATTTTCATTATATTTATCAGTATATGCATTTCCAGCGTTTTCCAGCCCTAATATTAAAAAAATATGTCTTGTAATTGTTTATGCATGTATAGAACATAGTGCAATTCCTGTCAATGTATGTACTGATGACACTTCTTGTGACTTTCAGAGTCAAAAACAGTAAACTGAATTTATTTTTCTGTATGTTATTATTAACTGTTTTAAAATATTGTAAAGACTAGTCAATGTTAATTTACCATATGCAGTGGATTTGAGTTTTCCCCCCAGGATTGCACTTACACTATATGGCCAAAGGTGACCGGTCACTTGCGATTTTAGACGTTTTGTTAAATATCTAGAAAAATACATGAGGAATTTACCTGAAACTGCAGGTGTGTAAACAGTATAGTATAGGTCATATATTTCCGCGAAGATTTTTCCCGAAACCCCATAGGGGACCGTCAATAAATTGGAAAAGAACGAATATCTTTTGGATAAACCTGTAAAAACTAATGTAGCAAAAGCGTTCAAACTCGAGATCATTAATAAGTGGCTTATCGTAATATACTGTCTTCATTTTTATGAGAATAGCATGCATACTAGTAGAGAAATTAAGGTTTTTATAAAACCAGTCCCAAATTTCGCCAAGTTTTTTGCTTATATTTGCAGAGTTTTTAATATAAAAAAGTTCTTTTCAGAAAATATGACAAACAACATTGTACACAAAACTCTGCAATCAGAATTAAAAAATAATAAAAATTGGATGAGAAATGAGCAGGTTTACTAAAAAATGTTTCACTGCGCATGCGCGAACGCAATAAAAATATAATGTGCATAATTTATTAGATAAGTACATAGAGAAACTTTTGCGAAAGTCTCAAAATCATAGCTTGAAAATTCTGAAAATTATCGTCAATAGAATAAGCTCGAAATCCGTTGTTCCCAAAAGAAAGTAAAAAGATGAGGGGTTGTATCCAAATATGCACGTGTACATGCAATATTATGTACGCTATCTTGGCACTAATTAACAGATATTTGATACAAACCCTCATCTTTTTGCTTCATTTTGGGAACAATCGATTTCGAGCTTATTCTATCGACGATAATTTTCAGAATTTTCAACCTATACTATACTGTTTACACACCTGCAGTTTCAGGTTAATTCCTCGTGTATTTTTCTAGATATTTAACAAAACGTCTAAAATCACAAGTGACCGTTCACCTTTGGCCATATAGTGTACACTCTAAAGCAAACGCTGGGTTTCCGGGGCGGTCATCCCTGTCATCCCTGCATATATTGCCAAAGTGTACGTAACAGATTTTTGTTTATGAAACTGGTGCGAGATAAAATTAAAAAATAGCTAATCTTCTTGATGGAGTAAAAATTCTGTACATATCATCAGTACCATGTCAAACTATCCATTGTGAAAACAGTGGGCAACTTTTTTTAAATTCAGGTTTCTTGATTGGCACCACTTTTTTAAAATAGTAAAATTCGTGCTATTTAATGACATATTAATTAGAGTGAAAACAATGGATATTTTACCATTTTAGAAAAGTGGTGCCAATCAAGAAATATGAATTTTAAAAAGTAGCTCACAGTTTTCACATTGGATAGTTTGACATGGTACCGACGATATATGTGCCAGTCAGAGCGATTGTACTTAGTCTGTGCAGAATAGGTGTTATATTTGTTAGCGCTCACTAAGGCTACTTTCATTTTTTGCGGCCGGTTGTAAAAACGAAAGCCCTGCGCGCGCACCATATGTAAATGTCTTTACACACATGAACAAGTAATTCTTAATTTATATCCATCCAACCCGCTGCCTTTTCAGAAGCATGCGCATTAAATTTTTTTTGATACCAGTAAAAGAGAAAAGTAAAATTTGGCTTATTTAATTAACACATTTCAGCGAATCATAAAGTAAAAGTAAGTGTTTAACCACTTGGGGATGAGCGTCTTTTACAGAATTTTTAATCTTTGATCACCGGTTTTTTACAGCAGATATTTTTGCCTAATTGAATCGGGAAAATGCTCGGATTAAATAAGACAAAATTTACAATAGAAATTAATGAGAATAATCCCCGATTCTGAGGACCTTACGCGGCACGAATACCGATCGCTTGTCCCCAAGTAACAAGAGAACAAGTTTACAAGAAGTGGAGTGAGATGAATACATTTCCCGTAAAACATGCTGATCCTTAATGGGTTAATTCCTAAAAATTCACAGGATTTCAAATTTTACTGAATGACACTATTAAAATCTAATTTAATAAAATTTTTGTTCAATTTCCCACAACTATTTAATAACATTTTTTTCAAAAACCTCGTTGGAAATAAATCACATTTAATTTAATTTTCATTTAAAGAAAACTGCTATCAAAGTTTATTACATTTTTATATTCTTTAATTTCAAATTTTACTGAATGACACTTTTAAAACCTGTTACAATAAAATTACTTTTCTATTTTCCAGAAATGTTTAATAACATTTTTCAAAAAATTCGTTGGAAATAAATCACATTTAATTTACGTTTCATTTGAAGAAAATTGCTATAAAATTTTGTTCCATTTTTATATTCTTTATAAGAAGAAACAGGTTACTGATTTTCACATTTGACATTTGAGTTTTGAAGCATTGTTTTATTTTAAGAATCATTTATGATTCATGTAAGAAAGTTAATGAAATTTGCCACACTTCGTTACTTATTTAAAAAATGAAAGGTATAAATTATATCTTAAATTATGGTTAAAATTTGTAACCTTATTGAAACATGTGTTTTAGTTTATTGAAGTATTTGTATTATTTTTCAACAACAACAAAAAATAATGTACAGCAAATTGGCAAAAATTACTTTACCCGTCAGTTAACAGAAAAGAAGAGTAATGAAAATTACCGTGGGCAATGGAAATTCATTATTTCCTGATAAAATGTGAACGGGTGGATGGATGTTAAGGTATGCTTTTAAAACATCAGTTTCGATGAAAATTTCAATTTTCTGTTTTTAAATTAAGAAAATATTTCAGTATTTTTCTTTCGATTTTCATTAAAGTTTTGGTTTTTGCTTTACTTTTATCTTTTACAAAATTAAAAAAACCAAGGTTGTTTTATTATTTCTCTCAAAAGTGATTTTTTTTTGTTAAATTGCGTTGGAAAAGTTGTCATGACTGAATAAATAATAGTTCAATTACTACTAAAATTTTAAATTATGTTTTAAATACAGTAATTCAGGGTAACTTTGATCCGCATTTTCTCTATTTTCATAAGCCACACTCTTATTTTAAGACTATTGTTGCAACTAGAGGCATAAAAGAGAAGAAATGATCCTAAATTATTGTATGACTGTCAAAAATTAAAATAATGATAAAAGCTATAAAAAATGATTTTTTTTTTCCTGGTGCAAAGTTACCCAGCCATTTAGAGTAACTTTGCACCATTTGATAAATATTATCTAAAATAATTCATTATAAAAAAAGTATTATAGTCAGGACAACTTTGAACCCCCCAAAATGTTTTCAGATATGTAAAGACTCCGAATTTACATTTCCCAACATCACAAGATTTGTATAATTTATGATATTACAACCCTCATAGCATGCATGGTCACAGTGACGTCATTGTGACGTCACTGTAAGTCACTGTGGTCACGTCACATCTGTGACCAAAATGCCACCACTCAGTGATGTCACATTGTGACTGAGATGTGAACTTCTTAGAAAACTTTAAACAATTACAAAAATTCTTTAAAACATGTTACTTATTGTAAAATTTTATTTTTCTGGCAATTAAAAAAATTGTAAAGTCACTGTTATGTCACTGCATGTAACGTACGTCACGTCACATATGTGACAAAAAAACCACCATATTGTAAATCACAGTGTGACAAAAATATTAACTTCAAAAATTTTTGAAATTGAAGAGATATATTTAAAACAGGCCCTAGTTACAGCGGCATAAGGAATGAATATATATTAGTGGATAGCAAATAGTAAATTCGGACACGAAAAGAAGGGGGGGGGGGGAGAAAGAAAAATGCACGGTACAAGTATCAACAAACTAGATTTCCATGCAATATTTTATCAATTTGATATCTAAGACAGTGAAAGTATACTTTTTTCATGATTTCAATTTTATCTAGCATTGCAATTTAATATAATAATACTTCACTGATTGTTATTATTATAAAAGTATTTCTCGGAAAAAATGCTACGTGCTGGAGCAATTTGGATATCATATTTAGAATTAGAAATATTAAATCTATACATTTTACATATTTAGTTTGCAGGGAGGAAAATTTTTAATTTTTTTGCTGACCACTGGTCGAAACACACCTGTGATTTCAAACTAAAAAATTTCTATTACAGTTAAGTCTGCAGATTTTAATGAGCACGCAGAAAGAATCTTCAGAGTTTAGTCATATATGCATTTATTGCTTTATAATTTGCATTCAAGTCATATTTTTTCCTGTTAATCTATTTTTTGTTACTGTTTTTTTTTTTTTAATTTTACTTCTTTCAGCCTTTTTAAATAAAATTAGCATTTTCCTAAAAAAGAAAAAAAAATATATATATACAAAATTTATGCAAAACACATGATATAATTAATTATTCGCATTTCCAATTTGTGTTTTAGAAATATGACTTTAAAAGAAGTTATTTTACAAATTGTTTTATTCTGCAGAAAATTAACATGAAGAGAATGACAGATTGACAAAGAAAATTTTTCTATCCTCGAAAACATTTTTTTTTATTTATTAAGAAGATATTTTTTATTTATTACGTGTGAAACAAACTTTACTTAAAAAAAGGGGGGGGGGGTGGTGGGTGGTATTATTACCATCAAATTTATTTTTACACATTTTAAAAATTTAAGCAATGTTTTATCTAATAAACTTCATTTTCAAATGATTTTTTTTTAAACTGATATAAAAGAAATGGTAAAATGCATTGGAAAATTCTTCAAATAGAAAATTTTAATTACAGATTGTCTCATAAAACTATTGCGCACGAAAGTTCCAAATCTGTTCAAAAGCAAATAAATAGTAAAATCACCTGCCGAAGATCGTCTGCGTAGGATATGACCGCAACCGCAGAGTAAACAGAGAACTTTTTGTAATACACGCGGGAAAAGAACTTCAGGAAGTCTACAATGTCAGGTTTTGTTTATGCTTTTTTTAATGTAAGAAAAAGACGTCTGCCAATTTCGGACAAAAATACTCAGATATTATTAACATAAATGTAAGTCTTATTTAATTTAAATTTTTTATTTCTGTTTTGCATATTATGAATATGAATTAAATAGTTTTATGTTATACATATAGAAAAAAACTGATCTGGAATTGTTTTGAAGTGAAATTTTCCCATTCGATTCTATGTCGTAAAATGTGTTAATCTGCCATCGCTCAAAAAAAAAAAAAAAAAAAAAAAAAGGCTGCCGCAGAAATTCATGCCTACATTCATAGTGGGATGAATATAAACATTAATTTGTAGTTACTTGAGATTGAGACAGTGATGTGGAATTTTTTTCGGCTTCTTACTTTTTTTTCTGTTTACTAACACTCATATAACAGTATTTATCGTCATTATTGTTTTGGAGTTAAATATTATATTCGAATATTATGATATTACGAAACTGTTTCAGTTTAGAAATTTACATTATATTGGGAAAATGTTTTTGTATATATTACGAGGTGGAACCCGCCGAATTTCGACGAAAGAAAATGTTTACAAAGGAACTGTTGCATCAAATTTACAATACATCAACAACAATAATTAGAAGAAAAAATCCATCTTACACTTGTTAATTTAACTCTCCAAAGACATATTTTAACCTAAGATTAACAAAATACTTTTTCCATAAACTTCAACTGTTAAAATTATTGAAAAATTAAACTTAATTCATATCCGTCATCAGTAAAATATAATCAAGATAAGTAATTTTGATTAAGTTATTAATTGATGCTTGGTATTACGGAATGAAAAATCCGCAAAAATGATTTCACCTTGATATAATCATAGGATTTTTCTACCTTCACATCTAAACCAAATCAAGTAATTTTCCACGTTTCACATCCATATTAACCATTTAAAAACATTTTAATGCGCAATAGGTTATTAATAAATATATTTTCAAGCTTGAAGTCACGTTTGCTAACTATTACAACTTTTCATGTTAAAATTTCCACTGGTCATTTGAGGTCTTAGTATAATCTCTGTACCTGCGCGTAAAAATCCCAGGAATTTATAACTTTTAGACATATTCAAGGGGAAATATCTCGTTTTATCAAATAAAATTATCGTTTACTTTTAAATATGACGTCATTTTCAGTCGCTGAAATATTTTGCCTATTGACTCAAAATCAATATCAGCGAAATGAAAAAATAGTGAAATATAACAGCATCATCAGGGAAATTGTCTTTTTTAAAGAGTAACGTCATTTTCTGTTCAAATTTGTAAAAATATATTTTTAATTGTAATGAGAAAATGGCATCAGTAAGAATATAATCAATAAAGATAACTAATCCACTTTTAATAGAAATGAAGTACTTCAGTTGCCACGATTAGAAAATTGGTATTAAAAACTATAAAAAAATTAATATCTCAAAAATAAATTGAGATACAGCTTTCAAACAAATTGCATTTAAAAGTGCATTTTTTTCTGCGTACGACGGTGTAAACATTTAAAATGTGGGATGTTTAGAAGTTTAAAAATTTGCTGTAGCAAAAATTGCAAAAGCGAAATTTCATTTCAAATTTCAAAGTGTTGCCATTCGCAGAATGACGTATGCGTTACGCACAGATATGTTTATCCTTTATAATATAGATAGTAGTGAAGCTTTTGAAACATTTTTTTTTCATTGCTAATAATATTTTAAATTATTATTTAAAATCCTAAATCTTCATACCAATGTTTTCAGATTTAACATTTGCCAAAATTATAAAATAATAGGAATTCCTTATAACATATGGAAAGATTTTTGAGAAATTGTTAAATCTAATAATGCATTTAATTCATCTATTATAGTTTGTTGCTGTTTAATAGTACAATTAAAAATACTAATTATTATTTTTAGTGTTTTTCAAATTGTTATATTTATTATTATTTTTTTAATTGTATGTAAGCATTTTTTTTTTTTTTTTTTTCTATTTGTGATTTTAATCAAACATTTAATTATAGACATTCAGAATCAGGTATTAAATTTTCTTCGATTGTAAACCCATTTTCTACGTTTTCGATACACATAAATATTGGCATTAAGGGTGTATTCGAAAAAATATTTTTCCACCTTTAACAGCTCGATATTTTCTGAGACATTTTCAGACTCATTTTCAAAAGTAAAAACATGAAACTTGCTGAGGTGATTTTTGAAGAGATGTTTAAGAGGCCGTGTCATTTCATTTTCCCCTCAATTCATTAGAATTTGAGTTTTAAATAATTATTTTCTCAGTATGACTTTTTTTTTTTTCCATTCCCAGATCTTCTGCTGCGAAAAATTCGGTTCAAAACGCCTACTTTGACAGCATTTTTTTGTAATATTTTCTGCATTTATCAAAAAATCATCGAGAAGCAGGGCACATTAGGTAGTTTCTAAATAAGAGAATTTCTCAGTTTGATACGTTTGAGAACAAAAATGAATTTAAAAATGAATTTAAAAATGAATCAGAAAATAAGCAGTTTGGATTGAAATACAGCCTTAAAAATTAAAATATTATATTTAAGCATTGAAATAAAGTGTTTTTCATGCCTGATAGCAAGTTTATAGATTAAACTTCTTTAGTATATATTTTTTAAAGTTGATATTTTCATGCATAATATAGGACTGAATTTTTTTTAAAGCGATTAATAACTACTTTTTACATTAAAATGTTTTTGAAACAATAAAAATAGTTCATATATGCAGTCATTTATTTTACTTTTATATTTCCTTTTTAACACCTTTCAACAAAGTTGAAAAGTGTTTATGACTTTGTTTGTCTAGTCGTCTGTCCGCGCTCTAACTCTCGTAAATATACTCGGATTGCCCTGAAATTTTTAGATGTTATTTACGTTTACCATAACACGGTCCTTATGTGTAACGAAGTTTGTAGCATATATAGTTCATTTACAGGCACAGTCAAAAGTATTCCGTTACATTACGGCCTATGGGAAAAAAATCGTTCCAAAGGATTTTTCATGATTTTACACGTTTTCAAACAGAAAAAAATTGATATGCATTTATGAAGCGTACTAAAATATGCATTCTGAAGAATACGCGATGCAAAGAATAGTTATTGTTCATTTACAGGGCTAAAAAGGAATTCCAATACATAATGATATAGCGGTGGGTTTGCGGCGACTTTAATTATGTTAATCTATTTCATATATAATGAAAATGATATACGTCGCTGATGTTTAAATACTATAAATTTTTCATGTAGAATACGAAGTGTGTATAGCATTTACAGGCACACACAATATAGTTCAGATACTATGTTGTATCCGAAGCTACTGTTCATTAGTGATGATTGCTGGAAATGCACTTTTAATTATGATATGCGCTTTTATGATTCACTATATTTATGCATAGTATATGGTGTATATAAATGCTATAATTCATATACAGGGCTACACAAAAGTATTCGCAAGGGTTACTGGGTATGAGCGCAAGTTACTTAAAGGTGGTTTTTAAATGAGTTATGCATTTTTACGCTGAACTGAATTTAATTTACTGTTTGTAGAATATAGATAAAATGATATACAGGGTCATGCAAAGAATTGGATACATGGCCGTCTATAAATTATAATTTCTGGAAATGTGATTTCATCTGTTTCAAGTGTGTTTTAGTTTGAATTAAATTTTAACTAAACAGTGGCGTGTAATGAAGGTTCTAGGTCAACTACAGGGTTGTACAAAAGTATCCAAGTATGTTTTCATATATTAGTATAAATTGCTGAAAGAGAGTTTCAACCTGTTATGCGTTTTTTGCTAAACTAAATTATCCCATTATATGATATATATATCAACCTACAGATCAAATACAGGGCTGTTCAAAAGAATTGGAAAACCTATTTAGCTATGGACAGTAACTGCGGAAATCAGTTTTTCAAATGTTTTATGCGTTTTCTAAAATGTTTACTTAGTTATCTTATTTATCTTGTTTCCCTAAATAACGAAGTTTTGTTAAAGCATTCGGTAAGTGTTAGAAAGTGTTTTATAATCTATGCTTAACGCATCATTTTTCTTACTTGTTTTTTCTATTTCCCAGATCAGTCTTTTCCTATAGAACATACAAAATCTATTTAGTTCATATTCACAAAATACAATATACACGGAAATAAAAAATTTAAATAAATATGGCTTATGTCGTATTTAATAAAGCAAAGATTAATCACAACCGAAACACCTTAAAATCTTACACATTCTTAATATCAAGCTTGAACTCAAGATCAAGCTTAGAACTTAATAAAAAAAGATGTTAGTTGACAAACATTGTTTTTTAAGTGAAAAAATTAAAACTATTTTAGAAGAATAGGACTCCAAAATAGCTATATTTTGCTACGGTAAAAAGATACGATTTTATGTCTCAAACAAAACTTTATTTTAAAATTGTGCATTTTAAAATTCATCACAGTATTAATACCTGGAAATTTTTCCTCAGAGAAACATTCGGTTTGCATACAATATTTCAAATGAAAATCAAATTTCAAATTAATTGCTTAAAAGGCTCAAAGGCGAAACTAGTGAAAAAAGTCCATGCCGGGACTCGAACCCGTGCCATCAGTATAGTGCACTGACATTCTACCGACTAAACCACATGGAACGACACTCAGCCTGGAAATTTTCTCGTTATTACATGTTGGCAAGGCTACAAAAGCAGCACAAGATTGGATATTTATTTTTGGAGCCACCGACATGGGGCGAACACGAATCTTAATTAAATCCAGCATCGATTGAAACTATATTATGACTTGGAAATTTTTCCAGAGAGAAAAATTCGCCTTGCATACAATATTTCAAATGAAAATCAAATTTCAAATTAAAATTGCCTTTTAAGCATGCAATTTGAAATTTGATTTTCATTTGAAATATTGTATGCAAGGCGAATGGTTCTCTCTTGAAAAATTTCCAAGTATTAATATAGATTCCATCGATGCTGGATTGAATTAGTTTCTTGTTTGTTCCATGTCGGTGGTTCACGATAAATATCCCATCTTGTGCTGCTTTTGTAGCCTTGCCAGCATGTAATTGTGTGAAATTTTCCAGGCTGGGTATCGTTCCACGTGGTTTAGTCGGTAGAATGTCAGTGCGTTATACTGATGGCCCGGGTTCGAGTCCCGGCATGGAATCTTTTTCACTAGGTTGGCCTTTACGCCTTTTAAGCAATTAATTTGAAATTTGATTTCCATTTGAAATCATCACAGTGTTTATGACAAGTTCGTCACAAATGACACATATTTCACAAATTGGTCACAATTTGACTTCAAAGCATTGTCGCTTTCGTCACATGTATGTCACAAAATTAATGCCAAAGTAGTCACAAATGACACACTTTTCACAAATTTGTCACACTGTGACTTCACAGAGTTGTCACAATGTGACGTCACAAACGACCTCTAAAACGGCCATAACGATTTCGCATTCTAGTCACTATGACGTCACGTGACGTCAGATCGACGGTCACAAAGTCACAGTGTGACTTCACAATGACGTCGCCGTGACGTCACCATGCCTTACGGGAACAAATATCAGACATAAGAAAAGTGGAAGAAGAGAACCATGAACATTTAGAAATTAAAAAAAA
Source organism: Maratus speciosus (assembly GCA_963932465.1). Classification (NCBI taxonomy): domain Eukaryota; kingdom Metazoa; phylum Arthropoda; class Arachnida; order Araneae; family Salticidae; genus Maratus; species Maratus speciosus. The sequence goes on along the minus strand of OZ010797.1, from coordinate 331,297,984 downwards.
CCTGTTTATTGTTCATATAAAACATAAAAATGCTGTGGAAAACAATTTTCAATGTTTTATCTCAATAATATATATACACAGTTACAGTAAAACAAACTAGTACTAGTATTATTCAAACAAGAATAAAAAATGCTGAATGTATGAAATGTCAAATTTGAGTAGCTCCGCCCCGAAAAACGCCTGTAAATGAATTTTATGTATTTTACACATATTTGTGAAAATATTTACTTGTTATATCTGATGTTCATTTTCTGGATTTATATAAAATATACGTGCAAATATGGGGAAGTTTTGACAGTAGTACCTATAATTAGTAAATTATAAACATCAGTATAACTTTGAGCCTGCTCAAAGTTACCCTGAAAATGTGGTAAAATGTTAATGCCTTCTTATTTTACATTTTATTAACTATTAATAAATAAATAATCACAAAATATTATCACATTTACAACATTTAGACAATAATATGTCTGATAAATAAGTATATTGCTACTTACTATGAAAATTTAATTGGATTACAACAACTTCAAAACAGCATTCAAAATTACCTTGAAAACAGTACTTCACAAAAATAGTTAGATGATGCATTTAATTGAGTATAATGTTGCTAATTTATTTTCTAAAATAAAGAGTAGAAATCCCAGTTTAGAACTTAGCCAACAGAGCACAGTTTCGGAGCTTATTTAGTCTTTTGGAGTGAAAAATATTGAAAATTAGGAGGTGGTGCAAAGTTACACCCCGTGCTTCAAAGCTACCCTGAATGACTGTATACAAGGTGTCCCCGAATTCAAGGACTGAACTGTAAGGGAATGTAAAGTACACATATAGAAGCAATTTTGGTATAGCAATGTGAGATCGGAAATGAAAAGTTTTGGTGAAAAAGAAGAAATCTGGAGGAAATGAAAAACAGCTTTTTATTGACACAAGCTCAAATGTGCCACTGGCAGCGTCTAGCAACTCATCGGCGTACCGTTTTGCAGATTACAAGTGTTTTACGAACATTTGCACGACTGAAAGTCGAACAATGAGGTCCTCATCACAGTCAACTAGTGTCTCATAGATGAGTCATCTGGAACCTTCTAAAGGGTACGCCAATCACTTGCTAGATGCTACCAAGCATCTATCGATGTTGGTGGTGTCATATTTTAGCACTTACAGTAATTGTTATGCCAATAAAACACTTGTTTTCATTTCCTACGCATTTCTTGTTTTTCGCCAAAACTTTAATTTCCGCCTCCACATTGCTGTACCAAAATTGTTTCTTTATGTGTACTTTACCTTCCCTTACAGTTTGGCCCATGCATTCTGGGACATCCTGTATATTCAGTGGAAGTAGACTATTCTTATGCTTATTTATTGAAAAGTTTATGTGTTACACAGTTTATATTTATGAATTATTGACTTTTTTCAGGAATTTTCAGTGTTATTTGCTTTTATATCTCTTTCGATCTTCATTAAAATTATGTTTTTTGCTTTACTTTTATCTCTTACAAAATTTTAAACACTAAGGTTGTTTTATTATTTTTCTCAAAAGTGATTTTTTTTGTTAAATTGTGTTGGAAAAGTTGTCATGACTAAATAAATAATAGTTCAATTACTACTAAACTTTTAAATTATGTTTTAAATATACAAGGTGTCCCCGAATTCAAGGACTAAACTGTAAGAGAAGGTAAAGTACACATGTAGAAGCAATTTTGGTATAGCAATGTGGGATCGGAAATGAAAAGTTTTGGCGAAAAAGAAGAAATCCGGAGGAAATGAAAAAGATCTTTTTATTGGCACAAGCTCAAATGTGCCACTGGCAGCGTCTAGAAAGTGATTGGCGTACCGTTTTGCAGATTCGAAGTGTTTTACGAACATTTGCAACAACGACTGAAAGTCTAGTTATGAGGTCATCATCACAGTAAACTAGTGTCTCATAGATGAGTCATCTGGAACCTTCTAAAGGGTACGCCATACACTTGCTAGACACTACCAAGTATCTATCGATGTTGGTGGTGTCATATTTGAGCACTTAATGTAATTGTTATGCCAATAAAACACTTGTTTTCATTTCCTACGCATTTCTTGTTTTTCGCCAAAACTTTAATTTCTGCCCCCACATTGCTGTGCCAAAATTGTTTCTTTATGTGTACTTTACCTTCCCTTACAGTTTGGCCCATGAATTCAGGGACACCCTGTATATTCGAAGGAAGTAGACTATTCTGATGCTTATTTATTGAAAAGTTTATGTGTTACACAGTTTATATTTATGAATTATTGACCTTTTTTCGGGAATTTTCAGTGTTATTTGCTTTTATATCTCTTTCGATTTTCATTAACCCGGGAGAACTCGCTAGTGAGAATGCTCAATTGCTTTTCTTTTACTTTACATTCATATAATATCAACTTTTTTTGGTTGGCTTAGTACTTTTATTCACAAAATAGGTAAAATAATTGAAAAACATTTTGAAATTTTAATTAAAATGAAAAATGATTTAAATAAGAGTCTTAAAATAGTACGACTGTAGAGAAAATCTCATGCAGCGCGTTCTTCCGGGTTAAAAGTGTGTTTTTTGCTTTACTTTTATCTTTTACAAAATTTAGAACGCAAAGGTTTTTTATTATTTTTCTCAAAAGTGATTTTTTTTTTCTTAAATTGTGTTGGATAAAATTATCATGACTCAATAAATAAAAGTTCAATTACAACAAAATTTTTAATTATGTTTTAAATATACAAGGTGTCCCCAAATTCTTGGGCCAAAGTGTAAGAGAAGGTAAAGTACACATAAAGAAGCAATTTTGATATAGCAATGTGTTGTCGGGAATGAAAAGTTTTGGCGAAAATTAAGTAACCCGGTGGAAAGGAAAAGGAGCATTTTATTGACATAACAATTACATTGAGACCTCAAATTTATTATTGGCAACGTCTAGCAGGTGATTGGCGCACCTTTTCGCAGATTCCAAGTGTTTCACGAACATTTGCAGCGATGACTGGAAATCTTGCCACGAGGTCCTCATCACAGTCAACTAATGTCTCATGATACTGCTAGTGTGTCGTAAATGCAACTGCACTGTAAAAAAAAAACGACATTTTTACAGTACAAAGTACTGTTCATATCGCGCATAAATTCGATCACAGTTGAATGTACTGTATCTTTCTTTGGTTTCCTGACTATTTAAACATGGAAAATACAGTAGTTGCGTAAAATTAACAGCACAATGTACTGGCAATTTGGACGCCAGTAGTTTGTGCTGTGGTCCAAATGCGTCCAAAATTGCCAGTGCATTGTACTGTTAATTTTACGCAACTACTGTATTTTTCATGTTTAAATAGTCAGGAAACCAAAGAAAGATACAGTACATTCAACTGTGATCGAGTTGTGCTGGCAAATTTACAGTGGTTTTTTTACAGTGTGAGGTGAGACTGGTAATGTGCTTCATTATAGTATTTATAGTAGATGCCATTTGATGCCCAACTTTTTTGTTTTTAAACAAAGTAAGACTGTTAGGGAGAACTTAAAAAGTGTTTTATTGAACCCAGATGATTATGCTAAGCTGACTTAAAATTATAATACACTTAATTCATTGTGTTCCTTCATCAGATATACAGGGTGGTCATAAAAATACTTTGCCGATATATGGAACTCTAGCGGCCGTTCCATTTAACCGATCAAGATGAGATTTCAGATATAGTTATTCAGAGGTATGAGCTCGGGATTCTGCGAACGGCATCAAATTGGCGCTTACGGTTACGGTTATAGGTACAGAAACTCTAAATTTTCAAATGGCAACGCCCATTTATTTCTTCGCAAAATGCTCAGCGCATGCGAAAACCCTAAATAGGGCTGGAACGGTACATTTATCGCAATAAACGGACGCGTTATGCACGCACAAAAAACAGCTCAGCGAACGGCCAAAAACAACACGATCGGGGAGCACGGAGGAAATTTGCATATGACAGAGGTAAGAATCCGTTTTCTACGCTGATTATCTGTCGAACGGCGTTCTGGGGTTGTTGTCTTGCCTCTGTCAAATGCAAATTTCCTCCGTGCGCCCCGATCGTGTTGTTTTTGGCCGTTCACTGAGCTGTTTTTTGTGCGTGCATAACGCGTCCGTTTATTGCGATACACGTACCGTTCCAGCGCTATTTAGGGTTTTCGTATGCGCTGAGCATTTTGTGACGAAAAAAAAATGGGCGTTGCTATTCGAAAATTTTGAGTTTCTGTACCTATAACCGTAACCGTAAGCGCCAATTTGATGCCGTTCGCAGAATCCCGAGCTCATACCTCTGAATAACTATATCTGAAATCTCATCTCGATCGGTTAAACGGAACTGCCGCTAGAGTTCCATATATCGGCAAAGTTTTTTAATGACCACCCTGTAAATTCAGTTAGCTACTTCGATTATACTTATACAAGGACTCCTTTTAGAACTCTGTAGAACTGTTTGAACTTTGGTGTTTTTGGTTTCCAATGACCCCTAAACTGGCGATATGACTGTTATCCGTTTGTTTTATTCTTAAAAGTTGTTAGTTATCTATAAACTGTCACTTATCTGTAAATATTTTTAGTTTTGTATTTTTCTTTTGGGCCCTATTTTTGTCTTTTTCCCAAGTTGGGGGTTTTATTTTGATTTGTTAATTTTCAACGAACACGGTTGGTTTGGCTTACTCCCCTGCCGGTGTTTTCGCTGGATAGCGGAGGGTTTTTTTTCCCGTCGGGACGTTTAATCAATAAACTTCACGGTTTGAGTCCTGTCCTTACTCCTTAGTATCTCCTAGATGAGATATCTGGAACCTTCGAAAGGATACGCCAATCACTTGCTAGATGCTACCAGGTATATATCAATGTTGGTGTTGGTACATTTGAGCACTTACTGTAATTGTTGTGCCATTAAAACCCTCGTTTTCCTTTCCTACGCATTTCTTGTTTTTCGCCAAAACTTTTCATTTCCGCCCCCACATTGATATACCAAAATTGCTTCTTTATGTGTACTTTACCTTCCCTTAAATTTTGGACCATGAATTCGGGGATACCCTACATATTCAAAAGAAGTAGAAGACTTCAACGGAGAGCAACCCCCCCTTAGGGCCTATATCCCTTGTATAGATAATCGACCGTCATAAACAGTCACAACAGCAACAAAGGAAATAGACTATTCTTACGCTGATTTATTGAAAAATTTATGAGCAACACAATTTATATTTATGAATTACTTTTATTACATATTATATTTATGACTTTTTAAAAGTAATTTTGTGTTATTTGTCTTTTTATATCTCTGGCTTTTAAAATATATTCATGTTATTGTCGTAAAAATAGCCTAGTTCCAGTATAACATTATTATATTTATTATGAAATTCATAAAATATATTTATATTTAATAGTTTTAATTTACATATTTTAAACAAAATAACCATTTTTCGGTTAATTTTATTATTTTACTAGCTGTACCCCGCCACGCGTTACTGTTGCTCAGCCAGGCTAAATGGAAAAGAAAGAAAAGAGAAAGTGCACGTTTCTAATATGTTTAATTGCACAATGCTTGTAGGTATACAATATTTTTTGTTGTTACATTGTCTGTGCAGATACAGCGACTGCCTGGTTTGCCAATTCTCGAACACGTAACATTTCATTGTCCGTGTGAGAAGTAATCCGTGTCTAGATCTAAACCGCAGAATTCTACAGCTTGGCCCTAAGCTTTGTTGATAGATATTGCAAAAGCTAATCAAATTGGTAATTGCAATCTCTTAAAATTGAACTGGCACATCCATTGAAATTAGAGGAATGTGAAGATTGAGGATATCTTCACCTTTTAAAGGTTCTATTAAGATTGTTGCTTCTACGACGTTTTTCATTATTTTTTTACTGCAAGCCATCTGCCATTTCGAACATTTAGCTGGACGATATTTCGCAACACCATAATTGGCACGCCGACTGTCAATTACAGTACGTACGGTTGCATGCCTGCAGATCGAGTTAATTAAAAAGAAAGGTGCCCAGTTAAACTGATTCCATTGATCTGACAAGCTAATTTTATATTATACTCTTATTTCAAAGAATAATGCCCCTTGAAAAATAAATTAAGGGGATTATCTACCCTTTATACTTAACCAATGAATCTCCAAAACTAATCAGGGAAGCGCCTTATCAGAATAAACCGGTATACCACATATGAAGCAAATCGGGTAATTCTGCATGAAAAACCCATTTGTCTAAATTAAGGGTATTAGCCCCCGTTCCCTCCTTTATGCTTAGTCAAAGAACCCCCAAAACGAATCAGGGAAGTGCCTTATCAGAATGAACCTATTCACAAAATTTGAAGCAAATCGGATAATTCTACATGAAAAAGTCCTTCCGGCCAGTGCCGTGAGGAAGAGGTAGCTTTCATAATCCTTATTTAAAAAAAGCCAACTTATATCATGCAAACACACGAAGCTCAATTTAGTGGAAACCGAATATAGGAGATTCAATACTAATTTTTATCAATATAATGAATGAGAATTTCGCGAAATTAGTCAGCTTTATCCAAGCTGCTTTTCTTTAAAGTAACTTATATTTGGCTGCCAAATTCGGCAATTTCTTAAGGTGCCTGTCATTTTAAGACAACATGGTGGATGAAGCTAAGCAGTGAACTTGGTCGAGACCTTAGTAATTGCTGTGCACATGCTCACTCACATCGGAATCGGTTAATATACAGGAGTGCTGTCGCATGCAAAAATCAGATTTTTCAAAATGTCACCCACAATAGAAATTGAAACTGCTATATCTGAGCCATTTTTTAAGGTAAAGTGCTCCTGAATCCTTATATCAAGATCAAATACTTAAGAAAGAAACCTTTTTCAATTTCTAATTTTTTTGCACCTCACTTTAAATATATATATATTTTTTAATTTAATGGCCGCCATTTTGAAACAAGATGGCTGATGAATCTGGCCAGCGAACTTGGTCGAGGTGTTGATGTATACTATCCACATGCCTTCTTACATCGAAATAGGCGAATACGTGTGTTATCGCGTGACAAATACAAGATCGTTTCAAAATGTTAGTCATGATAGAAATTCAAAGTGCTATAAATCAACCATTTTTTAAGATATCAACAAAACAACAAATTTTAAGAAACAAAAACTGCTCCGGAATCTTTGTATCAAGGCCAAACACATAAAAAAAATCTTTTTCATTTTCCAATTTTTTAATACCTCATTTTGAATTTTAAATTTAATTTTTTTTAAATGGCAACACGTTTGAAACAAGATGGCGAATGAAGCTGGCCAACGAACTCGGTCGAGACATTGGTATGTACTATGTACAGACCAAGTTACATCCAAATAGGTTCATAAATACGCCTGTTATCGCGTGACAAAAATCAGGTCGTTTTAAAATGTCAGCCACAAGAGAAATTCAAAATGCTATTACTCAGCCATTTTTTTTAGATATAGACGAAAGAAAAACTGTTCCGGAATCTTTGTATTAAGGTCAAACACATACAAAAAAAATCTTTTTCATTTTCCAATTTTTTGGTATCTCATTTAATTTTTTTTATTTTTTAATTTTTTTAAATGGCAGCCATTTTGAAACAAGATGGCGGATGAAGCTGGCCAACGAACTCGGTCGAGATATTTGTATGTACTATGTACGCACCAAGGTACATCCAAGTCGGTTCATAAATACGCCTGTTATTACGTGAGAAAAATCAGGACGTTTCAAAATGTCAGCCACGCTAGAAATTCAAAATGCTATAACTCAGCCATTTCTTAAGATATAGACGAAACAAAAACTGCTCCCGAATCTTTTTATCAAGGTCAAACACATAAGAAGAAAATATTTTTTCAATTTTCAATTTTTGGTACCAGATTTCAAATTTAAATTTTTCTTAAAAATTTAAATGGCCGCCATTTTTAAACAAGATGGCGGGTGAAGCTGGCCAACGAACCCGGTCGAGACATTGGTATGTACTATGTATAAACGAAGTTACATCCAAATCGGTTCATAAATACGCCTTTTATCGCGTGACAAAATTCAGGACGTTTCAAAATGTCAGCCACGCTAGAAATTCAAAATGCTATAACTCAGCCATTTTATAAGATATAGACGAAACAAAAACTGCTCCGAAATCTTTGTATAAAGGTCAAATACATAAGAAAAAAATATTTTTCCATTTTCAATTTTTTGGTACCACATTTCAAATTTTAAATTAAAAAAAAAATTTAAATGGCCGCCATTTTGAAACAAAATGGCGGATGAAGCTGCCCAACGAACTCGGTCGAGAGATTGGTATGTACTATGTACACACCGAATTACATCCAAATCGGTTCATAAATACGCCTTTTATCGCGAGACAAAATTCAGGACGTTTCAAAATGTCAGTCACGCTAGAAATTCAAAATGCTGTAACTCAGCCATTTTTTAAGATATAGACGAAACAAAAACTGCTCCGGAATCTTTGTATAAAGATCAAATACATAAGAAAAAATATTTTTCCATTTTTAATTTTTTAGTACCACATTTCAAGTTTTAAATTTTTTTAAAAATTTTAAATGGCCGCCATTTTGAAACAAAACGGCGGATGAAGCTGGCCAACGAACTCGGTCGAGAGATTGGTATGTACTATGTACACACCGAATTACATCGAAATCGGTTCATAATTACGGGAGTTACAGTGTGACATAGGTCATATATATATATATATATATATATATATATATATATCAATTTTGAACGGAGGGTGGTTTCGGGGTCTGGGAGTCATGATCGATGAAAATATACCAAAATTTTTTGAAATCGCTTTCCTCCGAACGGCTGCAATAGGTAGCTTTTAGGTAGCTTTCATTACAAAAAGCCACCTATTGCAGCCGTTCGGAGGAAAGCGATTTCAAAAAATTTTGGTATATTTTCATCAATCATGACCCCCAGACCCCGAAACCACCCTCCGTTCAAAATTGATATATATATATGACCTTTGTCACACAGTAACTCCCGTATTTATGAACCGATTTAGATGAAATTCGGTGTGTACATAGTACATAACAATGTCTCGACCGAGTTCGTTGGCCAGCTTCATCCGACGTTTTGTTTCAAAATAGCGGCCATTTAAAATTTTTTAAAAAATTTAAATCTTGAAATGTGGTACCAAAAAATTGAAAATGGAAAAATATTTTTTTCTTATGTATTTAACCTTTATACAAAGATTCTGGAGCAGTTTTTGTTTCGTCTATATCTTAAAAAATGGCTGAGTTATAGTATTTTGAATTTCTAGCGTGGCTGACATTTTGAAAAGTCCTGAATTTTGTCACGCGATAAAAGGCGTATTTATGAACCGATTTCGATGTAATTCGCTGGGTACATAGTACATACCAATGTCTGGACCGAGTTTGTTGGCCAGCTTCATCCGCCATCTTTTTTAAAAAAGGCGGCCATTTAAATTTTTAAGAAAATTTTAAATTTGAAATGTGGTACCAAAAAATTGAAAATTGAAAAAATATTTTTTTCTTATGTGTTTGACCTTGATAAAATGATTCGGGAGCAGTTTTTGTTTCGTCTATATCTTAAAAAATGGCTGAGTTATAGCATTTTGAATTTATAGCGTGGCTGACATTTTGAAACGTCCTGATTTTTGTCACGTCATAACAGACGTATTTATGAACCAATTTGGATGTTCCTTGGTGTATTCATAGTACATAGAAATATCTCGACCGTGTTCGTTGGCCAGCTTCATCCGCCATCTTGTTTCAAAATTGCGGCCATTTAAAAAAATTTAAAAAATTCAAAATTTAAAATAAGATACCAAAAAATTGGAAAATGAAAAAGATTTTTTTCGTATGTGTTTGACATTAATATAAAGATTCCGAAACAGTTTTTGTTTCCTCTATATCTAAAAAAATGGCTGAGTTATAGCATTTTGAATTTCTATTGTGGCTGACATTTTAAAACGACCTGATTTTTGTCACGCGATAACAGGCGTATTTATGAACCGATTTGGATGTAACTTGGTCTTTACATAGTATATACCAATGTCTTGACCGAGTTCGTTGGCCAGCTTCATTCGCCATCTTGTTTTAAAAGGGTTGCCATTAAAAAATTAAATTTAAAATTTAAAATGAGGTATTAAAAAATTGGAAAATGAAAAAGATTTTTTTTATGTGTTTGGCCTTGATACAAAGATTTCGGAGCAGTTGTTGTTTCTGAAAATTTGTTCTTTTGTTTATATCTTAAAAAATGGTTGAATTATAGCACTTTGAATTTCTAGCATGGCTAACATTTTGAAACGATCTTGTATTTGTCACGCGATAACACACGTATTCGCCTATTTCGATGTAAGAAGGCATGTGGATAGTATACATCAATATCTCGACCAAGTTCGCTGGCCAGATTCATCAGCCATCTTGTTTCAAAATGGCGGCCATTAAATTAAAAAAAAATATATATATTTAAAGTGAGGTGCAAAAAAATTAGAAATTTAAAAAGGTTTTTCTCTTAAGTATTTGACCTTGATATAAGGATTCAGGAGCATTTTTTGTTTGCCTTTATCTTAAAAAATGGCTCAGATATAGCAGTTTCAATTTCTAATGTGGGGGACATTTTGAAAAATCTGATTTTTTACTTGCAACAGCACTCGTATATGTCAACCGATTTCCGAGGTGAGTGAGCATGTGCACAGCAATTACTAATGTCTCGACCAAGTTCACTGGTTAGCCTCATCCACCATGTTGTCTTAAAATGGCAGGCACTTTAAGAAATCGCGAATTTAGCAGCCAAATATAAGTTACTTTAAATAAAAGCAGCTTGGATGAAGGTGACTAATTTCGCGAAATTCTCACTCATAATGATTTAGTATTGATAAAAATTAAAATTGAATTTCCTACATTCGGTTTCCACTTAATTGAGCTTCGTGTGTTTGAATAATATAAGTTGGCTTTTTTAAAATAAGGAATATGAAAGCTACCTCTTCCTCCCGGAACTGGCCGGAAGGACTTTTTTGTAAAGAAAGCTACCTAAAACCCATTTTTCTAAATTAAGGTGGCGGGTGTTAGCCCCTAGTTCCCTCTTTAAATTTAAACAATAAAACACCAAAATTAATCAGGGAAGCACCTTATCAGAATGAATCTATTTACAAAATTTGAAGCAAATCGGATAATTCTGCATGAAAAACCCATTTATCTAAATCATAGGTTCCCAACCTTTTCTAGTCCACCGCCCCCTTTACAAGAAAAAAATATTCCAACGCCCCCTCTTCCATAATATTTAATTATACCAATTAAAATATTGTTTCATATTATCTATACCTATTTTATCTGTCTATCTATTTGTTAAGGAACACAAAGTAGAAATTATATTTAAAACGATCATCAAATATAATAAAAAATTTTTAAATAAAATTTTACAAAATAAACACAAAATAAAATTTAAAAAACTTTCTAAAAAGGTGCATTTAATACGTTATAGATGTCACATATCTAAAAGATATTATTACATATAAAAACACAGTTTAAAAAACTTCAAATATTATACAGCGAGTGCTTTCGATCTGAACTTGATCATCCTCAGGGCAGCTTTGTTTACGTACTGGATTTCCTTTTCGTACTCCAACGTAAGCAAAGCTGCCCTGAGGATGATCAAGTTCTGATCGAAAGCGCTCGTTGTATTATAATGTTTGAATTTTTAAGTTTTTAAAACTTTTTTTTATATATGTGAAAACAACTTTTAGATTTGTGACATCTTTAATGTATTAAATGCTTCGCAAATAATAATGTGGATAAACACATAATTAACAAGAAATTAAAAAACTAATGAGATAAACAGAAAATCATTAAGAAATAAAAAACATTAATGAGATGGTTGAGGCTGGTGGAGTTTTAACAATTTGTTAATGTCGAGTTCAATTTTGTTAACACCAGTCGCAAATCGCCACGTTCAGCGATGTACAGTCTAACTGAACCCAGGCTCAGCCAAATAAGATGACGGGAAAGCATTAAAAAATTTTTGTACCTTTGCCCACAATTCAGGGTAAAGAGCTGGTATAGATTTTTGAAGTCAGAAATCTTGGTATCCACTTTGAAATTTTACTTTTAGTTCTTCCTTAGTTGTGAACTCTATGAGTTCCTTTTCTAAATTTCATGATTCTGCTGTATCTGCATTTGCAAAAGGATCTAAAACCCAACTAGGTATATTCATTCTTAAAATATCCTGAAATCGCTCCATAAAATCAGTATGAAGAACGTGATAATATTTTGACGAATGCGTTTGTTACTCAATCAAAAAGTTAAATTTCCTTTTTATTTCATCAAAAACAAGAAAACCAAATTATTCGTCGCTGCGAGAATTTAAAAAACCGTGTTCATAGCACAAGCTTCCGAGATCCAAATAGCGTACCACAAGCGGGGGGCAAAGAAAGCGCTACACGCCATTGACCGAATGGAAAGTTCACCTTCGATGCAAGTTGCGACAGGTGAGAGCAGATCCCAGTTCTAGGTTCATTTTTAGGTTCATTTTATAGATTTTCATTTAAAGGCATATTTAAGATTTTTATCATGCGACCGGGCAACGCCGGGGAGACGGGTCAGCTAGTTTTATTATATTAATTTCTTAAATAGGTAGATACGTCACGGCCGCACCCCTGGACTGTCTTAACGCCCCCCATTTGCATCTGGACCCGTCACCGCCCCCCTTGGGAACCTATGATCTAAATTAAGGGGGAATTAGGCCCCCGTTCCGGTAGATTATAGTTGTATAGCCTATGCTTTCTGGCCATTCAGCTAGTGTACCAGTTGTCTATGTATATTCATTTATATTATGCATATTTATGTAAGTTACTGCAGTTTTTATTTTGTTTGTCAGTTTACTTATGGAAGTAAACAAATGCCGAATTGAAAAGCTTACATGACTTTATGAAGGACTTAGTTACCGACGGTGTCACCAATAAAAACGAATAAAAAATTTTACCTTATTTTTATCAGAAATTCTGCATAAATAAGGCATTAAAATGAGTCGAAAATTTCTATTTAATTTTACTCTTGGAAGTTTGCAAGTAAGCGGTAATCAGTAGGGTTGCCAGTTTAATTGAATTCATACTGGAAACTCTGAAATAAGAATTTTTACTTTAAGGAATCACCCCATGTATGTCATTAAATAACGAAAAGAATGTTATAAGGAATTTCTGGAATGAATGCGAAATTTAGGAATTAAAAAAATAAGGTCACGTGGGCTATATTCTGTTATCATACTGCACGCTCCTTTTTAAAATATATCAAAAGAAAAAAAAAGAAAAAACAACTAAATATAAATAAATAAAGTATCATTATGTATCAATAAATTGAGATGCTGCTTTCACTAAAATTGCATTCGAAAGTACATTTGAAAGATTTTAACGTGACGGCGTAACAATTGAAATTGTGAGATGTTCAAAAGTTAAAAAAATTGCGAATAAATGAAATTTATTTGTTTAGGTTGTTGTCATCGTCGATATGATGTAAACATTAACCATGGGCATGTTTGTGTTTTATAATATAGATGGATTATAAAGGATTTTACTTACATTTGAGATACTGAAATAAAAGAAAATATTTTTACTACACGAAATACCTGCCCAGTTAAAACTTTTTGCTATAAATCTTTCAGAGAAACTTTTAAAATTTTTGCCTCAGGGTTTGCATTTGATCATCTAAAAGCACCAAAAAGTTTATCGCGATACATTTTTTATTATTTTTTCATCTGTAAAAGACGTAGCATATTAATGAAGTGTAATACTGAACTTATGAAACTCTATCTGCTTTCTTCTTTTCTTTAAAAGTAACATTCTTGTTTTGATTCTTCTACTATTTTTGAAATTTTACTTCTTATGCTCCTTATTTAAAGTATTTCTAACTAGGGAACATTCCCAAGCGTCACTTATGGAATTTGACGAGAGTGGTATCATTGGAAAGATCTTGTCACTAGGATCAAGAAAAGTATATACTCCCGAAATTGATAGTTCACGAGATATGGGTCCTTATCTGCTTCAGAAGAATAGAAATAAAGAAGGGAAAAACTGCATAAGATTTTTCTACAGCTATCGAAGGCAGGAATTTTGTCGTATAATTAATCATGATAGTGGTTTTCATGATACTGAGGTCATGATACTGTGTGTGATCATGTTAGTGTGGTAATGAGAATGATATCCTATTATTCGACAGATGGCCAAACAGGTGAAAATTTAAGCATTGAAAAAATAGGTTCTGGTACACTGTTAAAAAAATTTGTAATTCTACAGATGTGAAGTTGCAGAAATCTATATGCTTACTAAAATTTTATCAGTACACTGTACAAAAAAGATTTAAATCTACAAAACTAGTTTTTGTGAAGCTACATAAATCTGTAGCTTTACAAAACAATCTACTAAAATTACAGTAATATTACTAAAATTTTATCTGTAACCCGGATTGTAGTTACATAAAAAGTTCTAGATATCCCAGTTTCCTAAAAAATTCTTACTAACCTTACAGATTTTTTGATTTACGGTGCAAAAGTGTATATGTTACATGATTTTTTGTTGTTGCTGTTACATAAATAGATCTAGAGATCTCAGTTTCCTAGAAAAATTTTAGTAATTTTACAGATTTTTTTAAAAGTACATATAGCCGGTCTTTCTTCCATCACAATCGACAAAATACCTTCAGCCACTTTATGTTTACTTTCTCCAAGACTACAAGTATTTGGTAAAGAAATTACGCGAATACTCCAAAAACCATTCGAAGTATTTGCTGTGATGTTAACGCTATTACTATAGAAAACACAATAAAAATACATAATTTGGTCTATAACCAGATCTCTTCAACTACTATCTATGCAGTGCGTGAGTGTGCTTTCAAACAGGCTTTAATTTGCGAAACACGATCCAGGCTTACCATCAGTAACACATGTATGCTTCACTCTTATTAAACACACGTGCTGACTGACAAACAACAATGCAGTTTGTCGCCTGTGATTGGTGTTGGAAAAACTTGTGTTTTCAACACTTGTACGTAGAAAAACACTTGCATGGTTACTATAAGACAAAATTCCTACCTTCGATATCTTTACAATGTATCTCATGCTGTTTTCCCTTCTTTATTTCTCTTCTTCCGAAACATATAAGGGTCCCATATCTCGCAAATTATTGGATTCGGGAGTATAGTCCCTATGCATTTCTTGATCCACGTGACAAGAGCTTTCGAACGATACCACGCTGGTCAATATCCAGAACTGACATTTGTGGATGTACCCTGAAATTGTCCCTGCAATTGTTTGGAATTTCATAATGTTTTGAATAAGAAATAATAAGAAATTTGATTTTTTTTAAAGACTTTCTTGTATTCATTCACAAAAATAGATTTCTGGAAAAATTATACTTAGATTTCATATAAACGTTTAAGTGAGATTCATTTTTTAACTATTTGTTCTAAAATACAGGATATCCATAAAAGGATTTCCCAATTATAAGTCTTAATAGTATCAACTGTAAGCGTTGTAGAGTGTTGGTTCAAGGTCAGAAATAAAGAGTAACTGAAACAGTTTTAGATAAGCGCATGCGCGAGTACTGCTTTGTTATTGACTCGCTTGCAGTGCCACATACGCAAAATGGCGACTCCTGAGCTTAAAGCGTTATTGCTGGGCTGAATATTTAAAAGCGTACACACACCGGAAAAGTTTCCTTTGGAGCTTTATAAAAGATCGTGTCTACGTTAATGCGCTACCTAATGATTTGCCAGAGTTGAGACACAGACTTGAAGAAGCTATTACTTCCATGACTCCGCACTTGTAAACCGAAGTGTGGGAATTATTAGACTTTAGGTTGGATGTGTGCCATATAGCTAAATGTGCACCTATTGAACTTTTGTAAGAAAAACTAGGTTAGTTTACCTTCATGTTGATGGATGATTTCTTGTAAATCCTTCTATATATAAAAAAAAGTTTTGATTTGGAAATGGACCAATGAGAATCTGCGTAGATATTCCCGGCAGATCAGCATCCAATTTGAATGCTTAAGCATGGCCTTTCTTCGTTAATTTAAAAAAAAACTGTTGCATACAAAAATATGAAAATCGGTAGAATTATAGAGAAATGTTTGATAAACACGCTGATGCAGACAGTTTTCAAATCGAAGAATTATTTTAAGAGATATTTAATGCCAAAGTTGGACAAAATCGTTCCATTAAAAAATTTTTATAGGAGCAAAAACTGTACATAGGAATTTAATCATTTTTAGATCATTTTATGCGTCAGAATTTCCCGGCGTGCAGATGCATTTAGTTTTTTAATTTGACTCATTTTTTGAGGTTTTATTCCTATTTTAAATTGAAATTTTCAGCATTTCGAGAGATATTTTTTACACATTTTAGAAAATTGTATTAATTTAAACTGTTGCCAACTGTATAAACAGCGCAAACTATAATGTTTGCTTCAAATTAAAAATTTATTTTACACGTGACTATTATAAACAGAAAATATAAAAAGCAGGAACTCATTGAAAATTACGTCATAAAAACTATACACGTGAATTTTAAAAGAGAAAGACTACTGTAAAATAATAAATTCATTAACATGCGTTAGAAGTCTTAAATAGGAGAATTTACGTCACATTTACGTCACATTACACTTATTACGTAAAATGAACAAAAAATAATATTGCAAAACAGTTTAAATTTAAAAACTGCGCGAGACATTTGATATTTTAAGATGATCATAATATTTCATTTCTAAGAAAAGTATTTTTACGTGAATATTAAAAAGAGAAGGAAAAGTTTGGTGAAAATTACGTCAGATTATAACTGTCTGATTCAAATTATAATTCAATCTTCCAAAATCTTTTCAAAGCCGATCAAATTAGCGTGCTGTTAGAGTCTGCGGTGTCTGAATGGGGGTTGACGAGCGTAGCTCGTAGGGGGCAGAGCTCCCTAATAGTCTAAATTAAACTGTTATAATATAAAATTGAAACTGGGACATTCTTTTATAGACACCCTGTAGAAGAGAGTTTTTATTAACCATTTGGAAAAATGGTTATGGGTCTCGTCAGGGTAGGAAATCAAAAGCATATCTGAACGTTTTCATTGGTTTAATCCGCAATTTATTCGTTATCTGATTGGTATATACAGTAATCTGTATTTCCCTTTGGTTTCAACAACGATGGACAACGGAGTGTTGCCACTATGACAAAAAAGTAATAAAAACTACAAAAAAAAAATTAATAAAACAGAAACAAATTGAGATACAGCTTTCAAACAAATTGCATTTAAAAGTACATTTTTTTCTCTATCCGACGGTATAAAAAGTAATATTGTCGGATGTTTAGAAGTTTAAGAATGAAATTTTATTTAAAATTGGTCGTGAGATTGGAAATCTGATGATAGAAAAGCCTTTTCCCGAACATCCAATGAAATGCTTGGCTATTACATAAGTTTCATAGGAAATCTGAAGAGTCGCAGGCGATTTTTCTTGCTTGTAATTTTTACGTGTAATAACACTATTAATCTTTAATTCATGGCGTACGTAATGTATGACCAGCTCCGTAGAAGTTTAAAAATTTACAGTACCGAAAATTGTAAAACTGAAATTTCTTTTAAAATTTGTTCATGATGGGTCCAGGAATGTTATCGTTTAATCCATGGCGTACGTAATGTAGGATCAACTTCGTACGATTTTTTATGTCTTAAATTTTATTCTTTGAAAAAATCATTTTTCAAATGGTCGTTGTAGTTTGTTAAATTGCATTTTTTTTTAACCATTTGGAAAAATGGTTATTGTTCTCGTCAGGATAGGAAATTAAAAGCTTATCTGAAGGTTTTTATTGGTTTAATCCGCATTTTATTCGTCTTCTGATTGGTCTACAGTAATATGTATTTCCCTTTACTTTCAACAGAGATCTGTTGCCACTATGACAAAAAAGTAATACAAACTACAAAAAAAATTTATAACTCAAAAACAAATTGAGATACAGCTTTCAAATAAATTGCATTTAAAATTACATTTTTTTTCTCTATACGACTGTGTAAAAAGTAATATTGTCGGATGTTTAGAAGTTTAAGAATGAAATTTCATTTAAAATGGGTTGTCAGATTTCTTGTAAATCTGACGATGGAAAAGCCTTTTCCCGAACAGCCAATGAAATGCTTGGATAATACATAAGTTTCAGGTGGATAATACGTATGAGTCGCAGGCGATTTCCGTCGCTTGCAATTTTTACGTGTAATAACACTATTAATGTTTAATTCATGGCGTACGTAATGTGTGATCAACTCCGTGATATTTTTTATGTCTTAAATTTTAGTCTTTGAAAAAATCATTTTCCAAATGGTCGTTGTAATTTGTTAAATTGCATTTTTTTTTCATCTTTTGTTTTGTTATGCTTCACTGACAAAATGTATAATTATCCAATGTTATCTATCAATTAAACTTACAAAAGACAAGCTATTTATTCTTCTTGTGTCAATCAGCAAAAAAAAAAAAAAAAAAAAAAAAAAAAAAAAAAAAAAAAAAAAAAGAATGTTTGAAAAGGACTTTTTATTATAGAAAAATTAACAAAGACTTTATTCTTGAAATAAAAGAAAGAGGCATATTTTTTTTGTTCTCTTTCATTATGTAAGAACAAAAAATGCATAAGTCTTTTCTTAAATTTACTTACTTTGTTTAATATAATGTTTTGTATTTTTATGAAGTTAACTGATTTATACTTATTTATGCTTCGTACTTTCTGCATTCTATAGAATAAAATCTTATCTCTATGTTTCTTATATAGCATCCGGCGTAAATGTTGGAGCCTTGAGTCACATAAAATTACAAGGGAACATTTAAAAATAAAAACACATTTTATTTTGTTTTGGATAATGTTTGGTATTTATATTAAGTTCGCAGATTTATATTTATTTATGCCTCATTCATTCGGCATATTATAAAATGAATTTTTTTTTTCTATTTTTATTTAATGTAGCATTCGTCAGGACAAAATGTTAGATTATCCAGTCTCACAAAATTAAGAAGCAATATTTTAATATATATATATATATATATGTGTGTGTGTGTGGGGGGGGGGGGTGGGCATTTATGTGAGTATGTGTTGCTTAAACAAAATTGATATTCTTCAAACTGTGAATATGTATAAAAAGGTTAAATAGATCATCAAACATACAACTTAACATTCAAATAACATTTACGACTGAACAATAGTTATCGTAAAACGCTTCCCTGAGCTTTGCGTTACAAAATCACCAACAAACTATGGCTGAAATTTATAGAACAACAACATTTCGCTCTACTCTTTTCACTTCACTTTTTACGAGTCACCCTTGAGATACCACGTTCATTGAACCCTTGAGTCTATTATCTTTTATTGTTCCACACGTTATCTTTTATTCCCACATATATATATATTATATATATTTGGATAATGTTTGGTATTTTTGTGAAGTTGACTGATTTATACTTATTTATGCCTTGTTCTTTATGCACGCTATAGAATAAAATCTTTTTTCTATTCTTTTGTAAAACTAGCATCCGTCAAGCCGAAATATTGAAGCATTGAGTCGCGTAAAATTCAGAGACAATATATTAAAATAAATATATATTTTATTACATGTTTACTATTTAGTAATATATAACTAAGTTAATAATAACAGTTGTTGGATCCTATTCTAATGTGTTTATTCAACAATAACGTTCAAGTTAATGCTCAAATGCTAAGCTATGAACATGTGTTTATATTCTTCTAATTGACCCAAGCCATCTTTTGTGAAAGGTACTTCAATGAGAATGTCCTCTAAACGACGATCTACCCATAATTTGCACTTACAAGGTAGGTCTGCATACGGGCATACTTCGAAAAATCTGAGAAAATTATGGAATGTTGTACTCATGAGGATAGATATGTTTAGAAAAAAAAAAATACGGCGGAAACTAGATAGAGAGTTCGAAAAAAAAAAAAATGAAAATTTCGATATTTGGCGATTTATTACTGGTTGGCGATGGAATAACATTCAAAAGGTACTTTTTCGTGTCAAATACTCTGATAAAAATGTTTCCTATGTAACCTGTTTAAATAAATTTAATGTAAGTAACTTTAGTTTTGTCAGATTTAGTTTGATTTAACTATAGTTTTGTCATATATATTTATAATGAAAGTTAACTATGAAAATGAAAGTTAACTAAATTTTATGAATTAAAACAAAATTTAAATTAATTAAAATTGTTTCAATGTCAAAATTAAGTCCAATTGAGCACTGTCCATTCAATTTTGTTGCTATGGAAACAAAGACTTCTTTGATATTGAAATGAATAACTGTTACATGAATCTTGCCTTTATTTTGGAATACGCTTAAATATATGAAAATATTTTTTAGATATGAAATTGTTTTTAAAGTAATAAAATTAAATAAGAAGCAACATAAATATGTATAATACGAAAAAAAATGTATTGATTAAACTCTCTCATTATTTATGTTTAAATTCATTAAATACTTTTTACACGCATTCTAAAAATCAATTAACAAGTAATTTTAAGCTGCATTAAAAGCGTTTCATTTTGGCGAAGAAAAGTACTGCTCGCCAAATCGCGTGGCGCTTTCGTCTTTTCGCGCCAAATACTCGAAAATATTTTATTTTTTTACAGACTTCCTACTGTAATTCCGCCACTAAATTTGACTGATCCTTTATTACATACATAAGTTGTTTAATAAATATTTTTTTTCAAAATATTCTGAGTATGCCCGGTAAGGAGCCCTTCCTTGTTAGTTGCATCTCTTGCGGACTAATGTCCGCATTAATTTTTGACAACGTTAAACCCTGGGTGCTGATGGCTTGTATGGCGTGATAGGGCATGCAATAGTTAATGGCAACTGAGTTCTTGAGTCCTTCCATTTTCTTTCCAAGATTTAAAAAAATATTTGCAATAGAGAAAAGTCTTTCAGTTAGAAATGGCCCAGGTTAATCATAAAATTGTACCATTACACACTGTGACAAGAACGTTGGTTGGAGTCCTCAATTGTGACAATATTATTTGGCACACTAAGATTATGTGCACTGCCTCCTTAATACAATACCTACGCATTGGGTCAAAAATGGCGGCTGTTATAGGGGGCGGCAGCCACATGAAGTTTAATAACAGCATCATCTAAAAGATTTATTTGCCATATTTAATCTCAGAAAAAGAAATCGAAGAATATTTTTAGAAAATACTGTTTTTTATATTCAAGGTAACGTAAAAACGCTAATAAAAAATCAGCCAATGACAGTCATTTTTATGCCAATATGCCAATGTGTAGGCCTAGTATTCAGGAAGCTGTGATTTAAGTTTTGATTTCGAAAAACACACTTACTCCCGATTTCAATATGTGCTTCGTTTTTACGAATTAAAATACATATGTTATAAATCTCCTCGCCATAACGAATTTAAATGAAACGAGTTTGTTTCTCACAGGCGTTTGATGCGTACGCTAAAAATATAAGAAGTTAAGTTTTAAATGATTTTTAATGGACTGTTACGTGATTTTAGATTGAACAAGAGTTACGATAAATAAAAGTAAAAAAAAAAAAAAAAAAAAAAAAAAAAAACACTCTTTTATAAGCATTTAATGTTTATCTTAAAAATGACGCCTAACTTCATGTAGCTCCAAAAACTTTCCGCTACAATATGCTAATTTGGCATAGGCCTAGATCAATGAAAATTCACTGCTTTTGTTTACGTTCGATAGAAAGTGCGAACAAATGAATTCACTTACAAAACCTATAAATTTGCCTTAAAAAATGTCGCAACAGTCATGAAAAATAAAAGCATTATTTAAACTATCTATTCAGTAATACTAAATTGTTTTCTTCACGTATTATCATAATTTAATTAATAGTTATTTTTTAAACGACAAAAGAGTAATTTTTAAAATTATCACACTACTTATATTTTATTCATATTTTCTACTTTTTAGTGTTTAAAATATTTCATTGTGGCAGATTTACAGCCAGCTGTCTTATTTTATCGAGCGTGTTATTGCACATAAATAACTACATTGTTGTTGTAATTGCTAGAAATTTGTAACTATAAAGATAATTTGGCTATTTAACCCTTGCTAAAGGAAAAATGCATTAAAATTTATTTATTATTTATAATTAAGTTCTAAAAGCTTTAAAATGTTGTAGTTTCATAAGAAACACATCTCATGGCTTTTATAATTCGGGGCTATCGCAAAATCTTTCTTTAGATATCAAGAGCTGATCAATAAAGATACCCTAAATTTTTTATTAGCCTATATTATTGCACACAAAATAACATATTAAGTTTATGTTCCATATGTGTAATGAATATCTGGTTATTTTTTTTAATTTAATTTTATTATCAAATTATCGCCTACGGGAACGATGAAGGCAACATTTAATGAGTAGTAAGCTCTTGCCTACCGGAAATTTTGCTTTCGCCTGAAGAAATCGTCAATCGATGCGTATGTTAAAGGAGACTTAAGGAGAAAGACGAAGTCAACATGCAATGAGTAGTGTGATCTTGCCTACTGGAAATTTTGCTTTCACCTGAAGGAATCGTCTATAGATGCATATGTTATAGGAGACTTATGGAGAACGATGAAGGCAACATGAAATGAGTAGTGTGATTTTGCCTACTGGAAATTTTGCTTTCACCTGAAGATATCGTCAATAGATGCGTATGTTATAGGAGATTTAAGGAGAAAGATGAAGGCAACATGCAATGAGTAGTGTGATCTTGCCTACTGGAAATTTTGCTTTCACCTGAAGAAATCGTCAATAGATGCATATGTTATAGGAGACTTATGGAGAACGATGAAGGCAACATGCAATGATTAGTGTGATTTTGCTTACTGGAAATTTTGCTTTCACCTGAAGATATCGTCAATAGATGCGTATGTTATAGGAGACTTAAGGAGAAAGATGAAGGCAACATGCAATGAGTAGTGTGATTTTGCCTATTGGAAATTTTGCTTTCACCTGAAGATATCGTCAATCGATGCGTATGTTAAAGGAGACTTAAGGAGAAAGACGAAGGCAACATGCAATGAGTAGTGTGATTTTGCCTACTGGAAATTTTGCTTTCACCTGAAGGAATCGTCAATAGATGCATATGTTATAGGAGACTTAAGGAGAAAGATGAAGGCAACATGCAATGAGTAGTGTGATTTTGCCTACTGGAAATTTTGCTTTCACCTGAAGATATCGTCAGTAGATGCGTATATTATAGGAGACTTATGGAGAACGATGAAGGCAACATGCAATGAGTAGTGTGATCTTGCCTACTGGAAATTTTGCTTTCGCTTGAAGAAATCGTCAATAGATGCGTATGTTACAGGAGACTTATTGAGAAAGATGAAGGCAACATGCAATGAGTAGTGTGATTTTGCCTACTGGAAATTTTGCTTTCACCTGAAGATATCGTCAATAGATGCGTATGTTATAGGAGACTTAAGGAGAAAGATGAAGGCAACATGCAATGAGTAGTGTGATTTTGCCTACTGGAAATTTTGCTTTCACCTGAAGATATCGTCAATAGATGCGAATGTTATAGGAGACTTATGGAGAACGATGAAGGCAACATGCAATGAGTAGTGTGATCTTGCCTACTGGAAATTTTGCTTTCACCTGAAGATATCGTCAATAGATGCGTATGTTACAGGAGACTTATGGAGAACGATGAAGACAACATGCAATGAGTAGTGTGATCTTACTGGAAATTTTGCTTTCGCCTGAAGGAATCGTCAATCGATGCGTATGTTGTAGGAGACTTATGGAGAGTCCCTGTAGCACAGTTAGAAGATGGTTTGAGATGTTTTAGGAAGAAAAAGACAATCAACATTAAAGGAAGATGGACCCCGAGTTCTAGTAATTGCGCTTACAGAAGTCAAACATTAATGTTAGCTATTATTGTTAAAAAAGAGTGTTAGATATGAGAACTGTTAAAAATATTGCAGTAATAATTGTGTGACACTCACACTTTGAAAAATGAACATGAGACGTGTTTGTGCGCGTCGAGTTCCGAAACTCCTCATACCCAAACGAAAGGACGTTCGCGTGGAAGTTTGTTCGAAATTGAAGGTGAATTACAGGAAAATGAGATAAATTCCTAATGTCTAGAAACACCTTCTTGGAAAGTATTTTTTTTTTCGTTAGAAGCATTGGTGAAGACAGCGGAGATGATTTTGAGGGACCTATTTAAAAAGTCCTTTCGGCTAGTGCCGGGAGGAAGAGGTAGCTTTCATATTTCTTGATTTTAAAATTTTGCAAGTTTTACTCGAAGCTAATTTTACTCAAATTTTAAGAAGCTAAAATGCGACAAACTCGATAAGAGAATATTCGTCAATACTGAATTTGAATGAGAATTGCGCCAAATTAGTAAGCTACTAGCCCCCCTTGGCGACCAGCTTGGTCTTCCATATAATTTATGTTTGGGAAAGCATGCTAAGCATTACTAAGTATCATGTTACTTTTATTCATAATTTAATTTGGACTCCCTTAAATATAATTAATAAAATTCCTTAAGATAATATTAGTTTTTGTTGCATTAAAATATCTCAATTTGTTGTTTTTCTGTAAGCAAGTAAGCCCTATCGGTTTTCAATGGAAGTCTGTGGGGATTTGGTGAAATATTAAAGATATCGCCAAGTTGGCGACAAAAATGGCGGCATTTGGTGACAGAACATGATCCCCCCTATGATAACCCCCCTTAGGTATGCAGATGCATTAAATGCTGCTCAATAACCAATGGCCGCCATTTTCAAACAAGATGGCAGATGAAGCCAAAATGTCAGCCACTCTAGAAATTCACACTGCTATATCTCACTCATTTTTTAAGATAAAGACAAAACAATACATGCTCCGGAAACCTTGTGTTAAGGCCAAACTCTAAGAAAATAATATTTCTCAGTTTTTAATTTATTTGCACCGTTTTTAAAATTTTAAAATTAAAAAAAAATTTAAACGGCCGCTATTTTGAAACAAAATGGCGTATGAAGCTGGCCAACGAACTCGGTCGAGACATTAGTATGTACTATGCATACAATTAATTTCATCCAAATCGGTTTATAAATACGAGAGTTATCGCATGACAAAAATCAATATTTGGGTATATATATATGTCACATTTGAACGAAGGGTGGTTTTGGGGTCTGGGGGACATGATCGATGAAAATATACCAAATTTTTCCGGAAGTGCTTTCGAGCAGACGGCTGCAATAAGAAGTTTTTTACTTTTTGTAATGAAAGCTACCTAAAATAGTGATTTCTAGCATGTCTTTGAAGTGTTAAAAAATGTGGGACAAGTGCATTGCATTGAATATGAACTACCTTTAAAAGCACCATTAAAATTTAGACGATGAGTGAGGATATGTTGATATAAAAAAATTACGATAATTCTTTATTGAACGTCCTTCGTACATGAACCAAGTTAAATAAAATAATGCGAAAATGCGTTTACTTTATTCTTTTTTTTCTTTAACTTATAGCTTTAAAATTTATGCACGGAATGATACTTAATCATTGTACATTTGTTTTTCAATATGTATTTGTGTTCAGCAAGGCATAGAAATGAATAAATTTCCAACGAAATGCTTCTCCACTTTAACTAATTGCACACGTCCTATAATGAAAGGGCAAAGTTTTCAACAAATGAATCTTTAGAAAAATTGCTTTTTTTTAAACCTTCATCAAATTAAACTTCGAGGAAAATTGTTGAAAGCAAAGCAATCTATTTTCAAAGTTCTTTTCATTGAGATGAAACTTGTCACACTAATTCTAAATTTTATTTCTATACCTGCATAATATTTTTCTAGAACAATTATTTTAAAAAAGGATGATTACAAAAATGTACAACTTTAAAATATATATATATATTACAATTTTTAATCGATGAAGTACGCCTGAGAAATAGTAAATCTGAATTTTATCTTTGGTTCGAACCTGGATCCAGGTTTCGAACCAATGATCCAGGTTCGAAGCCTAGCCTCGATAATTTTTTGCTCTGTTGGTTCTACGCCTCCTTATCAATGTGAATTAAAATTCGCGAACTAAAAATTCAGCATTTTTAAATACATTTTTCGTTTAAAATTTCGCTTTTGTACGTGTCTTTCATGTACAGATTTGTGTAATTTAATTAACCCTTTGCCAGTGGAATATATTTGAGAAAAACTTGCAAAAATTGAAAAAAAAAATCTCATTAATTTTGTTCTGAACTGCAAAATTACAAAAATCTGACAAATGGAGCGAAACTGCCGAACTTTACGCGGGAAAGTGTCGCGTATTGTGTTATATAAATTTTGCTATATATTTTAATTTATTACATTGAAGTACTTCATTTTATAATTTTATAAGACTACAAGCATACCTTAAAAATATCAGAAAGTTTAAATTAGATACATTCAATACTTCTTTTTTTGTAGAGATTCGAAGCGAGAGATCTGTTTACATGTTTTTTGGTATCGATCAAGCCCTGAGCACCCTTAAAAAAAAGGAAAAGAAAAATTTTATTATTTTATCACAATCATTTAGATTGTAAAGAAATCATTCGAGTTGTAATTTTCCTCTCTGATTGGAAAAAGTCTAAACTGGGATTTGAAACCATGCCTGGGCTTAAACCGCCTAAACTCCACCAACACTCCTCTTCGGGTTATACACATATAACATTATCATTTTAGGTGGGAGGAGGTTCCGTTACATAATGGTCTGTATGGAAAATCGTTTCCTGTGCCTTTTAATGATGTCACAATACTTGAAACATGGTGAAATTGATATGCATATTTGTGATGAACGAAAAAATGGGTTCTCAGGATCATGTAATAAGTAGCATTTATAGTTCGTTTATAGGGACGCAAAGAAGAATTCCATTACATTATGATATCTGGGGGAAAATAGTTGGTGATGCATTCTAATGATGAAATTAAAAAGAATCACTAAGGTGCATGGCAATTTTTATTTTGTAGATTAAGCTGCGAGTAGTATTTTTTATCATTTACAGAGACGCACAAAATAATTCGGTTTTAGGACAGACTATGATCGAAAAAAGAAAATTTCATAATAACATTTGTTCTGTAAGTGTTTCATAATCAATGCTTGATGCATGATTTTTCATTCTTGTTTGATTTTGGTAGAAATAATTTTGTTTGAACAGAACTTTCGACATTTAATCAAAGTTAATGATGTTGTTGAAGTTTATATGTTGAGGATCCTTAAAGAAAAAACATAACTTTAATAAAAAAGTGTTATTTAAATGGCATTTTTAATTATTTAGATAAAGTTCACTACGACAGATTTAGTGCCTTTAATGAATGTTAACAAATGAATTCTGTTAAAAAAAATCTGTTGCCATCAAATTAAACTTCGAGGATAATAGCTGAAAATAAAGCAATCTATTTTCAAAATACTTTTTCTTTTCATTGGGATGACTTGTCACAACAATTCTAAATGTTATTTGTATACTTATGTGAGATGTTTCTTTTTTATGGTACTTCTTATTAGATTTTTTTTTAAAGAAAACATTTGAATTTGCGTTTTTTTCTTCTGTTCGTGTGTCTAATGTAACAGATTTTTGAAAATTTCTGATATTTAATTCAGATGGAAGCGTAAAATAAAATTACTGGATTTCTTGATAAATTATTTTTATAAGTAAAGCAATAATGCACAAATATATATAAAGTTTTCTTAAGAAGTAAAGTAAGTAATCATTTTCTCTATTTTATTTTGGTACAAAGAGTTTTGTTTTTACAGCATCTCCGACATTAAATCAACGTTCATAGTACTGTTGAAGTTCATATGTTTATTCGAAAATATTTCCTCCGAATACAGTATCCTCCCGCTTAACCGGCCTAAACGGGGCCGAGGGTTAGCCGATTAAAGCGGAGAAGTAAAAAAAAAAATAAGTATCTGATTAATTTAATTAATTAAAACCGTACGATGCATTTTGTTTTTCAATTCGTGTAACGTAAGAAAAGTACATATTTTCTATATTTTGAGAAATGAATATTAGTTATAATTAACTAAATTGAAAGACAAATTATCACTGATAAAAAATAATGAAAAATATTTAACACAAATTAAACTGTTGAAATCGTGTCACACACCTTTATAAAAAATTCAAAATTGTTCTACATTATGTGTATTTAAGTTAATCAACCATACATAACTCAGTGGCCTTCTTCTGTTGAAGGCAAGATGCCCGACATTTTGCAGCATAATCTCTCCATCTCATTAATGTCATAAGTTTAACCGAGGAAGCTGTTAGCCGTGGCTCAACACAGCGTAACGCAAACTCTAATCGTTGTCCTTTCCGTATGAGAAATTTTAGCAGTGTCAACTTCAACTGGATCACCATCAGGATCGTCTTCGTATTGATCAACATCAGTTGCAGTCCTAATTATATCCTCGTCAAATAATGTTTCATGCTTGAGATATCTTTATCAGACTCAAACAACTCTTATGCATCGTCTACGGTGATCTTTTCTCATCCCTAAAGCTTTTTAAATGTTTGTACAAAACAGTTTGCAGATAGATCAGACATTATAGAGTTCCGAGTGGGAAAGGATCGCACTTTTGACCATTAAAAAACAAAATCTCAAATCTTCCAGGACGGCATCTCATTGTTCCTGTGTGTGTGTGGGGGGGGGGGGGTGTTCCACACACTGAATTTAACACTGGGGAAGGAACAACGAGTATCCTTTTATAACCAACGTTCTCCTTTCTGAATTTTACCTCCTTCCCCTCGTGATTGCACTTCAACTCGAAAGCGTAAGCAGAGATCCCGAGGCCATCATCCCTGAATTTTACCTCCTTTCCCTCGTGATTGCACTTCAACTCGAAAGCGTAAGCTGAGATCCCGAGGCCATCATCCCTGAATTTTACCTGATGTTGGGAAAAAAGTCGGGAGGTTAAAGAGGAGTCTCGGTTAAGAGGGAGGTTACTGTAGATTGAAGAGATTAAGTTGCACTTACAAATTTAACCCACTATGTCTTATAACGGATACATCGAATGCAAAATAGGAGGTGCTCATGATAACTGTACGCGAAAAATATCAGGACAATGAAAAGAACTGCTTTTATTACCAGCGTATCAAAAATATTTGCATATTCTGCGTTCTGTATATACATGTGACGTAATCACTTAGATATGTAAAATCACTGCTCGTTTTTCAATTCTCGAATAAACTCGCAACGTTAAATTCTATCAAGCTGATATATCTTAAATGTGGCGGTGTTTAAATGCTCAAAATGTTAAAGTTTTTGATATTGCTAAACAAATGAAGCGTAGCAGATATGGTATTTATGAAATTTTGTTGAAAGGTGGCAATGCGATTGCAAAACAAAGTTTTCGGGTAGAACAATAAAAACATCTCAGCGAAAAAATAGAGAGATTTTTGCGAACAGTTTCAACCAAAAAAAGTCTACTCGTGAAATTGTGAGAACTTTAGCGCTTCCTATTTTAAGATCTACTGTTCAAGATCTACTTGAATGCACGCAAGCAGTTTTCAAAAATATCTAAGAATGTGTCAGACATCTATTCTGAAATTGCAAGATAGAAAGGCACGCGTTTTTTGCGTTAAAAAACATATGAGGACCCCAGAAGCCAAGGGATACAAGTGACAAAATTTAGATTTGGAGTAAATCGAGTTCAAAGTTAAACATCAATTGTAATTGAATGAATTGAAATATGAAACTGTTGCTTATTTCTTAATGGCCTTTGAACTCTTATTTCAATAACTGTGAAAAAAAAAGTGAAGTACAATTTTTTTTTAAAATTTATAATTAAGCAATATTGATCACCATTTGGCACTTGTACCCTTTGGCTCCCAAGCAGTACACAAGAAATGAAAAATTAGGAAATAAAAAAATGAATTCATGAAAATTTTAAGAACGATGTTGATACATATGAATGAAAGAACAAAATTTTGTTTTAATATAAGTTTTAAAAATGAAAAATCATGGAAAAAAATTATGAAAAATTTAAGAACAATGTTTATACAAATGAATGAAAGGAGAAAATTTTGTTCTAATATAAGTTTTAAAATTTTATTATAAGTTTTGAAATATTGAAATTTTATAATTTTTTAACCATTAAAATGCATTTATTTAACGTATAAAATAGTAAATTCTAAAAGGAAAAAAATGACGCAAAAGAGTTTGAAAATATGGAACAGTATTCTTCTAGTGGTAGCATGGGAACAATACATCTGCATTATCTCAACCTCATCAGTTTCATAAGCACGATTAAGCGCATCAGCCTGATCTTCAGAAGCGTGGAGCTTCAGTCTGTCGTGGGACCACTTAGTGAGGAAGATCTCGGTAGATAAGTGGTACACTGAAGGTAGAATTTGCAATAGTTCAATGAGATTTTAAAATTTAAAGTACTTGAGATTTTTGCACTATGGGAAGCTCCGTCAGAACTCTGGGACATCTTTCGGCATGGCTGGACTTCACCTTTAGCTCGCGGAAAGGTTGTAATACACCACCAGAAGTTTCTTTGTAGAATAATGTGAAGGGGTTTTTTTTCAAAATGCAGACACTGCATATTTCGGATACCTTTCAATGACTTTATAAAGAATGGTGCAAGTGATTTGATTAATAATAGATTAATTTTTTTTAGCACTTCTACAGAAGGTTTTCGCTGGAATCGTTTACAAGTTGAGTTCTGGAACATACAGATCCTTTTTATTCCTCTTCTTTCCGATTTCTATGAGCCCAAAGACTTGGTCACATTCATTGTAGTGTCCTGAAATCAAAAAGCTATGATCGACAGTTTCTATGTGTGTATTGTTTATGATGTAGAGACAGAACTTCGTAATCATTTAAAATCTGTACTATGCCTGACTTGAGAGGGAAGAGTCTTTATGAACTTCAAAAGACAGAATGCGATCTCTTGGCAACAACGAAAATCCTGGCCTTTATGCTACATGTACATATGGGCAGTTCCGCTTTCAAGGTTATTAATGTTCAAGATGTACGTTCAAAGTTGACGTAGGTAATAAGCCTTATAATTGGTTACATGTGGAGTTAGCATTATTTTTTGCAAGTCAAAGCATATTGCGACCTTTGAATCCTCCTAATGTGGAATGCGTCTATGGCTAATCTGACAGCTTCTGCTTTGCGGAGATGTAGTTCTTTTTCAGTTTCTGCTTGTTGTTTCTCATCTGCATTTCCATGGTCTATTTTCAATTGTAACTTGTCACACATAACACATGTATCAGTCCTAGGTCGGTGAAAACTGAGATTAAAATGGGTGTTAACAATGTGTCTATAAAAACTTTCCTTGACCGGCTGTACGCGCTTCTTTTCAAGTCATAAGTGAACATAGAGTTTGTACATCTCCTTTAAATTGAGTTCTGGATTCAGGTATTTATGGTTGGGGTTTTTTTCTCTAGTATAATGGCTTGTGTATCATGGAAACTTATTTATGTGTTCTTTGAGGATATCAATACGGTCTTGTGGAATTTTGTTCGACAGTTCTTTTCTTCCTCTTTCATCGCGAGAAGGTACGCCAGAACCTGTTTCTTCCATTTTGTTTACTATGTTTTGAAGCCGTTTGTTAGAAACACCTTCGTCTTTTTTTGCGCCAGTCACCGTTTAAAGATGATCAAATTCGTCTGGCGTTTCAAAAGTCATGAACTGGCCTTGTATATCGTTTGTCGCGGTTCCGCTATGTGGACGTCAACTGATACAAGTGTCCTTGAGCTCCACGCGTTTCACGGTTTCGGGAAAGAGGTTAAGTAATTGACCTCTAGAACGTAGCGTATAATCAAAAAATCACTTATATCTCTTTACCAACAAACAAATAGACTTACTTCCAGATAGCCTGTGCACTTAGCTCATTTTTTTTCAATTTTGTTACTTATACCCCTTGGCTTCTGGGGTCCTCATATCCATTGGACGGACGAATGGTTAAATGTGTTTCTTCAGCGACGAAAAAAAAAGTCAATTTGGATGGCCCTAATTGTTGGACATGCTTTGGCATAATCTACCACGAGAACCTCGCGAGTTCGTTAGTCAACAACAAAGAAGGGGTTCTTTCATAATATATGGCGCGTTCTGTTTCATCGAAACAACGGATATTTTTTTTCTTAATGATCAACAGTGTTGTGAGGATTATGAAAATGTCCACAAAAGCAATCTATTTACTATTGAAAACATCTTAGAAGGTGAAAACTGGAAATTCCAATAGGAAAATGCATCGATTAACACTTACCACCCAACAACATGTTGGCTTAAGAGGTCTGACGACTCTTAAAAATGGAAAAAAAGAAAAAAAAGGACAATTTTCAACATTTAATATATTAAAATGTATATGACTTAAAAACACAATTTTTATTGGGATTAAAAGATATAAGCATGTTCTTTTATTTCATGTATTTAAAAAACTGCAAGATACAGAATTAGTATTTATAGGGTGCTCCAAACTGTCAGACATTTGTCGAGCAAAACATTGGTATAACAGAATACGGGCACGATTACAAAATAAATTTTGTAACTAGAATGAAATTTTTTGTGCCTAATTATACTTCAGACTACAATAATTTCCTTGAACCTAAATAAACTTGTATTTAAAATATTTTTATATTTTTAATACAAAGATGTATTTAGCTAATACAAAATTTTGAAAATTTCAACAGTGTAATCACTTAATTTTTTTTTTAACAATAAAAATGAAATTTTAGGTTCAGTTTATACAGACTAACATGAAACATATGTTTTGAAAATTTCATGAAAAAATATTCGGAAGCTTTTGAGATATCCTGCGCGTTATACCCAAAAACGTCATTTGGCAAAAAAGTACTTCAAAATCTCGAAAACGCCGCTTTAGCAATTGAGTGAGTATAATTCTAACAGCCATAACTTGTGTTCTAATGGGAATTTCAAGGAAACAATCATACCAAAATGTTCGAAAATATAGAAGTTTAAGACCTAGAAAAACAAGAGTTCGGAGTCTCTACAAGAGTCCCGAGGTCCCTTAAGCAGAATCAAAGGACTGTTATAAACAAAGCCAGCCCTGAATCCAATTGAAATCCTTTAGGAAGTATTTGCATGAGAGGTGTTTGCCCATGGTCGTCAGTTTTCGATTATTCAGGGGTTGAAGCAACAAGTAGAGCACAGTTGGTTATCTTTACAGCCACACATTCTGCAAACAATAGTACGTAGTATGCTTGATAGGATTTTCAAGATAATTCAAAGGAATGAATTTAAAATTTGAATTTAAATACAAAATATTCTAAATGTCCATATATTTTTAGCACAGCCTATTTTGATTTTTTTTAATTTTTTTTTTTACCAAACTTCCGTAAAAGTTATACTATATTTCTTTGTTGTAATAAACCTATATTATGATGCCATATGATTATTGTTTTTTCGGGAGTATTGCTTCATTTATTTGAACTGTTATTTATAAAAATCGCCAGTCCATATACTTCAGAAACGTACTGTCTCAGCATGTTCAAAATGATAAAACTTGTATGTTTCTCAATTTACTCGATTTTTTAACGTTCTTTCTAGTCTGTTTTATTAAGCTAAGGATTAGATTTAAAATAATATATGTAATGCATTTTTAAAATTTAAAAAAAATATGGAAAAGAGATTTTTTTTGGCTGTTTTTTACTCATGTCATGATATTTCATTTTTTTTTCTACTAAAAAATTAACTTTCAGGAAATTTGGTCACTACTGTTATAGAGTGCGGTTGTAAGAAAATTATATATAAAAATGATACAAAAAGTTTCAAATTGTAGCAATTTGATATAATTTAAAAAAATTTCTAAATTTGTTTTAAAAAAAGTAATTTTAAAAATTTACCCCAAGAATTTCATTTTTTCTTGATCAAATCATTTTCTTTCATGAAACCATTTAATAATGTACCAAAAACACATGTCATTATGTGTTTTTACATATGTGATGACATTTTTTTTTTCTCTTAAGATAATTTAATTTTTGGAAATCTCGTCCTTACAGTTATAGATCGCGCTTGTAAGAAATATATGAAAAAATGATGAAAAAATTTCCAAATTGAAAGAGACGTGTTGTTTAAAATTTTCTTTTTTTTAATATACTAGAGGGCTCTGCCCTCTACGAGCTACGCTCCACAACCCCCGTTCATACTCTAAAATCACGCTAATTGGATTGCCTTTAAAAAGATTACAGAAGATTGGATAATAAATAAAAATCCAGTAGCGATCTCTCTGTAAGCAGGTATCCACCCATTTCCCTTTTATTGAGGTATTTTACGACTGGATCAGCTGCTGTTAATAGCCGTTTTCGTGTTTGATTAAATAAGATTGGTTATACATTTGTAAATCAGCTAATATAAAATGATCTAAGTCAACAAAGTCTTTGTCTCTCGGTACTTTTAACAACGCTATAAGAAAATGTTTTAAAAAGACATTTTAAATGTATCGTTTTAAATCTGACTTAATTACCAAAGTTTTTTTTTCACTCTTTAATATTCACGTGAAAATATATTTATTGTTAGAAAGGAAATATTATTATTTGCGATATCTCAGAATTGGCCAGAATGGTTAAAAAGATCATCTCGAAATATGGAATAAAGGTATCGTGTAAAAATATTTTAAAATTTAAACCTTTTGACAATGTTATTATTTGACCATTTTAAATAAGACTTAATTTCCACTATTTTCCACTTTTACACATATTAATGAATTCCTTATTTTAAAGTTTACTTTCTTTTTTTAATATTCACGTGCAAATACAATTTTTATGACGTAATTTTCAATATTTTCCTGCGTTCAACACGTAATCATTTAATTCTAATTTGAATTTTCTGTTTAAAGTAGTCGCATGTAAATAAATTTTTATTGAAAGGAAATATTATTCTTTGTGCTGTTTTTACTATTGGCACCAATTTAAAACAATAACATTTTCTAAAATATGTAAAAAATACCTCTCGAAAGGGTGAAAATTTAAATTTAAAATTAATAAGAAACCTAAAAAAATTAGTCATATAAAAAAAAATAAATGCAGTCTGCAGACCGCAAGCTTCTAATATAGATCCTTAGAAAAGATGTTTAAATTCCTATGTATCCATTTTGCTCCTATAAAACCTTTTCAAGGGAACGATTTTGACTAAGTTTAACATTAAATATCTCTTAAAATAATTCTTCGATTTAAAAACTGTCTACTTCAGCGTGCTTATCAATCATTTCGCTATAGTACTACCAATTTACATATTTTTGTATGCATTAGTTTTCTTAGTATTAGCGAAGAAAACCCCCCAGTCACAAAAATTCATTTACGGCGACGGCGGTGACAGTTTTGGTCACTTTTTTTTTAGAATAGAGAGATATTTTACAATATATTTTACAATGAGAATTGCATTTACTCTTGTTTTAATCTTGCTCTTGTACTAATTTTCTCTTATAAAAACATTTAATAACATGCTAAAACTATTATAACATATTTAAGTAAAAAAATTAATTGAAAGAATACCGAGTCTCCCTAGAATATTCAATTCTACTATACGTAGAGAAAATATTAAAAAATGAGTATTATTTATTATTTTTAAATTTTCCATTTTTAACAATGCATAAAATATATGGAAAAATAATATTAAATCACACTACTTTTTTGTCTCTCTTCAGTCGTGTTACGCAACAAAATACTGAAATTATTGAAATAACTATTTTGTTTCAGTTATATTTAATGTTTTATTCTACAAACGTACTTTTGTCAGTACGTTTTAAAATTTTTTAGTAAATGCAATTTTTCTTTTCAAATAAAAATGGATTTCTTTCCTTTTCCCTACTTTACTTTTACTTCCCTAAATTAATCTTAATGGAAAAGGTATTATACTTCGAGGAACACCGTTAAAAACAATGAAATCCATTATCAGAATAAATATTTGTTCTTCTTTATGGTAAAACATGTATCACGCTATTTCTAAGAACATTTTATATACTTATTGGAGTTCCTTTTTACCTTTAGTCTTTTTTTAACACTTTCCAACATATTTGAAAAGTGTTTATGAATTGGGTTTGTCTGTCCGTGCTCTAACTTGCATAAATATACCCGGATTGTCATGCAATTTATATACATTATTGAGGTTCACCATAGCAGATTCAGTATTGAAAATGAAGCGTGTACAATTCATAGTTCATTTACTGGGCGACTCAAAAGTATTTTGCCACATTATTGTCAATGGAGAAAAATCATTTGCGGTGTAATGTAATAGTGTTACAATATTTTAAACATGATGAAATTGATATACATTATTGTGGTGCACTGGAAAATGGTTACTATGTAATATATTATGGGTAGCACTTACAGTACGCATACAGAAGGAATTAAGAGGAAACCGTTAAATTATGATTTATGAAGAAAAAATCGTTTGCGGCGGATGTTATACTGTTACAAACGTAAACGAAATTTATAAGTATTTATGAGATGCACTAATACATGCTTTCTGTAGAATATGGAGCGCAAAACCTTTATCGTTCATTTACAGGGTCACACGAAAGAGTTCGGTCATATAATGGCCTACGGGTAAAAATTGTTTCTGCGTATTTCCATTATGTTGCATTTTTTCAAACATGACGAAATTGACATACATTGCTGAGGAGATGTTTGCAGTAGAAACGATGTGCAAAGCCTTTATAATTTACAGAGACACGTAGAAGATTTCGGATACTTTAGCTGTATCCAAAGTGCTGTCTATTAGGGATGATTGTTGAAAGTGCGTTTTCAGTTATGTTATGCGTTTATAAGTTTAACATAATTTTTGCATGTTACGTGGTGGGCATAAATTCTATAGACCATATACAGGGTTATACAAAAGAATTAGCAAGCATTACTGAGAATAAGCCTGAATTGCTTAAAAGTAATTTCTATTTCAATTATGCATTTTGAAGCTCAACTACATTTAGTATACCAAGAGATGTTTATAGCATATAAATATATTCCTATACAGGTATATGTAAAGAACTGGATACATGGCCGCCCATGAATAGTAATTCCTGGAAGTGTGATTGCAACAGTTTTAAGCATGTATTTGGCCTGATTTAAATTTTACCTTAATATGTGGCATGTATATACACAAGGCTGTACACTGTAAAAAAATCTGTATTCAACAACAAAAAGTACTGGCAACGTGGCAGCTAATACAGTTGCAGTAAAATTTACAAATTGCTGTCTTTAAGAGCGCTGTAAACGTTCTCAAGTCTCGGGAAAGTTGCGTTGTTATTGGCTGCGTTGTGTCACGTGACTGAAAGAATTCGATTTTTATTTCACTTATTGCTTAAATTTGATTTCACAGCATGAGTTCCTGTAAAATTACAACAGAGTGCAGGAAAAATATTTTTTTTTCTTTTTTGCAGTATACAAAAGTATTCAGGTACGTTTCCGTCTATTGTAGACATTGCTGAAGGTGATTTTTAAATTGTGCTAAGTATTTTCTTACCAAACTAAATTTTGTCATACTATGTAGAATCTGCATTAACCTGTAGATCATATACCGAGCTGGAAAATAATTGGAATACCTTTCCAATTTTGGGTGTTAATTGCTGAAATCTGGTTTTGAAATATGTTATAATATTTTTAAAATGTGTACTTAGGTAACTTCCTTAACTTACGATACGGCGATGTTTTGTTTAAGTATTATGGGAGTATTCGAAAGTGTTTCATAATCTATGCTTGACGCACTATTTTTCTTTCTTGTTATAAAAAAAATTACTGTCTTTCTAGAAAAATAGATACAGTAATCGAATCTGCGAAAAAAGAGAAATGCATTGCTTAAATTATTAACACAGGCGGTATGATGTCAGCGTTACTTACGGACATGTTTTCGCTTTATAATATAGCTTTTCTAAAACAAAGACAATTTTTACAGTAAAAAAGTGCTTACAAATTTAAATGTCAAAGGTGAATTTTCATACGTGTGCATTTTTTCTCACGCGAAGCAAACAAGAACAAGAACAACAAAAAATACAATAAACTCTTGTAACATTTCACCCGGCAGAAATGAAGATTTGGATAACACGCATTTGAGTTTGAGGTGTTGATAAAATATCATTAAATATCTATCAAATTTGGCAAGTGGTCTAAGGAAATTGAATTTTTAAAATTACATTTCAAGTAAGAGTTAAATTGAACGTGAAGGAACCTAAATTGGAGCTTCGTTTTAAACATCACAAAGCGGAATATTTCTGACATTTTAATAATTTTATATTTGTACATGAAAAAGAAAATCGAAGCGAAAAAGTCTTTCACGAAAGTAATGTGTAAAAGTTTCGGAAAATGAGAATGTGAAAAAAATCGAAATGTAAAGAAAGATTTCGATTCTGAGGCGCGGCAACAATTTTGCAACTTTTTTAGGTGGACGATATCAGTTGTAGAATCGCATGTAAAACATCTTACATTCATGTACCTTCCTGTACAACTCTTTATTGTAATATACATTAATTTTTAATAATATTATTGCCATCATCCCTCCGCATTGATATATGATTTACGGTGATACTTTAAACGGTGTAAAAATTAAAATCATGCACTGTTTAGAATTAATTAAATTTACGAAAAACGAGAAATGGATTATTTAAATTGTTGCCACTGTTGATGTGACGTCAGCTTTACTGGCGGACATGCTTTCGCTGTATAATATAGGTATTATAAAACAAAAACAAATCTTAAACTAAAATAGAGTTTCGAAACTTAAATGTCAAAGGCGAGCTTTCACAAGGGTGCATTTTTTCACATGCCGAAAGTAAAAAATGAATTGCAATAAACTCTTGTAACATTTTTCCCGGAAGAAAATGATATTTGGATAAGATGCATTTAACTTGGAGGTGTTGATAAAATATCATTATCTGCCAAATTTGACAAGTGATATCAGGAAATTGAATTTTTAAAATGCCATTTCAAGTAACAGTTAAATTGAATGTGGTGGCACATAAATAGGTGTACCATTTTTAGCATCACAAAGGGAAAAATTTATGACATTTTAGTATTATATTTGCATACAAAAAATAAAATTAATAAAAGAATTCTTTCACAAAAGTAATGTCTAAAAAATTTGGAGAATAATAGTAATAATGATAGTAAAATGATATGTAATTCAAATGAAACGAAAAAATTGGGATTCTCTGGCCCAGCAGCAATTTCGCAGTTTTTTAACGGAGCGATGCTAGTTGCAAAATCACATGTAAAACAACTGATATTTATATACCTTTTTCTTGGCTAACTATAGTAGTGATTTCAATAATATTCAATAAGGTAATTGCACCTGTAGTGGGCTACTTTACTTATCAGCAGTGTGCCACTAATTTTCAAAGTTTAAAAACAATCCCAAAATGCATTTCTGAAAAACGACTGAAAGAAATCTGCATGACTAACATCCTTAAATGTTAACTTTCCATACACTGTTTAGAATAATTGTTTTTTTTTCTATTGGCACATTTTTTTATTTTCTAGAATGTCTTCAAAAACAGATTTTTTGGCAAATTTTTAGATATTCCATTAAGAGATAAGTCTTTATTTCAAAAATTGTTTCTTTCATATGTTTTATTTTAAATTAAACTAATGTTGATATACTCTGTTACACTGTAAATAATCTGTTCGATAAACTGAAAGCTTAAAGATTCAGAAATTTACTTGGCCCACTACTAGAGCATAGGTAACATTTTTTAATTTTCATTTTTCCCGAAAAATATATTTTAAAACTCTGAATATTTATTCTGATACATGAAGGTTAGGACTAGGCTAAATATATATGTATGTTACCTTTTGGAATTCACAAACACTTTAAGGGGATCCGGGACAAAAAAATCTTAACATTTCCTTAAAATTTCTTTATTACATTAAATATGTCTCTTTTTTCTGATTAAAATGAAGTTTAAATCAAGTTTCTATCTTAATTGGAACAGGAAATATTCAGTTAAAGTTTTTCGACAGAAGTCACTGTCTTATTTGATGCCTGTATTATACTTATATTCGTTTTATACCAATATTTCAAGCATTATTATTGTAGTAGCTATTTGAGTATAGACATATTTTTCATATCTGTTATTACATTAATATATAAAAATATCATGACACCTTCTTTTTCATTCAAAAAATTCCTTTATCTTGCTTTGTATACATATTAAAATCCATATTCATAAATTACATTTTCTTTACTTTTCAAAAAAACATTAAGACACACTTCCTTATTTTATTTAAAATAACATATATTTCGAAAGTTTAAAAAAAATATGCTATATAACAATATATAATGTATCGTCTAATACCTTTTGGCACCTTTCTGAAAAAACGTTTTCATCCCTTTTCCGGGACATCCTCAGTTTCAAATGATGTTGTTTCGCAGTTTCGCATGAGATCTTGTAACTTCGATAACGAAAAAGAGAAGAGGGAAAAAGAGGGAAGTTACAAGATCTCATGCGAAACTGCGAAACAACATCATTTGAAACTGAGGATGTCCCGGAAAAGGGATCAAAACGTTTTTCAGAAAGGTGACAAAAGGTATTAGACGATGTATTATATATTGTTATATAGCATAAAAAAACCTGCCGAAATATATGTTCTTTTAAATAAAATAAGGAAGTGTGTCTTAATGTTTTATGAAAAGTAAAGAAAATGTAATTTATGAGTATTGATTTTAATATATATACAAAGCAAGATAAAGGAATTTTTTTAATGAAAAATAAGGTGTCATGATTTTTTTATATATTAATGTAATAACAGATATGAAAAATGTGCCTATACTCTAATGGCTACTACAGTAATAATGCCTGAAATATTGGTATAAAATGAATATAAGGAAATATTCATTTTAAGTTTTGGTTTGTTTTCAAAATCTTGTTTTCAAGTAATGGTTGTCATAAAAACGACTTTTTGCGAAAATGCCTTTTTCTTGATGTTGGGTTTTTTCACCATTTCTCATATTTAAATTTTTATAAGTCAAGAATCGTTAAATATAAATGATTCAAATTTGGAACATGTATTTTTGCATTGTTTTACTTCAATTTTGATTTAGCAAATTTGAAAAAAAAAATTACATTTGAAAATATGATAAAAAAATACGTCATTTTCTTTCAAATTTTTACTTTAAATATTTTTAATTTTTATTTAAATTAATACTTTTTAAAATGCTGAATCTAAATTAAAAACTTATATATTTTTTGTTTATTTAAATGAAAAAAAAATTAAAGTTCTACAAATAATATTTCGACCCACACAACACAGATTCGTCCAATTTTCGCCTAAAGTACGTAATTTGGATGAATGGACGTGTCCAATTGAAGTCTAAAAGTCCTCCGGACTTCACCTAAATTTCGTCAAATTACGTCCAAATGTCACCCCCCTTTACGTAAGAAGTACGTCTTTTGGGCCATGAAATGAGCATGAAATGAACGAAATTCGGATCGGCCAAAATTTGTCCATATTACGTCCAAAAAATACCTCCATCCGGACGAAATACACACGAATTTTGGCTGTAATATAGGCGTCCAAAATTTGTCCATATTACATCTGAAAACACCACCCACATTTGGACGAAATATAGACCCCTTTTAGCCTTAATATGAATGTGTTTATTGATCCAAAATACGTAGTTTGTACCAAAATGAGACGAATCTGTTATCTCCCCTAGGCAAGGATGACGTTATATTAAAAAACTGAAATAAAAAACTTTTAATATAAAAAAAACTTTTAATATAAATAATTTTGATAGAAATTTACTTAGAATTTTTTTCCCAAAATCATATTAAATACTTAAATTAATTCCTTGCCAGGACTCATTCATATAAATCAGTAAAAGCATATATACTTTATACGTATTGCTAATAAACTTTTTTTTATGATACTTTTAATTTTCTAAGATCTTTAAAGAAAATACATTAATTCCTAAAGTATATGTTATAGCTTGATTTGAAAAACAGTGGCTATACGAGACTTTAATCCGCTACATTCGGCCCAAACACAATTACGTTCTTTCACGAAAAAAGAAGAAAATTTTTAGTAATACAGTTTTTAATTCATAATACAATTAAATGCTACATCAGAATGCTTTAACATAAGCCGTAAATTTTTTTAACTTAAATGAAAATTTTGCACTACTGGAAAGAAATAAATATAATGGATAATGAATACAAGGACATTTAATCATTGTTTTGACGTTAAGTACAGCCAAACATTTTCAAGCTTCCACATTTATAATATTATTAGGATTAGTATACTATCATTACTACATGGAGGTATTAACAAAACTAATCGTTAAGATAACACTCTATGAATTCAACAACACTCAATGAAAAGTATATTCTTTTAATAGGATGCTAGCGTCTTATTAAAAGAATTATGTTTTGTGCATTGCTAGATTCTAGAAATCTATGCATTTCTGCTATTCTTCACATTTTTATTTTATATACTATTTCTCGTGGGAAAATATATATATATTTCTTGGTTTTCGTTTATATTATCATTGGTGATGATAATGCTTCTAAAAAGGTCCTATATTTGCATAGCTGCCATCTGCTACAATTTTTAACTAGCACTAATTTTTAATGGAAATCTTCGCTTTACTTAATAACATATATCTATAATTAAATCAGATGAAGATTTTTAAAAGAAATTAGTGATGGCTAGAACTCGTAGAATTTTGCCGTTGTATTTAGAAATTTTATTATATTATTCATTAGCATACAATATCGTCAACTGCAAAGTTTTACATTTTGTGAACAATGGATTTTTTCTTTTAAATTCTTTGTAAAATCAGTGTTATTCAACTACTCCATTTTTTTTTCACTTGAATTAAAATAGCTCTAACAGGGAATATGATTTTCCTTTTAAGGATGGTTACACTTAAGAATGGAATGTATCAAAGAAATTGAAAATTTTGAGTTTTTCAAATGCTACTAATTCATGGAAGAAAATGTGATATTCCCTAATAACTTTTATGTATTGTGAATAAAATTTTACACACTGAAATTTGCATTTGTTGCCAGGTGTGCAAAAAAATTATTTTACATTTTTAATAATAATAACAAACAATATTTTGAAATATCATTAAAGAAATTTAAAATGTAATATGAGCGTGAACTTTGTTTTTCATAAGCACACCTACTCCCTACTGCACCATCATAATATGTAAAAAAAAAAATATCCTTGGACTCCAAGATTAACCTTCCATTACTCATGCATGGATTATTAAAAAATAGTTCCATTTCATTCAATTTAGTAATTGACTTTTCACTGATTAATGTAAAAATACATACTGTATATTCTGGTATGTAACAATAATTTTTGACAGAAGAAAAATTATCAAAATTTATAGGTGCATATTATGAATCAATTTTAAAAATAAATTGTAAAAAATATGATCATAAGAACTAAGACTTTTGATTTAATAAACCTGCAATTTATATTTAAAAAAAAAATGTTGCTATTAGAGTATATGAAAAATAATAGTATTGTACTTTAAAATAATTTACATCTTATTTTTCACTATGTATCTCATGAAAGTTTTTGCGAACAATCAAACAACAATCAGCACAACATATGGCAA
This sequence comes from Maratus speciosus, assembly GCA_963932465.1. Classification (NCBI taxonomy): domain Eukaryota; kingdom Metazoa; phylum Arthropoda; class Arachnida; order Araneae; family Salticidae; genus Maratus; species Maratus speciosus. The sequence goes on along the minus strand of OZ010797.1, from coordinate 331,254,518 downwards.
TTATAATAAAAAATACAAAAATTAAATCTAAAAGTATATGTATGTGTTACATGCCAGAATACAATATCAGTAAAATGGATTCGTATACATGATAAATATCTTTCAAAAAATATTTTTTCAAGTATATATATCAGTTTAAGCTAATTTTGTGAAATAGTGTTAGGGAGTTAGTGTTTACAAGACTCACTAAAAGGAAAATTCTTTTGAAAAGCCATTGGGAGGGGGGGGGGAACTTAAAATATTATTGCATATTGTTATACACTATATATTATTGTAAAGCAAAGATAAGAGTACTAGTACAAAATTTAGTATATCATCAAAACTTATTCATTTAAATACTGATTTTTATTTATGTTATCACCAAACAAAGTCTTAAAAAATTAATCTGTGCTCTTAATTAAATATCATATATTCAATTAAATATTGAATAATCATTTATAAATGAATTTACGTTTTGTACAATTAAATATGTAAATTATCAAATGTATTTCAGATTAACCTGATTATTTGTAGTATATTATAAAATAACAAAAACAATACATTCAGTGTATTTAAGTAATGTTTTGAAATCAGTTTATTTAAACATTGCTTAAGCATTAAAATGAAATTTATCAAATATTTTCATGCATAAAATATGGTTAAAAATTATGTACAAACTTTTAGTTTAAAATTATTCAAAATCTTTAGTGAACAGTGTACATATATTATCATTTTTATAAAGGAATATACAATAAAGATGCAAGAAATATTTTCAAAAATGAAGTTTTATTTATTTATTTTCCAATCTGGCTCTTGTTGACAACAATATTTTCTTTTTACAATTCATATATAAAATATATTTTTCACTGAAAGGCAAAAAGGGTGCTATATTTCATTACTATAAAGTAGACAGGATGATCCTGCGGAAACTGTTTGGGGGAAAACTCTGTTCTATGTTAATGCTTCTCAGATTTATTTTCATTATATTTAACAGACAACAGCTTCAAAGCCTATAAATAAAAAGAATAATAATTCATTAAATAGCACATATCAATAATTCATAACGTTAGATGCAAATTAAAAATAATTTAATTTTAGTTTTAATTTTTCCTTACAGATAGCATCATCAGACATCTTGTATTATTTCATAATAAAATGAAGTTTTTTCATCCAGCTTTGAATGATATATATATAAAAAAAAATTATATATTTTTAAAAATTACTAGCCAGTGTTTAATTTATTTATCAAATTTTTATGATTATTTTTTAAACAAACAACTACTGATGCAATGTTTACAAAATATATAAAAGTCAAGTACTTTATAATGTTCAATTGTGTCCTTTATTTTGAATATTTAAAGATCTATATTTATATAAAGTAAGGATAAAAAAAGAAAAATCAAATAAAATTTGGTGCTTTCTCGTTATAGCAGCCTCCTGAATTACAATTATGTCAAGGTAGCAGTTTCAAATTTGCAAAAGATCAACACCAAGCTTATACAGTACAACCTCGATATCTCGAATCTGTGGGGAACTGAAAATAATTCGAGATATAGAGGTTTCGATTTATCAAGGTTTTGACAAAATTTAATCTCACAAACTGCTTTTTGCTGTAAAAAAACAGGATTCATCAAAAACTACGCATAATCTGTTAATAATTAACAAATTACACTTCTCAAAGCCTTAATAATTTCAAAATTGTGTTACACACAAACTTGTTTCGATTAAATAATATCCAATTTGTCATTAAGAAATGCAAGCAGTTGTTTCGGAAGAAAAAGTTCTTAATTGAAGTTTGCCGTCTCGCAGAATCTTTTTGCAATCGCACAGTCTCCTCTCACATAGCAATGGTACCAAATGCTGATGTTCTGATATTTTCATTTGATTCAAGAAATCTTCGCAGCAATTCAACTTCCGTCTCAGCTTCTTTCACTGTAATTTTTTCATGCTGTTGTTGATCATGTAGGTCTTTAATTTCTTCATCAGAAATTTCTCCATTAATACTCGAAACAATCTCCTCATCAGTCATAGTGTCGCATGTTTCAAGCTCATTGTCTACATTCAAGACTTCTTCGAATGAAATCTCAGTGTAACACTTTTTTTTTATCGATTCCCACTGTTCTGGATCAGTTCTCCTTCTTCAGTTGCTTGCTTAATGGAATCAACTTCCCCAGTTTCACTGGAAGTTACATATTCTAAAAATTCTGCTATTATGAAACAATTTCTTATTGTTGTTTCTGTAACATTTTTCCATGCATAGTCAGCCATTCGCATTGACTGTAAGATGGTGATAGGTGCTCTAGAAAGTTTACCTTCACCTATTTTATTCAGAAGTTTCTCACAATTTGAGCTCGATAATCAACTTTGAAGCTAAGAATTATCTCCTGGTTGAATGGTTGTCCTGGTCGAAGCTTTGAAATCTTGTTTGGCAGCAAAAATTTAAGTGATATTTTGTAGCGTTGGAAGATTAGAGTGGGCTTTACAATTGTCTATGAAGAGGAGAATGCATATTTTACTTTTAGCCATTGTTTTACGGATTCCTATCAGCCAATCAGCAAAAATTACGTTTGCCATACAAGACTTTATATTTGACCAGTACAGCATTAGAAATTACTTAATTTTAGCAAAGCACCTCAGATTTTAGATCGTCCTATCATAAGAGAAGGAAGCTTTCCTTTACCACTTTGATTTGCTGCCAAAAGCACAGCTACATGAAGTTTACTGTTTTCCATGTCGGATTTCTTCACCTTTAAATGCAGCCGTTTTGTTTGGAAAACATTGGTACAATAATACAGTTTCATCTGCGTTAAAAACACATCATCTGCTTTATAGTCTTTTAAAAGAGAAGGAAGTTCTGAAAGCCACTCTTCACAGGTAGCTAAAAAACCTGATGCACTTTCACAGCAAAGTTTCCAAAAATTGATGTTGTCCAGGCCTCCCACTGGTCTGTTTTTTTAAAACTAATAATTTTTTAGAAAGAAATTCATGGAGGGTTTCTGCAACAATTGCAAGAAAAATGCACTTCCCGGTAGGATACTGTGAAATTTATAAAGAAGATTTTTCTTTAAATAAAAGTGGTGTTCGAAAAACGGACTGAGTGGGAGCCCTGTGTTGTCCCTTTTTTCGGTTTCAAAAGCCTTCCATTCTTACACTTTAAGTTCTTTGTATCAACAAAGTGATAAAAGAATGTGAAACCAGCATCCAGATCAAATTCTACAGCTGACAATAGCCAAAAGTAAAAAGTCGAACTAATTTCTGTGGAAAAAATTTCGACATATCAAGGGTTTTGAAAAATATACTTTTCGAGATAAATATGGAAAATACATAAGAATTTTGATGAAAATGCAGGGGAAATTTCTTTTTTCGAGATATCGAGATAAGGAGGTTTGAGATATTGAGGTCCGACTGTATATACATCATACAAACATCATGCACAATATGTATAAGCCAAATGCTCATATATGAGCCATATAAGTAATATTTATATCATATATCAGTCATATATATCATTAAACAAAAACATAATTTGCAGAAAAAAAAATTATTTTACACATTGTTTATGCTCGAGAAGGGATAGATACAGCAGATTCGCTCAAATCCGCACAGCTTGGGATCAGAGGTTGTGTAGATTTTAGAATTTTGTGGATTTCTGGTTTGTTTACATTTTTTAGACAATAATTTGAATGTAATAATGCAATCAAATGTATAATGAATGTTTGCAATACAGCAAAATATTAAAATAATTAAGTAATAAACTAAAATGATAAAAAGTAAGATAATTTAAAAAATGATTAAATTATTAAAAGTAAAGGTCAAATAAATAATTAATAATGTATAATTAAATATGCATAATAAAAATGAGATACATTTTCCTTGAATCATTCAATGATACTTTCCTCATAAAGGTACCCTATTAATTCACACCAAAATCAAAAAGCAAGTTTTATTTCAGGTTTGTCAGTGTTAATAACTATAGAAAAAAATTGGTTAATACATATATATATTTGGCAAAAAGGCTGATTAGCAATGATATCAACAATATCCTTTTTTTTTTCAGTAATAAATTTATATTTCCTTCATGAAAAACAACGAGTTTAGTCTCATCATGTTATCGAGAATTACATATTAAAATACATACGAAATTATATAAAACTAAAAAATCCTGTTACTTTGCCTCTACAGCTTAACTGAAATTTTCATTGTTTACATCTGCAATGATGTGCGGATTTTAGGCGGTTGCAGATTTGAGGGAGTCCTGTATTATAATTTTTCTTCAGCTGCTTCTACAGTTAATGTTAAAGTCTTGCAAAAAAATATGTTTAAACCAAATGAATTTTTAAAAATAAAATTCGAACAATAGGATACTTAATCTACCCTAAAAACTTAAATTACAAAGATACATGGAAAATGCAAACCTTTAAAAAAGTCTCAGCTTTATTTCCATTTCATTCGAATGGAATGTAAGTTTTTAGATTAGTTTAAGTATCATATTGTTCGAATTTTATTTTTATTTCTTTAAGATCAATTGGTTTAAACGTATTTGTTGCAAAACTTTAACATTTACTGTAGAAGCAGCTGAAGAAAAATTCTAATATCTATCCCTTCTTGGGACTATACAATGCATGAAATAAGGTGTTTGTTGTTGTTGTTGTTCTGCAAATTATGTTTTTTTTTAATATGTCAAGTTTTATAACTACTGCAATTCAGAGAAACTCATTACAAAATTAACAGAGGATGTTATAATTCGGGTTGGATACATAGGGTATTGCATCACAATTTGTGATGGAACTAAAATCCATAATAGAAACAAAAAATTCAAATTTACTTAAATTTGGTTATCCAATTTTCCACTGGTAGTGGTCTCTATGAATGCAAAAGTAAATTGTGTTGCATGTTTGCGGGTTATTTATGCTACTATGAACGGCAATTCTGCGGCATTGAAACATTTCACCTCTGAACTGAGAAGGCCGGTGAGTGAATCAATTTCTTTTCACCAGTCTTTGACAGAGGAGTTAATTAATAGTAATATTAAAGAAAGTTGAAATCTTTTTGAACTGCTTAAAAAATAAAATAAATAAATAAATTTATCTTGTAATCAACACCATTACATTTTAAGTTGTCCTATCAGAGCCTAACACCATTTGTCAGTTTACTGGTTCATAAATGTCAGTTATTGAATACTTGCATTATTAATAATTTAAAACATGAAAAGAGAGACACATCTATAGTATGGTATCATATATAAATAAGGTTTAAGTAATTTGTTTTATAATAAATATTTAAACTATTTTTAAAGCATATATATATATATATATATATATATATATATATATATTTCCCCGTTGCAAGTAAAGTGTCAAACACTGGTTCATTTTGTGTCAGTTATTGGTTTTTCAAAATGGGGTAGTGTCAGTTACTGAAGTTATTTACGATATTTATGAAAAACATTTATTTTTAATAATACAATATATAATTTTTCAAAATTTTGTCATCAATAATTTTTAAATGTATCTCTACCACCCATTCAAAAAAAAAAAAAAAAAAAAAAAAAAAAAAAAAAAAAAAAAAGCGTAGAATGGATTTAAAATTTTGTAATAGTGATTTGAACAATAATTTTTAATGTGTCAGTTACTGGGGGTTTCACCCTAAATCAAGTAATAAAGAAATTTAAACAAATTATTAAATAGAACATAAATTTGTTTTTAATTATTTTTTCCATTTTAAAATTTTAAACTATGTATGCATTGCATATATAATCAAAAGTTATTTTCTTTATTGGAAAAAAAACTTGGTATTCGGCTGCCGAATATTCGGTATTCGGTCAAATCACTATTTGTCCCATCCCTAATTACAAGTAAGTTTGATTCATTACTGTTTATTGATTATTTTTTGATAAGGCGGGGGGGGGGGGGGGGGAGGTTTTGACATGTTACAGTTACATAAAATATATTTTTGGAAATCTTTGGCATGCGAATGTGAAAAGGTTTGCCATCACTGAACTATTCATTATTTATAATTGCATTACATTTAACTATTCAATGTCACAATTTTAAACAATTATTTTTAATATCAACATTTTTATTAGTTTGTGGGCTAAACCTTAAAATTCAGGCACGCTACACCTGCTGAAATCCCAACCCCCAGGCATGTAAAATTGTTTTATGTTTTTAAATTTACGTATCCAAGGACTACATAAACAGGGTTCCTACGCAATTCTGATAAAAAAATTCCCTGACTTTTCCAGGTTTTCCCTGACTTTTCTCAGTAAAAATTCAGCTTGTAGTAATGTATTGTAGTTGTATTGCTTGTAGTAAAACATATTGTTGTAAAACCCTCCACAATGGACTTTAATTTAGATAAATGCTAAAAAAAAGTATATGCTGTATGAATTTCTGATTTTTTAATTATTTTTCATATTGTTATATAGTTTGCACAAATTTCATATAAAAATTTTTGATTAGATGAATAATTAATTCAAAATTTCTTCATTTACGATGATAATAGAAATTCCAATGTAAGTAGTACATAAAAAAATTCCCTGACTTTTCCCTGACCTTTTCAAATATTTCAAAAATTACCTGACTTTTTGCCTAAATTTTCGAATTACCTGACTTTTCCCTGACCCGTAGGAGCCCTGATAAAATATTGGCATTAAAATATTATTTAAAAAATGGAAATACTTGCAATTTTTTTTTTATATATACTACCTTCCAATATATTTCAATTTAACCTTAAAAAATATATACTGTTTATTCTCCAAACAGAAATTTTTATGAGTTATAAATATATGTTTTCCGAAACTGAGATTATACACTGTGCTGTAAGCGGGTGATGCTGCCCGCCACAAAATTGAATAATTTGAATTTAAATAGTTCTTTCTTTAAGTATCTCAATCAAAAAATTTAAACATAATATCACATTAGAATTGATAGTAGATAGATAGACACATTCACACACAGATGGTGTTATATAGTAACAGAATATAAGAAAAGAGATTAGGGATAGAAAAAAATAGTTGTAAATAGAGTTGTAAATAATAAATAAAATAAAACAAAAGGGTTTTTTTTTTCACTCATCATTACAGTTGAAGTACAAAGGTTTAATAAGAAACAATAACAAAAACCAAAACATTTTATTTCAATTTCTAATCGTTGTTTCTAATATTTACTATGTGGAAAAAAAAGTTGCTATTGGCAAAGAAAAAAAAAAATCTGTTAACGTAATTTGCATCTGGCTAACATAAAAGTACCACATTATTCATTTTTTATGCAAGCTGACAATTGTAAATCAAATACCCACAGACATATAAATTGAAAATTTTATTTAATAACAGCATTTATGGACTTTAACTGAAAATTTACCTTACTCAAAGTTAAATCCTGCTTGAAAAGAGTTGAGTCCTGCTGAGTCCAACTTTTATTCAATCAATAATGATATCTATACACAAAACAGTTGTTTTTCCAAAGACAAGAAGCTCGTATCTACTGGGAGAAAAAGAAGGAAAAAAAATGAGTGGATCCAGTATAATCTTATTTAAAGCAATTTTAAAATGCATGAATTTTGCAAATATTGTGATTACTTTAACTCATGCACACACACATAAAAAATAACAACATTAGATTAATTTGTCTAATTCACCATTTTTCTTCTCTGATCGAGAATCAAGCATAGATCGATTCTCGATTGTCTTGTTCACAAAAGAAATTAGCACCGGATAAATGTGCTTTCCACAACCAATCTTTTATATGCATTGTACTATAAAAGAACGTAAAGCTACTCAGTAATTAAAAAGCAGTAAACCAACGTTTAAAATGCACAAATAATGGATGAAAAGCAGAAAACAGCTGTTTCGAATCTACAGCGAGATTCTTCTTCAGTGCAAGATAGGGAAAAAGGAACAGCGTTCTAGAAAAAGCAAGGCTGAGCAAAATGATAGACAGAGACGCGCTGCCTTATATACCCTATGCGGGTATCGAAAGCGCCAGAAACAACCAATGAGAGAGAAGCAGTGGAAACGACTGGGTGGACAAGTAGCGACATCTACCGGAGAAGGAGAGAAAAAGAAACCAAAAAAGAGGAAATTAAATTAATGCTTTCCAAATACTTGGAAAATCTGGAGTACTAGATAAGTCATTGACTAAAGAGTGAGAATTTTTAATGATGTGGTAAGCTCCCCAAAATTCAAGATCAAGGTTAGAAGAACATTTTTGGATAATGGTGGCTGAGGAAAAATCGAACCTATGTTGAGAAGTCCAAGAATGTTGAGCAATAGAAGAACGTTTGAGCTCCTGATTTTTAACATAACCTTCATGCTCTTTTAAACGAAATCTAAGAGCACGTTTAGTCTGGCCAATATAAGAAAGGCCACACTGGCAAGAGATTTGGTAAATACCCCAGTTGTCAAGGCGATCTACGGGGTGTTTGAGATTTGAAAAAGTGATTTTATTAACAGGAGAATAAATAACATTAAAATCAAACCTTCTTAGGATTTTAGCAACTTGCTGTCTAATTTTAGGAAAAAAATGGCAACACAACTGAAGTATTAGAGTTGGAATTAGAATGCTTTTCAGAATGGACGGATTTCGTCAATTTCTTATAAATAGAATCAATAATATTAGAGGAACTCTCTTCTCACCCCCCTAACCAGAAATTCGCTGCTTTCAATACTTTTGTTTTTCGGGCTACCAATATTTGTTCCGCTCCTCAGTTACTTAGTGCTGAACTTAATTACATCAAATCTATTGCTGTTGATCGTGGTTATTCCTCTAATATTATTGATTCTATTTATAAGAAATTGACGAAATCCGTCCATTCTGAAAAGCATTCGAATTCCAACTCTAATACTTCAGTTGTGTTGCCATTTTTTCCTAAAATTAGTCAGCAAGTTGCTAAAATCTTAAGAAGGTTTGATTTTAATGTTATTTTTTCTCCTGTTAATAAAATCACTTTTTCAAATCTCAAACACCCCGTTGATCGCCTTGACAACTGGGGTATTTACCAAATCTCTTGCCAGTGTGGCCTTTCTTATATTGGCCAGACTAAACGTGCTCTTAGATTTCGTTTAAAAGAGCATGAAGTTTATGTTAAAAATCAGGAGCCCAAACGTTCTTCTATTGCTCAACATTCTTGGACTTCTCAACATAGGTTAGATTTTTCCTCAGCCACCATTATCCAAAAATGTTCTTCTAACCTTGATCTTGATTTTTGGGAAGCTTACCACATCATTAAAGATTCTCACTCTTACTCCAGATTTTCCAAGTATTTGGAAAGCATTAATTTAATTTCCTCTTTTTTGGTTTCTTTTTCTCTCCTTCTCCGGTAGATGTCGCTACTTGTCCACCCAGTCGTTTCCACTGCTTCTCTCTCATTGGTTGTTTCTGGCGCTTTCGATACCCGCATAGGGTATATAAGGCAGCGCGTCTCTGTCTATCATTTTGCTCAGCCTTGCTTTTTCTAGCACGCTGTTCCTTTTTCCCTATCTTGCACTGAAGAAGAATCTCGCTGTAGATTCGAAACAGCTGTTTGCTGCTTTTCATCCATTATTTGTGCATTTTAAACGTTGGTTTACTGCTTTTTAATATTCCTGCACAAAGGCTATAATTGCTATTTTAATCTACTCAGTAATGTAATGATTGTGTTGACTCTAGGACAATTTGGCAAGGGTCGGCAGCCCTTTATGTACCTAGTGGCCCATTTTAATTATTTTATATCTCTTGATTATAAGAAATATTAATTTAATTATTTGGTTGGAGAGAAGTAACGTGAAATATATCAGATGCATGAAAAAAAAATCAAGATACTCATCCATTGATCTATCGCATAAAAAAAAAAAAAAAAAAAAAAAAAAACCTTGATAGTTTTGCCAGTACTAAGTCAAAGGAAAAAATTCAGAAATTCGCCAACTGTTCATGTAAAAGAAAATCATGAAATTTGTGGATTAGTCGCAAGAAAGATCTACAAAATTCTACAAAAATGAAAAAAAAAACTGTGGATTTCACCAATCGGTCATAAGGAAATTAAAAAAAAAAAAAAAAAAAAAAATGTCAACTGGTAGAGATAAAATATTGTGAAATTCATCAATTGGTTGCAAAGAAAAAAAAAAAGCGAAAATTGTCATTTACTGGTCAGAAAAAATCACAAGTTTTGCCAGTCGATCCTCAGAAAAAAATTGAAAAATACTTCAGTTGGTTGCTTTAAAATATTGCGAAATTTGCCAATCTGTCACAGGAAAAAAATCATGAAATTCATCAGTCTATCGTTAGAAATATTGAAAAATCAGGGGTCAATCCAGACAAAATTTGGGGGCCTATTAAGGGCCCCTTCACAAAAATAAATTTAATAAAATGGGCCCCTTCACAAAAATTAATTTAATAAAATGGGCCCCTTCAAAAAAATTAATTTAATAAAATGGGCCCCTTCACAAAAATAAATTTAATAAAACAGGCCCCTTCACAAAATTCCTTTTAATAAAATAGACTCTCTATGCAGAGTTGCATAATATAGACGCACACGCGCACGCCATGCGCAGAAAGTTTTCTGCAAAATTCAGAACTTTGCGGAAAATTTTTCTGAAAAAAAAAAAAAAAAAAAAAACGTAATTTTTGTTTTTGTAACATTAGTTTGTTTTAAAATACCGAAATATTTCCCAATTTTATGTATGATTTATTTATTGTTTGCCAGGGGTAATTCTGTTCCGAATTTTCCAAAAAATTTAAGGCATTCGGTTCCGAAAATTAAAAAAAATCGGCCATCAGCCCGAAAATTCAGGCATAAAAAAATATCACATAAAAATATTGTGAATTTCAACAAACGGTCGCCAAAAAAAAAACAATTTTGTCAATCGCTCGCAGTAAAAAATCACCACTTTCGTCAAAGCATCGCGGCAAAAACGTGAATTTCGTCAAAGGACCGTGAAATGACAACTGGTCGCATGAAAAACTCGTGCAATTCGTCAGTTTATCATGGAGAACAAATCATGAAATTCTTTAGCCTGTTGTGGGAAAACACAAAATTTAACAAACAATTGCGGGAAAAAAATCCACAATTTTCGCCAATCAGTTGCAGATAAAAAACCGTGAAATTTGTCAGTGCACCAAGGAAGAAAACTGTGAAAAAAACCACGATTTTCTCTAATCGATCTCAAGAAAAAGCCTCAAAATTTGCCTATGATTGATACAAGGAAAAAAAATCGTGAAATTTGCAAATCGGTCGTGGTTTAAAAAATCGCGAAATTCGTCAGTAGATCGTTGGAAGAAACTGCGAAATTCATGGATCAGTAGCGGAAAAAACTCATGATTTTCTCTAAGTGGTCTCAAGAAAAAGCCACAAAAATTTGCCTATTGGTTCAAGAAAAATATTGCGAAATTTAAAAATTGGTCTCAGGTAAAAAAAAAAAAATTCATCAGCGGATTGTTAGGAAAAATCTGAAATTCATTGATCAGTCGTGCAACCCCCCCCCCCCTTCGAGATTTGGCCGATGAATCGCATAAAAGCAACGAATTTTTCCAATCAACTGAAAGAAAATATTGCGGAATTCACTGATTTGTCATGGGTAGAATGCAAAATTAGTCAATCAGTTGCACTAACAAAAAAAAAAAAAAAAAAAAAAAACAACAACAAAAAAAAAAAAACGTGATTTTTACCAATCGTTCGCAAGAAAAAGCGGAAAAAATTGCTAATCAGTAGAAAGAAACTATTGTGAAATTCATCAGTGTCTCGCCATAAAAGCTGCAAAATTCGTTGCTCGTTCGTCTATTAAAATTCGTTGTTAGGGAAAATGTACGATTTTCTAAAATTGGTCGCAAGAAGCTGCTGCAAAATTTGGTTATCGGAACAAGGAAAATTTTTCAAAATTCCCCAATCTGTCGTGAAAACGGCCTGTGAAAATCGTCAAAAATTGGAAATTCATCGACCAATCATGGAAAAATCCACAATTTTTGCCAATTGGTCGCAAAAAACCTGACAATGTTTGCCAATAAGTAGAAAGTAAATATCGCAAAATTTGCCAATCGGTCGTGGCTAAAAAATTGCAAAATCCTTTTGTTGATCTTTTAAACAAATCGGAAAATCGTTGATTCAATCAGTCGCAAGAGAAAGAGAAAAAATTTGCCAATCGATTAAAAGAAAATATAATGAAATTCGAATCAGTCACGTGTAAAAAAAAAATTGTCAGAAAAATCACAAAATTCTTTGATCAGTCATGAAAAAAGCCATGATTGTTTCCAATCTGTAGCAAGAAAAAGTTGAAACATTTGCCAATCAGTTGTTGGTAAAAAACACGAAATTCATGGATCAGTCATGTGAAAAAAAATACGATTTTCACCAAACGGTCAAAGAAAAATATCGCAAAATTCACCTACCAGTTGCAGTTAAAAAACGCAAAATTTGTCAGTGAAATGTAGAAAATATCTCGAAATTCTTCAACCAGTTGCAGGAAAAAAAGTCTCATAATTTGATGATTGGGTCCGAGAAAAAAACGTCAAATTCGCCAGTTGACAGAGAGAAAATTCTGAAATATTGCGAAAATCAATTGATTGTCAGAAAAAACAGTGAAATTCATAATTTGACCACAGTAAAATCACAAAATTTACCAATGGTTTCTTTCGGTTGAGTATGTCAGCGTTTTACAAAATGTATTTTGCATTCCTATAAAAGATGCCATTGCACTTCTTCATGTATTAAGAAAATCTCCCTGCAGCTTTCTTTTTTTAAATTCCCACAGAACATTTTTGTTCAGATGAAGTTTGTTGCAGAACATTGCAAAGTATTCTGCTTTGGGGATATATACATTTTTGTGTGAAACAACAAACAAAATCTTCACTTGGTGCCCCCTTTCGCCTTTCATTCTGGCACCCGGAGCACATACCCCTCTGCTTCTCTGTACCCCCCTAGTTTCAGCCCTATATAATATAAATATGATATAAGATGTATAAATGGTATCCAAGAAGTAAATAATATGCATATAATGATACATATGAGGCACATATATATGAGCATTAGTAGTACTGTTTCTTTTAGGCCATCATTTAAGGCACAGCACCCTGCTTATTCTAAAATTGACAAAATGCATCCTGTCCTTTTTAAAAATTGTGAAATGAACCTCCAGTTGTATCTAGAACATACTAGTAAAAATTTTCCTCATACATTTTTCATGCACACAATAATATAACAATTCATGTTGTTCAGCAAAATAATTCAGACTTTTTTTTAAATTTTTAGTATTAAGTAAATAAGTTCACATTACAATATGATAATGAATGAATAACATTTGAGTAATGATCTTTCCTTAGAGCACTAGAAAATTTAAAATATAAAAAGTTTGGTGTCTTAGTAAGAACTAGATATTACATAAATTTAAATCAGTCAAAAAAAGAAGTTGCTATCAAATGGGAAGTTTTTAGAAATTGCGTACTTGCAACACATAATATATTAATTGTCAAAGAATTTTTTTTTTTTAATATGCCCCTAAATCAATGTAAAATTCGTTTCAACCCAATAAATTTTTGTTTACTTTTTATAAAACGGCATTATGACCGAGAAAAATCATGTAAACAAAGCATTCTTATTTGCGTAATCAAACGCTGATTTCTCCTATCAAAAAGTCCAAACTAAAGTCAAAACTATTGATAAATCAAATAAATAACAACACACAGAATCGTGACAGAAATGTTTTATGTAAAGTATGCACACAAACACAATAAATCTAGAAAACAAAGTCAATTTACTTACCAGCATTCACACTCATTTTCACTATTTCCGCATGACTTTCATTTCCGCGATAAACAAATCTTCCACACGTTGATTGATTGATGCGGAGCGTAACTCCACAATGTCATATTCTGATAAAATTAAATAATGCATTAAATTCCTTACTTGTTGAAAGCTGTATAAAAAAATTAATAAAACAAACAAAAATAAATAATACAAGTTTCGGTCAATTAGGTCTAAGTCTGTATATGCCGCCATTTTACGATGGCGGTTGATAGGTTAAGTTTTTGTCCAGATTATGTCCGTACATGGCGAGGTCAGGTTTTTGTCCCGGAATTAACGAAAATTAGATTAGTACTGTTTCCATCCAGTTTAAGTTATTAAAACAGAAAATTGGACAAACAGGTGAAGGTTTAGTTTGGGAGTTGACGAAAATTGGATTAGTTGCGTTTTCATACAATTTATGTTCTTAAACTGATGTCCATATTTTGTAGTTATTTCGTAGTTACGTCTATGTCAAACATTCAACAAATTCTGAACGTATTTTAGCTGGCTGTATACGTCCAAATTACATATATAGACGTATTTCGGAAATGGTAGATGAAAACTGAATATAATCTGGACGTATGTGTTGTGTGGGCGAGTTATAACGATTTTAAACTACCCCACTTTTTTAATAAAATTTAAAATTTTATGAGAATTTTTTAAAAAATTATGAGAAGTTTTATCATGTGATTTTATTTACAAATGGTAGGGGTTAACCATCATAAAAATTTCGAAATTTTTACTCAATAAATAAAAATTATTTGAAAATGTGTCCCGGACCCCTTAATAATAATTAGATAAATATCCTTAAGTGGCCCACTACTGGTGCGTTTACCTTACTTATAAAAATATTTCAGGAAGTAGCTAAACTATAAATTCATAATCTGGAAAAATTAATACAACAAATTCAATTACTTGTTAATTTAATAAGTATTTTCTAAGAAGAAAAAAAAAAAGAACTTGAAGCGATTGATCCCTAACTCGTTACACAGATTAATAATTACTGCACGACAGTTGCCGTAATTTAGAGAGAGTGTTTTTGCCTAACAGAGAGTTTTGCGGCAACTCTTTAATGTTACCTACATTTATTTTTAATCACATCGTTACCGTTATCCCTCGGTTTAACATGAAATTTACGGTGATACATTAAATGGTGTAAAATTTAAAATCGTGCGTTGTTTAAAGTTAATTAAATTTGTAAAAAAGAGAAATGGTTTGTATAAATTGTTGCCACCGTTGATATGATGTAATAAAGTAGTGTTTCTTAAATTTTCATATGAGTGCATTTTTTTTCTCAAGCCGAACGAAGAAAAAAATTCAATAAAAACTTGTAACATTTTTTCTCGGAAGAAAATAAGATTTGGATAAGACGCATTTCAGTTGGAGGTGTTGACAAAATATCATTAAATAACTGTCAAATTTGACAAGTCACCTCAGGAAATTGGATTTTTAAATGCCATTACGGGAAGAGCAAAATTTAGTGTGAAGGCACCAAAATTGGAGCTTCGTTTTAAACATCACATCTAAGGAAATTGAATTTTTAAAATGTTTTTTCAAGTAAGAGTTAAATTGAATGTGATGGCACCTAAATTGCAGTTCCGTTTTTAGCTCTTCAAAGGGAAAATTTTATGACATTTTAATATTTTTATATATGTTCACGAAAAAAGATAGACGAATTCTTTCTCAAAAGCAATGTAAAAAACTTCCGGAGAATAATAATAATAATAATAATAAAATGATACGAAATTAAAAAAGATAAGAAAGATTGGGATTCTCCGGCGCAGCTGCAATTCGCACCTTTTTAAGGGGGTGATCACAGTTGTCAATTCACATGTAAAGCAGCTGAGATTCATGTATCTTTTTCTCGTTTAATTACTGCATCGATTTAAAAACTTTTCAAATATTTAAGGCAGTAGCTAAACTATAGATTGATAGGTTGAAAAAAAAAATATTATAAAAAATACAATTACAGTGGAACCCGTTTAAGACGCGTTTCAAGGGAGTGGACAAAAGTCGCGTATTAAGCGGGATCGCGTATTAAGCGTGATTTGTATAATGTTTCAGGTACTGAGCTTATTTATATAGTATTTAATCGTCTAAATGAACTTTAGAGCTTTCCTTTATAAGCTTAAGGGTCGAAAATAGTGTCTTTTACGTGAATTTAGATTAAAGTTTAATTGTATTTCCCTTTAACTCATCGTTTCTTTTTATCGAACCAACTGGAATAATAACGAAAATTAAATATGGATTCCAACATGGATTTATTGTTGCAACCAAAAATAAAACAACAAAAATAATTTTCCGACTAGACTGATTTTTTTAACAGAGAGGGAAAAATACTAAATCTTTTAATCACAACCCAGTTTTTAAAATCATAGTTAGTACTTGTAATAATGAGTACCATTGTAATATGTCCTTCTTTTAAATGCAATAAAAACTATCCTAATTAATCTTTGTGTAAAAAATATTGTCTCCATAGCAAAAAGTAAAAGAAACATAGAAAACATAAAAGAATTGTAATTATCCAACCACAATCGTATTTGTTTAATCTTTACGAGTTACATGTTTTGTTGCCTATAACATGCATTATAAAACATAGTAGTGATATAACGTACACTTAAAACCTCACTAACAACAAGTATGATCATCTCTAATCATAATAATTTTTATAATGTATCGGAGAAACCTGAATTCGTCTATATTTCTGTATTACAGTAAAAATATACACGAAGCGCGAGGCAAAGAATGTTGGGAGTCGGATCAAAGAAGGATTGCATCAGTTTTGGTAATTTATCGGGTTTTGTTTTATACAAATATCTACCACTATTTCCGGTTAGTAATTTTCACCTTAATTAATATGTTCTTAAACAAAGTAAATAATAGTATTCGGAGAGTGTTTTTTATTCGTATAAAAAAGTTCGTTAAATTGGCGTGAATTCGCGTCTTAAGCGTGATTTTTTTCCTCAAAGGACCGAAAATTTATCGCGTATTAAGCGGAATCGCGTAATAACCGTTCGCGTATTAAACGTGATATTTTTACATTGGCCTTATGAACGATGTTCAAGGGATCGGAAAAATCCGCGTATTAAACGGGATCGCGTATTAACCGTGAGCGTCTTAACCGGGTTCGATTGTATTTGTTAATTTAACAAGTAATTTTTAAGACCAACAAAAAAATTAAACCAACTTCAAACGAGTTAAACGTTATTAAAAAATTAAACCAACATCAAACGATTGTTTCCTAACTAGTTACACAAATGAATAATTATTGCACCACAGTTGTCGTAATTTAGAGAGAGTGGTTTTAACCAATATAGTGTTTTGTGGTAAATTTTTACTCTTTATTGTTTACTACATTAATGTCTAATCACATTGTTGACATTTTCTCTCGTTTTATGATTATTACGGTGATAATTTACGGCGGTACTTTAAACGGTGTAAAAATTAAAATCATGCTTTGTTTGAATTAATTAAATTTGCAAAAAATGAGAAATGGATTATTTAAATTGTTACCGCGGTTGATATGGCGTCAGCTTTTCTGACGGACATATTTTCGCTGCATAATACAGATATTATAAAACAAAACTAATTCGGAAAATAAAATAGTTTTTCCAAATTTAAGTGTCAAAGGTGAACTTACATACGGGTACATTTTTTCTCATGCTGAACAACAACAACAAAAAATAGCAATAAACTCTTGTAACATTTTTCCCTGGAAGAAAATAAGATTTGTATAAGACGCATTTGATTTGGAAGTGTTCGTAAAATATCACTAAATATCTGTCAAATTTGACAACTCATCTAAGAAAATTGAATTTTTAAAATGCCATTTCGGGAAGAGTAAAATTGAATGTGGAGGCACCTAAATTGGAGATTCGTTTTAAACATTACAAAATGAAATATTTCTGACATTTTAATAGTTTAATATTTGTACATGAAAAAGAAAACTGAAGAGAAGAAATCTTTCACTGAAGTAATGTATAAAAAATTTAGAAAATACAGTAAAACCTCTCTAAAGCGACCACGCTCCGTTCCAATAAAAATGGTCGGTCCGATAGGTGGTTTTTTAATGGAGGTCATGTTTAAATCTAGATATTAATTGTTAAAAAAAGTAACAATTCATGTCACTAAAACTTATTTTTCACATTATGAAAAAATGTGAAAATTTAAGTATCAAAACAAAAGTTAATTACATAAGTTAATTAGTGCAGAGTTTAAAAAATGAATACATTGACGTTTGTTTTGTTTTTACGGTTTTATCTTCTATAACTTTTATTCCAATGTCCTTTCGAAGTTCAGAAAATAAATGCAATTTTTTTTGGACGGGAACAAATTATGACGATTTCATTAATTTATCTATTTCTTTGATAGTTTCCTGGTCAGACAGGTCAGAACAGGGGAGTTTATTGATTATCGTCCTTACTTTGTCATCAGAATTAAATTCATCGCTTAAAAAGGCACAAAGGGGTTTAAAGACTTAAAAGTTACCGGAATAAATAAAAATTCTAAACTTAGTTTAGAAGTTTGATGAATAATGCGCTCTCCGGAATTATTATTCTAAAAAAACATTCTTCAAGCGACCAAGAAAAACCGTAATTTGTTTTATTTTCTTCAAAGAAATGGATCGCTCATGGAGGGAGTTCAACTGGGGTGGTCACTGAATAGAAGTAAAATTAGTATTGAGTCTATGGGAATGAATTTCATTCCATGAGGAAAATGGTTGTTCAGGGAGGTGGTCGCACATGGAGGTTTCACTGTAATAACGAAAAATAAAAAATCGAAACGAAGAACTTGACTTGGATTCTCAGGCAGATCTGTAATTTTGCACCTTTTTAACCCGTAACAGGTACGGTTAAATTTTGGTACACTATAAGTACGGCGCGATCTCTGGGATGGCGCTTTATTTACATATTTTTAAATGTTATAATTGAAATATGTACAATAAAATACGATCTATATATTTTTGACAATGTGTATTTTTAATACAACTGAAATTTATAATGTTTTTAAAAATATAAATGCAGTATAGTGAAATTTAAATCAATAACACAAATTTTTCATCAAAAACCACCTGAAATGAACTAGGTACACAATGAATAAAAAATATCATGTTTTATATTACTTTTATGCAATATCCTGTTACACAAATGTATGAGGAATGAATTAATAGCAAAACATTAAAGGATGGGTTAATTACATAAAGAATGACACCCATACAACTTAAATTTATAACGGTTTTAAAAATATAAATGCAGTATAGTGGAATTTAAATCAATAATGCAAATGTTTTCATCAAAAAACACCTGAACATTAAATTTTGGGTTAATTACATAAAAAATTACACCAATGCAACTTAAATTTATTACGTTTTTAAAAATATAAATGCAGTATAGTGGAATTTAAATCAATATTGCAAATGTTTCATCAAAAACCACCTGAAATGAGCTATGCTCATTTTAAATGCAATGAATAAAAAATATCATATTTTACATTACTTTTATATGTTATCAGGTTACACAAATGTGTGATGAATAGATTAATAGCAAAACATTAATTTTGGGTTAATTACATAAAAACTGACACAACTACAAATCAGCGTGAAATTGGTGCAATAATAATAATAATAATAAAAACTCATGTTTGATGCAATACTGGAGTTATTTTGAAAACTTTTATCACATTCATGGCATAATTTTAGGGTGCATTCTAAGCGCATAGGTTTTCGACAGGAAGTGCATAAACATGCTGTTTTTATTAGTGCAGTCATTATTTGAATCACCAGTCTATTCGCTGTCGGATTCAGAAAATTCATTCTCAAGGGAATGCGAAGCTTCATTACATAATGTTCATCATACTCATCTTCATCAGAAAAATCACACTTCCCACTTCAGTTAGAAGTCTTTGAATCGTTTCTGAGTAGCACGGAACAGAAGGATGTAACATATTTCTAATATGATTCTCCGGCACATCAAAAATGTACTGGCAGAGCTTCTAAATACATAGGCTGGCTCGTCAAGCATTTTCATTCCTACCGGACCGGTTCGTGTAATATGTTTCAATAGCATTCAATTAGTTTCTGTCTATTTTCATCTTTAAAAGCTAAAATATGAGTAATTGTTCTGCTATTAATTGTAGAAATAATTCAATAAAAGGTCACTGCATGCTTCGGTGTACCAGTAAACATGAAAAATGGGCAAATTTTAATATTAATTGTAGATGTTAGTCTTCCTGAATTTTTTTGTTTGGCAAGGTCGGCGATAAGGACATATTTTAAAAGTACAGCGCCATCTGTTCATTTTCGGGAAAACGATGTTGATTTCTGATATTTTTCCGCTAGAACGATAATAGAGTAAAATTGTATGGGAAGCTTGTTTAAATTTTTCATTTCTATATAGTAGTTAAGGATACGGAGCGGTCTCCTGCATCTCTCTCATATAAATAACCTAAATAAAAGAAAAAAAACACGCGCAAAAACTTTTGCCAATAAGGTTTTTCACGGTCACAAAAACCTGAAGATACCGGAAGACTTCATAAAATCCCCCGAAAGAAAAAAGAGGTGTGATACAACGAATATCACTAGCGGTCTGTAAGACTGGGTAATACCAGTTACGAGTTAACCCTTTCAGGGGCAAAGTACTTATGTTGTTAAAATGACGGATTCACACCAGGATTTAGAAGCAAATTTATTTGAAAATAAGTAGTAAAAGCTTTTCCTAACATACAGTATAAATGCAAAATTTTATTTGAAAATTCTTGGGCCAATTCTTGGGTGACGTTTTGGAATTAAAATTAAGTGGAATATGTGATATCCCACCACCACTCAAGTGGTTAAGGGGGCGATGTTAGTTGTAAAATCAGCTGACATTCGTGTACCTTCTTGTACAACTCTTTATTGTAATATACATTAATTTTTAATCACATTGTTGCCATTTTCTTTGGCTTTGACATGTAATTTACGGTGATACTTTAAACGGTGTAAAAAATAAAATCATCCGTTGTTCAAATTAATTAAATTTGCGAAATAAGAGAAATAGATTATTTAAATTGTTACCACTATTGATATGACGTCCGTTTTACTGACGGACATGTTTTCACTGCATAATATAGATATTAAAAAACAAAAACAATTTGGAAAATTAAATAGTGTCTCGAAATTTAAATGTCAAAGCTGAACTTTCATACGGGTGCATTTTTTCTTATGCTGAGAGTTACAAAAAAAAAAAAAAAAATTAGTTGGAGGTGTTGAGAAAATATCGTTAAATATCTGTCAAATTTGACAAGTCATCTAAGGAAATTGGATTTTTAAAATGCCATTTCAAGATGAGTAAAATTGAATGTGAAGCTATTTGAATTGGAGCTTCGTATAAAACGTCAGAAAGTGTAATATTTCTGAAATTTTAATAATTTTATATTTGTACACGAAAAAGAAAATTGAAGACAAGAATACTTTCACAAAAGTAATGTCTAAAAAATTCGGATAATAGTAATAATAATAAAAACTTCTCGGATATGGCAGTCCCAAAACTTTCATCTGTTTCATACATTTTAATACTTCCTGAAAAATGCATTATAGCAGCGCCACCGGGTAGGGATTGACACCAAAATCTAATCAGTAGGAACTTATGTCAACTTCTAATTGGATTTGAAGTTTAATGAAAATCCATGCATTGGTTTTTGAGATAGAACTATTGAGGAAATCGTGAAAAGTTTTCCATAGCATTGCCACCTGTTTGGCAATTTACACCAAAAACGTATCAGGATCAATTTATATCATGAACTAACTGGATCTAAAGTTTAATGAAAATTCATGCATTAGTTCATAAGAAACTGCTGTTGCGGAAATCGAGAAAAATGCAGCATAGTAGCGCCGCCTGTTCGGCGATTTACACAAAACACTAAACAACAATAATTTATATCAGGTACTAACTGAACTTGAAGTTTGATGAAAAATCGTGCGTTAGCTCTTGAGATAGAGCTATTGCAATAATCATGAATAATGCAGCCTAGAAGCGCCACCTATTGGGCGATTTACACCAAAAAGTTATGAGGACCAAATTATATCATTGACTAACTGAATCTGAAGTTTTCTGAAAATCCGTGCTTTAGTTCTTGAGATATAGCTATTGTGGAAATAATGAATAATGCAGCATAGCAGCGCCACCTGCCGGGCGATTTACACCAAAAAGTAATCAGCATCAATTTATATCAGGGACTAACTGAATCTAAAGTTTTATTAAATTCCGTTCATTAGTTCTTGAGATATTGTGCCCACAAATTTGTATCACATACAGACACACATACATAGACATACATACAGACACACATACATAGACATACATACAGACAGACATTTTGTAAAAACCTGTTTTTCGGGATCTCTGACCTTTAAAACTTGTAAAACCATCAAAAACCGGAATTCGAAAATTTTGACGAATCCAACACTTCCATCTTGTAAAGATAGAAGAAAGTGAAAATGGCACGATTGGAATGAAAAGAAAGATTGGGATTGTCAGGCGTAGCTGTAATTTCGCAGCTTGTTAAGGGGCGATGTCAGTTGTAAAATCTCACGTAAAACAGCTGACATTCATGTACCTTCTTGTACAACTCTTTATTGTAATAGTCCGGGAGCCGGTGACATCGAAAGTCTCGTGATCACGGAATTGAAAATTGTTTGTATAAATCGATAGTAAAAAGTCATACAAACAAAATGAGCTATGTATGTCTAGGTTTGACAAGCGGAAAATGTGAAACTTAAATTAATTATTATTAAAAAGCCATAATGATTTACCGTTATCGGGGAAAGCCGACACTTGGCCAGCATCAAGACGCGAAATAAAGTTGCTACCGGTAAAAAAATCAAAGCAAAAGAAGTGTGAAATCACCGGTGAGACTTATCGCTGACCGGCTCCCTAACCTACTGACGGTACCAAAGCGATATAAGTAAGCGTACAAACTTAATACTGGAGTCGAGCGTAAATTAACACAGTTACGGCATCTTGTGGACAGGGTGATAATCCACATACGCGGGCTTTTAGTGTGATGTCATATATGACAGGATATCTACCATCTGCGTATGTTTTCTAAATCTTTAGTCACTCATGGAATTGAATTTTGTTTACCACATTTATTGCAAAATAATGGACAAGCGAGAGGAGCGTCCAGATTATCTTGACACCACGAAGTTTTTTCACTTTGCCAGAGACATTTCAGCTCTTAATTAAAGTAAAAAAAAAACTTTAAAATTTTAGTGGTGTGAAGTAAAAAAACAGTTAGGCATCTTCCTGTATTTTAACCCTGTCCGCTACGCGGCGTGTGACCGTGATTGATGTGACCTTGCCTTTAATCTTGCGGTTACCTCTCGCATTTAAGATACGACGCTTTTCTTATATCGCTTTGGACGGTACTTATAAGTATCATTAAAATAACCATACCATTAAAAAATTATGAAATTCATTTAACAATACATCGATTAGTAGTAATACAGTTTAGAATGAGTTATAGATGCATTACTTAATCTTGTTCCAAAAGCATTATTGGTAACACAAACAAAAATATTTTTAAAAGGATGACTTCTTTTGCCTTTGCATCTTTTCTGCTTTCTTGGCGTTGGGGTGAGGGAATTTTTCAATTCAGAAATATTTCTATTATAAGAAACATTATATTTGTGCATTTCCTAATTATACAAAATACTAAGAAAATATTTAAAATAAAAGATTTGAGTGTGGTTATAAATATTGCACAAAATCTCTCTATAAATTCAAATTTAATGAATCTTTCTAAATCTTTCAATCCTTCTAAAATCCTTCTAAAATTTATAAAATGATTATGTAAATCTTCTAATGTAGTATAAAAAATTCACGAAAAATGTATTAGAGGATAAATTTTTTATGAATTCATAATTCAGTACATAAAGGGTTAAAACAGAGTTGCCAATTTGGTCTCCATTTTTATCCAGAAATTTCGACTTCAGACCGGAACTTTTAAAAGAAGAATGTTTTCTTTAAATAATCAAGAAGAGTCTGGCATTAAATAAATCTGAAAATACCTTTTGCAATTTCTGTTGAGAATCCGAAAATTTCTAATAAAAGGGGAGGCTAAACTAACAGCCCTGTCTTAAAATAAGTATGACAGATTTTTCCGGCAGAATAATTTTTACCATACCAAGTTTTTCTGAAACAGCACAAAATTCTCTATAAAACGTTCTAAGAGTGATCATTACCAACGATAGCGGTAAAATATTGTACATTTTATATAATAATTAATTTAATTAAACATATTTTTGGCTTGTCAAACCTAGTCATACGTAAGTCATTTTTATCGTGTGACCTTTTTACTAGCGATTTACATAAACAAATTTCAATTCGCACGGCGCTATCAGTGTGATCGGATCCCGGATTTATAATCTACATTGTCACCGGTTTCCGCACTATAATCTACATTAATTTTTAATCACATTGTTGCCATTATTCGTCGCTTTGAAATAAAATTTACAGTGACGCATTAAATGGTGTAAAATTTAAAATCATGCGTCGTTTAGAATTACAGTGGGTGATCGGTTAACGAAGTTAATCCGTTCCAAAACAGTGTTCACTAACCGAATTGTTCGTTAACCGATCATAAATTTTGAATTGATTTGTATGGGAATTCAATTAATTCGTTCTTAAAAGCTAAATAATGGACGAAAAATTATATAAATCTTCTCTTTATAATAGGGTTAATATGTATACGTCCTTATTTAATATGGACACATAGTATTTTGATGACTTTGTCCGTGTCTTGGCGTATTTAAAATAAAATAAATGACATGCCCTTCGTAAAAACTTTTAGGATTACTTTCACTGACTACGTTATTAAATCATATCAATTTGTCCACTTTGACCTTTGAAAAACTCCTTAGTTATAGCTTTCTAAAAGATCGTGTTTGCTGCTGGGCCCGATAAAGCTCAAATTGAGTCTAGAGCCTATTAATAATTTGTGAACTGAATTTCAATTAAAACAATTAATTTGCAATTAAAAATATTTCTTTAAAAAGGGATACAAAATATAAAAATTAATCTTTCAGATCTGTTCATTCTAATTTGGGGACCCTAAAATCCTGGGCCCAGTAGCTCATGAATTAATTAGGCCATACGTGTACAACTGTTAAAATGTTCTCTAAGTTGACAATAGCCGCAAATAAATATAGCTCGGCAAATCTGAAACACAGCATTGTTTCATCGTGGCTTCATTTTGTGAGTTGTACGTTAACCGAACATGTGTTCGTTATCCGAACATTAAAATCTCTCGCGAAAGTGTTCGTTAACCGCTCTGATCGTAAACCGAACATTTCGTTCGACACAACCGATCACCCACTGTAATTCAATTTGCGAAAAAAGTGAAATGGATTATTTAAATTATCACAACCATTGATATGATGTCAGCTTTACTGACGTACATATTTTCGCTGTTTTATATACATATTACAAAGCAAAAACAATTCAGAAAATGCAATAGTGTTTCGAAATTTAAATGTCAAATGTGAGCTTTCACACGGGTTAATTTTTTCTCATGTCAAAAGTTAAAAATGAAATGCAATAAACTCTTGTAACATTTTCCTCAGAAGAAAATGAGATTTGGATAGCATGCATTTGATTTGGAGGTGTTTGGAAAATATCATTATATATCTGTTATATTTGACAAGCCATCTAAGGAAATACGATTTTTAAAATGCCATGAGTAAAATTGAATGTGAAGGATCCTAAATTGAAGCTTCGGTTTAAACATCATAAAGTGAAATATTTCTGGCATTAGAATATTTTTATATTTGTACACAAATAAGTGTAAAAGTAAAAATATTTTTTTAAATTTTTCTTATAAACATTTAATTTTCATCTTCAAAGTCATGCCTAATTTTTTACAAACAATTCAGGTTTTTTTTTTAATCTAAAAGATTCCGTTACAATACATTAATTTGGAGTGGGGATTGTGCTCAATTATGAAAAATTCATTACTTTTTTATACTAGGTTGAAATGTGAAGGTAAAAAAAAATATATAATTTTTGCCAGGTTTCTTTTTTAAGATAGGGTAAGAGGGGAAAAAAATGAAACATTATACAAGGTGCGTCTAAAAAGTTCGGTGAATGGAAGCATAAAACAAATAAAACAAAACATGGAAACAAAATACAGTGGAACTCCGATTTAACGTTCACGGGACTGCTCAAAAACGTCGTTAAAAGCGGGAAAACGTTAAATCGGGGTTATAAGAAAAACACTACGTATGTTATTTAAAACATCGCCAAAATGATAAAATTAAGTTTAAATTAATTTAATGAAACATAAAATATAAAATAAAGTATTTGTATGTAACTACAACATTTTGTTACTTTAATAAGAAATACATTATTTTTTAAAACTTACATTATTTTGCCGTAAAAAAATCCAAGAGTTTGGTTTGAATGTCCGTTTTAGATTGCAAAACGAACAAGGGCTAAACGCTCAAGCATTAAAATTGCATCCAATTCCTTTTATTGAGCTTAATGTCCTTGAAAAAACTCTCACTTTTTGCAAAATAGCTTGTGATTCATTGAATTACGACATTGATTCAACAACTGCACGGTCTTTTTCATCAACGCTTTCATTGCGGCAGACGGTTCCTTCAATGCTTTTGTTTTGCAAGTAAGTGCTTCGGTAACCCATTCTGCCTATTCAATAAAATCCCTATTAAGTCCCGCTGAATAAAACTCAGTGGAATCGTTATTCCGTATGTGATCATAGGCAGACGGTTCCGATGGGACCTGGGTCGGGAATCCACCTTTCTTGAAGCTGTGGGAAATGCAGTCTCTTGTAACCTTTTTTCATGCCGGCGATATCAAATGTAGGGCTTCCAACATGTTTGTCCTCTTCTTGGATTCCGGTTGGTCACTGGAATTGGCACAAGATTCAAACTGAAACAATGTCTTTCGTACAAGATGTTGTCTGTAAGCCACTTTGAAGGAATGAATTATCCCTATGTCACAGGGCGCTAACATACTGGAACAATTTGGTGGAAAAAATTATAGGCGCACATTTTTCACTGTTACAATCTTATGAGCTGTGCATTGATCTACAAACGGTTTATTACAAAAGATTACGGATCTACGGATCTACGGATCTACTAAAAACGGATCTACAAAAGATTATTTAACGGTTCTTCAATTACATTTTCTTATTCAATTGCCGCAAATAATCTTTAAAAATAACTTCCTTTATCCAGGATTTTCTATTAGCTTTGTAACTTGTGGAAAAAAGTTTTAATGTTTTTAAAACAATGAGGTTTTTTAGCATGTCCAATAACAAGCGGAGCTAATATTTCGCTACCATCAGTATTACAGCACAATAAAACAGTTAGATGTTCTTTTGACATCTTTCCTCCGTTACATGATTCTCCTTTTACTGTGTACTCTTAACTTTAAGGAGATTTAAAAATATTCTGCGGAGTATTATTTTCTACCAGAGATGGTAGAGAATCCCTTTTCCAGTCATCAACAGTGGCTTCATCGACGCTTGCGGTTTCACCACACACTGATCTGTATGCCACTTTGTGTCTCTTTTTGAATCCTTCGATCCACCCATTTGATTCGGAAAATCCTGTTATGTCTAATGTAAGAGAAGTTTCCATGGCTTTCTCTCTTAATATTGTTCCATTAATAGGAACATTAGCAGAGTGTGCTTGGCGGAGCCATTCAATTAAGATTTTTTCCAGTTCAGAATATGAAGAACCTTTTAAGGTTTTAATCTTTTTGCAGCATTTCCTATTGAACTGATTTTGTTTCAACGGCATCTTGTTGCCTTAAAATTGTTTTAAGTGTAGATGTTGGCATGTTGCATCCCCAGGGGATTTCGACAATTCCGCTTCAGTCCCTGAAAAATGCTTCGGTTTTTCGATAATGCTGGATTTATCAGCAATAGAGAATCGCTTCCGTTTTGCAGTTATTTCTCGCTGAAGGAAAACGAATATAGTTTTTTAATGTTATCCTTCTGTTCAGTTTCTATTGAAAACCTAACACTCCTGTCCTCTAGCGAAAAAAAAATATTGTTTGTTCTTCTCGTTTTTATGTAGAAATACTTTTGAATGCAGCAAGCAAAGTGCAGGTTTCATTGTCATCCAAAAATGGAAGAAATAACTACTACAGTAAATGTCCTCTAATCCGGCACGTTAAAGACTTGAAGCACGCCAGATCACGAAATTTTCCGGATTACAAGATGCATGTCGAAAAAAAAGTGTAGAAGTTAGAATTAAACAAAAAATGCAGTAAAGTATTTCTTTTAGTCTTTAAACAGTTTAATAAAATGAAAAAAAGACTACATTATGTAAAGTAGGACCATATGTACATGACTATAAAATGAAAACGGTCAATGTAGGCCTACACATTTAGGCCTACTCATAGAAGCTATCTTGAACAAATCTCGAATATCAGTTTATTTTGTAGCAGTGCTCTCTCTTTTTTAAGAAATCATTTCGTATGATGCGGAGTTTTACAATTACCGCATCGTTGAACGAGCTGCTGCGCTCAGAAAACTTGATAAATGTATTCAAGGGATAAGATGCTTGATTCCACCTGATGTTATTTAACTCATCTATATCATCTTCATCAGCATCAACCTCATCTGGGAGAATTTTCTCTCTCGGCTTATCAAAATCTGCTTCATCCCACTCTTTTATTTCTTTTCGATTCAGTTGTGACATGGGGCTCTCTAAAAGCAAACAACTTAAGTCATCTTCTAGTTTATCACCAACTGTATCGCTTTCCGTAACTTAATATTTTCGTCCATTACTTCTGGCCAAAATTTATGCCATAACTTTTTCAAAGTTTCCTGTTTTACCTCACCCCAAGCCGAAGTAGTACCAAAGATAGCGTCTTTAATAGAAAATTATCCTTGAATATCTTTTATATTGCAATCCGATGCCAGTAAATTCTGTAAAAAGTAACGTCTGTAGTGTGACTTGAAGTTCTGGATCACCTCTTGATCCATGGATGTGACATTGGGATGAAGATAGGCTACTGAAATTTTACTAGACTCTAATTCTTCCTTATCTGTATGAGCTCTACAGTTGTCTAAAAACAAAATAACCTTAGTGTCTTCAGACATTCAAAAAATTGTTTAACAGCTAGCAGAAAGACTTTGAAGAACCAGTTTTTTAACAACTCTTCATTGATCCAGGCACTTGATTGTGCTAAATAAGTCACAAGCAAGCGCTTCACGCCTTTTAAGCCCTAGAATTCTTTGACTTTCCTATCACAAAAGCTTTTAATTTGTGATCACCGAATGAACAGGAGCACAGCAGTACTGTTAACCGATCTTTATTTTGCTTTAAAATTTTACACTTATCTGATCCCCATCAGCAGTATTAGAATTTGGTAGACAACGCCACAGAAAGCCGATCTCGTCTGCATACTAGATTTGACAAGCTGTAAGTTCATTTTCAGACATTTCAAGTAGACTTAAATTTTTGAACTCTTCACCACCTGCAACATAGGCAGATTTCAGCTCGCCAGAAATATCTCATTTTTTTTATACCATGACGAGTCTTAAAGCTCCTCCGCCAGCCTTCAGAAAATTTGCAATTAGTATCAATGTTCAAATCTCTGTTCAAACTTTTTAACTTCTTCAACAACCTTAGGGCCTATTATAGTTTTACCCTCTGATCTTTAATCTGAAGACCAATTGCACAAGACCGAATCTAGTTGCTCTAATTTGTATTTTTTAAAGTTTGCCATTTACTTAGATTTTTTATAGTTTTGGATTCGTTCAAAAACTGTTTCAACTTGTCTTTGTTTTATATCTTAAATTGTAGAAGACCCTATGTCTTTCATATGTCTTTCATAATGATGTTGTACTTACGCCATTTTCAAACTTCATTACGATTTCTAGCTTTTGAGCCAAACGCCAAACTGAGAGAGCACTCACTATACAATTACTCGCAAGTTCTAAAAACACCAAAACACAACACATGACTTCGACGTTGATGCATGTGACTATCAGTTTGAGTGTCACTGAACAGTGAAACGTAAACTAAGAGCGAAGAGCAGAAACTTAACATGAAACGTAAACAAAGACGTTGTGACGGCCTTTTGCCAGATGGTGCCCCTACAGTATACACGCATGCCGATACACAATCTCCAGCATGACGTCTATCCCTCGCTCCTTCGATGCTTTGTGATCGATATAAATTTTTATTATTTTTCGAAAGTCGTGCCGGATTATCCAGCATGCCGTACCTTAGTGTGCCGGATTAGAGGTTATTTACTGTATTTAATTTGATTTGATTTCGTTGATTGTAGTAAATATCGATTCGAAAGAAAGCTTGATAGAAATATACATAGAAAAGGTGCGAAATTCGTCGAAAACCGATCAAAAAAGGTGTTCATTTTCATTTAATAAAACGACGTTAAATGCGGGAAAGGCATCAGAATAAGATTTTAAAGGCGGGTTTTTTTTAATTGTTGGTATAGGAAATTAGTGGGACCAATCTGAAACGACGTTAAAAACGGGAAAGCGTTATATGCGGGAAGCGTTAAATCGGGGTTCCACTGTACCTTTAATCACTCTAAAAGTAAAAATTCGTTGGCCACAATACACTTATGACATCGTTGATAAAGCTGCTGGAATGATTTAGCGAAGGCCTCTTTTAGGATCGACCGAAGTACAGATGTCACACGATGGTAATAACACTGTCCTTGCTGATTTCCAATTACTCTGATATCCGTCGTAAAAACAGTCGGCGATTGTTTAACAGCATCTGTCGCATCCTCTCGATGTTGTCTGTCGTCACAATTGTTGAGGGTCGACCTGAACGTGGTTCGTCATCCACGGTTTCCTTTCCCTCCCGAAATCGTTTAAACCAGTCGTACACGTTTTTTTTTTTTTTTTTTTTTTTTTTTTTTTTTTTTTTCTCACTACGTTTGTTCCATACACCTGGACCAACATTTCATGCGTTTATATGGCGGTTTTTCCCAATTTGTTGCAAAATTTGATGTTTATCTGTTACTCCATTTCAATATGACACGAGTTTCCAAACATACACCGATCGACTGCCCATAGCAGACTCTTCTGCCTTGGTTTCTTATGCTTCTTCCTACGTGCCGTCTCTCCATCTGCACACGCCCAGAGACGCATTTTAAACTTGCGTTGTTTATGAGATACCCACCTATTCACCGAACTTTTTAGACGCACCCTGTATAAATTATCATTTTAAGATTTCTATCTTGATTTCTCAACGTATAATAGTAAATTAATTAATGTTGATCTATTAACTGATCAAAGCGTAATTAAAAAAGTATTACACTCTTCATTTTTTACTTACAATTTATTTTCTACTTTTTAGTCTTTATAATTCAGTCTTTAAACTTTTTAGTTTTTACAGCCATGTGGAATATTTTGGAAAGCGTTTATGTGTGCATCTTTAAATCAATTGCTTTTTCAACTCCTATACAATTGTACGGGTTACAAGGAATATTCTCCACATCACAGGCGAAAGGTATAGAGAAACAGTGCTTTTACCCCCGACTTATATTGGGGCAAACGTGAAGTGGTTAACAACGAGTATTTGTTGAAAAGTATTAAAGGTAGGGTTACCACAGTAGCTCCAAATTTCGGTCAATTTAGAGAAATATCGACAAATTTGGTGACAAAAATAAGCTGCCATATATGATGTCAGTTTGGCGATAGGTGACTAATTTGGCTGAAAATACCAATTCTGCTTTTCAGTGGATTTTAAAAAAATATTTTTTTTTCTACAACTTCGTGAATTTTGATGAAAGCATGTTTGAAAAGATTTTTTTCATTTTATATTTACCCTTTTTGAGACTGATTTTTGCTTATTGTTTTCAATCGCTAATAATTTTCTTTCTTTAAAATGGTTTTTATAGCTATAGTTTGTAATGAAAGTGTTCACATATGCGTATATATATGTGTGTGTGTGATAATCTGTATGAAAGTATATGGGATGTATTTACACATGTAAGTTGTATGTAAGGTTTTTACCAGGGTTCTTAAATATCATGATAAATTTAAAAACATCAAAATATCCGATATTTTGATATATGCCTTTGATATAGATTTCATATTTTCACATATACCTAATATTTTGATATCTATCCAATATTGTATATATCCCATTAACCATTTAACTGACGGGTATATTTTATACACCACATAATTTTAATATTCAAATGCCTGAAAAACATCATAAATTTGAAATAAAAGTTTGCTTTTATAATGTATTTGGAGAAAATCTTTTACTTATTTTAAATAAATTTGTTTTTAAATATTGAATTCATTCAATCATTTCAACATTTTAACAACAGAAATACTTTGTACCTGAAAGAGTAAAAAATGTGCAGAAGTCTATTTAATTAAAAATATATATATATCATGAATATTTCGTTAATTTAGTCATATTATTTGTTTATTTACACGGATTTTCCACGATTCTATTAAAAGAAACTTGTTTTAAAATTGCTTAGTTTACGAGGTTAAGAATATTTCTTACAAAGAAAGCTAAAAGGAAAAACTAATTACAAACTAAATTACAGCTATAAAAACTTCCTTCTAATTATTAAGATTTATTTTATCTAAATTTATGCTTAATGCAAAATGCAAAATGTTCCTTTGAATCAGAATTCGGAAGTATATCTTCTAACTAGTGTTTACAAATTAGCTTTAATTTAGTTTAATGAATTCGCTAATTAAAATATTACATTTCATTTACACGTTTTGTTAGTCTTAAAATGTCGTTTTTTAAAAAGCAATCATCATTAAAGATAACTTGACTTTGAATATTCATTATTTGCTAAATCTTTTCTAAAATTTATCCTTCATAAACATTTTATAAGTACCATTTATTATATTTTAGCAAAATCAAAATATAAATAGTTGTTTAAACTAATAATAAATGTATCTAGCCTGTAATTATAATATTTTACACAGAAAAGAAAATTATTAATTTTGTTGATTTATTTGCACATTGTGTGCCTGATTTCGAGTCTATGGAGTGTTCTAGAAAGTTGTTTTCGGGCTACGGAAGTTGAATCACGTCAAGATTATTCCACCGGAACTATTAATAAGTCCTCTTAAAGCGGTTATGATTGGAGAAGGGAAGTCAGGTGACTTAATTTTTCTCTTTGCGCTAGATTAAGTTAAATGCGCACAAGCAGCCAGATGAGAGAAATGACGGACGGAAGACAGAGATAGAAGTTTTTTTGGGGTTTCGAAAGTTGGAAGTTTTATTCGAAGCTTTTTACATTTATTATATTTTACCAAAATCAAAATATAAGTAGTTGTTTAAACTAATAATAAATGCATCTAGCCTGTAATTGTAATATTTTACACAGACAAGAAAACTATAATTTTTTTTTGAAAAATCTGCTAGGAACCTAGTAAAAACCCAATTTAATTTACAAATTTTGTATTTTTTTAAATCTAAATACTGTATGCCACAAATAAATTTTGACTTTGAAATATCATTTCGTACTGGTATCTTAGCTGACATTTTTTTTTTCTGAAAATCAAAGGAAAAATAACTAATAATTCAATTACTGCTACAGAAACTTGTTTCCAATTATAAGAAACTTTTTTATATAAAATGCTCAATATGAATCCAATTGCCCACTTCACATAAAATTTAGATCATTATACGACAAAATTTACAAAATTTAGATCGATATTATTATACGACAGAGCCTTGAGATTTTGCAGTGACAAAGTTAGTTTTGATAATGAGATTAATAAAATAATTAATGATTTACATCACAATGCCTATCCACGTCGTTGGTGTCATAGAGTTATTCCAGAACTTTCGAATAAATCTTATCAATATCCCACTCTATACCAGCATGTCAATCCAATAGAAATTGCATCTTTGCCTTATTACAGTAATATTTCGAAAACAAATTCGGCCATACTCAAGGATGTTAATATAAGGACCGCTCATGTTCCTAAATATATCTTTGGTTTGTTTTATTGAACACATACCTCAGACTTGTGTGCTTGACACCAGGGCCCGCTTATAAGTCATCGTCGATATACAGGGACGAGATAGTACAAGGAAATTTACAACATCAGAGAATTACTTCCTGGGGGCTCCACAAAGAGTGTGCAACGGAGCCGGCGGGATTCGAACCCGCCCTCACCTACGCTCTCAAGCGATTAACGGCGTGGTGTCTTATCCACTCAGCCACGATGGGCCCATCTTTTTGGTTATTTTTTAGTAGCTTTAAACATAAAAATTTGAAATTTGACCTGAATGGCGCCGTTTATAAAACCCCTTGCAAAGGTTGCAACTCGATTTACATTGATAAAACTGGACGCTCTCTGAATGCAAAATTCAAGGAACATAAAAATTCTTTCAATAGAGGTACTTTAAATTCAAGATTGGTTGTTCATGCACTTGAGTTTGATTATGTTCCCGATTTTGAGAATGCGCAAATTGTGAAATCTAATTGCTCCATCGTGTCTTCCTTGAAGGTTGGATGACTATTTTGATGAATCGACAATTACGAACGATTATCCGGTGGATTAAGCTATTAGTCCAAGAGCCGACAACACAAAAACCTATGTTATCAAGCACAAGAAAAAACCCTTCACTTTATGGGAGAGTAGAAGTAGAGAAATCTAATGATCCATGTCTTTCGGAAGTGAAGTGGTGCATAAGCCAAAATTTAATATCACCATTGGTTAACTCGTAGGTTTACCATTGTGTTTGTCCTACAAACAAAGGTATGAAAACATGGAGGATAGTTGAAGGACAAACACAATGATAAACCTATTGGTCAACCACTGGTGGTATTAATTTTTGCCTTATGCACCACTCCACTTCCGGCAGATATGGATCATTAGATTCCCCTACTTCTATTCTCCTATAAAATAAAAGTTTTTTTCTTGTGCTTGATAACATAGGTTTTTGTGGCTCTTGGACTATATCCTGGTTAAACTATAATTTAAACTGTTTTCAATTGTTGTAGCTCTTGCATGTTTTGTGACACTGTCCGAGTACTGAGGAAGGCTGTGGAAATAGCCGAAACGTCTACTTTTAATTATGTTTTCATTGTTTTTAATATTTTTATCCATGTATGTCTGTAGTCACATAATTTGTGTGTAACATGAACTTTATAAAGCTCACTGTTTTACTTAAAAGGCGACTAAAATAATAAAACAGATGTTACAAGTAAAAAAAATATATTTTATTTAAAATTTCTTAGTACTTTTGGCCTACATTTCTCGTGGCCATCATCAGAGAATATTTTAATAACTATATGCTGTTCATTTATACAAATACGTGACTTCGTTTTGAAATGGGAGAGTCAATAATTATTAGAGTTGAAAGTAGAAGTAGCAGTCTCTTGGAAAGAACTTAAGTAGAGAAAAAAATATGTACAGTCGACGCTCGTTCTTACGAACTCGTAGGGAACACCCGAATAGTTCGTAAAATAGAAAGTTCGTAAAATAGAAAAACATCAAATATGATATGAATACGTACATTATTTATGTCTATTTTTATCAAACTGCCCCCTCTTCATGGATGAAGCAGTATTTCAAGATTATTTATTATTTAATAAAGTTATACATGTATTTTTAAATATACAAGAAATAAATGCAAATTTATGCACAAAAAATAATTTTAGTACACAGACACATACGCTACCATGCTTTCAAAATATTACTTATGAAAACACAGACTGTATTAGTACTTAGTAGAATAAAATACTTAGATGAAAACATAGATAAAAAATTAGGAATGGAAATAATCACTTACCTTTTTTAAAAAAATCACATTTTGAAAAATATATGCTTCCATTTTATCTATGGAAACCTTTACTACCTTTACCTTTCACAGTTATTGTTCCTTTCAAAAAAGTCCCTTAGTCCTTACAACCACTACTTGAAATTTTTGCTATGCCACCTCCCTACGAAAGAGATTGGGGAAAAACAACACATTCTTGGAATGTACCTGATGTCTCATTGTACCTGTATAGAGTTTAAATGACGTTGGCACTGCATTCCGATACTTAAAAAAAATAAAAATAAAAAAAATTCAGAAGTACGAAAACTGAATTCGCAAAAAAGAGATTTTCATAATCTGTAGTTCGTAAATGGGAGCGAAAAATTACATTGATTCTATGGGAGCGTATTCGGGACCATTCTATAGTTTGTAAAATCGCAAGTGTTCGTGAAAAAGAGGTTCGTGGAAACGAGAGTCTACTGTATTAACTTCAGTTCCATTTCTTTTATTTTATTATATAACTTTTTCCCAATACGTCACTTTCATTTTTAAATGGGTACCTGAACAGTTGAAGTAGCAGTGTTTCAGATTAAATTTGCACAGAGGAAAATATTTAACTGACGTAAGATTAATTTTAATACGCCACTTTGCTCAAGTTTTAAGGATTTATTTTGAAGATATTTAACCATTTTTATATTTAACCTTTTTATACATTTAACAAAACTGAAAGCTCAAAAATTAAAAAAGATGTAACGTTTGCTTACAGATCTGTCTTTGAAAATCTATCTCATTAGATAACTCATTGAAACCTCTTTCTTTAAAATCTATCTCACAATGAGTGTTTACAAATTAACTAATTCCAGTGAATAAAAATTTGACCTTTCAGTAAAACAAAACACGTAAATGAAATACAATACTTTAATTAAAGAATTTAAAATGCCCCATTTTATTTATACGCTTTGTTTTACTAAAAGGTCAAATTTTTATTTTCCCAGTACCCTTAACAAATTATTACTTTAACTCTACGATGCATAGTGTAGCCATTTGTCACACTTTAAATTTTACCTTATTATCTTGTTCAGATTATAATGTATCCATTTGATATACTTTAGTTTTCTCCTAAATTATGGATAAAAGTTGATATGGGATTAATTTTTTTTCTTCTTCAATATACAGTTATTACATAATTTTTTGGGAGGAAAGGGAGGGCGAAAATGAAAACCATGCGTTGTAAGCTTAAGTATTAATTATATAATTTTAATTAACATTTTAATTGATTTATATCAGGGAAATTACGCACGAAATTATTCAATACGTGAATTTTCACATTGCTAACTGAGAGTAAAAGAAACAGAGTGAAAAATGTCGAAGCCGGGAATCGAACTCGGATCCCTGGAATAACGCTACAGTGCTCTACCTTTGAGAAACGAGAATGATACCCAGCCTGGAATCTCTCACTCTCGTATGTCGGTAAGTCTTCAACCGCACAAGAGTAGTGGGACCAGGCTCACTTCTTGTGCTGCGATTGCAGCCTGACCGACATATGTGAGTGAGAGATGCTAGGCTGTGTATCGTCTTCGTGGATTAAAGACATAGCATTGGAGCTTTAGGCTTAGATGCTGTATATTACCTTGGCCGCCATCTTGGATGTTTTGACATTTCTTGGCGATTTTATGTTGGCGATCTTTATCGATATGGAATCCAAGCGTAGCGCTCATACGACGTTTAGTGATTGCCACTTTAACAAGTTTTGTTTGTTATTTACTTTTTATTTTCGTTAAACCTAACGTGCGTATAAACCGGTGCTTGGCGACATTCACTAATTGGCGGAAAAGGGGTTTTCATGCCAAGAAAACTTCCAAGATGGCGGTCCCAGGAATTTATGACATTTGTTCCGAGCTTTATGCCAAGGATCCAGGTCCGATTCCCGTCTTGGTCATTTTTCATTACGTTGGTTTTACGTTTAATTAGCAATGTGAAAAATTCACGCATTTAATACTTCATATTCATTATTTCTAAATCTTTTTTAAAATTTCCCATTAAAATGTTATAAGTATCATTTATTATATTTTAGTAAAATCTATGTGTTTAAACTACTAATGAAAGTTTTAGCTATTATTATAAAACTCTAATAAAAAGCTAAAATCTTAAAACACGATTTTTACGCACCAATAACGTACAGAAACGATAAAAATACTCATACGATCGTGTCGGAAATTCCAAAATCCCCTTCCTCAGTGAAAAAAGAAAAAAAAAGAATTAAAGTGGGTTCGAGGAACCCCTCGACTATAGCCCCGAGAACCGGCTTATGGAATGATTGAAAAAGGCCGAAGAGAGATTATATATCCCAAAGAAATGACGTAATTGAACAGAAACCAACTGAAAAAGAGTCAATGCGCAGGATCTCTCCACACTGGTGAAAGAAAGGGGGTGCTGGTTATATAATTTACTAAGGTGGATATATGTTTATGAATATAGTGAGCTTCGTAAAAGTCTAGATGAAAAATTGAGTTACATTTTTTAATAAGTTTTGCCTCTGGATAATTGAACTTGTGGTTGGAATTCCAACAATGTTTCGCTGTTGTAGATTTCTCAATCTCCTGCTTTCTAATATAATTCTGGTATTCTTTCAGCCTAATTCTAAGAGCACGTTTCGTCTGCCCAATGTAAGAGAGGCCGCACTCACAAAAAAATCTGTAAATGCCCCAGGTATTATGATCGTCAATAGGATCTTTAAGATTGGAGAAAGAAATTTTATTGGTTGGAGAGAAAACAACTTTAAAACTAAGCCTTTTGAGAATACGAGAAATTTGTGTACTGATTTTAGGGAAATAAGGTAAGACAACAAAAATTTTAAAATCTTTATTTGCTGGAACAGAATCGGTGATTATCTGAGGCTTAGATAAAATGCGGTTAATGATATTCAAACTAAATCCACGATCGATGGCAACTTCTTTTATATAGTTGATTTCACTATTAAATAAATCAGAATTTGAACAAATTTTACGTGCACGGAAAATAAGAGTATTGAAAGCTGCAAGTTTTTGATGTGTGGAATGACTGGGCTTATAATGAGGGGGTAAGCTTACAGCAAACGTTTTACGGTAAACTGTTGTCAAAAACTCACAATCCTTACGAATTACCCGGACATCCAGAAAAGCTAGACGTTGTTGAGACCTCAAAATAATGCATGTAAATATCACTCAAAACAGGGCTTAAAGGGTTACCCATAGCTAAACCTTCCGACATTTTATAAAACTTTTATTGAAGAAACACAAAGGTATTTTGTGATAAACAAACACTGGTTAAAGAAATAAGGTTCTCAAATTCATATTGAAAATAATGAAACTCATTTAATCTTTTTCTCAAACAATCTAAAGCACTCTGTACAGGAACATTTGTAAAAAGAGATTTGACATCGAACGAAACCACAGTGTAGCCTGTTGGATTGAAATTACGAATTCTATTAGCAAATTGAACTGAGTTTTTTGACGTATAAATATTGTTAACCATGAGGGGGGGGGGAACTTGGAAACTAAATGTTTTGCAAGCTTATAGGAGGCAGTACCAATATTGGAAACAATGGGGCGAAACGGAATATCAGGTTTATGAACCTTAGGTAAAGCATATAAACGGGCACAATTTGCCACAGAAGGTATGAGGGAGTATTTGCTAGAATTAGTAATGAGCGGGGAGGAATTCACAGCAGATTTTATGTTTTTAAGTTCAGAGGTGGATGGATCTTTTTTAATATTAATGTAAGGCCCTTCATTTATTAATTTCATAACATTTTGAACATAGTCAGTTCTATTTAGTACTACAATTTGACCTCCTTTGTCCGCCTTAGTTATAATGACATCTGGATTAGATTTAAGAGTTTTGAGGGAATGTTTTGCTGAATTATTCAAATTAGATTGATACAGCTTTGCATTGAAATCCACATTATTTTTAATAAGATGCCTAATGGAATCTTTTTGCATAGGAGATTCAAACTAAATTTACGATCGATGACAACTGCTTTTATATAGTTGATTTCACTATTAAATAAATCAGAATTTGAACAAATTTTACGTGCACGGAAAATAACGGTATTGAAAGATGCAAGTTTTTGATGTGGGGGTGTTTTTTTTTTGACTGAGGAAGGCGATCTTGGAATTCCCGAGTACTTTTATCGCTTCTGTACGTTATTTGTGCGTAAAAATCGTTGTTTAAGATTTTAGCTTTTTATTACAGTTCGCACAATGTGTATTCTATGCTTATAAAACTATAATTATAATGTCTTTCTACACAAAAATATCAACTTTCCGGATAGATGTACAAACACGCTACAAAAAGTACATTTATTTTTAGGATTACTTTTTCAAGCCTTCTGCTTAAGAACCAAATACTGTATTTGGCAGTTAAAAAACGGTTCTACTAGCAACTTAGCTGACATTTTCTCTTATAAATTGAAAGGTAAAAAATAAACCAACAAACTAATTAACATGTAAATTACAGCTAAACAAACTTGATTCCATTTCTAAAGATACCTTATTTTTACTGAACAAAAATGCTAGCGTAAAAACATAAAAAGTTGTAGTTCTTGATTATTCCAAAATTCAAAGTCCCCCTTTTAATCAGAGATTAGAAATATGTGTCTGAATTAATGTTTACAAATTCACTATAATTCTGATTTATAAATTCTGTAATTAAAATATTGTATTTCATTCACACGTTCTGTTTAACTCAATGCCTCTTTATTACCTTTTTTCCTCATTCATAATATACAAGATGTTCATAAAAGAATATTATCCCAACTTTACAGGACTGTTAAAAGAAAAAATATTACTACCTTGTTGTTCATCGGAAATCAAAAATAACAGTTAAAAGTTTGAATTCAACACAGCTATAAGTACTCAGTTTTATAAATTCTGTAATTAAAATATTGCATTTCATTCACACGTTCCGTTTAACCTAATGCCACTTTCTTATTTTTTTCAGCATTCAGCATATACAAGATGTTCATAAATGAATATCACAACTTTACAGGACTGTTAAAAGAATAAATAGTACTACCTTGTTGTTCACCGTAAATCAAAAATGATGGTTAAAAGTATGATTTCAAAACAGTTATAAGTATTCAGTTTTATAAATTCTGTAATTAAAATATTGTATTTCATTCACACGTTCTGTTTAACTCAGTGCCGCTTTCTTATTTTTTGAGCATTAATCATATACAAGATGTTCGTTCATAAATGAATATCCCAACTTTACAGGACAATTAAAAGAAAATAAAAGTACAACCTTGTTATCAATTGGAAATAAAAAATAACAGTTAAAAGTTTGAATTCAACACAGTTATAAGTATTAAATTTTATAAATTCGATAATTAAAATATTGTATTTCATTCACACGTTCGTTTAACTCAATGCCACTTTATTATTTTTTCAGCATTCATCATATACAGGATGTACAGTCATGGGAAAAAAAAGTAAACACCCCCTTACTAACTCCTCAACAAATTATCGTAGAAGAAAGTTACTGGTTCCGAACATGGGAAATAAAATCTACTTTTAAATGATGTATATAAAATTTGCTTAAGGGACCATCTACATATTAAAACGAACCTAAACTTCATTTTTTTCGATAGCAATACCCAATTTTAACAAGATATTTCCAATCTTCGGTTCAAACTATGCCCAGACATACAATTGAAAGTCATTTGAATGATAAGTTTTTGAATTATAAACATTCAAAATTCAGTGTTTCTAATGTTAAATTACATATTCATATTTTCATTAATATCTCCTGAAATTATACTCCTAATGTGCTAATTTTTTGTGTAGCAATAATACTAAAATACCCAAACATAAATACGTTGAATTTGCCTTTTTTATAATTTTATGATATGAATTATGAAATTAATATTCGAAAAAAATTAGGAATTGCAACCTACATTTTTTTTTTTGATGGATTTACATTTATTAAGTCCTGTTTCATGGCAATCCAAAATTTCACATATTTCTTCCAAATAGTTTTCAAATTATGCTTTAAAAACGGCAAAATGATGCTTTAAGGGGTCTTCTATGATAGAAGTGACTAGATATTTTGAAATTTCTTATGCTATCTTGTAATCTAGCAATCTTCAATGACTGCTTGAATGGCGCCTAAATTGCATTGATCAATAAGAGGGCTCTCTCGGTCAGCAATCGAGTATCGAACTTCAATTTGGATACAGCCCCTAAAATGCGTTTGCTTTAAAATATCTAATTTCTGTGAAACTTATAGTACGAATTGCATAAAAATTTGTTTTTAGGCTAATTGTAGGGTGTAGAGTTCATTTAAGCTGTCAGAATTGTGTACTGCTATTGAAAAAACAAAACAAAGTTGTGGTTCGTTTTAACACGTAGATGCCCCCTAAGTTAATGTTATATAAATCATTTAAAAGAAGACTTTATTACAAATCGTGTGGTACCAGTAACGTTCTTCTACGATAATTTTTTGCAGAATTAGTAAGGGATGTTTACTTTTTTTCCCCCACTATTGTACATAATGAATATCCCAACTTTACAGGACTATTAAAAGACAAGAAAAGCAGAACCTTGTTGTTAATCGGAAATAAAAAATAACAGTTAAAAGTTCGAATTCAACATAGTAATAAGTGTTCAGTGTGACCGCCTCCAGAAACACGAACATTATCCGGGCGGTACGATAACTCATCACACACTTTTTTCAGCATGTCCGGTGTGACTCTTTGAATGGCTGCAGATATGCGTACCCTAATATCATCAGCAGCAGTTGGTAATGGTGAGCAAACACCTGATCTTTGATGAAGCCTCAGAAAAAAATTCATGGTGAGAAAAGTGTGGGATGAGTTATCGTACCGCCTTGGCATCATTCGTGTTTCTGGAGGGGCTCGCATTGAACACTTATAACCAGTGACGTATCCAAGGGGTGGGCTGATAGGGCTGCAGCCTCTTCCAAAATTTATAGACAAATCGGTACTACTTAGTTATCCTGTTGACCAATTTCGCAAAAATTATATAAATCGCCAAACCACTCGCCAAAATATACAAGTTGACGTAATTTTTATTAAGTGTAATTATAAAGAAACAACAAATTAATTAGTATAACATTAATAAAAATATAAATAAAACGTCGAAATAAAAATCACTTGATGACGTAAACACGTGTAACTAGCTTAATGTCCAGTGAATGTGACATTTACGATCAACCGTTATTGGCATTTAATCTTATAGTTTGGCGATAGATTTTTGGTCGACGGGATTGTGACGGTGAATTCGTATGCCCAGGTTCACAATATGAGTAAGAGAAAAAAAAATCCAACACAAAAGTTTAGAGGACTTACATCTTTATTATAAAACACCTTTTAATGGAGGGCCGTGAACAGTATAGAGGAACGAGAGGATTTCAATAACTGCCCGACGGCAGACGCCCCCCAGCGGGGCTTAATTTGCAGACTACATAGCTCTGAGGTCAGGAGCAAAAGTGAGTGAAATTTTGTTACAAATACTTACAGATTGGCGAACATTATTTAACCACATGTAAGATGTTTGGCGAAAAACAAATTGGGTAGACAAAACAATCAAGAAGTTTTACACTGAGTTAAAAACTATGCCATGGCGGTCTCTTTAGGGTTAAATTAAATAACATTCCAGCGGTAAGCAGGGAGACTTAAAGAAATAGGAACACGTGATTTTATATGCATGTTACAGATATAACGACAGCTGAAAAATAGTCAGCAAGGGGCATATGGTTTGTATCCGACAAAGTACAAGGGTGAGAATTGAATACTAATGCAAGCCCAGAGGCTGAGAAAATATGCATTACGTATCGTCGGCTACGAAGCGAAAAAGACATTCACTTGTATTTTATTCTTTTATTTTATTTCAACGGAAAATTGCTGCGGTTAAGATCTTTTTCTGTCCGTGTGAATTTGAAAGACAGAAAAAGGAACCGAGATAAATGATGTCTGCATTTAAAAAGAACTTTAAAAAGTAAAAGTGAAACTTACAGTAGTGAGAGGGGGGGGGGACAGAATGAATAAAGACATAAGAAATTAAGTATAAAATGTCAAATTTAAACTAAATATTTTATTTGAAGGGGGGGGGGGGAGAATAATGACAATTTATAATAAACCAGTAAGGTTAAAAGTTGATTTTTGAGGGAGAGGAGGGATCATGAATATATAACGGGAAAGCCGTTATATATATCACCCATTACCACCAGAATAAAAACTGTGAAACTTGTCTAACAGTTTTTGTTAATTTGAAGATTACTTTGTCTACCCCATACATATAAGTATTTAAAACAAATATAACATAATACAAAGATAAGTCTTCATATATATATATATATATAAAATTAACTGTGTGCTTGCAATTCTTTAAATGTTTGCATAAAGCAAAACTTTCAGGTCATGATAAATGGCGCCTTTTTTAAATTCTTTTCTTGGTATTCATTAGTCCTAATCAGTCACCAAGAAAGATCAAATAATATTTTTTGTATTTAACAGGATCCTTTATTTTTAAATAGCTTTTTAGTATTTGATTAAGAGGCTGGTACCAGCATTTTTCATGACCAAAATAAGAGAAGTAAATTTTTTTTTAGTAACTTGTTATACTATCTTCTCAAAATAAAAAAAATATAATATAAATGCAAGCAAGAAAAGACACAGATACTACTTTAAAATGAAATAGCAAATAAAAGACATATGTATGTCCGTAAATAAAAGGTAAATGAAGTAATATAAAAATAAAAAAAACAGGTAGAAAATTGGTTTTCGTGCACACCGCACAGGACTACAAAACAACGGGATGCATATAGCATGCCTATGAATGGGTGTAGCCCTTATTCTTGTTAAGTAACAAGTTTGATGGTGTCAGTTTAGAAGATCAGCCCTAGGGGGGGGAGGGAGTTATGAGACCCAAACATCAAGTGATACTTAGTCCCTGCTCCCCAAAGATCACATTGATCTTCAAAGGAGCATGCGTCGATGTATCATATAAAAAAGGTTATGTTTGTTGAATTGAAACAACAATTCGAGGGTTTTGTCTCTATACACAATGAAGTTTGGACCCTTAGGGCAAAATTTTGAACGGGAACAAAACTTCAGAGGGGATAAATTAAAAAAAAAAACTGAGATAAATATCTCACATATCAAAGGTAAAATGTCAATCCGAGTGTGTGGAGAGACTGGTGACATGATCGGGTAAGTATAACAACTGCAATTGTTTTTTTTTAAATTAAATTCTAACTTTGTATTCCTTACAATGTATCAAGCAGGATATGAACTGTATGTGTATTGTATAACATTAGATAATGTTTTAAACATTTAATGTAACTGCACTAGGTTACTAATGCTACAAACGAAAAAG
The DNA here is from genome assembly GCA_963932465.1 of Maratus speciosus. Classification (NCBI taxonomy): domain Eukaryota; kingdom Metazoa; phylum Arthropoda; class Arachnida; order Araneae; family Salticidae; genus Maratus; species Maratus speciosus. The sequence continues at coordinate 331,209,671 of OZ010797.1, read as the reverse complement.
AACTTTTTTTAAATTTATTTATATAATTTTTTTTTACTGTTATTGTGAAGTTATGCTATTACAAGAAACGACATAATATCTTAGACGTGTTTATTGTCTAAGTGAAGTTTAACCAAATATTTTATTTAATCTCCACATTTAAAAAAAACGTGTAATTATGTACATGTAGAAAATCAAAAGTAATGTGCTGAAAACAATAAAAAACATCTTAAGTTTGAAATTTAAAGAAAATGTATGTGAAGGATCAGCATCCTGTAAACTGGGCATTCTTTGTTGTGAAACAAAGTGATAGTGACATGAAATGTCATGGCATAAAAGAACTATAATAATAAAGGAAAAATTAAGAATCTGTTAAAACATTAACATATTAATAAATGTTTAAATTGTGAATATCATGTTAAGTCAAAAGTAGTTCCTGGTATAATGAGAAATAAAAAGGAAATATCCTAATGTGTAAAGTTGAAACCTAGAAACAAAATGTTTTCAATTGTGTATAATGTGTGTTTTTTTTACCAAACAAAATATCAATGAACTAAATTGTAATATCAATGAACTAAATTGTAATGACAATGAACTAAATTGTAAGTGTATCTCTATGAACGAAAGAAAAAAAAATGTGTATTTCAATGAACGAAGCAAAGAAAAAGTATCACACAATGAACTAAAGCAGTGTATGTCAGTGAAAAAAAGGGAAAATTTCAACGACTTAGATGTATGTTTGTGAACACAGCAATCTAAGTACCTCAATGAACAAAGTGTAAATTATTGCAATGCACTAAAGTGAGCAAGTATTTCACTGACTTAAAGTGTAAAAGTAATACGATGAACTAAAATGTGTTTAAAAAATGAAACTTGCTATGAACTCATTTGTCTAACAAAAAAAATATTATTGCAATGAACTAAAGTGTCTACCAAAACAAAAATTGGTATGAACTAATCTGCAAAACAAATCACAAGAAAGAAAACAAATTATGAACTAATATGTGTAAGGAAAAAAAATTCTATGAACAAACTACTGTCACGAAAGAAAAGGATAGTGCAATTGGTCCCTGAAGTACACAAAGAATTAGCAATGCTATGAACTCGTGTAAAGTTTTTTTTCTATGAACTAAATAAACTATGAACCCAGTTGTGTAAACTATGAACTAACTAAACTATGAACTCAGTTGTATGAACTATGAACAAAAACTCATTGTGTACATATGGAACAAAGAGCATTGTATCACAAGTACAAAAATGCTTAGCCTAAAATTAAAACAAACAAACAAAACAAAAGGAAAAAAACAACAACTGTGCTTTTAAGTAAAAAAAGTGAAAAGGATAAAATGTAACCAGGAAATGCTACTTGTGTGATAAAATGTAACTAAATAAACTTAACTAAGATTAACAAGTGAAATTATATCCAAATATCTAAAAAATAAATCTAAAAATGTAACTAGTGTAATGATGAATGTTTAAAGTTGAATGAATGTGTACTCTTTCAGTAACAATCTTCCAAAAAGTGAAAAACATATAGTCTGACAACGCGTATCAGAAACGATTTCATTTTTGTTCCAATTCGACAGTCATTTTTGTCCAATTCGACATTCATTTAACTATTTGACGGCTAAACAATCAAATGAAAAAGCAACTCACTGTACACTTATGTTTCTAATAAAAAAATCTTGAAAAAAAATTAAGCTAACTTCAAACTTCAAATCAGTATGAATAATACTGTCGAAAACTGGCATATGTATGTAAATGTATAAGAAAATGAAAAACTTTAAAAGGAATGCTATTGATAGTAACTCCTTCACAATAATGTGTGTTAACTAAAAACGAAAAATGTAAAATGTATGTTACATTGTTTTTTTTTGTTTACTAAAAGTGAAGCTGCATGAGATGTTTATGGGAATGTATTGCAGTTGTATACTTTTTCTCGCATTTGCTTGATGAATTTTTTTAATGATTGACAGTAAGGTGCAAAGGCAGTGTGGAAAATGTCAAAGTTGGTGTTGTTGCTTTTATTACTTCTAATGCAATTAATGCATTTTGGAGGATTTCTACACTGAGGGTCAGTGTGTGCAAGGCACATACAGAGCATCTAATGTCATTATAATACGAAATTGCAAGATGATCATTGTATACTTGACACTTGAAACAACGTCTAACATTTATATATGGTTTAACAGGGTACGGTTTTGATTGTATCATAATTTCTCTATGCATTATTAATTGCCTAGCATCTTGTGGTGCCAGCTCCAAGATCCAATTAAAGGACTTTATATGTAGGAGCTTGTACTTTTTAACAACGTGAAAATCAGGTTCAGGTATATGGATTAAATCTGAAATACCAAACAAGATGTCAAGACTATTTAAATTTTCAGGGAGGTTACAAATAATGACACGAATAGGCTTAGGTACATTAAGTTTAGCAGGGGATAAGGACTTTAGAGAGGAATCGCTAATATCTGTAAAGTTTTCATTGTGCTTACCCTGAGTGTGCAGGTCGGGGCTAAGATATGTGTCTTTTTATCATTTTCCAGGTGTGGTAACTTTTCTTGTTTACACATATAAGAGGGGACAGTTTGAGTTGATTTGTCTAGGGCAGATGGAGGGAGTTTATTGTTGACATCTACCACCTGATCACCCATAGTCTTACTACATTTAGTACGCTTCGCCTTACTTTTCTGTTGGGCTGTGATTTCATGTAATCTCTCTACATGTTTCTGATTTACAAGAAGTAAATTATCTATATTTTGTTGTAATTTGGAATAATTATCTTTCAGAATATGAAAGTTTTGTTTAAGCACCTGAAAATTGAATTTAATGATCTGAAGGAAATCCATAATATTTTCAGACAGTGATGCAGCATTTTCGGTCTTAAGTGAATTTTGAATAGATGTGGCTTCCATATTAATGGAATCCAAATATCTTACTAATATTTCTTCGAAATAATCTACCCATGGAGATACAAAAATGGGGTGATTTAAATCACTAACAGAATTTTTATCATTTGCTGCCATATTGTAAAAATAAACTGGTGAAGTGTCTGTTATCTCCAAAACCTTTTTTATCTTGTGTTTATTTAATTTATGTTGTTTACTTTTTTGACCAGGTAAATTTAAAAAGGAGGGGGATTTTTTTTTAAGAGAGCAAAACAAATGCAAACTGAATAAAAAGTGTATTCCAAACAGGGGCAAGTATGCAAAACAAAACTATCAGAACTGAAATGTATGCACATAAAATAGAACACAATAAGTTGCATAAATAAATTATACACAAAAGGAAAAATGAAGGGGGGGGGGGAGTGCAAAAAAAAATATGAGTGTATCAACCGCAAGATTTCTGTAAGTCAAATTTCTGTCTACATCCAGTTGGATTAAAGTGTCCAAAATTTAATAAAATTACAGTTAACTAAATTGTAATTATGGTTTAGAATACAAAAAAAAGGTCAGAGTCGAGCAACACATTCTGAGAGTAAGTGTACAACTATCACACATAAGTGCAAATGTGCAAACGTTGTGAGCGTAATATGCACATATTTATATAAAAATATTAAATACTGCAAAACTTGGAGCAGAGAATTTTTGTTGCCTATCGGTAAAATAAGTATACCTTCAAAATATGCCAGTGGGGTTAAGGGGGTAAATTATAGATTTTTAAATGCATAAAGAAAAATACCTTAAGAAAAAAAAAACAGAGCAAAACATAGCATGCAAATGCAATTTCATGGAAAAAAAAGAGAATACTGTCATAATTTAAACACACAATTATAATAAATGAAATATTAATAAAAGTATAATAAAAATATCATTTCAACTAGCATCTGCACTTATGATTATTATTATTATTATTATTTAAAAACAAAAACAGCCTGGAAGGAGAAAAAAATGAACTAAGAATGCTATCACTAATAATTATATTTTAAAATTAGCTTAGAAGTAATTTCTCCGTTCAAGCTGACAACACAAAATAAATTTATGACACTGCAATTGTTATGAAAGTACAAGTATCAATAGGGAACAAAAATAACATGACAAGAAACTGGTAATTTACTGAAATTGAAAAGAAAGAAAATAAAAAAACTAAAACAATTTACAGTAATTAATTTAATATAAAAACATTCCCTGTTCATACTTAAATGCAAACTGTGTTTCTTTTTTTGTAGAAAAGTATAGTGACACAATTATTTTCAATGAATTCGATCAAGTATGTCACTTTTGTAGAGAGCATTGATTTTGAGCATCAAAACAGAGCGAAATGAAAAAAACATCGCCTTCTTCTTTTTTCTTTTTTTCTTTTTCTTTTTCTTTTTTTTTTTTTTAATAAAATGATTCCAGTAACAAACTGAAACGAGCAAATTTTGAAAACCGGTAAATACAATTAACATTCTGTTTTCATACTCGGAATGTTTTAAGAAGATTTTGGATGAAAGATCACACATCATGTGACGTTTTGTTTACCACTTTCTTTTTTTTTGCATAATGAGTGGTTTCTTTTGATTTTTGTTTCTTTAACTTAACCACTTGCACATCACTGAGGTAATTTTTTATTATCTTGATAAAACACCACGAAAGAAGGTAAAAATGTGTGTTGTTTGTGCCGATAATTCATACCACAGCTAGGTGAGGACTTTTTCACAAAATATTTTTTTTAGGAAAACTATCTGGAGCATATGTACGTTCAGATGGCACCTTTTTTTTAACACAAATATAAAAAACACTGATGGAGATTCCCTTGGAGATGATCGCACCAAAAATATTTCACAAAACAATATTAAAAACACTGATGGAGATTCACTTGGAGATGGTCGCACCAAAAATATTTCACAAACAATATTAAAATAAGCGGACACACGGACAGGAAGAGTAGCGCACGGATTTGGATGGATCAACACTGATTTTCATCAGGAGATGTGAGCAAAGATGGGGGGGGGGGCAGTCATAATCGAAGGAAATCGTATCTGAGAAAGAAGAATCACAATGAGATGAGGGATCGAAGACAACGCAGGCACAATAGTCCATCAGGGCATCGAGAGCCGGGAACGGAAAGTGAAAGTCCCATGAAGTTTGACGCCGGAGCATGAGCAACAAGTCGGAGCAGGAACCTCAAGTCCAGTGGGAAAAAAAGTCTGTCATAGGTCTTTCGCGTCGCTGATAGAAGGCTGAAACGGAATGAAACTTCTCCCCTTAATTTTTTTTATTATTATTGTTGGAGAAAAAATGGACAACGGCTCCAAATTTATGTGACGGTGAATTCGTATGCCCAGGTTCACAATATGAGTAAGTGAAAAAAATCTCCAACACAAAAGTTTAGAGGACTTACATCTTTATTATGAAACACCTTAATGGAGGGCCGTGAACAGTATAGAGGAACGGGAGAGTTTCAATAACAGCCCGACGGCAGACGCCCCACAGCGGGGCTTAATTTGCAGACTACATAGCTCGAGGTCAGGAGCAAAAGTGAGTGAGATTTTGTTACAAATACTTACAGATTGGCGAACATTATTTAACCATATGTAAGATGTTTGGTGAAAAAAAATTGGGTAGACAAAACAATCAAGAAGTTTTACATTGAGTTAAAAACTATGCCATGGCAGGCTCTTTATGGTTACATTAAATAACATTCCAGCGGTAAGCAGGGAGATTTAAAGAAATAGGAACACGTGATTTTATATGCACGTTACAGATATAACGACAGCTGAAAATTAGTCAGCAAGGGGCATATGGTTTATATCCGACAAAGTACAAGGGTGAGAATTGAATACTAATGCAAGCCCAGAGGCTGAGAAAATATGCATTACGTATCGTCGACTGCGAAGCGAAAAAGACATTCACTTGTATTTTATTCTTTTATTTTATTTCAACGGAAAATTGCTGCGGTTAAGATCTTTTTCTGTCCGTGTGAATTTGAAAGACAGAAAAAAGAACCGAGATAAATGATGTCTGCATTTAAAAAGAACTTTAAAAAGTAAAAGTGAAACTTACAGTAGTAAGAGGGGGGGGGGGGGAGAATGAATAAAGACATAAGAAATTAAGTATAAAATGTCAAATTTAAACTAAATATTTTGTTTGAAGGGGGGGGGGGGGGAAGAATAATGACAATTTGTAATAAACCAGTAAGGTTAAAAGTTGATTTTTGAGGGGAGAGGAGGAATAATGAATATATAACGGGAAAGCCGTTATAGGGATAACTAAGTTGTACCGAAAAATCAAGTTTAATTATGAAAGTTTAGGAAAATCTAATGAAACTGCTAAAATGATATTCAAATTGAACCAAAAAAAATTTCCGTTTTAGACAGGTTAATAAAGAGTGTTAGAAATTTCCTTAGAAAGTATACTATTTCGTAGAGACTATGGAATTTCCCATTTCAGCCAAATTTCTGTTATACGCAGGCACAGGCTCTCTTTAATCACGTTTCATTGTGTAAAACATGACATGTGGTGATTAAAAGTGCATTATTAATTTTTATTACTTGCTATTTATCAGTTTGAAAATCTTTGATTTAATGTAATGCATAGATTAAGATATCTTCTTAGTATGAACTGCAAGGACAACCTTTTTTAAAAGGTACTTAAATGCGGTAGGGTGAGAATGCTCTTAAATAACTTTAAATTTGCTGTTTACTTTGATTTTATTTGCTATTTATTGAGATACCGTTTAACAGATAACTTTCAGAATTCCGTTTATAAAAATGCGTATAACCATGGAATTATACATGCTAAGACGACAACCTGCCTAAAACGAAAACTGTCCCAGTCCAATGCGATTCCATCTTAGCAGGTTTAATTGTATAATATATGCATTACTTGTTATGATAAAAACCTGTTTAGAGTGGAATTTTTCCAGTTGCTTGTGATTCCATCTTAGAAAATTTTACTGCCCTTTCCGAAATGATAAGTCTAGACACGCCACTACTTATAACTGTGTTGAATTTAAACTTTCAATTTTTATTTTTGATTTCCTATGAACAACCATGTTGTACGTATTTTTGTTTTCTTTTAATAGCCCTGTAAAGTTGCGATGTCCATTTATGTAGACCTTGTATATTAAAACGGTAAGGTAAAATTTCAGTTCAGTGCGAAATGGGCACAACTGCGCATGCGTAAAATTAAATCTAGAACCTCTTCTCTTTTCCAGTAAATTAACACGAGATCCCATTACCCCAGTGGTCTGAAGCGTCAGTTTAAAGCAGTGAATCTCTGTGGCGAACCCCAATTCGATTCTTGCTATCAGCAGAATGCTTTCTGTAATATTTTTGGCGATAATAAATTTTAATAATATCATATTTTCCTGCAGGAGGAGAAGTTGTACGGTTTGTAATTTTTTATTAATATTTTTATTCCAATGATTTAGAATTAAATAAAATTTAACACTGAACAATATAGTTAAAAAATACTAATTTTATATTAAAAATATCTGAGCTAAAATATTTCGCATGTAATTATCATTTAAATAAATCGAACTGATGAACAATTTTTGCTATATTTTCATCATCATTTCATTATCAAGAATATAGATGTGTATCTGTGACAACAGAAAATTTTGTCTTCGTTTCCGTAAATAAAGAAAAATAAAATAGAAAGTAATAAAAATATTCTTATAACAATTATAAAAGAAATTACCTTGATATAAATGGTTTAATAATTAAATACTATATGACAATGTAAAATAAAATTCAAATATTTAAAAAACATATATTACAGTAGCGCTCAAAAGTATTTTGACAACCATATATTCTCTCTTATTTTGTTTAATATAAAAATGTAAAAGAAAATATACTCCCTATAACACTATGACTACAGTTATTTAAATGTATCAAAAGTTTCAACTTGTTTGTTTACATTCGGCGCCACCGAAGAAATATGACTCCCCCTTAGCTCAAAAGTATTTTGACAATTAGTTTGAATTTAATTGTTGAAGGTGTCACTGGCGCTATAGCTTCGATTAGTGTTTATAGTGACTTATTGTGATTATTTTTAAGTATCAGGAATGCCGAAAAGTAAAAAAATATTGAAGTGATTCTAAAAAAGCCGCTGTAAATGCCCTAAAGAAAGGTAGACAGCAAGCAGAACTAGCTCGTTCTTTTAACGTGTCTCGGCAACTTGTTATTACATGGAATAAAGTTTTTAATAAACAGAAATACATCGAAAATAAGCCTCAAAGTGGCCATGTGAAAAAAAACAACTTGCAATGTTGACTATATTATAAAAATGATATCTACAAGTGATTGCCGTAAGTCCGCTGTGATAATAAAAAATGAATTGAAAGAAAATTATGGCATAGACATACACGGTTCATCAGTCAAACTCTACGCCTAAACCTCTATGGTTTATAGGGTAGAAGACCAGCAAAAACACGTTTGTTATCTACTAAGAATAGGAAGGCTAGAGTTGCATTTGTAAAACGGCATAACCCTTTCAGGGGCAAAGCAATTCCATTGCTAAAGTGTTGAAATTAATTATTGACACCGAAATTTGAAAACAAATTTATTTTTAAATAAGAAAAAGCTATATTTCACACACACATAATAAACCGATTTTTTTTAAATCAAAATTCTGGTGTCAGTCATTAATTTCAACACTTCAGCAATTGCATTGATTTGCCCCTGAAAGGGTTATACCGTTTTACAAATGCAACTCTAGCCTTCTTATTTTTAGTAGATTAGAAACGTGTTTTTGCTGGTCTTCTGTCATGTAAACCATAGAGGTTTAGGCGTCGTTTGACTTATGAAACGTGTATTTTCTTTCAATTCATTTTTTATTATTACAGCGGACTTACGACAATCACTTGTAGATATAATTTTTATAATACAGTCAACATTGCAAGTTGTTTTTTCCGGATGGCCACTTTGAGTCTTATTTTCGATGTATTTCTGTTAATTAAAAACTTTATTCCATGTAATAACAAGTTGCCGAGACACGTTAAAAGAACGAGCTAATTCTGCTTGCAGTCTACCTTTCTCAAGTGCATTTATAGCGGCTTTTCTAGAATCACTTCAATATTTTTTACATTTCGGCATTCCTGATACTTAAAATTAATCACAATAAGTCACTATAAACACTAATCGAAGCTATAGCGCCACTGACACCTTCAACAATTAAATGCAAACTAATTGTCAAAATACTTTTGAGCTAAGGAGGAGTCATATTTCTTCGGTGGCGCCGAATGTAAAGAAACAAGTTGAAACATGATGCATTTGAATAACTGCCGTCATGGTGTTCTCAATTATAGGGAATATATTTTCTTTTACATTTTTATATTAAATAAAATAAGAGAGAATATAAGGTTGTCAAAATACTTTTGAGCGCTACTGTATAAATCGTTAGTTGCTAGCATCAAATTTTAAGTTTACGCTTTTAGAATAACACTGAAAAAAATAAAGTTAATGAAAACTTTTAACGATCGTGCAGTTAAAAAAATTAAAAATACCAAAAAATGTCATTTTAAAAAATGAGACTGTAGTAAGTAAAAATAAATGCTCTACACAATATTTTTAGTTAAATTTTTGATAAAAAACAAGCACAAATGGTTAAAAATTTCAAACATAAAATTGTGCAATTTCATTGAATAGGTTGCACTAACAACCCCATCTATCGCTTTTTAAATCTATAGGAATTACTTCTCCAGTATAGCAATTCATCGTGATTTCAATACTTAGTTAATTTAAAAGCAAATAATTAAAAATTCGAACAATTTTCTAATGAAACACTCAAGCTGTTTATCGTCAAATCTTGACGGGTACTATGTAGTAACTAATAAGTACTTCGATTTGAACATTCATTATATACTGAATCTTTTCGAAACATTCACTTTCATTAAAATGTTTAAAATATGATTCGTTATGTCTAACTATGAGTTAAATATCAATACAGTAAACCCTCGATTTAACGGACCTCGATTCAACGGACTTCGGATTCAACGGACTAATTTAAAAAAAAATTAAAAATTAAACAAAAATTAAAGTAAAACAAGTGGGTAAGTGTGATCGCAGATCGCACAGAGGGTTTCGTTTAATATCCCTTTTAAAACACTTTATCCTTAAATTAACATATGAAAATCGTTAATTTAAAATTATTCCCCTCTCCCTAACCTGAAATTCAACGCCCGTATTTCAAATGTTTATATTTGACAAATGTCAAATATTTATTTATCACTATTATTTACTGGAAGCCTCCATGATAAAACAGCTTCTAAAACGATGAAACACGCTTCGAAAAAAAAGTATTACTGCCCAACTCCCCCTCCCCTACTTGAGAATCAACACGCAACCCTCTTTTAAGCTTTTATATGTAAAAAATCAAGCAATGAACAACGACAAAGCATTTCTTTCTACTATTTTTAAAAAGCGATTTATCGGTAAAAAAAATATATATATTTATTATATCTGTGGCGACACAATGTCTCGTGATCAAATGAACGAAACCTTTAAAAAAGGGAAAGAACACGAAACGCAGAAAGCGCCGCGCTTTTGTTCTCACTGCAGCGTGGTTTTTGTTCTAAGCATGCGCAATGATGCTGGCGACCTATGAGGCCATGTGATATGCTTTTCGTTCTATGCATGCGCTAGCGTACCCACGATCTATTTCTGCTTCAGTTCACAAGTGTATTTTGCTACTAGTGCTTTTTTGAAATGGCTTTTAATATTAAACGGAAACGCGTTAATTTATCTATAAAACAGAAACTTGCGTTGATAGAGAAGTTGGAGAGTGATGTGTCGGTCGCACGTGTTTGCGAAGTATACGGAGTTAAAAATCAAACCGTTTCAGACATTTGCAAGAATAAGGAAAAACTAGTCCATTTTCCCCTTAAATACAGCGTGGGTGATTCAAAAAGCGGTTTCTCAGTGGCGGACAGGAAACATGTAAAAGTGGTTCAAAATAAAAACCTGGAGGAGGCAGTATTCAAATTTTGTACAACAGCGATCAAGTGGCGTCGTCGTCCGTAGTGTTGAGTTGCGGGCTGCCGCAGAAAAATTGGCGAAACATATGGGTTTAGTGACATTTCGTGCAAGTGATGGTTGGCTTTGGCGCTTTCGTAAACGCCATGGTTTCACTAACAGGAAAACATGCGGTGAGTCTTTAAACGCCGACATCGAACAGGTGGAACCTTTTCGAAAAAAGATAAAGAAACTGGTAGAATTCGAGGGCCTACTTTTGTGTCAGTTATACAATGCTGACGAGACAGGACTCTATTTTCGTTCTGTGCCGGAAAATACCTTGGCGTACAAACATGATGCCCAGACGCCTGGCCGCAAGCTAAAAAAGGAGCGTATTTCAGCACTCCTTTGTGCTAATGCTGATGGTAGTCATCGTCTTAAACCAATGGTAGTTGGAAAGGCCAGGAAACCGCGTGCTCTAAAAAATATTAGTATGCAACAACTGCCAGTCATCTATTCTAGTTCAAAGAATGCTTGGTTCACAGGCGATATTTTTTCTGATTGGTTTTTTAACCAGTTTGTTCCTGCCGTGCGTCACTATCAAGAAGAAGTTATGAAAATACCTTCCCACGAAGTAAAAGCTCTATTACTCCTTGATAATGTTCCCTGCTACCCTAACGCGGAAAAGTTAGTTAGTAGGGATGGACGAATAAAATGTGATTTCCTTCCTCCAAACACAACTTCATTAATTCAACCGATGGACTAAGGAGTCATTGTTGCCTGCAAGAGGATTTATAAGAAGAAATTCCTTGAAGAAGTAATGGTAGTGTTGGGAAATGAAATTAGATGCAGTAGAAGATTTGAGAGGAGCCAGAACGCTGCAAAATTTGCGCACCTACAATTTAAAATCAGCTTTGCTGCTGCGTGAAGGGAGATGAAGGTATCCACACTGGCTAACGGCTGGTCAAAACTACTCAACGACGCAGATTCTGAATACGATTTTACAGGGTTTGAGATTTCGGATTTTAGGAGTACAATAATGGAGGCTGGTGATGATATCCCTGAGAAAGATATAGAACAGTGGCTCGAGAATGACGAAGCTGATCCAGGCTACCAGATTCTAAATGAGGAGGAGATCGCAGAATGTATTCTGCATGATGATAATGAAGATAAGGTCGAGGACGACAAGAAAGAATAATTAAGCGAATTTCGACCGAAATTATCTACAGTACGGGAGCATATGGATGACGTCATTACTTACATAGGGGCATCTTCAGATCCCGAAGTGTTTGCGTATTATGAACACTTTAGACAATTTCGAGCTCTTATAATAAAAAAAAAACAGCATTCAAGTGGGAAACAACTAAAACTAGACGCCTTTTTTCAATCCAGCAGTATGGAGCAACCTTAATGTGATGTAAATAACATAAAATGATGCCTGTTGTTTTGGGGGTATTGTAATTTTTTTCCATTTGTTTATTGCTTGTTTATTAATTATTATTTCTGTGTAAAAAGTGTTTCATCCCCATAAAAGTTGCATATGTGTTAATTCGTTTGTATTTCATTACCAATACTGTATTATTAAAAGTAATGTATTGTGTTTATATACATATATATATACAGTAGTATATATGTATATACAATATATATTTATGTATATACATACATTGTATATATACAATACATATATATACACTGTATATATTGTATATATATATTATATATATATGTGTAATTTGCACTGTAATAATATATGTAATTACAAGTACGTAATAATATATATATGTAATATAATTATAACAAAATAATATTATAAATAGTACTTTGCGATTTAACGGACTTTCGATTTAACGGACACATCTTATTCCCAATTAGTCCGTTAAATCGAGGGTTTACGTATATCTATTCATTAAAATATCTAATTAATAGATTTTGTATCTGAAAAAGGGATTAAAACTTTATGAAGTGATAGAACGCGGCTGTACGAGCAAATTTCGTCATAGAATGTATGGTCGAAATGCAAGTGGTGAGAAATTAAATGGTAGTTTTCCACTGTTGCAGTTAAAGAATTAACACAAGAATGAGGGGAGATACTTCAGAAAATATTTTATTAACAGGAATGTAATTAATGTACATGCTCAAAGAAATTGCTCAAAAGATTTTTCGCCACTGTAATGCACGCTTCATACTAGCGGGATAGGGGCTGACGCACATTTGCGAAGACATCAGGTATTTCCCGAATAACAACGGCAATCATGGCGACTAGATTCATATCGGTTTCAATGGGACACTCGTAGATTAGGCTTTTCATATGGCCTCACATGAAAAAGTCCAAACACGAGAGACCCGGCGATCTTGGTAGCCAAGCATAAGACCACCTTGACCAATCCATTGCCCTGAGACAGTGGAAAACTAACTTTTTACTTCTCACCGCTTGCGTTCCGACCATACATTCCATGACAAAATTTGCATGTATAGCGGAGTTCTATCACCCCGAAAAGTTTTGCCCACTTTTTCAGATACACCCTGTATATTTATTCATACAAAATATGATAGTTTAAGAATGATTAATAATAGCTAAATAAAATTCTTTAGAAATAAAGGTTAAAATAAACTAACGAAGTAACTAACAAGTGAATTAGAAGTATACAGAATTACTTCATTATGAAAACCCCTTGTTCTGTTGAACAAAAGTGGAAGAACAAAAATATGTTTCACTGAAGTCTAACTATGAATATGTTTAAATTTATAATGAATATATCTATACCTACAAAATATGTTTACATACAAAGTTTAAGCATGTTTAAATAACTAAAGAAACTTCCTTAGAAATAAATATTAAAAATAAACTAACGAAGTAACTAACAAGTAAATAACAGCTAAACAATTTTACTTCTAATTATGAAGACATCTTGTCCTAATGAACAAAAGTGGAACGACAAAAATATTAAAGCGTTTTAATTTATTCATAAACCAAGGTTCAAAATACCCCTCTTAATTGGAGATTGGCAATCTGTTTTTATTATTGTTTACAAATTAACCTTAACTCAGTTTTATGAATTCAAAAGTTGAAATATTGCACTTCATGCACACGTGTTGTTTTGCTTAAAGGTCAAATTTTAATTTTCTCAAGTATTCATAACTATTGATTACTTCAGTTTGAGCATTGATTCTTTACTGGATCTTTTCTAAAATGTCTTTTAATTAAAATGTTATAGGATTATGAATAAACACATCTAAATCATTTTTTCAGTTTGAAATATAGTTTTAAAATTAATGGTTGAATTACCTATTGGGCAACGAAATTGAAGGACGCCGCGCTGTGTATATCCTATTTTTAGATTTAAGAAAATAGGATTTAAGAAAATTACAAGGTATCATATCAAAAATGAATCTTTTCAAACTAATAAGAAAAATAAAAATCAAAGAATCAATTAGAAAGTGTTAGAAAATATTATAAGTACCATTCGTTTTGTTTAAATAAATTCTAATTATGAGTATACTTAAATTTATAATGAATACAGTGTGAATTCAAAAATCTGGCATCAAAACTATCTTTTCTCTTCCTTTTTCTTCTACACTTTCAAGTTATGGAAGAAGAAAAATAGCAATTGTTTCTGAATTAAAAACTTCCAGATCGAAAGTAAAAATACAAAAAAAAGATTACTTGACTTTTTTCCAACTTGAAAGACTTTGCGAATGCATGGCACAATATATGGCCGGAACGAATTTTCGACGACGGCGACATCGATGATGAGAAAGAATTTTCAGGCTTTCAGATTTCCCGTGAAAAGGCCACCAGTTATGAGCTGATTGAACACGCAAAATCTGAAAATGCATTAAGTGTCGAAAAAAAGGATACAGATGATTGGCTATGCAGTTACGAAAAACACCAGCAACGAACAATTTAACCCCTTGAAGGGCACCGGTATACATTATATACCACCTACGTTTAATGATGTTCTACACCAGAAAAAAATTATTAAATTTTACTTTTATAACTTTGGTGGAATAAAGCTGTAAAATTGCTTTTACTTATTTTGAAATAAAATTTTTCAAAGATTCCGGTGGGAAGTCAGCATTTCACAAACGTAATTGCTTGCCTCTCAATGGGTTAACACACAGCGAGATCACTGACACTGTACTGAATAGAAGCGCCGATAACTGTAATAGCAGTTCAGAAAACGAGGATGAACAACTGGCAGAAGTAAAGCTGTCACTAAAAAAATGCTTAAATTTGACTGGAGTATTAATATCTGCTTTAGAGAAACAAGACTATTTCCGAAATAGATATTCTTCAATTGTATAAAATATAAGAACAGCATGTTAATTAGCCGCGGAGAAAATCAAAGCAAACAAAATTGACATCGATGTTTCCGAAATTACACGAGAAGAAATAATTTCACTCTTTATTAGATTATTTTTTCCTGTAACATAGAAAATATAAATTAAAGTAATATTTTTTATATTTAATTTTATCCTTTTCTGATATAATTATCATGTAATACATGTCGAAAATAATGAACTACAAAAATAATGAAATAAATAAAGACTTTTTCTTCAATTTAATAAAAATGCAGAAAAAAAAAGAATTCAAAAAATAAATAAATAAATAAACCATTTTACTTTATTCTTAACTAAAGGTTCAAAATCACCCTCATAATCGGATATTTGAAGTCTGCTTCATAATTATTGCTTACAAACTAACCTTAATTTAATTTCATGAATTCAGAAGTTTAAATATTGCACTTCATTTGTACTTCATTTTCCTTTGCTTAAAGGAAGGTTAAATTTTATTTTCCCGATATTCATAACTATCTATTGTTCCATTTTGAGATTGGAAGAATTGTCTATAGGGCAGTGATAATAAGGGACACTGTGAATATCCCATTTTTAGGTGCGTTCGTAATTACATAAATACGTAGCACCTATAGTCGTCGTTCAATCCGTCCGTCTAGCTGTTCGTCCGACCACATATAACAGAACAAAAACTACCCAACCGAATGGTCTGAAATTTTAAATATATAATTGTTGCAATATTTTGTCGAGTCTTTTCAAATTTTATGAAAATCGGATGTATACTTTAATTACAGGGACAGTGAAAATTTTCCGTTACATTACGGCCAGTGGGAAAAAATATTTCAAGTGCATTTTAATGATGACTTTCGAACAGAATGAAATGGATATTCACTTATTGAAGTGCACTAAAATATACATTCAGTACAATATGTGGTGCAAAAAATATTTATAAAACTAGCTATAGTATGAACGCACCTCATTTGCCATGTTTGACGTGCAATTTCGAACTTTTTAGATTTAAGAAATTTACAAAGTATTATATGGAAAACGAACCTTTTCAAACAAATAAGAAGAATATCAAGTCGGAAATTGTACGTAAAACGTGGCAAATGAGGTACGTTCGTATTACGATTATATATAGTAAATTCAGTTATGCGGAAATAATATGACTCATCTTAAATAGCACGTCATCATCATGGCAACTTAGAATCAATACGTATCATGAGATATCATTAAGTTCATTACGTATGATAGGATTTAATAAAATGAAATCTTTTATTACTATCTTTTTAAGTTTTGATTCGATTTTTATGAAATTTGGAATGGCTCAACAAAATTCTGCAGAGATTATATATATTAAATTTCAAACCATTCGGTTGAGTAGTTTTTGAGCTTTTATATGCAGACAGACGGGCAGACAGATAGACAGAAAGACCAGACGACGACTATAGTTGCTAAGTATTTATATAATTACGAAGGCACATAAAATGCAGAAACTCAGTTAGAAAGCGTTACAAAATGTTATAAGTAACGTACGTTATATTTAATTGAAGTCTAAAGATAAGTATTTATTAATTTTAACACAATTGTTTTATATGATAGATTGATCACACGAAATATGATTTTCAAACTGAGTAATAAAAATCTCCAGACTAGGATTTGAAACAGAGATCTTTTGTGTTAAGTTAACAATGAACTGAGCTATCCTGGAGAAATCTAGCGGACGCAATTCACCAGCTGAAATTTGTTGATGATGATGTTTTCTTGGTGTTCTATTACCTGCGATTTATTTTGTTGAGCTGATTTAGATATCAAATCAGCTGTGTTACTCAACACGGTTCTTTGTGTTAATTTCGTTTGCCAGATTTGTGTAGGATAGTTCAGTTAGTTGAACAGTGGCAGCTTAAGTCAAAAGGTTCTAGGTTCGAATCCTGGCCTAGACACTTTTTCATGCAGTTGAAAAATTACATTTCGTGTGATTTAAATAACAATTAAAATAATCGTGTTATTATTAATAAAGTATCTAAAGCTGTATCCAAATATAGGAGTCCGTGCAATATTGTATACGTGCAATAGTATATACTACAAAGCTATTACAAATGATGGACTCGATTTAAAAAAAAATCATATTTTCAAAACTACTGCACATATTACAATAAGTGATACATGAATTTAAAGAGAAATATACCAAGTTTTTTTTCAGTTACAAATGTTCGATGCGTGACCCCCTGGTTACATGGCATACGTCTAATCTGTAATCCAGTTCGTACCAAACATTTTGTAGCATCACACTGTCAATGGTTCTGAATTCTGCAGAAATGCGTTCTTTAAGTTATGACAGTGTCAAAGACATTGTTTATGTACCACCAATGCCGAAAACAAAGTGTTCAGAACTTAAAGAACCCATTTGTGAAGCTTTCAGAACCATTGACAGGGTGAGGCTACAAAATGTTTGGAACGAACTCGATTACAGATTGGACGTATGCCATGCAACAAAAGGGTCACACATCGAGCATTTGTAACTGAAAAAATTTTAGTCTATTTCTTTTTAAATTCATATATCACTTACTGCAATATGTGCAGTAGTTTCGAAAATATAATTTTTTTTTTAAATCGGGTCCACCATTTGGCCCTGTATATTTGGATACAGCGCCTCATCTTTTTGATTCCTTTTGGAAACAACGGATTTCAAGTTTATTCCATCGACGATCGCTTTCAGAATTTTCAAGCTATGTTTTTGGTTGGTGCAAATAATGGTTGATGTTTTCACACTTATAGAATAGTAGAGGATAAAAATTATTGCATATTAACCATATTTTTAATAAGGGATTGTTTGATTGTGAGGTGTAAAATATGAATATTATTACTTTCTTCTATCTTCAATAGAAGAAAGAATTCTAATGAAAATTTTTTCGACTTCCGGTTTTTGACGGATTTACATGTTTTATGGATCAGATAGCTCAAAAAACATGTTTATAAAAATGTCTGTCTGTTGTGTCCGTGTGTCGCCATTGTAACATCGAAAAGTGTATGAAATTATGCATAGAATTGAATAATTTTTTTAAAAAGTTTTTGCCTGTGGCAAGCAGGTCCTCCCTTAATATGGAAAATATCCGCAGGTAGGGGGCGCTGTAATAGCGATTTTTGTGGTATTTTGAATATTGTACTACCGAAAAGTGTATAAAGTTATGCATAGAATTGAACCAATTTTTTAAAAAAGTTTTGCCTATGGAAAGCAGGTCCTCCCTTAATTTGGAAAAAAATCCGCACGTAGGGGGCGCTGTAATAGCGGTTTGTGTGGCATTTTGAATATTGTACCATCGAAAAGTGTATGAAGATATGCATAGAATTGAACCAATTTTTTTAAAAGTTTTTGGCTATAGCAAGCAGGTCCTCACTTAATTTGGGAAAAATCCGCCGGTAGGGGCGCTGTAATAGCGATTTTTGTGCCGTTTTGAATATTGTACCATCGGAAAAGTGCAAGAAGTTATACATAGAATTGAACCAAATTTTTTGTGTGTGTTTTTGGCCATGGCAAGAAAGTCCTCTATGAATTTGGAAATATTCCGTCAAAAGGGGGTACTATAATAGCGATTTTTGAGTAATTTTCTTGATTTTTCTTAGTTCTATTGTACAACGGTGGCTCGTGAATCTACGGGAACGTCCTATCCTGATAAGCCGACTATTCGCGAACAGCTGATATACAACAGAATAACGAAAAACTATTGATTTGAATAAATATCATGATCGAGATTAACTCGTTTTTACTCCAATTAATTGAATTAAGCAGACATTTAAGATGGAAGTCAAAGTTGCTATAGTATTGATCTAATAAAAATGAAAAACGGACATTCGTAACAACATTTTGAAGTATTAAAACATATGAGATAGAAGAAAGTTTTGGGATTGGCATCCCACTAGTATTTTGAATTAAATTCGAGAAGAAATGTTTCATATTTTTTTGATAAAATCAAATTTTTTTAGCTTGATTAAACTACTATATATTTTTTAACTGTGCTCGTATGGAACATACTTTACATGCGAATATTTTTTAAAAATTCCACAAAAATAAATTGAGAATAAGTTTAAATTAATGATAAAATTAAAACTTTATTAAATTCGAAAGCATTATTTTTTTTGTTTGTTTTGAAATAAATGAGAAATCTTAATTTATTTAATTTTCGTTTTTAGGTAGATTTCGTATGAAATACTACCTATTACATTCTCCCCTATGTTGGAATTTCTGAAACTTGTTTGCAGATCTACACCGATCATGACCCCTAGAACCCAAAACCACCCTCAGTAAAAAACTTTATCTATCTATCTGCCTATCTATCTCTCTCTATATACTCTTTCACTTTCTTCTGGACACGATAACTTCCGTAATTCTTCACCAATCTCTTCCAAACTCATACATAAAATCAAGGGGCATAAAATCTCGGTCAAGTTCGTTAATGGGCAAAATCGAGCCGAGGGGTTTTGTGAAAACCGAAAAAACCCCATAACTTCTTAATTTTTGTACATATCAAACCAGTTTAAAGTTTTTATTACTTCTAAAAATACGACCAAAAATTTATGTATCACAGACATTTGATAAAATTAAAAATAGGCTCAAGGGGCGCAAAAAATAGGGTTTTTTGGGGAAAAAATTCATAACTTCGTCAATTCTTCAGATATCAAATCCAATTAATTTTATTATAAATCTCCTTAATATTATCTAGAACTTTTATATTCACAAATTTTTGATAGGACCAATGCGTACCGCAAAAAAATAAATAAATAAATAAAAACGAAAACAAAAAAAGGGGGTTGCAGAAGAAAAAAATCATAACTCCGTCAATTCACAAGATATAAAATCCCCATGAATTTATCATATATCTTCTTAGTATTGTCTACAACATTTATAAAGAAGAGTTTTTGATAGGACCAATTCTTATAGCAAAAACGAATTAAAAATACATAGCGGTTGAAGAAAAAAATCATCTTATTAAGGGTGTATTCAAATCCGAACTGCTTATTTTCTTACTCATTTTTAGGTGCGTTCGTAATTATATAAATACGTAGCACCTATAGTTGTCGTTCAGTCCGTCCGTCTGTCTGTCCGTCCGCATGTAACAGAGCAAAAACTACCCAACCGAATCGTTTAAAATTTAAACTATATAATTGGTGCATAATTTTGTCGAGTCATTTCAATTTTTATGAAAATCGGATGTATAGTTTAATTACAAGGACAATCAAAAGTTTTCCGTTACATTACGGCCAATGGGAAGAAATTATTGCAAGTGCATTTTAATGATGTTACAGCCTTCCGAATGGTCTGAAATTATAAATATATAATTGTTGCATAATTTTGTCGAGTCATTTCAATTTTTATGAAAATCGGATGCATAGTTTAATTACAGGGACAATCAAAAGTTTTTCGTTATATTACGGGCAACGGGAAGAAATTATTGCAAGTGCATTTTAATGATATTACAGCCTTCCAAATGGTCTGAAATTATAAATATATAATTGTTGCAAGATTTTGTCGAGTCATTTCATATTTTATGAAAATCGGATGTATAGTTTAATTTCAGGGACAGTCATAATTTTTCGTTACATTACGGCCAATGGGAAAAAATTGTTTCAAGTGCAAATTAATGATGTTATAGCCTTTCGAAGTACACTAAAATATACATTCTGTACAATATGCAGCGAAAAAAATATTTATAAAACTAGTTATAGTACGAACGCACCTCATTTGCCACGTTTGACGAGCAATTTCCAACTTGTTAAATTCATTTTTGCTCTCAGACGCATCCAATTGGTGGATTCTCTTATTCAGAAACTATATAATGTACCGTAATGATCCATTTTTTTGATAGAGGCAGAATATATTTCAAAAAATTATGTCAAAGTGGGCATTTTGAACAGAATTTCCCGAAGCGATTGTGTTAGAAACAAAAAATATTGTCCTACTGAGAAAATAATTGTTTATAAATCAAGAACGAAAAATAAAAACACAGGTCGCTTACAAATCTCTTCAAAAATCACGTCAGAAAGTTTAATATATATATTTTTTTTAATGAATCTGTAAATGTACCAGAAAATTTTGAGTTGTTGAGCATGGAAAAGTATTTTTTTTTTAACACCGCCTTAATATGATTATGATAAATCCAGCTATTATATAAAAATGAAATAAAAAATCGTCAAAAGCGACCAGATAAAATTGTTAAAGTAGGTTTATCTCTAATCATGATTTAGTTTTTGTTGGTGAAATAAGTATACTTAACTTCGAAATATAAATTCGCCTGTAGGCCGGGCCGGCAGGGATATTATTCGATTTAAAAAATAAATTCGAACTTTAGTATTAACCCTTTCCGGCGAGGTGTCCTTAAAAAAAGGACACCTAATTTTAATTCCAAAACTGACAAACGGCGCCAAGAATATTTAACTAAAATTTTCCTATTATAATGTACATGAAAATAAGCAAGTTCGTGTTTTCTAATAAATTCGTTTATATATTGCGGTTTCACTCCATTATTTCATTAGTTTATAGACAGAATTAATCCGCGCCGGTAAGGGGTAATACAGCCAATACATGTGCGTGGAAGAGTAAACGGAATTTCCCCTTTCTTTTACAGACTTCGGGGAAGAAGTAACGAAAAAAGCATGTTTTCTATTAGTACAGAAATTATTTGTTTAAAAATGACGAATAATTTAGTGTATAAAGGCGATTTTTTCTGAAGTGTGGTATGTAATAATTTGAAACTTAGGAACGATTAGAGAAGTTTTGAAATGGCTTGTTTATTTAAAATTTGTAGTCAACATATATTATTTATGACACAGAGAGCAAAATAATCCTTTAAAATAATAAAATCTTTTAAAATTATATATATAAGGCCATTGTGCCTAAATGTGATGACCCCTAAATGCAATAACGTTCTTTTATTTAAAATCTTTATGCAAGAATTATAAATAAATGCTGCTTAATGAGGCATCCGATCTTAATGAACAAAACCCGAAACATTTTTCTGCATTTAAAACGTTTTTTTAAAAGAAATTTTCAATTAAATACACATCGTTAATTTTATAGCGGCACCATGTTTCGTAAATGCGACAAAAATTCCTGAAATTGGCTCACAGATTTCCTTTTTTAACTTTGACGATCAAATAACCTTGTGAAAGTCAAGAACTACGTTGTCTGTTTCAGTTACATGACCATTAAACTGAAGAAAAGACGGCCAGTTTTCGGATTATAATTTAAAATTGTCTACGCATTTTGGAGACTGTTTTCTGCGTCTACGTAATATCGACATACCATTTGCTGTAAATGCGTAGAGACATTTAGGAGATTAACGAGGTAAGTTTATATGGTATTTTTCATATATTGCATTAAAATGATGTTTAAAACAAATATCATGTTTAATTAAGCTGTGTTGAATCAGCATAATCTCCATTAATGTTTTTTTTTAAGCGGACACTTAAACATGTATTTTAAGATGATCAAAATAGAAAAAAACGTTATTTAAAAATTTCAGTATAACCCCTTAGTTCTCGCTCCTGTGATATTCACGGATTGTGTCTGTTATTCAGATTGTTTGATTCCCACCAGTTTTACAAAATAGTATAATTGGATTTATTATGGTATCATTTTATTTGCCCTTAAATAAGGTGAATATTTCTTTTTCAAAAAAGTGGTGCCAATAAGCAATTTGAATTTTTAAACCGTAATTTAAGGCGACCATTAAAGGGTTAAAAAAGGAATAAAAAATGCGTTGTATATTCCAGTATCATAATATAGACACATGATTCCGGAATTTGCAATAATTTTATATGATGAAAATTCTGGAAAAATTGAAAACTCTTAAATAATGTGTTCTTTATTGCGGTTAAATAAATTATTTTTAACAACATTATATCATTCGATAGCTTAAATGCTATCCCTGATTAAAACAGGATGCAACTGAGTTATGCCCTGGTATAGGAGTCCATATTTTTTGTCAGCACTTTTTAAACATCTGATATCTTAAATCTGTTTTCAATTTTTACTCATTATAATCGACATTTTCTACTTTTAAATTAGAAAACGATAAAAAAATACTATGTTTATCTAAATGAGTATTTGTTTCCATATACATATTTTTAGGTACAGAAAATGTTCAATTTTTTTGAAAGTGCAAGAAAAATGAAGAGGGTTGGGAACCGGCTGATATATTTATCATGTGATATTTTATAATAAATAAAGTTATATGTAATAGATATTCTTGTTAACAATATTATTAACATCTTCTAAATACTCTTTTAACCCGTAAACTCCACACTAATGCGAATTCGCACTAATCAAAATGTCGGTGTTATTTAAAACATGCTTTAATTAATTCGTATTTTACATTAACAAAATAAGACTTTGATTAAATCCAATATCTCATTTCGATTTCTTATTAAATTTCATATATGACTCATGTAGTTATATTTCCTTATCACTAGATTGTGAGCAAAATTATGGGGAGCTGAAGTTACAGAAACCCAAATCGTACTAGTGTAGAAATTATGGGTTAATATTTACGCATGAAAAGGCCAAAGCTCTGTGGGAAAGAGGGATGGGAGTTATTTATATTAGAAACATAAGCATTATACACAATATTTAAATAACAACACGGCGCTTTTGCATATTAGCAGTGTACAATTGGCAAACAGAACGGTGCTGTGCGCCCCGTGATAAACAATTCAAACTTGACGGATCTGTCATAATGTATGAATATTGAAATGTGCTATGTTTAATTATAATTTATTTAATATTATGCATCTCAGTTAATGCTTTAATATTTAAATTACTATTAAATAAAGTTAATTTAGTAGTTCCGTAATAAGCTATTTATTTTCAGTTTTATGTATTTAAACTCTTTATTAACCCTTAACTGCTGTTAGCAATCTGGCATTTTCTTTCATTTGGAGCCCTAGAATTATTGCTAGAGATTCTGAATATGTGAAGTTTAAACATAATAGTCCTGTAGTAGTTTAGTACAGAAGCAGTACCTTGTGAGATAATAGAGTCTTTCAATCGCCTTTTAATCAAGCGGTCTCGGAGACCGCTCACAGTAGTTATGCGACAATTCCAGTCGCAGCAGTTAAGGGTTAAATAATTCAAAAAATAATTGCAATTAACTCTTAACTGCTGTTAGTGCTGCTGTTTAAAAAAAAATCACAGTTTAACTATCGATACAATGAAATTTTGCTTCATTTGGAGACAAAGTAAAATTGTTTGAAATGTTTCAAAGAGCGAAACTTTATTAGAAATATTACAGTACAAAATGTTTAATACAAAAACAGTATTTTATTATTCTTCGAGACTTTTATACAGCTTTCAATCGAATGGTTTCGCCGATCGCTCGCAATTGTTATGTGGCAATTTTCTGCAACAGCAGTTAAGGGTTAAATGAACTTTTTAGATGAATTGTCATGTGTAAAATGCATTATCACATTTAGGACTATGGACGTCTCATTTAGGTTTTAACAGTCGTAAATATGAACAAAAAATACCTAAATACAACAATCGTATATTGTGGTTTTATACTACAGATAATTTCTAAATTTATACAAAACAAGTTAGTTTTGAAGTATAGGTATAGTATTAAGAAATATTCTGCTTAATAAAATATATATTTATATAATGAAAAGCCAAATATACCCTAAATATGATAAAAGTATGGGGAATCTCGTCTCATTTAGGCACAATAACCTTATATATCTTTTTAATTAAAAAGTAAGGAATAATTATCTATCTCAATCTCTCTGGAGTTTAAATGAAATCCGCAGTGGCTGGCTTTCTCCTTCCTTCCTGTTTCAAAATAAAATAATTTTTAATTTAAGTATATAATGTGATAATCTTTTCACATGAATCTTTAAATATTCTTCGTGATTAAAATTTTAATTTATAGGATGTGCTATTGTTATCTGAGCAAGATTTTTTACATAATTTTTGAGCTAATGATTATATTTACAAAAATTGCGTCATACTGAAATTTAAAAATGAATGAAAACTGTATGGATTTTAAAATAAATAGAGTAATAAGCATTTATTTATAGTTAATCGATGTTTGAAAATTTTTTTGCAATTTTTATCTACTATATATATAAAATGCAAATGGGAATTTCCTTCTGTCTGCTTATAACTTGTGTTTTAGTAAATGGATTTTGATAGGACGTTAGCTGTTAGTTAGATAATTGTTCAGTTAAGGTTTTAGTATATAACATATCGTTCTACGTTGCTTTGTTGTAAAATTAGGAGGGAAGGGTCTTTAATCAGATGAACATGATTATGAAAGATTAGCCTTTTTAAAAAGCTCTATTAGACTGATTTTGATGGAAGTTACACTGTTAATTAGATAATTTTACAGGGATGGTTTTATTATATATCTTATAAATTCTTTATGAAATTCTCGTTCTACATTATTTGGTTATACAATTATGGGTATTAGTTCTATAATTAGGTGAATTAGATTATGAAAGCATCATATTTACTTTTAATTCAGCTGAATGGATTTCAAAGGGCTACTTATAATTCGTGTTGGGCAAATTTGCAATTGCAATTACATGCAGTATAATTACAATTTAATTGTATGTAATCGATTATACTAACATACATCCTAAACTAAACTAAACTCTGTGGCTATACAATCCAAGAAGAATCTGGGCCGACAGTGCCCATCTCTGTTTTCTTGACCCTGGGCCCAGAGGTGCTATGTAGCATGCGTCCCGGCCAGGTGGTCAACCTAACGCGAGACCCTCGGTGTTTAGTTCCCAAGCAAGCTTGGTACTCATTTTATCGACCCCGAAAGGATGAAAGGCTGAGTGAACCTTGCCCAGTCGGGAGTCGAACTCTCGACCTGCGGTGCGGCAGACCACTACACCATTGGGCTTTTTAACATACATCCAAACAAAGAAATTTTGTCAAATATTGGAATGGGGTATGGTTCCGTCTACAGTGCTGCAAGAATTTTTTATGGCATGTGATTATAACTGCACTTATTTACATACGATTAAATTGTAATTATATTGCAGATAAACGGGATTAGAAATTTGTCCAACTCTGTTTATAATAACCATGTAATCTTGTAATCATCGTTACTTACATAATTTTTGTGGTGGTTTTAGTAAATTCCATATCGTTTTACCAAATATGTTTTACCAAACATGTTAACATGTTTTACCAAATTCTACTGTAAGTTATCAAATAAAGGTTTGAGCCTAAAGGTTTGATCAAAATTCTATTTTTTTTATTTATAGAGATTTTGTTACGTGATTTTTTTTCTGAAATATGTTTTACTATAATAAGTATACAGTTAGAAATAAAGTTAAAGTTCTTGTCAAAGGGCAGCTGATGCATCGCTTCTCAAGGCAAAAGGTGTTATATCTCTGGATCTAATGAAGAAGCAATATAAGCATGCAGTTTGCGGTATTTAACGTTAAAAACTCAGTATTTGTTTTAAGCAAATAAGAAAAAAAAATATTTTTTTTGAGAATGTTTTGCCCGGTCCCCTTAAAAGCCAAACATTTGTCTGACACAATGAAATATGTGAAAGCTCAATGTTGTTAGTGTCGTTTTCAACAATGCGGCAGAAAATTCCAGTAAAGGTACAGTCGTGAAAAAAGAAGTAAACACCTCTTACTAAATCTGTAAGTAATTGTAACAGAAGAAAGTTACTAGTAACAAACGATTGGAAATAAAGTCTACTTTTAAATGGTGTATATAAAATTTGCATTGGGGGCCATTTACAAATCAAACCCAGACCAAACTTTGATTTTTCAACGGCAATACCTAATTTTGACAATATATTTTAAATTTTCGGTTAAAACTTTGTCTAGAAACGAAATTTCAAGTCATTGGATTGATAAGTTTTTGAATTCTAAACATTCGAAATTAAATGCTTCTAATATTAAATTACATTTTCATATTTTTATTCATATCTCCTGAAATTGTAATCCTAATGTGATAATGTTTTTGTTTGGTTATAATATTAAAAACCCCAAACATAAGTACATTGAATTTGCAATTTTAAAAATTTCATAATATGCATTATGAACTCATAATATGCATTATGAATTATGAAATTAATATTCGAAAAAATATGAACTGAAACTTACAATTTGTTTGATAGATTTACATTTATTATGTCCTGCTTTATGTGAATTCACAATTTCAAAGTTTTCCTCCGAGTAGTTTTCGAATTATGAGTAAAAAACGTCAAAATGGTGGTTTAAGCCCTTAACGGTCGCATTAAATTACGGTTTAAAATTTCATATTGCTTATTGGCACCACTTTTTTTAAAAAGAAATGCTCACCTTGTTCAATGACAGGTAAAATGATACCATAATAAAGCCAATGACACTATTCTATAAAACTGGTGTAAATAAAACAAATCTGAATAAACTGAAAAAAAGATACAGCCCGTGAATATGACGGGAGCGAGAATTAAGGGGTTAAAGGGCCGTCTATGATCTGCAGTAAAGCATAATTTAAAAAAATTATATATTACTAATTTTATTGAAACATTTAGGCTGGCAATAGTTGAAACATATTAAGAGAGTAAAGTGGTCATATTGGTAGGAAAAATTACTTTAAAAGAAGTGACATAGTCATTATATAACATTTAAACAATCGAGTACCAAACTTCAATTTGGATATAGCCTATATACTCATTTTAAAATAATTAATTTCTGTGAAACTAATCGTACGAGCTTGATGAACATTTGAATTTAGTCTAATTGAAGGGTGTAAAATTTATTTATGGTGTCAAACATGGGTATTGTCACCGAAAAAACAATTTTTGTGTTTGTTTTTATATGCAAAAGGCCACCGAATTAAATTTTATACACATTATTTAAAAGTAGACTTTATTTTTCAATCGTTTGATATCAGTCACTTTCTTCTACAATAATTTGTTGCAGAGTTAATAGGGAATGTTTACACTTTTTTTCACGACTATACATATAGTTTGAAAACACAAGGTCAGATTCATCGGTAGATTCCGTTTGATTCAAGGTAGGGTGACCGAGTCAGTTAGTTGATCAAATAAGGTCAGTGCTACGTGGTTTTATTATATTTCCTTCCTTTTAAGTTTTAGAAGTAAACAAACATGATTTCTACAACCCTTACATCAGTGGTTCCCAACCTTTTTTTGGCCGCGCCCCACCTAAGCGTCTTTAATATCATAATGTCCCCCCTCCTCCCCTTTGTAACGTATAATTTTTATTATACAAAACATTAACTGTTATTCACACTGAAGAAGCCTAAAGAGAGATAATTAAGTACACCCTAAAAAAAATACGACCAGTTTTCCTGTAGGAATTGGAAAAATAGTTGTCCATATCGTACCGGAAAATTTTCCGACCCAGCTCGTAATAAAATCCGTAAAATACCGTTTTATTGACTATTTCCCTTTTTTACGGATTTTATTCCGAGCTGGGTCGGAAAATTTTCCGGTACGATAGGGGCAACTATTTTTCCGATTCCTACAGGAAAACTGGTCGGATTTTCTTTACAGTGTATGATAAATCCTTTCACATTCAAAAGGATAGGATTAAAAAAATATATAAATATGATTTTAACACAACTCTTTGAATTTCAATCAGACCACACCTCTTCACATTTATATCTAAAACTTTTATGCAGTTGTTTGGCAACTTACCTCAGCAACAAAAGTGTTAAATAATCCGCATTTTTATCTCCAAGAAATTTCTTGACTTTCTTTTTTAATTTTATTTGATAAAAGTGATACATTTGATAGTTGATTTTTGTACTTCATTAAGAACAGGCGAATTTTTTTAAACACCGAGACTGTATGAATAACATTAATTCACAAATAGCAATTCTGGATT
This sequence comes from Maratus speciosus, assembly GCA_963932465.1. Taxonomy (NCBI): domain Eukaryota; kingdom Metazoa; phylum Arthropoda; class Arachnida; order Araneae; family Salticidae; genus Maratus; species Maratus speciosus. The sequence goes on along the minus strand of OZ010797.1, from coordinate 331,180,651 downwards.
TGCAACTTTATGAATTTTAAGCAACGGTTTTTCTTTCCCCTTATAACATACTTATCTGTTAGTTGGCTTTCTTTTTTCCATTACCGTTAGTTTACCACCATGTCTTATCCAGTTTTCAATTTTAAATGCATATGTCATGTTGTATGTTTATATATTGTGTATGTAGTATGCACAAGAGCCATAAGATGTTTACCTTTTACCCATTTCCTTCTGTGGTACTCATTTGGGTTCTTATTAATTTTAACGTCGTTAAAATAATACAAACATTTTTTAGGTTAAATGTGTTCAAAATAGTCGATTTTAAGATCCTTCATGTGGCACAATGTACTAAAAATTGAAACACCAGTTTCAGTAAATAGTTAAAAAAAAAAAAAAAAAAAAAAAAAAAGAGGTGTGTAGCACTAAAATAATATTAAAGGTAGAAAAAATGTAAAAGTTTCTAAATATATAAACGAGTCTAAACATACAAGAAAAATTTTCATACAGTTATTCCGGTAACAGTTGTATTTTCAGCTATTAAGTGGAAAGTTTTCGAAAAATTATTTTTATTCGGGTATTTTTTAAATTTCATGTATTATTTCTATTTTAATCATACAACATGACTTTCATTAAAAAATGAAAAAAATCTGAGAGAGAATTTGTAAATAAAAAATCTGAAGTTGCCCCCCTGAAAAGCCAAATTGCCCCCCTGTGGGACGTACGCCCCACGTTGGGAACCACTGCCTTACATGAATGTTCTATAGTGGGCAAAAATGAAATCTGCTGAAATTAACTAGCAACAAAATTATAAATAAATAGTTTCTTTAATTGCCATTTTCTCATTAGTTGATCATTCGGGGAAATCAGTCGAAAATTAAAAAATTAATCTTTAAAGTGTCATGCTTGGACTGTGATTAACAATAATTCATATAAAGCTATCATTTGAAATAATCAAGACGGAAGTGGATTATTTCAACTTACGGTAATGGTCTCCAACTAATCAAAAACTGAATTTTTAAATTTTCTAATTAATAAAAAATCAAAACTCATCCGCCAGAAATGGAGCAATATTAAAAAAAAAAAAAATGATCAACTACTGGAGGGGTATCAACTACTTAGCGTAGTCGCCCTATATTTAAAGAAACCGACCAGCGTAATGGGAGAAACCTGTCATTAAGAAATACGATGAACACATATTCTACAATATCTATGATGGCGTACTGTAAATGTATCTCTTTTATACCTCACATAAATGAAACAGAAATTAAATAATGTATGGAAAAAAAATTATAATAATTAAATTTGCAAATCTACCTCCTGAATATAGTACAAAAGATTACTTAATTATTGAAAACTATGCACATATTAAATTATTTCAATAAATATAAGATTTAAAAAGAAAATTATTAAACAAATCAGACAAAAATTTTGAAAGAAAGAAAGTGAATATTAAATTATAACTTCAGGCATTTTAGGAGCATCGAGTATAAAAGTATTGAAGAAAAATACAACTCTAGAAACATAAAATTTATTACAATGAACCACCTGCGATTTCTCGGCATTTTTCCGATTTTATTTGTATAAATCTTTAAATATCCTTCTCGAAATAAAATTTTATTTTAGATTCCGGATTTAGATTTACTTGAATAAAAGGGATTTACAATTTTTATGAGACCTTTTTATATACTTAAAAGACGTATGTTGCAAGCTTTAGCGGGAAATAATTTAGTATTATAAAATAATCAAATTACTGAGGATTGTTAAAGATTCATTAAGTTACTTCGCTTTTTTCGACACTTATTTAACCCTTTATGTACTGAATTATGAATTCATTAAAATTTTATCTTCTAAGTTATTTTTCTTGAATTTTTGAAACTACATTAGAAGATTTACATAATCATTTAATAAATTTTAGAAGGATTTTAGAAGGATTGAAGGATTTAGAAGGATTAATTAAATTTGAATTTATAGGAATTTTGTGCAATATTTATAACCCCATTCAAATCTTTTATTTTAAATATTTTTCTTAGTATTTTGTAGAATTAGGAGATGTACGAATATAATGTTCTTACAATTGAAATATAGAAGTATTTCCGAATTGAAAGATCCCCCCCCCCCCCCACACACACACACGCCAAGAATGCTGAAAAGATGCAAAGGAAAAAGAAATCATCATTTAATTTTTTTTTTATTTTGTGTAACCAATAATGCTTTTGAAACACGATAAAGTAATGCATCTATAACTCATTCTAAACTAATCGATGTATTAAATGAATTTTATAACAAGTTATTTTAATGGTACTTCAAAGTACCGTCAGTAGATAAAGGGATAAAGAAGAATTTTACAAAATTAAAAATATATACATTTGTTTACCATTTAGAAAAATGGTTATTGTTCTCGTCTGGGTAGGAAATCAAAAGCATATCTGAAGGTTTTTATTGGTTTAATCGGCATTTTATTCGTTTTCTGATGGGACTATACAGTAATCTGTATTTCCCTTTACTTTCAACAGAGATGGATACCTTCTGTTGCCACTATGACAAAAAAGGAATAAAAACTACAAAAAAAATTAATAACTAAGAAACAAATTGAGATACAGCTTTCAAACAAATTTCACTTAAAAGTACATTTTTTTTCTATATCCGACGGTGTAAAAAGTAATATTGTCGGATGTTTAGAAGTTTAAGAATGAAATTTCATTTAAAATTGGTAGTCAGATTTCTTGGAAATCTGACGATGGAAAAGCCTTTTCCCGAACAGCCCATGAAATGCTTCGATAATACGTACGTTTCAGGTGGATAATAACTAATGAAAATGAAAGAAAAGGAATAACAATTTCTGCCAAAGAGTTAATTTTAATTTGTAAGATTTTCACGTGCAAAAGAAAAATGGAATACGGTAATTAAAAATTAAAAAAAAAGATAAATAGGACTGGAATGAATACATATAAATATTTCACACCAAATACAAGTCGCCGGCGATTTTTTTCGCTTGCAATTTTTATGTGTAATAACACTATTAATGTTTAATTCATGGAGTACGTAATGTAGGATCAACTCCGTGCTATTTTTTATGTATTAAATTTTAGTCTTTGAAAAAATCATTTTCCAAATGTTCGTTGTAATTTGTTAAATTGCTTTTTTTTAATGTTTTATCTATATAAATGTGATGAAAACATGTATAATAATCACTTATAAACAGATTAAGTAAAATAATGCTATAAAAAGTGGAAAAATCTTAATAAAGGTATTTTACACTTTTTATAGCATTATTTTACTTAATATATAAAAGTGCAGAGAAAGTTTATGTGATATGGAATGATCGGACAATGTGGAATACTTAAATATCTGGCACATACGGTGTTGAGCCAAGAGTAAATCAGTCATACCCTTTTCTAGTACTCCCATGAAGTACTGTGCTCAGTTCTATATGGATACCTATTGTTGGAGCGACGCGGTGAAATAAAATCGTATTCTCAATCTTTGCAAGTAAATTTTATAAAATTCTTATTAATTGTAAAATCTCATTGTTAGTGATGTTAATAAAGTTCAGTATAATATTGAACAGTTATATGTATTGCTGTGTTAGTTTCCCTCTATGCTGACTTGTTGACGAGGGAATAGTTTATGGTTTTCAAGATGACATGTCGGGTAATATGGAATATCACCTAGCCAAATGTTTCAAGATTACACTGCAAATTCGTGAAACACTTTTGCAACACTAACTGAACATAATGATAAACACTTCTAACTAAAATCATTTTCGATTGTGTTGTGCCAAATAAAAAGATTGTACAAAAGTGTTGTTAAAAATTACAAGAGGAGAAAATGTGTTTTTAAAACATTTCAAAACCTTCATTTTTAAAATTGTGTTATAAATGCTTAATAAATAGTATGTTTTAAGTGTGTGGGGGTGTTATTTTAAAGGTACCATGTAGAAAGTGTTTAGAAAGTGTTTTAGATGTGTTGTTTTGTAGTGTTCCAAATTATGTGGTGTTTACAATACGTTGTTAATTTGGTGACGAAATGCTGTGTAGTACAACACTATTGTACGAAAATATTTTCATTAACACTATTTACAACATGATTTCAACACATTTAACAACACTATTTTTAGAACACATTTTTAGGTAGCAACACTTTTGCAACATATTAAGAATACATTTCTAGGTAGCAACACATTTGCAAAATATTAAGAACACAATCACAACACAAAAAATGTTTGTATATGTAGTTTTCTAATTCATAACACAATAATGTGTTCTTAATTTGGTGACAAAAAGTGTTTTACATGTGTTGTTTTATAGTGTTCTAGATTGTGAGTGGTTTACAATGTGTTGTTCATTTAGTGACAAAGTGTTTTGCAGTACAGCACTATTGTAAGAAAATATTTTCATCAACACTATTTACAACACGATTTCAACACAATTAACAACACTATTTTTGGAACACATTTTTAGATAGAAACACTTTTGCAACATATTAAGAACACATTTCTAAATAGCAACACTTTTGCAGCATATTAAGAACACAATCATAACACTAAAAATATTTTGTATATGAAGTTTTATAATTCACAACACATTAATGTGTTCTGAATTTGATGACAAAAAGTGTTTTACATGTGTTGTTTTATAGTGTTCTAGATTGTGTGTGGTTTACAATGTGTTGTTAATTTGGTGACAAAGTGTTTTGCAGTACATCTCTATTGTAAGAAAATATTTTCATCAACACTATTTACAACACGATTTCAACACAATTAACAACACTATTTTTAGAACATATTTTTAGATAGCAACACTTTTGCAACATATTAAGAATACATTTCTAAATAGCAACACTTTTGCAGCAAATTAAGAACACAATCATAACACAAAAAATGTTTTGTATATGAAGTTTTATAATTCACAACACATTAATGTGTTCTTAATTTGGTGACGTAAAATGTATTTATTTTTGTGTTTGAGAATTTGCAATGTAGTTTAGTGAAAACGAACAAACATTTTAGTCCGACATATCATATGTGATGGGTTTTTTACCAGATTGCACGCCAGGTGAGGAAGATGCAGTGTGTCTGTTTTGAAATGGAACATGTACAGAGGGAAGTAGTGGATGTAATGCATGATGTGGGATCACGTGGTTTGTAGTGGACCCAAACAACAGACTACATTTGTGTTTTTGTAAAAATTGAAACAACTTTTTAAAAAGGCTGATGATTTATTGATTCTGTACTAATGCTTACTTATTAAATAATTTTGATTACTCTTGTGAATCCTGGTTTCTCTTGCAATTTTAATATTCTAGATAAAACAGCACAGAAAAACTGGCGATAAAACACATTTAAGGGGGTGTGGGACACATTTTAAAATAATTTTTATTTATTTTGTAAAAATTTTGAAATTTTTTGTGATGCTTAACCATTTTATTTGTGAGCAAAATCACATGATAAAACTTCACATAATAAAAAAAAAATAAAATTTATGAAAAAAGGGGTAATTTAAAATCGTTATAACTCGATATGTAGAATTTCATATTTTTTCATTTAAATAAACAGAAATATATAAGTTTTAATTTGATTCGACATTTTAAAAAATATTAATTTAATTAAAAATTAAAAATATTTAAAGTAAAAAAAAACTGTAACATTTATTTTAAAAAAATCATATTTTCAAATGTAAATGTTTTTTTTTTCAAATTTGCTGGATCAAACTTAAAGTAAAACAATTGAAAAACATATGTTCCAAGTTTGAACCATTTATCTTTAACAGTTCTTGACTTATAACAATTTAAATATGGTGAAAAAACCCATCATGAAGAAAAACGTATTTTCACAAGAAGTCGTTTCCATGACAATCATTGCTTGAAAGCTAGATTTTGAAAACAAACCAAACCGAAAAATATATTTCCTGTTCCAATTAGTAAGATAGAAACATAGTTCAAGCGTCATTTTAAGCGGAAAAAAAGAGAGAAATTTTTAATGTAATAAAAGTTTTTTAGAAAATATGAAAATTTTTGTGTCCCGGACCCCCTTAAATAAGAAAACTTTGTATAAATCACCATGAAAATATAAAAACATACTACTTGACGCATTTCGATCTGGAAACTACAACAGCCCTTCATCAGCCGAAGTAAACACGTGTCCGTCATTTTGTGACCTTGTCCCCTTGCGAACACGTGTTTACTTCGGCTGATAACGGGCTGTTATAGATTCTAGATCGGAACGCGTCCCGTATGTTTTCATATTTTCATGGTGATTTATACAATTTTTTTAAATTTAATTTTGACATTCCTTGTAACCCGGTTTCATATTTCCCGAATGGTTGCCATTACCGAAAAGTGCAAAAATTTTTAAAGGTAAATATTGATATGTTTTTTTTCCTTTCTCTTTAAATGCTTTAAAAATATTTTAAGAAATAATTAAAGTTTGTTATTTACTAATTTTTAATGTATCTCAATTTTTTATGCTGACTTACAAATAAAAATGTAAATGCTATTCTATAATAAACAAACTGCCTTTATATAAAAGAGAGATTGCTAGCGTTTATAATAAAATGTTAAAGAACTCGTAAACTGGTTGATACACAATTAAAAGAAAAGAAATATTGAAATTTCGGAAACACAAATTTCGTTCCAGCAGTTTATGAGATGAAGCTCAGCTAAATGGAGTACATAACATATCGTTCTACGTTGCTTAGTTATTGAATTATGTGGTAAGGATCTACGAGTACAATCAGAGCAACCCGATCATGAAAGATTAATGCTATTAAAAAGTTCTACTAGACGAATTTTGATGAAACTTGCACTGTTAGTTAGATACCTTTAGAGGGACGGATTTAATATATTTTATTTCGTTCTACATTGATTAGTTATAGGCAAAAATTCTATAATCATGTGAACCCGATTAAGAAAAATTAGCCTAAAATAAAACTTGGAATTTCGGAAACGGAAATTTCGTTCCGGCTGCTTATAGCCTGAATTCTGCTAAATAGATTTAATAGGATATACACTGTTAGTTAGATAATTTTTAGGAAACATTTTTTGTACATAACAAATCGTTGTACGTTGCTTAGTTACAGAATTAATCAGATGAACCCGATTATGAAAGATTGGACCTTTTAAAAAGTTCTACTGGACGGATTTTGATGTGAACTTACACTGTTACTTAGATAATTTTACAGGGACGATTTTAATATATTGTATTTATTGAATTATGGACAGAAGTTCTTTAGGTGAAACGATTATGAAAGATTATATTATTAAACGACTATGCTGAATAGATTTCGATGAGTCGTTCATTGCAGAGAATATAATTTTTCAGCGATGTTTTGAGTATACTGCATATCGTTACATCGTTTGTTACGAAATCCTGGTGTAAATTATCAATTAAAAGAGTTGGTCTTTAACAGCCCAAAATTTGTCTGACACATTAAAACTTATAAAAGCGCAATGTCGTTCGTATCGTTTTCAGCAATGCGGAAGGATATTCCAGGTAAAGGCCCATATAGATTTAAAGAACCAGGTCCGATTATACGACAGATTCTGTTTGATTCAAGGTTTATTTAGAGAAACAGACCAGCGTAGCGGGAGAAGCCTTCTAGTAAGAAATGCGATGAACACTTATTCTGCAACATTTATGATGGCGCACTGTAAATGTATCTATTTTATACTTTCACATAAATGAGACAGAAATTGAATAGTATATCGGAAAAAGATCAATGACAATTAAATATACAAATCTACACCCTGAGTTTTACAAAATATTATTTATTATTTGGAAACAATGGACGTATTAAACATTTCAATAAATATTAGATTTAAAAAGAGAATGCTTAAACAAACCTAAAAATAAATGTTGAAATGAAGAAGATGAAGATAAAAATTTAACTTTGTGTACCTTTTTATCAGCAGCGAGTATAAAACGCTAAAGAGAAATATCACGCCAGAAACAGAAAATTTATTACATTGTGCCACTTGGGATTTTCCTGTTTTTTTCTGATTTTATTTGTATAAATCCTTAAATATCCTTCTCGAAATAAATTCTTATCTGAGATCCTCGATTTTGAATTACTTAAATAAGAGGATGTTATAATTTTTATGAGACTCTTTATTGAGTTAAAAGAGGTGTGTTGTAAGTTTTAGTAGAAAGGAAATAATTTAATATTAGAAATATAATAAAATTAATGAAAGTTGTTAAGGCTTTATTAAATATTTTAAATATATATGTATGATAATACGTTTTCACTAGTATGATATAAACATAACGATATTAAGCAGCAGCCATACACTCGTTATCTAACTCAACCGAGAAATCAAAGTTTTGGAGTCATAAAATCATGGTTAAGAGTGGAAGATCAGGCCGACGTTCATTGGTAGTTTCATGGAAAATAATAACTGGAGCCTTTAGATTCATCAAATATTTATTATATGAACATAAAATGCACCAAATCCGCTAGATGATACCCATATTCGGGTCGTTGCTACGTCGTAAAATGTAAACTACTAGATGTTAAATATTAGAACAGCATGACGAAGAAACAGTAAACAAAGCTCTTCAGGTGACATGCGTTATTTAAGCAAATCAATAATCGTAATCTTCCTTGTCTCCCAGCCAATGCAACACGTTAAATACGTGCGAAACAGACATGCGTACGAATACACTACAAGTTAAAGAACCAGCCCCGTAAAAATAGCCGGGAGGACGCGCGGGGAGGCAGGCTACGACAGGACTTAGCTCCGGGCGAAGGGGGGAAGTACGCGTGACGTCGATGATGAACTATTTTGTCTCGGCGTCAGATTTATAACGTAAACAACTGTTAGCGGGCTTGGCAAGGAATTATGAAAAATAGAACATATAGAATAAATGATATTAAAAACATTCGAAACAAAAAGAATTCAGTTTCAAAATAAAATGAAAAAAAGTAATTTAATGGGTTTTATAAGATTTGACGAATAAATTTAAGGTTTTTAGAATAATAAAAGAATACGCATTTAAAGCATGGAAAAAAGATAGATAAGATATTTAAGATAGTATTAAAGCTAAGTAACAAAAAAGCAGATATTATAATAATTTGGAATAGTTTAATTAAGAAAAAAGGGCAAAATTTTTTATTATTACATCTATATATATGAAACGCTTTTCAATTGTAGGTTAAAACATGTCGAAAAGAGGCAGTGAAAATACACCCGACATATATCACCAACCCGAAGTATTAATAAGCTGCAGTCGTACATTCATTGTCATTTAAAAGTAGACTGAGAGATGTTAATTGATTAGAAGCGCCATTGCGACTTGATGAAAAACAGATCTCCATGTGACATAGATTTTGAAAACAAGACAAAATTCGTACAAATCTGCTCTCTCAAGCAGGGCCGGAACTAGGGGAGGGGGGCAGAGGGGGCACGTGCCCCGGGCGCCGCTTTAACAGGAGGTGAAGGGGGCGCCAAAATGAAGATTTTGTTTGACGTTTGACACAAGAATGTATATATATATATTATGAAATTTGTATAAAAATGTCTCGCAGCAGGAAAATTTAAAAGGAAAACTGAACCAAATGCATTAAACTTTACAAATAGATAAAAAGATTCATTACAATACAAAATTTCAAAGTATCATGCCTATGCGTTTGCTTTCTATCTTTTAAATCACTTCCTGTGAGGAGAATCCGAGGGAGAATCATTACCGTTTTCCAAGGTCAGTCTCTATTGTGGGACACCCTACTGTCCACTACGGATAACTACCAAAGGAGAAGTGACCCCTCAGTCTGATTTTTCTTCTAGATAAAAAAAAATCCATGAAAGCTGTTTGTTTTTTTTTCCGCTGAACAGTTTTTTTTTTTTTTTTTTTTTTTTTCCCGTCTTGCCATGGGCGCTGACTGCCCAGGACAACGGGAAGGGGAATGCACAGAGTAAAGTTCTTAGTAAAACCTTTCTTTTTTAGATATCGACCTCATTCAGACTATGCAAAAAAAAAAAATGTTTAAAAAGATTAAAATGCAATTCTTTTCAATAACTTTTCAAAGATTTTAATGGATCAATGTTTGACAAAGCTGATTACGTAGTTCAGTCTTATATATTTTAAATTTAAAAATAAGTTGTCCGTTAGATATTTAGTAAAATTCTTTTTTGTAAATTTACTTTGTGGTGGAGGGTGGGGGGGAGGGCGCCAAAATCCATGTTTGCCCTGGGCGCCAAAAAGGCTAGTTTCGGCCCTGCTCTCAAGTCAATACAAGCATATAAATATAAAAAAGAGCGCGTAAAGGTATACGGCTCGAGCCAATCCAGAGTAAGCATGCGGGGAACGAGAGGAGAGGCCGCACAAGTGATAGGACGAAAACCCAGGAAGGAGACGGAGAAGCTTGACCTAGAAACTGAACTCTTTACTGAAATGTAGAAAAATTAAAAACAAAAAAAAGTATTAGGGCGGCAAAATAATTGCAAGGCATTATGCGATATCGAACAACATTTTAATAAAAGATAAAATGGTATTAATAAACATTCGAAAGAAACAAAAATTCAATGTCTCAAAATAGGAAAGAATAAAATTAGTGGGTTTTTTTACAAAGAAAGGTAGCTATTAACAGATTAAGGATTTAAAATTAAGAAGTAAAAGAATGCGCTGTATAAAAAGCATGGGATTAAAAGATAAAGAATATTTAAGATATTATTGAAGACAGGTAAATAAGGTAGATATTATAAGAACTATTATTTTAACACAATCAAACTGATTGGTAAAGTTATCATACGAATTTGAATATTTCCAACTGAGCGAAAAAATGCCCAGGCTGGGAATCGAACCCAGATCCATGGCTTACAAGGCCAATGCTTTTCCGTTTAAGCTAACTGGCCCGACAACCAGCCAGCATATTTCGCTCAGAAAACCTTATTGGTAGGACATCTGGTCTGTCATGTAGACAGCTCAACAGAATAAACCGCAGGTAGAGGAACTCCATATAAACGATGGATACGTAGATGAACTATTATTTTAACACAATCAAACTGATTGGTAAAGTTATCATACGAATTTGAATATTTCCAACTGAGCGAAAAAATGCCCAGGCTGGGAATCGAACCCAGATCCTTGGCTTACAAGGCCAATGCTTTTCCGTTTAAGCTAACTGGGCCGACAACCAGCCAGCATATTTCGCTCTATAGTTCATCTACGTATCCATCGTTTATATGGAGTTCCTCTACCTGCGGTTTATTCTGTTGAGCTGTCTACATGACAGACCAGATGTCCTACCAATAAGGTTTTCTGAGCGAAATATGCTGGCTGGTTGTCGGCCCAGTTAGCTTAAAAGCATTGGCCTTGTAAGCCAAGGATCTGGGTTCGATTCCCAGCCTGGGCATTTTTTCGCTCAGTTGGAAATATTCAAATTCGTAAGATATTATAAGACTTTGGAATAATTAACTAAGGTAAAAAACCGAATTTTTATAATCTTATCTTACATCACGGACTTTGATTTACTTGAACAAAAGGATTTTACAATTTTTATGAGTTTTTTATTTAAAAGGAGTGTATTGTAAGCTTTAGAAAAACAGAAATAACTTAATATTGCAAAAATGATAAAATTAATGAAAATTGTCAAAGATTTATTAAATATTTTCGCTTCTTTGAAGACGGAGCCTCACAAAATAAAATACATGTTTTTATTTTCTTCTGTCTTTACATGAAAGCATTGGATTTGTGAAAGTTTCCGACTTCCTGTTTTCGACGGATTTATACGTTTTAGAATGTGATGAACACGATATGACTAGTTTTAGAGACTGTCTGTCTATCTATCTTTATGTGACAAAAAAATTTTAGGCACTCTACCTGAAGAATTAATGCACGGAATTTAATAAAACTTTAGATTCAATTAAACCTTGATATAAATTGGGGCTGATTAGTTTATGGTATAAATCGACCGTCAGGTGGCGACTATGCTCCATTATTCACGATTTCCGCAATAGTCCGCAAATAGATATTCTCCGCAATCTCTAGAGCTAATGCAGGGATCTTAATCAAGCTTCAGATTCAGTTAGACGTTGCTATAAATTGTTGCTGATTAGGTTTTGGTGTAAATCGCCCAACAGCGATGGCACTGCTATGCTCCATTTTTCAGGATTTACACGAATTTAGTGATACTCATATCTCGAGAACTAATGCACGGAATTTCATCAAACTTCATATTCTGTTAGACCTATACACATGTTGGCACTGATTATGTTTTCGTGTAACTTATATAACAGGTGACGCTGGTATGGAGCCTTTTTCAAAATTTTCGCGATAGCTATGTCTAACAAATTAATGCTTGCAATTTAATAAAATTTGCTATTCTGTTACACTTTCAAATCAATAGATCTTTATTAAACTTAGGTGTATAGTGCGATAAGGTACTTTTAAGCTTTCTGTGTTGGGAATTTTGGTTGGACACATCTAAGAGGGTGGGTGCAAAAATTCAATGGTTTCTTTGAAAAAGGTCGATGCTTATACCTCCTTTTTAAACGCACGCAATTCAACGAACCTATATCTTTAACACTCTATCGACCGATGGTACTAATAAGTACCATTAAAATAACTTGTTATAAAATTAGTTTAATACATCGATTAATTGTAACACAGTTTAGAGTGAGTTATAGATACATTACTTTATCTTGTTCCAAAGCCATTATGGGTTACACAAAACAAAAATATTTTTAAAAGGGCTATTTCTTTTTCATTTGCCCCTTTTTAGCTTTCTAGGCGTTGAGGGGGGGGGGGGATTTTCAATTCGGAAATATATCTATATTTATGTTGTAAGAACATTATATTTGTGCATTTCCTAATTCTACAAAATACTAAGAAAAATATTTGAAATGAAAGATTTGAGTGGGGTTATAAATATTGCACAAAATCTTTATCAATTCAAATTTAATTAATCCTTCTAAATCCTTCTAAAATTCATTAATTGATTTTGTAAATCTTCTAATGTAATTTAAACAATTTACGAAAAATGCTTTAGAAGATAAAAAATTGATGATTTCATATTTCAATACATAAAGAGTTAAAATCCTCATGATGGGCATATACTGTTATTTAATTTTTGCACTGTAACAACGAAATTTGAACTATTAACATGTATGAGATAGAACAAAAATTTTGGGATTGGCACGTCCTACTAGTTTATTTTATTTATTTATTTTTTTTTACGAAAAGAGCTTTATTTAAAAACTTCTACCATTTATAATAAATTGTTAAATACTAGTGTGATACGCAATTAAAGAAAAACTTCTTAATGCCAGTATAAAAAACAGAAATGCAGAAAGCGTTTCGATATAACTTTTTGTCATCTGCAACGAAGAAGACGTGCTACCACTCCAATCTTGCTCTTATTTTTAAAGTGGTAGAACGTCTTCTTTGAGTCTCATGAAAAAAAGACAATATTTATTTATTTATTTGTTTTACGGATTCTGCATAGATCACTTTTATGATATTAAGAAATATTGCTCATAGACACATACTTCCAATTGCAAAGTTTTAATAAAAAAAAAGGTGCAAGATTTGACGAGATAAGTTGCAATTCCATGGGGGGTCTATTTGAGAAAATACAAAAAAGCGATTTTTATACGGCCCCTGTAGGATAAAATTTCCAATTAAAAAATTTTTCCTTATTCATTCCTGAATTAAACAAAAAAAAAAATTCAAATTGATATCTGCAAAACTCAGAGAGATACATCCGTTTTAATAATTCGTGAGGTTTCAAGGGATCAGACACAAATTGAAATACGCGTCATTCAAAAAACAATATTACTATAAGGTGTCCGGGAAACATTTATTTTTTATTTATTTATTTCTAAAGTTAGAATTTTAAATTTTTTCGTGATGGTTAGCCATATAACTTGTAAACAGAATAATATCAAAAGACTTCTTACAAAATTTTAAAAAAATGATAATTTTTTTTTTAATTTACAGTAATTTAAAATTGTTATATCTGGAAATATTATTTGTCGAATTGATTTCTTTCTTTTAATGAAACAGAAGTATATAAGTTTTAATTTTGATTGAGCATTTAAAAAAATATTAATTTGAAAAAATTAAAAATATTTAAAACCCCGCTGTTCTGTTCGCATTTACTATGTGAATTTAAAGTATTATTTAAGAAAATATAGAGATAAGTATAAAGAAAAAAACTATATTTACATAGAGATAATATATCGCACTCATTAAACAATGACATAAAATGTGTAGAAAATTTTTTTACCATCATTTTTTATATATAATTGAAAAGTGTTTCGGGACAAATAGACTTGAACAAAACAGCAGGGTTAATGGCAATTAAAAAAGGAAAAGATGCAACTTATTTTAAATAAATCATATTCTCAAAATTTGATACATTTTTAAAATTTTCCGAAATAAAATTTAAGTAAAGTATTTGAAAAAGCCATATTCCAAGTTTGAACCATTTTCTTTAACGGCTATTGAATTATATCAATTTAAAGATGAGATATGCTGAAAAAAACCTATGGATGCAGAAAAATGACTTTAAAATTTTAAACAAAGCAGAACTCTGTAGAGTTCTTCACATTATTAAAAGTAGATCTAAGGCAATGCCTTAACTTTTAGATATAAAAAAAACAGCGTATACATTTTTGCGTTAAACTTGCTTGAGAAATATGCTCTAGCATATTATAGGGTATTTCGCAATAATATAAAATAATAGGGTAGTTCGCAAGCTTCCAAACAAAACAAAAAGAACAAGTTGCAACAATTGAAAAAATAAATCTATATTTATTCTCAAACAGCACAAGTGTTACCATCTACTTGTTGAAAAACGATTTAATAATATTTTCAGAATGTATTTTATTGGCAACATTAGGAATTATAGCTTTTATATTATTCTAATAGTATTTTAGAGCCTAAATTCGGTATGTTGCCGAAAAGCAACACCCGAAATTTAAGGGTTAAGTACATATTTTCAATAAGTCCTTTGACATTTTCTTATAATGCGATATGAGTTTTAACAATTTTGTAGCCTTCGATTCGCTATCATGAATAATATCTTCATTAGTTCAAGAGGACCAGCATTTTATTACAGAAGTTTTTGACTTATTTAATCACAGAAGCTCTGTCATTAAATAAGGCGAAAAATTCTGTAAGTGTATGCTGATTCTACACGACCCAAAGTTGGATCACTCAGCTTTGCTATATAAACAATAATAAAAAGAAATGTGCCCAGTTAAACTGATGGCATTGAGCTCACAGGCTATTAACACTAACTGTATATTATACCCTTATTTCATAGAATAATACCCCTCAAAAAATAAATGAAGGGGGATCAGCCCCCCTATTCCCCCTTTATACTTAACCAATGAACCTACAAATCCAATGAGGAAGCTCCTTAACATAATAAACCGGTATATTAAATTTGAAGCAAATCAGATAATTCTGTATGAAAAAAACCAAATCGCTAAATTAAGGGGGGGGTCTAACCCCTTCCCCCCGTTTATACTTAACTAATGTACCTCCAAATCTAATAAGGAAAGCTCCTTATCAGAATGAACATAGAAAAAAAATCAAGTAAATTGCATAATTCTGCATGAACATCCATTTATCTAAATTAGGGAGGAGACTTGCACCCTTTCCCCCTTTTATACTTTACAAATGAACCTCCAAATGTAATGAAGGAAGCGCCATAACGGAATAAACCGGTATATCAAATTTGAAGCAAATCGAATAATTCTGCATGAAAAATCCATTTACCTAAATTAAGGTGACACTAGTCCGCCCCCCCCCTTTTACTTAACAAATAGACCTCCAAATCTAATCAAAGCAACTTCCTAACATAATAAACCGGTATACTAAATTTGGAGCAAATCGAATAACTCTATATGAAAAACCCATTTATCTAAGAGGGGGGGTCTAGCCCCCCTTTCCCCTCTTTGTACTTAACTAATGAACCTCCAAATCTAATCAAGGCAGCTTCTTAACATAATAAGCCGGTATACCAAACCTGGAGCAAATCGAATAATTCTACATGAAAAACCCATTTATTTAAATTAAGAGGGGTCTAGCCCCCCTTTCCCCCCTATATACTTAACTAATGAACCTCCAAATTTAATCAGGGAAGCTCCTTAACATAATAAACTGGTATACCAAATTTGGAGCAAATCGATTAGTCCTGCATGAAAAACCCATTTATCTAAATTAAAGGGGGTACTAGTCCCCCTTTCCCCTATATACTTAACTAATGAACCTCCAAATTTAATCAGGGAAGCTTCTTAACATAATAAAATGGTATACCAAATTTGGAGCAAATCGATTAATTCTGCATGAAAAACCCATTTTTCTAAATTAAGGGGGACTAGCCCCCTTTTCCCCTTATATACTTAAGTAATTAACCTCCCAATTTAATCAGGAAAGCTCCTTAACATAATAAACTGGTATACCAAATTTGGAGCAAACCGATTAATTCTGCATGAAAGACCCATTTATCTAAATTAAGAGGGGGGGGACTAGCCTCCCTTTCCCCCCTTTATATTTAACCAATGAACCCCCAAAACTAATCAGGGAAGCGCCTTATCAGAATGAACCTAGAAAATTTTTTTTAAGCAAATCGGATGTTTCTATCAAGAGTTATGGCGTTACGTACATACGTACGCAAGTACGTACATACATACACACATACATACATACAGAACCGGCGGGCACATTAGCTCTCAGGCTTTGATAGCCTGTGAGCTAAAAATGTATTTTACGGTATCGTAATGAAAAATTAAATTTGTGAAATTAAAAATTTTAAATAATGCTTACAGGAGAAACGTTATAAATACAAGTAGTCCAGGCAATAGAGGCCGTATAGGGGCTCTACATAGAAAAATTCATGGTAGTTCTGGAAAAAGGCTTACTATATGTTTTTTGAATAGCTGAATCCAAATTTTTAACTTCCCACCAAAATTTCACCCGGCAACTTCCCCAAAATTTGGTAAAATGCCCCCCAAAAAAGGTTTTTATTAAAAAATTCCATTTTCTTATTGTTTTTGGGGAAAAACATTACGAAATTCAGAAAGTAGACAAAATTTGCAACAAATTAGATATATGACATTATGACTTAGGTTGAAGTGGAAGGGGGGATCTGCCTCGGAACATGCGCGCGGTGCTGCGTGAACTAAGTTGCGCAATTCCACTTACGCACTAACACGTTTACATTCGGCCTCCCATCTCCCCTCCGAACTTTCTGTATAAGGTTTACTTTAAGTTTTTTGGGTCGCTGAATCTGAATTGTTCACTTCCCCCCAAAATTTCCCCCCCCCGACCCCTCCCTCACCAAATAGTTGTTTTTAACTTAAATTTCTTATCGTTTTAGGGTAAAAGCATTACGAAATTCAGAAAGTAGACAAAATTTGCAACAAATAGGATATATGACATTATGACGTAGGATGAACGGGGAGGGGGAGCGCTGCCTCTGAACATGCACTGCGGCGCTACGTGCACTAAGTTTTGAAGTCCAGGCAATATGGGATTTTACCTGGAAAAATTGATACTAGTTCTGGATTTCGACTCACTTTATGTTTTTTGGGTCACTGAATCCGAATTTGTATCTTCCCACCAAAATCTCATTCGGCAATCCCCCAAAAAATTGATTTTTTGAAAAAAATTGGGTTTTGAGAAAAGCGCGCGGGGAATGTTCCGAGGCAGCCCCCTCTCTCCCGTTTATCCTACGTCATAATGTCATCTATCGTATTTGTTACAAATTTTGTCTAGTTTCTGAATTTCGTAATGCTTTTCCCCTAAAACAATAAGAAATTTAAGTTAATAACAACTATTTTGGGGGGGAAAATTTTGGGGTAAGTTAAAAATTAGGATTCAGCGATCCAAAAAACTTAAAGTAAACCTTATAAGGAAAGTTCGGAGGGGAGATGGGAGGGCGAATGTAAACGTGTGATTGGTTAAGTGGAATTGCGCAACTTAGTCCACGCAGCACCGCACGCATGTTCCGAGGCAGATCCCCCCCTTCCCCTTCATCCTAAGTCATAATGTCATGTATCTAATTTGTTGCAAATTTTGTCTACTTTCTGGATTTCTAGATACTTTTCCCCTAAAACAA
Source organism: Maratus speciosus (assembly GCA_963932465.1). Classification (NCBI taxonomy): domain Eukaryota; kingdom Metazoa; phylum Arthropoda; class Arachnida; order Araneae; family Salticidae; genus Maratus; species Maratus speciosus. Next base: position 331,162,610 of record OZ010797.1, on the reverse strand, counting down.
TAAAAAAATTGATTTTTTTTAAATAAAAACCTTTTTTGGGGGCTTTTTACCAAAATTTGGAGGAGTTGCCGGGGGAAATTTTGGTGGGAAGTTACAAATTCGGTTTCAGCGACCCAAAAAACATAAAGTAAGCAAATTTCCAGAACTACCATTAATTTTGCTAGGTAAAATTCCCTATTGCCTGGACTAAAGGGCAATTAGTGTCGGGCATAACTCGGGCATCTAGTGTTACAGAATATGCATGAAAACAATTTTTTTAAAAAATTGATAACTATAATATATTTTTTAAAAATACGCTCGAATATAATATAAATCAGAATTATAAAAAATATCATTTACGCATTCAAATAAAGTTTTGAAATTCATTAAACGCGATAATTTTGTACTGGCCTATCGCTAGGAGTTACCGAAGAACACTAAACCAAACATCACTCATTACAGTAGTGCTTGCGATTTTAAGTATAATATGTATAAAACATATACGTAAAGAACCGCTTTACCATATTATACCTATTCAAAATGCGAATCCGTATAATATGTTTTGTACGTATTATACACATAATCGCGAGCACTAATTTGCAGTATGTTCCGGATAGGAACGAAAACGTTATTCTGGTGAACTTTTGAATTCTTTAATATGTTTTTTAAATATTGCGTTTAATATATGTTTTAAAATGTTATGTCTAATATATTTTATGGAAACAGACCTCTACGTATCACAGTGAGTAAAATTATCTTTAAAATATGAAATAATATCTAAAATTGGTATATAAACAGAAAATTATTACTATTTACAATAAGCATTTTTGATTCTGATCATTATGGTGGTTTAAGTGCATAGTTTGTTTACATGTCTTAAATTTAAGTTTTATTTACATTTTATCGTTTTATTTATCGATTGATGAATGTTTTAAATTCTTTATGGAATGTAAGTAGAAACAAATTGCTATTTATAGTAATTTCAGTGCAAGCGGATTTATTTTTGGTAATCGTCTGCAGGCGATAGAGATCGATTAGATAAAAATGATGCTTAAAAATTAATTAAAAAACAATAAAATCTGAGTAAAAGGCGATGCATTTTTCAAACAAATTGCCATACAGTTTTCGAACAAATTTCATTTAAAAGTACCCTATACGAAGCGATAGTGTAAAAATTGAAAATGTATAATGTTTAGAAATTCAAAAAATTGCAGTAGCGAAAATTGCAAAACCGGAATTTAATCGTTAGCTGTTGCCATTCGAAAAATGACGTCAGCGTTACGCACGGACACCTTTATATATTATAATTTAAATATATGCATTTATACGAGGTGTGGCTATTTAACAACGAGACTGTTTCTACAGAAGAACTGCGCATGCGCCAAATTTGTACGACCAATAGTCGTTTAGCGCAAAGCGTCCTGTATCGATTTCAACCTCTAAATTGGCTATATTCCAATTAGCCTGGCTGTTGCCTTCATTTGTTCTCCACCCTGTTTTAGTGTTTGACGGAAAATGTTGAGTGTTTTAAAAGAGAAGCTAGTTAATGAGAAATTTCTTTTTAAACTTATAAAATCTGCTCCTGAAACTGATAATTTGTTAAGAGAAGTATACGGAAATGAATGTTTATGACGTTTGTGGGTTTTTTAATGGTTTAGGCTAGTAAATGGGTCTTATGTAATTTCTTTTTTTTTACCCACTTTCCTTTTTTATTCAGTTTCACTTTTATTGATCTAAATTAAACTTAAGGGCAGTTGGAAGGTCAAAACCTAAAATATATCGAATTTTCGTTTTTTTAATATTTTGAATCTACCATTTCTTCTCTTTCTACTGATATATTACTTTTGTTTCTGCGGCAACCAGAAGTTGGAAAATTTTCAGTAATTCTGTTTGTTTATCTACTTTACTATTAGTGTGTTTATTTACTTTACACTTGATTTTCTCAAAATGTTGTTTTCTTAAATTCGATGTACCTTTTCGAAAAAAACTATTATACATTATGCTTTGAAATTTTGATTGAACATTCTATGCATATTCCTGTTTAATCTGAGGTGAATTGTTTAAACTCATAAAATGAACTTTTTTTTATCATTATTTTTGAAAAAAAATGCATGTTTTTTAAATTTGAATGTGTTTCTACTTCAGATTTTTATTTAAAATATCTAAGCTTTATTTAATTATAAATTTAACTTCAGATTATTGAGAATTGTTTATTTTATGCATACAATTTTTTCCAAGTCCATATCTTAAGTAGTTTGTGAGAAAAGGTACAGTAATTTAACATGGCAGATATAGAGATTCCGACTGTCCTTAATGGGAAAACCAATATAATTCGAGGAACACACTTAAAAACAAAGCAATCCATTATAAGAATAACTGTTTGTTCTCCTTTATGTTAGAATCTGCGTCACGCAATTTTTATTAACTCGTCATGCAATTAATGGAGTTCCTTTTAATTTATGGCTACTTCTATTAAAATAAAAATATTCTCAAAAAACAAATAAATTAAAAACCGTCTACACAAGGACATATTTTCGCATTATAAAATAGATTGAACTTTTTATTCTTTTTCATCTATTTGAATTTTCTATCTATTTTTTATCTTAAGTTTTTATCTAATAATTTTTTCAGTATGCCTTTAGATATTTTAAGTAGAAGGACTTTTTTTATTTTTCAGTAAAAATGGATTTTATTAGTAAATGAGACTTACGAAATTCCCCTTTCCTTTTTTTATCGTTCTCTTTTACTGATCAAATTGAACTTAATGAAAAAAGTATTATACTTCGAGGAATACTCTTAAAAACAAAGCCAATCCATTATCAAAATAATTATTTGCTCTCCATTACGGTAGATTCTGCGTCACGCCATAGCTCTTCATGCACTTAATAGAGTTCCTTTTAATTTTTGACTTCTTTTATTAAAATAAAATTACTACACTTCTGAAAAAAATAATTAAAAACAACCTACACAAGGACTTTTTTATGCTTTATAATATAAATTGAATTTTTTATTCTGCAAATGGACTTTTTTCAGTAAATCTTTAGATTTTTTAAGTAAATGGACTTTTTGTTTAGTACAAATGGATTTCATTAGTAAATGGTTCTTTTCAAATTCCTGTTTTTTCAATTTCTTTTTTTTTTCGTTCACTTTTACTGCCCAAATTACACTTAATGAAAGAAGTTTTCTTATACTTTGAGGAACACTCCTAACAACAAAACCAATCCATTATTAGAATAACTATTTGTTCTCCATTACGGTAAAATCTGCGTCACGCCATTTCCAATAGCTCTTTATGCACTTAAATGGAGTTCCTTTTAATTTCTGACATCTTTTATTAAAATAAAATTTCTGCACTTCTCAAAAAACAAATAAATAAAAAAACCCTACACAAGGTCATTTTTATTCTTTATAATATAAAATGAATTTTTTATTCTACAAATGGACTGTTTTCAGTAAATCTTTAGATTTTTTAAGTAAATGGACTTTTTCTTTGTGCAAATGGATTTTATTAATAAATGGTTCTTTTCAAATTTCTTTTCTTTTTTTCAATTTATTTTTTCCTCGTTCACTTTTACTTCCCAAATTAAAGTTAATGAAAAAAGTATTATACTTCGAGGAACACTCTTAAAAGCAAAGCCAATCCATTATCAGAATAATCTATTTGTTCTCCATTACGGTAGAATCTGCGTCACGCCACTTGTAATAGCTCTTCATGCACTTAATGGAGTTTCTTTTAATTTCTGACTTCTTTGATCAAAATAAAATTTCTGCACTTCTCAAGAAACAAATAAATTGAAAAACTCCTACACAAGGACGTTTTTATTCTTTATAATATAAATTGTATTTTTTATTCTACAAATGGACTGTTTTGAGTAAATCTATAGATTTTTTAAGTAAATGGATTTTTTCTTAGTACAAATGGATTTTTTAATAAATGGTTCTTTTCCAATTCCTTTTCTTTTTTTCAATTTCTTTTTTCCTCGTTCACTTTTACTTCCCAAATTAAAGTTAATGAAAAAAGTATTATAATTCGAGGAACACTCTTAAAAACAAAGCCAATCCATTATCATAATAACTGTTTGTTCTCCATTACGGCAGAATCTGCGTCACGCCATTTCTAATAGCTCTTCATGCACGTAATGGAGTTCCTTTTAATTTTTGACGTTTTTTATTAAAATAAAATTACTGCACTTCTCAAGAAACAAATAAATTAAAAACCACTTACACAAGGACATTTTTATGCTTTTTAATACAGATAGAATTTTTTATTATATAAATGGACTTTATTCAGTAAGTCTTTAGATTATTTAAGTAAATGGACTTTATTTTACAGTAAAAATGAATTTCATTAGTAAATGGTTCTTTTCAAATTCCCTTTTTTTCAATTTCTTTTTTCCTCGTTTACTTTTACTGCCCAAATTGAAGTTAATGAAAAAAGTATTATACTTAGAGAAACACTCTTAAAAACAAAGCCAATCCATTATCAGAATAACTATTTGTTCTCCATTACGGTAGAATCTGCGTCACGCTATTTCTAATAGCTCTTCATGCACGTAATGGAGTTCCTTTTAATTTTTGACGTTTTTTATTAAAATAAAATTACTGCACTTCTCAAGAAACAAATAAATTAAAAACCACTTACACAAGGACATTTTTATGCTTTATAATATAGATTGAATTTTTTGTACTACAAATGGACTTTTTCCTGTAAATCTTTAGATTTTTTTTAAATAAATGTACTTTTTTCTTCTTCGTAAAAATGGATTTCGTTAGTAAATGGTTCTTTTCAAATTCCTTTTTTTTTTCAATTTCTTTTTTCGTCGTTCATTTTTACTGCCCAAATTGAAGTTAATGAAAAAAGTATTATACTTCGAGCAACACTCTTAAAAACAAAGCAATTCATTATCAGAATAACTATATTTATTCTCCATTACGGCCGATTCGGCGTCACGCCATTTGTAATGCCCCTTCATGCACCTAATGGAGTTGCTTTTAGTTTTTGGTTTCCTTTATTAAAATAAAACTATTGAGTTTCTCAAAAAAAGGTGTATTAAACAAGTAAAAGTTAAATTTAGAAAATCAAAAAACCCGACTGCGTAAAAAGCGAACTAATTAATTATTTCTCATCAGTGTGAAACTATTTTTTTATATCACTGACCTATATTTTTTATTTACTTGTATTGATGACTTTTAAGTTGTGTTTAATTTTTAGTTTCTATCTATAAAAACTGTTTTTATGAGGCCTATATATGCTAGAGATCCCACCTACACAACTTCCAGGTTGTGTAATATTTAAACGGAGCTTCTGACTGTAAAATAGTCAATGAAACATCGTCTTCATTTTGAAAGACCTATCCAATGATATGCGACTCAATATGATGCGCATTTTTTTAAAATCTCTACCTCCATTTTGTATTTTACGGCCACCATTTTGAATTTATAAAAACAAAACTTAGCCTATAACCATCGGACGGTTAAGACGAATCGATAGAGACCTCATTCATTAAAATTTATCCAGCCGTTGGGATGTTTCGAGGGTATAAAGAAATCCACATACCCAGATTCGCGTGAAACACATAACCCTTCTTCACAGTCGGGTAAAAACACTTACTCACGGACATGTTTTTTTGCTTTAGAATGTAGATTGATTTTTTTATTCTAGAAATGGACTTTTTAAGTAAGTCTTTAGTTTTTTTTAAAGTAAATGGGCATTTATTTTTGACAAAAATGGATTTAATTAGTAAGTGGATCTTTTGAAACTCACTTTTTTCCACTTCCACTTTTTTATCGTTTTCTTTTACTGACACAAATTGAAGTTAATGAAAAAAGATATTGCACTTCGACAAACACTTTTAAAAACAAAGGAATCCATTAGTAGAATAAGTATTAGTTCTCCTTCATGGTAGAATCTGCGTCACGCCATTTTTGATACCTCTTCATACACTTAATGGAGTTCCTTTTAATTTTTGGTTTCTTTTATTAAAATAAAACAACTGCGTTTCTAAAAAAATATGTATATTGAACTCACGGGTATGATTTTACTTTATGATATAGATTACTTAAATCTTATTAAACATATACATTTCTCCAGCGTAAAAAAGAAAAAAGAAAACAAAGAAATAACAAGTATCAAGTATGCATTTTGAAATTAAAAGAATGTTCAGTTTATCTACTATACGTATAAAATGCAAGTGAGAATTTCGTTCCAGTCTCTTATTATTTGAGTTATATTGTTTATTTAGATGAAGTATGCGCTGATGTTTAGTTTTATGCGCTGTTAGTCAGATAATTTTTCAGAGAAAGTTTTAGCATATAACATACCATTCTATGTTGCTTAGTTACATATATATGGGTGAAAGTTCTATAACTAAGTAAATTAGATTATAAAAAATTTGCTTTTTATTTAAAGCTACTGCCCGGATTTTGATCAGAAATGCATTATTAGTTTGATATATTTTTAGGAATAGCTTTATAATATTGAATGGATGGTTTTATTTGATATGGGTTATAGTTTTATCTAGGATGATTTTATTATATTGAATATTGATTCATATGATTTATGGTTGTATTTAGGATGGTTTTATTACATTGAATACTGTCCTATATTGCTAAGTTATAGCATTATGGTTGAAAGTTATATAATCATATTATTAAAGCTTAACCTCTTTAAAAAATTTCAATTATTACAAATTTGCATTTTAAGAAGGTTCTACTGGGTTGATTTTGATAAAAATGGTTTTGTTTTTTATATATGTTTTCAGAAAATGTGTCAGTGTTTTGCTTATAGTTCAATCGTTCTTTACCAAATCCTACTGCAAATGATCAACTAAAAGAATTTTCTGTAACAGCCGAAATTTTGTCTCACACATTCGAAAATATAGTAAGGCAACGGCATTCGTAGCGTTTTCAGTTGTGCAGATGGATATGCCAGGTAAAGGTCTATACTGTTCTAACACTTAATGTCAAATTCACCGATGTATTGTGCTTGATTCAAGGTTCGTTTGGAGAAACCACAGATATTTTTGAGGGGAATATTATAGTGTTTCGCATATCCTTTAATCGTTCTTTACCAAATCCTACTGTAAATGATCAACTAAAAGAATTTTCTGTAACAGCCGAAATTTTGTCTCACACATTTGAAAATATAGTAGGGCAACGGCATTCGCAGCTTTTTCAGTTGTGCAGATGGATATGCCAGGTAAAGGTCTATACTGTTCTAACACTTAATGTCAAGTTCACCCATGTATTGTGCTTGATTCAAGGTTCGTTTGGAGAAACCACAGATATTTTTGAGGGGAATATTATAGTGTTTCGCATATCCTTTAATCGTTCTTTACCAAATCCTACTGTAAATGATCAACTAAAAGAATTTTCTGTAACAGCCGAAATTTTGTCTCACACATTTGAAAATATAGTAGGGCAACGGCATTCGTAGCGTTTTCAGTTGTGCAGATGGAATGCCAGGTAAAGGTCTATACTGTTCTAACACTTAATGTCAAATTAACCGATGTATTGTGCTTGATTCAAGGTTCGTTTGGAGAAACCACACATATTTTTGAGGGAAATATTATAGTGTTTCGCATATCCTTTAATCGTTCTTTACCAAATCCTACTGCAAATGATCAACTAAAAGAATTTTATGTAACAGCCGAAATTTTGTCTCACACATTTGAAAATATAGTAGGGCAACGGCATTCGCAGCTTTTTCAGTTGTGCAGATGGATATGCCAGGTAAAGGTCTATACTGTTCTAACACTTAATGTCAAGTTCACCGATGTATTGTGCTTGATTCAAGGTTCGTTTGGAGAAACCACAGATATTTTTGAGGGGAATATTATAGTGTTTCGCATATCCTTTAATCGTTCTTTACCAAATCCTACTGTAAATGATCAACTAAAAGAATTTTCTGTAACAGCCGAAATTTTGTCTCACACATTTGAAAATATAGTAGGGCAACGGCATTCGTAGCGTTTTCAGTTGTGCAGATGGAATGCCAGGTAAAGGTCTATACTGTTCTAACACTTAATGTCAAATTAACCGATGTATTGTGCTTGATTCAAGGTTCGTTTGGAGAAACCACAGATATTTTTGAGGGAAATATTATAGTGTTTCGCATATCCTTTAATCGTTCTTTACCAAATCCTACTGCAAATGATCAACTAAAAGAATTTTATGTAACAGCCGAAATTTTGTCTCACACATTCGAAAATATAGTAGGGCAACGGCATTCGTAGCGTTTTCAGTTGTGCAGATGGATATGCCAGGTAAAGGTCTATACTGTTCTAACACTTAATGTCAAATTCACCGATGTATTGTGCTTGATTCAAGGTTCGTTTGGAGAAACCACAGATATTTTTGAGGGGAATATTATAGTGTTTCGCATATCCTTTAATCGTTCTTTACCAAATCCTACTGCAAATGATCAACTACAAGAATTTTCTGTAACAGCCGAAATTTTGTCTCACACATTCGAAAATATAGTAGGGCAACGGCATTCGCAGCTTTTTCAGTTGTGCAGATGGATATGCCAGGTAAAGGTCTATACTGTTCTAACACTTAATGTCAAATTCACCGATGTATTGTGCTTGATTCAAGGTTCGTTTGGAGAAACCACAGATATTTTTGAGGGGAATATTATAGTGTTTCGCATATCCTTTAATCGTTCTTTACCAAATCCTACTGTAAATGATCAACTAAAAGAATTATCTTCAGCAGCCCAAATTTTGCCTGACGCTTTCGGAAATACAATAGATCGATGCAGTTTGTAACATTTTCAGAAATATAGATGGATATGCCAGGTAAAGGTGCATACTCGTCTAAAACACAATTCATTTATATATTTCGCTTGATTCAAGGCTCGTTCGGAGAAACCACAGATATTTTTTCAGGGAATATTTTAGTGTTTTGCATATCGTTCAACCGTACTTTACCAAATCGTACTGTAAATGACCAACTAAAAGATTTACCTGTAACAGCCCAAATTATGTCTGACACATTCGAAAATATACTAGAGCAATGCCGTTCGTAACGTTTTCAGCAGTGCAGATGGATATGCCAGATAAAGATGCATACTGGTCTAAAACATAATGTCAAATTCACTGATATATTTCGCTTAATTCAAGGTTCGTTCGGAGAAACCACAGATATTTTTTCAAGGAATATTTTAGTGGTTTGCATATTGTCCAATCGTTATTTACAAATCCTATTGTAAATGAACAACTAAAAGATTTGCCTGTAACAGGCCAAATTTTGTCTGAGACATTCGAAAATATAATATAGCAATGCCGTTCAAAACGTTTTCGGCAATGCAGATGGATATGCAGGTAAAAGTGCATACTGGTCTAAAACATAATGCCAAATTCACTGATGTATTTCGCTTGATACAAAGTTCGTTCGGAGAAACCACAGATTATTTTTTTAAGGAAATATTTAAGTGTTTTACGTACCGTTCAAACGTTCTTTATCAAATCCTATTGTAAATTATCAATTAAAAGAATTGTCTGTAACAGCCCAAATTTTGTCTGACATATTCGAAAATATAATAGCACAATATCGATTGTAACGTTTTCAACAGTGTAGACGTATAAGCCAGGTAAATGTCCATACTTGTCTAAAACATGTCAAATTCACCGATATTATACTTCGCTTGATTAAAAGGATTGTTTGGATACACCACACAGGGTAAAGGACGAAGCTTGCTAAATACTGTATAGAGTCACTTAAAATAAACTGATTTATAAAATACACAATATGAAGATTAAAAAGCTCACTGTTTTACTTCAAGGGCGACGAAAATAATAATAATAAAAAGAAAAAGCAATTTATCAAATTACAACGACCATTTGGAAAGCGATTTTTTTGAAGACTAAAATTTAAGACATAAAAAATCGCACGGAGTTGATCCTACGTTACGTACGCCATGAATTAAACATTAATAGCGTTATGACACGTAAAAATTGCAAGCCAAAAATATCGCCTGGGACCCGTCAGATTTCATGAAACTTAAGTATTATCCACCTGAAACTTACGTAAATATCCAAGCATTTCATTGGCTGTTCGGGAAAAGGCTTTTCCATCGTCAGATTTCCAAGAAATCTGACGGCCAATTTTAAATGAAATTTCATTCTTAAACTTCTAAACATCCGACACTATTACTTTTTACACCGTCGCATACAGAAAGAAAATGTACTTTTAAATGCAATTTGTTTGAAAGCTGTATCTCAATTTGTTTCTGAGTTATTAATTTTTTTTTTTGTAGTTTTTATTACTTTTTTGTCATAGTGGCAACAGAAAGCATCCATCGTTGTTGAAATTAAAGGGAAATACAGATTACTGTATAGACCAATCATAAAACGAATAAATTGCGGATTAAACCAATGAAAACCTTCTGATATGCTTTTCATTTCCCATCCTGACGAGAACAATAACCATTTTTCCAAATGGTTAAAAAATAAGGAAATAGATGTTACAAGTTAAATATATACATTTAAAAAAAACTTCTTAGGGCCTGCATTTTCACCGAGGCCAAGGCCGAAAATACTAAGAAGTTTTAAATAAAATGTATATTTTTAACTTGTAACATCTATTTTATTATTTGAGTTGACTTTTAAATAAAACGGTGAGCTTTTTGAAGTTCATGTCGTGTATTTTATGATTGAATCAAGGTGAAATGTTGCATTTAGTCTTATGGTTTTATCAGGGCCCCCAAATGGTCCGCCAACTGAATACCAATAAATTTTAACAGAAAAATTTATGGTAGGTTTGCGCTGCTAGAATTAACTTTCAAAGTTGGTCCCGAAGCGGTTTGTAAGAAAAATCTAAAAAGAAAATTTTTCTAAAATAATATTGGTATTCAGTTGGCGGACCATTTGGGAGCCCTGTTTTATTTAAACTGATTTATTTCACTACCTTTAAATGGGTAAGAGGATATCAAAAATGTATTCAAACAAAAGATATATTGGTTAATTCTCAGTTCAATCTTTTATTTTGCCAGTAATTCTCTTTTCTAGTACTATTTTACTGTAGAGAGTACTTCAAGATTAAATAAAATATCCGACTAAAATTCGAAGGGGAATTTGCGACAAACCAACTCAGATACTTGCGCGTTTTGTTAATTTGTTTTACATGAATATTTAAACATTTTGCATGAAGCTAAAATTCTGTTTTAACTCCTAGATTTGAGTTTGCCAAAGTAGAGAGCACTACCTATTTTATAAAATTTATACCCAAGATAAATGAGAAAACATTGCCAGAGGATGAAATGAGGTTAACAGAGCATTGAATATTCATATAACGTGCTTTTTCCTTTTTGGGGCTAGTCTCATTTATTAAATTAGAGATTTTTAGATGTAAAATTATAAATGTTTTAGGCTTACAAAGAAATTCTACACAAATAAGGAAAACTTGAATAATATTTCAGGATTCATTTTGAAATACTGGATACGACTGCTTTTATTTACTTTTTTTTAACTGCTAAATATTTCTTTTAAGATCATTATATTTTCTTTAAAATATTCAAAAGTTCATTTAAGGATTTTAAGGGGTCTTGTACCTTTAAAACGCGACGAAAGTTAACGAAAAAATTCAAAGTTTGAATTAGTCTATCTTCAAAACCTTTTTATGTATAAACATGAAATTTTCGATATTGATTAAACAGATTGTGCTTTATAATATGCTGTCACTAGAAATTTATTAGCCCTTTACAGAATTTGTGTATTGTTGAAATCAAAATAGTTTTTTTTTTTTTACTCCATGAGTCATTCTGCGAATGATATCTTGAGAAAGTATGTATGGATTGTCATGATATTTGGTAAAGATACTAAACATATACATGTGTGTTTAAAATGAACTACTCTTAGGACAAAATTAGTTCATTAACTATGTAAAACAAATATTTTTGTAAAAAAAATAAAAATCTTATATTTTTAATCAATAAAAATAATCATAACTAATCATATTACAATTGTAAATACTTAAAAGTATGTAGTTATATCGTATTAACGGCTTTTAGCTAAGATATTTGACGATGATAGTTTCATTTTTGGCTGTCAATTATATCCGTCGAAATGAATATGAGATATATTCTAATCACATACTATAGCTTTCTTTATCTGTATTAAACTACATTATTTAGTTATATATAAATACTTCAGCTATTAGCCTTAATAATTCTACCACATAATATTAATTATATAGAGTTGCAATATAGAAAGAAAAATAGGGTTAGTATAATTGGTATTATAGGCGCCATTCTTGGCGCGGAGTAATTAATCTGGCACAGATCAAAGAAACCAATTGACATCAAGCGTAAAAGCCGACTCAGTGATGTACGCAGTTACGAAAACTGTGTATACTTATGTTAACCGGGCGCAAATCTCGCTGATATATTTTTTTCCCAAGTGGCAACTTTTATACTTTGCGTGTTAAAATTATTTGATGTCAAAATAAAATGTTTTGCTTTATAGAATTATTTTTTCTCATTTTTTTAATTTTTAGTATTTTAAGTAAAATTAGTAAAATGAATGTATTTTAAATAAAATGAGTAAAAGGTATGTAATTTAAATGAAATGAGTAAAAGGTTTATGTTTTAAATGAAATAAATGCAGTATGAATGTGGTAAGGGTACAATATATTTGGTGATTTATCACCTGCGCCGGTCAGATAATAATGTACAAAATAAACCGTAACTGTATCAATAAAGAAGAACAAAGAAATCGAAATTGAACAGAGATCAGTATATTAAAAAAAATCGGGGAATCAATTTTAATAAACTTGCACGTCAAGGGCCAAAAGTGATCGATACTGACAGCAATTGTTTTTTAAAGGAATGATCGGAGAGGTTTCCAAAAGTTTTATCTTTCACTAAACTGTCCTGGTATTTCACTTTCGTCTTTCATTAAACCGTCAATTAGTATGCAGCCCGATTATGATATATTATACAAGACGATTATATGATAATAATGATAGATTTTCTAATCTTATGTAATCGAGTCTACTGCCAAGGTTATCGTGAAACAAAAAACATATTAGAAACAATATGCTTAGCATACATTTAAGGGAGACCAAACTGGTGGACAGAGGCGGCTAGTTTATAAGATTTATTCCCAAGATAAATAAGAGAACATAGCTAGAAGATGAAATGAAGTTACAAGAACATCGAATATTCATATAACGTGTGTTTTCATTTTTGTGGCTTGTCTCATTTATCAAATTATAGCTTTTTGTAAGATTGTAAACGTTTTAGACATACAGTGAAATTCTACGCAAATATGGAAAAGTTGGATAATATTTCAGAATTCAGTTTGAAATATTGAATACGACTTTTATTTTTTCCCCAAAAACTGTACTAAATAATTCTCGTAAAATCATCTTACTTTATTAAAAATTTTCAAAAGTTAATTTTAATAGTACATAATTCACTATTAATATACAGTTTTTGAATCAAAAAAGAAGATTCATTAATGAAAATAATATTTGAATAATATTTTATACTATACTACTTTTAATTGCTAAAAGGTGTAAGATTAAAACTTTAAAAACAGTAAAAATAGTTATATTCAACTGTTTTCATGTTTCGACTCTACCAGAGTCATTTTCAAAACAAATAAATGAAAATGTTCTAAAATTGCACGATCTATCATTCAAACGCAGATTTAAAACGCCGATTTTAAAGGTCATCATTCATTTTTTCGCGTATTCTTTCATATTATGCACGTTATTTTTTTTTTTTATTTTACTTGCATGTTTATTTCTATTTTCATAACAATCGAGTAAAACGAGCCTTAATTTTGGTAAGTTAAATGATGTTGCATCGTTAAATACTCTTAAAATTACTATTTTACACTAGTATACTTTTTAATTAACAGTGCACACTCTCGAATGTGACTCATTTTTACTCTGTAATTGTAAGAAAAGTCGTCTCAAGAAAATTCTGGCCGATATGTTGGATTCTTGGGGAACCAATGAAAGTTTGATAACTAATTAACAGTTACTGTGATAACCACATACTTTTTGTAACTTTTCATATAGCTTCGTGATTTTTCCGTTGATTGGCGACGATTTGATATTGCCTAAGTTTTATTTTTAACATGACTTTTAAAAGGAGAATACCGAGATTCTTTTCACGATTTATCATTACTATAACATCCTTAGACGTCTTAAAAATGTTAGTATTATACTTTTAAATGTTCTTGAAAACTACCAAGGAATTTTTGCTGCAGTGACAATGCATTCTGTATTGTGCAGTACAATTTCAACCAAATATGAACAAAATATAAACATTAAAAATGCCTTATTCACCTTATTTAAAGGATAAAAAAATGTAAACAGTTGAAACATTTTCTAACACTTCCAGAATACGATAACGAAATTTCGTCGTTTAAAAAGGTATGAAATCAGATTTCAACAATTAACGTTTACAGCCGTAAATGCACTATAGTTCGTCTGTCCACTAGATAATGTGTTAAAATTTAGCACACTTAAAAAACGTGTAACACACATAAAAACTCACATTCGGCAATTTTCCCCAACAGACAGAATAATTTCGCGAATAATTTTGTACACCTCTTTATACTATCTACAGATTTTTATACACTTCCTCATATTAAAACAAAATTGAATTCAGAAAAACAAAAACAAATAGATAACGCAACTGAAAATGCACTTCCAGAAATTACCGTCAATAGTCGACAATGAATCCGTTTCCTTGCGTAACTCTGTATATGATTGATTTTTTTTTATATTATACAAAAATCTAAAATAAGGGGAAAATTTTTCCATTCAAAATTTTCTGATGGTAGTTTGCTTCGGCTTTAATCAGAAACTCTTGATCCGATGTAAAAAATCAGCCGCCATCTTGTGACAACCTCCTGAGTTACTTCACTCGCAACTGGTGGAGAATACACTATATGTCGTCTCCTCTTTATTCAAAACTCCATTATGCAACGTTATCAACATTTTGCTAATTTTGGTTCCTCATCCCCCCTTACGATGTCATACATTATTATTCGTCACCCCCCCCCCCTAGCCCAATGATATCGTTGTCAGTGTCTATTATATATATATATATATATATATATATATATACATATATATATGTATGTATGTATGTGTATACTTTTTCTTTTTCTTATATGCTTGCAGTGGTTACACATATGATTATATATGTATTAATTGCACACTTTACGGGTTCAAGAAAGCAATAAAATATCAATGCATGAAATAAATTTATATCAAATAACATTTAAAAGTGTTTATTACTATTTAAGAAGTATTTAATAATAGCTTATTGATACATAATGCATTCAAAAGTAATATTGTCTTCTTGAACTTGCACCCTGCCCGAGGAGTTTAAAAGAAGAAATTATCAATAAAACAGTGGACTACCCTTTGTCTTTCTTTACTGGTAAACGCAAGTATCATTTCCTACATATTATGGTCCTGATTTCTCTAACAGCGAATTATATGCGCATATGCAAAAGAACAGGAATGCCAAACAATAGGGTATTACAAGTTTTGGAATAAAATGATTTAAAAAACATTTAATGGATTTAATAATAGCTTTGTATTTTCATAAAAATATTTAAAAAAATAATATTAACAAAGGTAACAGACTATTTGAATGTAAAGGAAAGGTTACTGAAAAAAGAAAATTTTGGTAGGATCAAAAATGATAATGATAGCAAACCCCTCCCCCTTCCCTCAGATATCTTACGATATCAAATGTCAGACCGAGCCTCCTTCCCCCTAAAGTGATAACATTATATATGCACAGCCCCAAAGTAATGCTCACGAATCCCTGTATATATTTTCAGAATTTATACACACCACGTAGTTCGCAAACATTTAATCAAACATGAAAATGCATACGATATCTGCAAAATCAGTTCTAGCTTATATCGGTAACTATTTTGTTTGTCCCTGTAAATGAACGATAACTATTATGCATGTCACATTTCCCAGGAAGCAAATCGTAATGCACTTTAAAATGTATATAAACTTCACTATGTCTGAAATAGCATATAGTATTAAAATGTACTGCAAACAATTTTCCCCCAAAGACGATTATGTAACCGGATTACTTTAAGCGACCGGATAAATGATTGATAAATATATTGCACACCCCAAAAAGAATATATTTCTATAGAAAGTATGTTTTAGTGCACTTCGCAAATACATATCACTTTAATACTTTAATATTTTACACGAAATAGTGTAACATCATTAAAATACACAGTAAATGATTCTTCTCCATAGTTGATAATGTATCGGGACACTTTTGTGTATCCTGGAACCGAACTACAAACGCTATACACTCTAATTTCAATAGCGAACATGCCACAATAAATTTAAACAACTTATATCAATTAGATGGCAATCCAAAAATGTTTCGAGAATTAGAGAACGAACAGGGCAGAGAGACAGTAGTCGGCAATGAGACAAATCGAAAGCTTAAATATTTTTCAAATGTATTAGAACGGGTGGTGGAAGCACAGACAATCACCTCATCGAGTTCACGGTTGAAATTCCAGAATTAGTTAAAACTCGATTCGTATATTAAAACGCAATCGGTCTGCCAAGTCATACCTTGGTGGAAAAAACCTGAAAACTCGATTTTAGCGGTTGATTCGTAGGTTTACTATTCTGTTTTCATGCTCCTTGTCCTCCATGTTTTCATACCTTTGGATGCAGGAAAACACAATGGTACATCATTTTTTTTTCATAGTTTTACTTTATTTGACGCACAACAGCATAAATAAGACAAAAAATATTTCTTTTCATAGCAATTTCTTGTAGTTTGAATTAGAGCGTTAATTAAATATTATGAAATCATTAATTAAAATTTCATCCTGCTTTAGAAGTGGTATTTAAATTAATGATAATTATTTTATTTTTCATATTATTCATAACTAATGGAAATGTAATACTAAGTTTTCATTCTCTATTGAATCACCCTCAAATGATCTTTTGTATAAATAAATGCTTTGAATGTCATTTATTTGGTTAAAATCTAATTATGAGAATACTTAAATTAATGATGAATGCCTTTTGTAATGTAAATATAATATCTTTTTGTTAGTCATATTTAACAGTGAGCGTATTCTACATAGTTTAGATTAGTTTATTAATGAATAATTTAACTAATTCATTCCGTGAATTTTTGTAACATAAATCTATGTCCTTTGTCGCGTAAATTTCATTTTCATTTTATGAAACCCGACATTTTTTAGAATTATTTATTTGATATTATATATTTATACCATATTTCTCATTGTTTTAGTTAAAAAAAGGTTTTAGATAATAAAGGTTATACTCAGTAAAAAGAAGTTTAAAAGGTTTTCTTTTAACTCTGTAAGAGCAGCGTCAAATTTGCAAGCACGTTATTATAAAACAATATGATTTTCAACTTTCTATTTCAAGTATGTTTACATTATACTTGTTTTCAATAATTTGATTCAATGTTAAATGGCAGTACTTAGAATATTAGAAGTATTTTTTGCAATTGCTTAATTTATATTACATGTTTGTCGAATTTTTTTCATTGTCTCAGTGTGAAACGATTTTAGATGACCAAAGATATGCAATGTACACTGGCCTCCAAAAGTTAAGGAACAGGGACTGGTGGCTTTCGATTGCACACGGTTCGTAGAATATCTAACAAAATTATTGGCGAATTGTTCTTGAACTTCTGGGATGTAAAGAACATGTTTGATTTCATATTCATCGGTGAAGATTTATTCGGGAGGGCAAATTAGGGTGCTAATAGTCAATAGACTTTTTTTTTTTGGCTTATACGAAGCACAAAAAATATGAATATTTTCTAGTTTAAAGTTTCAAAAGAGGGGAATAAATACATGAATACCTTAGAAGCATTTTTCGTTCAACGGCCCTGCAGCGTAATGGACAGAGCGACGCTCTGCTGTTCCTAGGTATCCTGGTTCAAATCCGGAAGGCAGAATAAAGGTAAGAAATTTGTTTCCAAAAGCGGTTTTTCATGTGATTCCGTATGCGTGATTGATAAATGTATTGTCTGTTATATGTGAATCTGTCTGATAATTAGTTTAAAAGAAAATAACGTATTTATTTCTGAAGAAAAAATTATTATTTTATATTAATTACTTTAAACCATAGCTTCAAAAATCTTCGTGGCATATTAAGTGACATTGAAGTTTCCCAAAGTCCTCCAGTATCACTTCCTAAAATCTTCCCCAGAACCTCCCGAAGAGAGCCCTAAAGGAGATCCTGGTGAGCTTCTCAGGATGCTGTAAGGCGGACATTTTCTGTTCCTGAGGGCCTCCTGGTGACAATTTTCTGCATCCTCAGGGATGCCTTGGGGATGGTGGTGTTTTATTGTAAATCTTCCTGGAGACGTCCTGGGGAAGCAAATGTGCTATATGGGATCCCTCAAACAAACCTTGCAACAAAACCATCTGCTCTACGGCTTTCTAATTCCAACAAAATTTTTAATTATATTACAACTGTTTAAATTATTTGACTTAATGTTACATAACAGTACTTAGTATATTAGAATTATTTTAATATTATTTAATTTATATTATATGTTTCTTCCATGTTTCTTATTGTTTTAGGGTCAAAATGTTTTGGATAAAGAAGAATATTCTCCTAAAAATAAGATTAACTGCTATTTCTTTGTAAGTCGATAAGAAGAAGCATTAATTTCAAGTTCACACTGTTATAAAACCATCTGATCTACAGCTTTATAATTCAGGTCTGTTTGCATTACAATTGTTTAAAATAATTTCACTTAAACGTGCAATGTTAAACGACAGTATATAATTATGTTTGACATTTGGGGTAATTTGATTACACACTCTAATACGCAAATCAAACCTATAAAATAATCTAGTTGTTCTTTTCCAATAAATTTAATAATTATCTAAAATGTCTTCTGAAGTTAAGCTATAATATAAAAGAAAAACACATTTTTTTGTTAATAAACTTTTTACACAAATTCACAACCAACGCGGTAGATTGAATATAGTTATTTCCATTTTTTATTTTAAAATATTAAATGGGGTAAGAAATGTTACACTTGTACAGTTTCCTTGTAGAAAAACATTTTGGTGTAACGAAGGAGAAGTAAAAGAAGAAAAAGAAGAAGTACGAGAAGAAGTTAGAGAAGAAGAAGGAGAAGAAAAAGGAAGAAGACATCCTATCATTTGTAATATTTGTAATATTTTAAATTTGTGGACATGCGATTGTTATATCACCAAGAGAGGATATAAAGAACTAAATGAGACACCCGCAGTAAAACAGATTAAAATATGTTTTAAAACAAGAATTCAAAGAAAAAATTGATTTATTACCAGATTTTGTGCAAGCAAGTTGCAACAATTTCCTCGGGATTTGAAGAACATTTTTTTGTTTTTCGCAAGATTTCCGATATTAAATGGTAGTTTAAGATAATTGTGATCCTAAATATGCGACGTTTTTGTGATATGAGGGAAAAAGACATACTTAAAATTTTCTGTTTGTAAAATGAAAAAGTGTTTGCATCAGAGTTGTCGGAACGCCCTTGTGATTTGATAGTTTAGATGTATGTATTTCAAGTTATTTTTACGTTACATTGATGAATTTAGCGCGATTTGATGGAACACGGGGAAATCAAAGCAGAAAATTTCACAAATTATCCGAATATCATGAAATACATGCCAATTAATAAATATTTTTAGAGTGTAGGTTTGGATCAATTTTTTTAAATGCAGTATATTTGAAAAATTAATTGATTTAAAATTAGTGGTATACAACTGAAAACCGAAGTATAATTTTATTTATTATGTACCCAAACATTTAAAAATTCTTAATTTTGGGCAGAAATTAAGCATTTTGTATGTTTATGTCAGCAACTTCGACGTTCCTTTTACTATACTGGTATTGAATATTTTTTTAGTGCAATTAAAAAAAAAAATTAAAATTTTTAAAATACTGATTGCAGTTCAATAAGTCAGAATTTTTTTTAGATAAGCTTGCTTTTTCCTATTTAAATTCGTCTAAAACAAACAAATTTGATCAGAGAGATCAAATTTTATTTCATTTAATAGTTAAATATATGTAAATAAATATGGAACAGTGTCGTACGAATATCTGGAAAATGTTTTGAGTTATTGAAAGTATCGCAAATGTAGCTTACTAAAAAGCAAGTTAAAAATTTTTCTTTTAAAGAACATACTACCACGTTTACATCATTAAATAAATCTCTTAATCATAAAACTTTATTACATGCATATTTTGTATTAGTTTTAATAAATTTCTGAAAAAAAAAGTTTTTCTTTATAATCTTAATTGAAATATATATATATATATATATATAAATTTTTTTAAAGTTATATATACATGCACTTTACATTTTTTTTCTAGTCAAATAAATATCATCTTTCTTAATTTAGAGATAAGTAAAGTATCTGAGATCAAAAAAGAAAAAGAAATGGTATCTGAAATCAATGAAAAAATTCACTTTGTTTAATTTATGTCTTTAAATAAAGGAACCAAAATTATTCTACAGTATTAAAACTGAACAGAAACATAATTCAATGGCTTCTTAATAAAATCTGTTATTTCACCACCAACAGAAAATATTAAGTTGAATACTAAACGAGAACTATGCTAAATCAACTGAGACTTTTGCGAATTCCGTGCATTTGTTCTTCATAAATAATTAAATGCAAATGTAAGCCGTTGCATAAGAAGAGGATTTTACATGTTAACATTGTTTTAACAGAAATACTCGAAATAAATAAAATAAGGTTTTGAACATTTTGACTGTTCATTAAAATTTTAAATAGGCTGTATAAAGAGAAGTTACATAAAACAACCATGCAATTTCATTTTATGTATATTCCCGCATACTTTTGAGACAAATAAAACGATTGCAGAATTGCATTCTAAAGTTTTCTAATAAGGAATGCAATAAAATCCGGCAGCAATTTAAAAAAAAAAAAAAAAAGAAAGAACAGAAAAGAAGAACGGAAAATTATGCATTACGCATAGCTTTTCCTTTCTACTACCAACATTTTAAAAATGAAGTAAAAATTTCGTAGTTTTAAGACATTGTTAATAATGCTCCTAATAAGACATAAACCATTTAATAAAAAATTCATGACTATAATTTTTTTAATTAGAGAATTCCTTGATCAAGGACATATCCATTCAATATCGGCCCCACCAGTGGCCGAGAGGTTCTGCTCTCGAAGCTGGTAGGCGGGAGGTGCTGGGTTCGATCCCAATCGCGCCCGTCGGCCTAATCGTTCGGAGTTTCCGTGGTTTTCTTCGAACCTTGGTTCTCCAAGCGTTAATACAGGTTAGGTTCCCTTAGAAAGACCTCCACGGAAGGCACTGCCCCCCCCCCTTAGGGCCTATATCCCACGTGCTGATAATTGGCCGACATAAATACAACCAACCAACCATTCAATATGTATGCCGTACACTATAATGAAAATACACTGTTGATAGAAAAACAAATATCTTATATGGTTACAAAATTTTATTTTAGAAAGTTTACATTTAATATGTTGTACCTGTAACCCTTCACTGCACGAATTCTTCTATTTTTATTATTATTAAATCTGTATATTTAAATCTGTATATTGGTCTAATAATGGGAAATATAGTAAAAAAATTTAATTTCAAAATTTCAGCTAAAATTTGATATTTTATAGTGTGTGCCATATGTACAGTCAATCAGAGTAACTTTGATCCGCATTTTCTCTATTTTCATATGCCACACTTTTATTTAAAGAATATTGTAGCAACTAGGGGCATAAAAGAGAAGAAATGTTCCTAAATTATTGTTTGACTATAAAAAATTAAGGCATAATAAGGATAAAAGCAATAAAAAATGGATTTTTAGCCTGGTTCAAAGTCACCCAGCCATTTAGGGTAACTTTGCACCACATGATAAATTTTTATATAAAATAATTAATTCTAAAAAAAGTATTGTAGTCAGGACAACTTTAAACCTGAAAAAATGTTTTCAGATATGTAAAGACTCCGAACTTACATTTCCCAACATCACAAGATTTGTATAATTTATGATATTACAACAAATATCAGGCATAAGAAAAGTGGAAGAAGAGAACCATGAACATTTAGAAATAAAAAAACCTGTTTATTGTTCATATAAAACATAAAAATTCTGTGAAAAAAATTTTCAATGTTTTAACTCTATAATATACCCATAGTTACAGTAATACATACAAGTACTAGTATTATTCAAACAAGAATAAAAAACGTCGAACGTATGAAATGTCAAATTTGAGTAGCTCCGCCCCTAATCACGCCTCTAAATGATTTTTGTGTATTTTACACATATTTGTAAAAATATTTACATGTCATATCTAACGCACACTTTCGGCATTTATATATAATATACGTGCGAATATGGAAAATTTTCGGCAGTAGCACCTATAATCAGTAAATTATAAGCGTCAGTGTAACTTTGAGCCGGCTCAAAGTTACCCTGAAAATGCGGTAAAATGCTAGTGCCTTCTTATTTTACATTTTATTAACTATTAATAAATAAATAATCACAAAATATTAACGCATTTACAACATTTAGATAATAATATGTCTGATAAATGAGTATATTGTTATTTACTACGAAAATTTAATTGGATTACAACAACTTCAAAACAGCATTCAAAATTAAGTTGAAAACAGTACTTCACAAAAATAGTTAGATGATGCAATTAATTGCGCATAATGTTGCTAATTTATTTTCTAAAATAAAGAGTGGAAATCCCAGTTTAGAACCTTGCCAACAGACCACAGTTCTGGAGTTTATTTAGTCTTTTAGAGTAAAAAATATTGAAAAATAGGAGGTGGTGCAAAGTTACACCTCGTGGTTCAAAGTTACCCTGATTGACTGTAATTAATTTTATTTGCTTAACACTCTGAAACTTTTATTATATTAATATTTTTAAGTATTTAGTAAAAATAATGAAAGTAATTCTTACCTTAATAGCTTGATCGAATTTTTTTTTTGTTTGTTTGTTTACGAAGAACAAATTCCATATTTTTTTTGTACAATGCAGCCATCTATGGACAAAATAAGTGTTCTTGATCAGTTATAGTGGTCATATTAGCCAGATTCATGGCACATAATGAAAATTATAATGTTTTTAGGTATGTGTCAGATATGGCACATGGTGCAGTGAACGGTTAAGCTATGCTACGCATTTAAGTGGAATTCTTTGAAACAGTTTCGTTCTTTACTAAGACATAGATGTGTTTGGAAATTTCACGCCTGAAATGTGATTTCTCCTTTCAGTACCTTTTTTTTTTTTTTTTTTTACAGCGGCTTACTTATGCAACCGTTATAAATAGGTAAATGATCTACTGCATCGAGTTGTATTGCTTTATAAGGTCATACTTCTGTGTTTCTACGCGAAATATCGTGTTGAGAATTTTCTGGTATTGTAACAAATCCATAATTTGTGTCTTTGGAATATTGCACAGGTATTATATCTTTTATATTCTAGCCAACTGTTATATAAAGCCAGGTCTATTGCATGAAATATAAGTTGAAGTGTCATTTCCTGAATCGAATGAAAATTCTGTTCAAGCCAATTAGAAAATCCATCTTATCGATACTCCTATTGATGCATTATATTTCTTTATTATTTCTTATCTTTATTATTTCTATCTTTGAATTGATGCATTATATTTCTTTATTATTTCTTATCTTTATTATTTCTATCTTTTGCATCACACCAATTTATTGTTTAGATATTTTGTTCCTCGATTAGCAACACCAGTTTTCTTTTACGAAAAAGTTACCATCAATATATATATACTTTCATTATCATACCATCTTACAAGTATTATATTTTTCTCCTTAGTATATAGATCTTCTATAAAACCTCTTCAATTTTTTTGCAGCTTTCTCCGGAATGAAAAGCGGATTTCCAAATCTATTCATTCTTGCTGTAGAAGTTGCTAATATTTTATGACTTTTCAAAATCTGCAACAAAGCAAAATAATTGTCAAAATATAAATGTGTGTTTTCGACGATTATACTTTTACTCAAATGCAACTGCTTCTGCCTGACCAAATTTGTTTTGTAGATCTTTATTTGTTTCTGTGGTTGTTTTGTTCCTTCAATCTTTCATAAAGAGATTGGGGACGTTTATTTTCCATCGATGGACCTAAGAGAAAGTTTTGATAAGAAAAACATGAACGTATGATTTTATATAGATAATTTCTTATTATTCCGTTGCATAAAAAAGGGGATTTTCAAACAAGTTTTCAAAATTTTATAGAGGTCGAAATTTCATTTATATTACATTTTATGGAAATATGTTTTCGACGATTATTCTCTTACTCAAATGCATAACAACCGCGGCTGCCTGATAAAATCTGTTTTCTATATCCTTAGCTATTTCTGTGGTTGTTCCCTGGTATATTACAAAATCATACACAATTTCACTTTCCCTACACAAAAGAAATAATTTTACTGTCCATTTGTTTGGTTTGTTTTCGACGTATAGTTTTACTTTCAGATGTCCCTTGAATGAACACGTCTAATCATCAACTATCATCAGCTTTTTTTCTATTTTCAAATTGTTGAACAGCATCAAAAATTGGTCTAACTTTTTAAAAGACATCATTTTTACCTATAGGGCGGTCTAAATTATTTCATAATGAATAAAACCTAAATGAATAAAAACTCTTGCAATTTTCAGTTCCTTCCAAAGCTAAATGAAGACAAATATCATTTCGATCTGTTGCTGTTTTGCTGGAATAAATGGTATATATTTTTCGAGAGAATAAATGCTAAACTTTTCTGCTATTTCACCAAATAAAGATTCTCGCATACATTTAAAAAAAAACATGCCCTTCATGGTCTAGATGATATATTATGTCACTCGCTTGACAGATCCAGTCATAGGCTTCAAGAATAAAGTAATGCGTTTTGTCTTTTTATGTTTTTCTTTTATCTAATAAATGAATAAAAATAGTTTAACTTAACACGAGCAGCATTCTCTTCAACAGAGCTATCACTGTTCACATTATCAGGATTCTCTTCAATCGAGCAATCAGTGTTCACATCATCTTCAGATTCCAAAAAAGAATCTTGCCCACTATCTAAAAGAGATAAATATAAATAAGCAAAACTAATTTGTATGTTGAAGTACAAACCTTAGCAGAAAATAAAAGTATGTAAATAAATATTCAGTTGAAATAAAGAATTACTTTCGTTATTTACATTCATAAGAAGGTTTCTTTTCATCCCTTCCGAAGAGTACTCCCCCTTAGGGCCTATATCCCTGGTGTAGATAATCGGCCGTCATAAACAACTCACACACGCACACACACCACTTTTCATCCTTTCTCCCCATTACATTGGGTTTCGGATAAACCAGGAAAATCTGATCCATTAACCATTATTTCTAATAATTCCCCAACACTCCTTCGTACTTGAAGAGATCATGAACGTTTGGTGTCCTTCTATGGACCTAATAATATAATTTTGATAAGAAGAACATGAGTGTATATTTTTATATAGATAATTTATTATCATTTCATTATAAAAAAATGGTTTTCAAACAGGTGTTCAAATTTTTATAAAGGACGAAGTTCAATTCATATTATATTTTATTTATGTCTTATCAGAACAAAAAAGAATTACAATACACTAAATGAACGATACACAATAAAACCTAAACAAAATCAATCAATATAATGAAGTGCCCGCATACTGATATAAACAATTTTGAAATCTTTTGTCTTTGATCACATGCTTTAAAATAATTCTATAACTAACATATAATTTAATTCAGAGTTTCTAGTTTTCTTAACAAATATATTTAGCTACTGCTTACATAAAAAAAATAGGATTCTTAAAGGTTTACCTGGAAGAGAGCCCATGTTCTCATCCATCTTGATACAAAAATTTGTAGATGCTGCATCTATTTGTTTAATTTCTAAATATCAGAGCTTTTGGTAGGGAAATGATTAAAAATGCAGACAAAAATTTGTAAAATTCTTTTAAATTTCGTCAGACGTATTAAAACAATTTTAAAAAGTAAGTCCCTGATCAAATATTCAGCGGCGAAAGGATTACTATATCCTTATCAATACTAACAGTATACAATTAAGAATTTTCATTTTTTAATACAATTAAATTCATTATAGTCCGTCTTATAAACAAATACTTTTGCACGTCCCTGTAGATAAAGGTAAATGCTACACATTCCTTAACGTGTAGAGATCATGTTTTATTACATCTCAGTGATCCTTTTCAATTTTCTTAAGTCTGGGGTATCCTAAAACATCCAAATGCATCGCAAGCGATTTTTTCCCCATAGGCTATAATGTAGTTGAATTTCTTTGTGTTTATCTGTAAACGAACTATAAATACTACTTATTCTACATTTCTGAGAAAGCCGTTTACGTCTACTTCAGTAATGCATACCATTTTCATTATGTTTGAAGCATTGTAATATTATAAAAAAGTTCTGGGAATATTTTTTCCGGTAGATCATAATGTAACGGAATTCTTTTGTGTGTCTCTGTAAACAAGCTAGGAATGCTAGATACTTCATTTCCCATATCTAAAATTCTATAGTAAACATCAACAACATCAAAATTAATCTTGTATTCACATAATTATCACCATGCATACAGTGCATCCCAAAAATATAGACAAAATCATAAAATACAATTCACAATAAATATATAAATGGGATGAAAATTCTTTTCATGTCTAATTACAAACACTACATGTTGCACAAGTTAAGATTAATATGTGTTAGAAAACACAGCAAATGCTGAATTTATTTAGAAAAACAGAAAATAGGGTGTACCTTAATTATAGACAATATTTATTTTATGGATTATTTAAGATTGAAGAACACTGTTACAAGTTACTCTTAGTATTTAATCGTGTTTCATTAACTTCAGTCACCTGGAATACACGGTTTTCCATCGAAAGTGCTAAGTTTTGCATTACCTCTGGGTGTAGTTCGTACCATGGTTGCTGTATCACTGTTGTAAGGTTCTTGGTCGAAAAATATTGGCGTCCATTTTCATGTACCTTTCATACTAGGTGTCCCCACACATTTAGCATGGGATTTAAGTCCGGACAAAGTGATGGCTAGTCCATGACATTGATATTATTCATATTAAACCACATCTTTTTCGAGTTAGAGACATGAACAGGTGCCCTGTCTTGTTGAAATACACAGCTTGGTTCTCCCAGCAAATCCTGTAGTGGAATAAAATGGTCCTCTAAGATTTGCTGATAGTCCTGGGAGTTCATTTTCTTGCTACAAAATGCCAAAATAGTTTGTCCATTAAATCGAAAACCACCCTTAAGTCATTACTGATCTTCCACCTTGCTGACTGCTAAAAAAACTTCTTGGTTCACTTCTTAAATCATACCAGTAAAATTTATATCCGTCTGATCCAACCAAGTTCCCCTTTTTCTCGTCACTAAATATTGTAGACAGCCATTTATCCGCATAAAACATCATTTTCTTAGCCCAATTTTAACGTATAGTTTTGTGGTGTTTTCTTAAACATGGTTTCTTCAATATATTTTTTAAGTCATTCGTTTAGATTCTATAATTTTTCTGTGAATGGTATTTTTTGACACTTCAAATTTGGATGCAATTTTTCGCAATGAAATATTTTTTTCTAAATGCCATGCTCGGAATGATTCTGTCATCGCGCATGGGTGTAATTATTTGTGGACCAGGTCTTTTCTTACTACACCAATTGTTGCCATTATGCAAAATCCTGTAAATACTTTTTATAGATATCTTTAAAATCTTGGATATTTCTTTCGGATTTTTTCCTTTAAGTTTTAAATCGAAAACTTTGATTATATCCTCTTTCGAAATATCTTTATCTCTAGGCATTTTGTCGAATTTATAAAAAGATAGATAAGACAGTCAAAAACAAGCCGAAAAATGATTCCAAACCAATAAAATTCAGAATTGAAGACGATACATACATGCAAGAAATGTAAATAAATAATCTTCTGCTGAAAAAAAATATTTTACTAATAATATTTCTAAGTAATTTCAAACAATGTCTATAGCTATGGGGCAGGCGATAATACATTTTTTTAAATTTTTTCTTAGTTTTTATGTATTTTTTAATTTTTTTTTTTTACAGTAAATCCGAATAAATCAATAAAAAAAAAATTATCTGAATTATTTCTGAAAATACATGAAAGGTATATTAGCTTGGGATGTCATTTTTAATTTTTGTCTATATTTTTGGGACACACTCCAAGATAAATAAAGAATCTATGTCTAAAAAGAAGAAAAAGAAACAAAAGAAATAACACCTTCAATCATTGCAAAATTTCGATTTATTTTTTTATGTATTTCCATAAAGAAACCTAAATTGTTCTTGAACCTTAAAACAGATGAAAGATTCCTCAGAAAATGTTGAAACGAAATATAATTCAATTGCCTCTTAATAAAATCTGTTATTTTGTTAACAAGAAAAAATCCAGCTGAATGTTAAACTGAAACTCTGCCAAATCAACTGAAACTTTCATGAATTCTGTGCATTTCTTCTTCATAAATATTTAAATGAAAATGTAAGCCGTTGCATAAGAGTCTACATTTACGACTGCTTAAATAGTAAAGGATTTTACATGTTTTATGTTAATATTGTCAGAAGTGAAATAAACGAAATAAATAAAATAAAGTTGCGAATATTTTGATTGTTCCTTTAAACTTTTAAATACACTCTAAAAAGAGATGTTGCATAAATCAACCACACTATCTCTTTTTTTCCTATAATTCCGCATAATATTTAAATACATTTGTCAAAAATAAACAAATTCTTCACACAGATAAAATTTTACTTTATTGATTATATAAATGCGTGTAAATAAATTCTGGAAAATGTCATAATTTATATATCCGCAAAACTTTTTGACATCGAAAATATCGCAAATGGATGCTTACTAAGAAGCAAGTATAAGAAAAGTATTTAATGCTTTTCCAAAGAACATATTGTTAAGTTTTCACTGTTAAATAAAACTCTTAATTATAAAACCTTATTACAAACATGTTTTCTAATAGTTAGACATAAAGTAGAAGTGGAAAAAAAGTCGACAATCTTTAAATTTTTCTATATGATCTTAGTTGTTGAAAATATGAAAAATTATAACTTAAATAAATCTAAACAGGTATATTATATTATTTTTGCATTCACATAATTATCACCATGCATAATTTCAAGATAAATAAAACATCTTAATACAAAAAAAAAAAAAAGAAATATCAGCTTAAATCAATGTAAAAATTCACTTTATTTTATTTGTGTGTTTAAGTAAAGAAAACTGAAATATTCTGCAGTCTTAAAAACAGAGGGACGAATCCCTAAAAGTTGTTGAAATAAAGTATAATTCACTTGTCTCTTAATAAACTCTTGTGTTTCACCACCAAGAAAATATCTAGCTGAATGGTAAACACAAACTATGCTAAGTCAATTCAGACTTTTACGAATTCTATCTTTTGTTCTTCATAAATATTTAAATGCCCCCAAATGTAAGCTTTTGCATAAGCGTCTACATTTAAGATTGCTTAAATAGAACAGCTTTTACATGTTTTGTTGTTAATATTGTCAGAAGTGAAATATACGAAATTTATAAAATAAGGTTGCGAACTTTTGACAGTACACTGTAAAAAAACCCACTGTAGATTTGCCAGAACATACTCGATCACAGTGAATGTGCTGTATCTTTCTTTGGTTTCCTGACTACATTAACATGAAAAATACAGTAGTTGAGTAAAATTGCCTGCACATTGTGCTGCTAATTTCACGCAACTACTGTATTTTCCATGTTAATATAGTCAGGAAACCAAAGAAAGATACAGCACATTCACTGTGATCGAGTTTGGGCGCGAGATGAACAGTACTTTGTAGTGTAAAAATGTCGTTTTTTTTTTTTTACAGCGTACATTTAAAATTTTAATAGACTCTATAAAGAGATGTAGCATAAATCAACCACATAATATCTTTTTATGTATATTCCCGCGTAATTGTGAGATAAATAAAGCGATTGTGACAATTCTTTTTTGCACTTGAAGGCTTTCTAATAAAGAATAGAATGAAATCCCGCTTTCTGAATTTGCAAAGATTAATGTAAAAAAAAAATAATAAAGTAAAATAAATATGTATTACGCGTAGTTTATGAAATCTTTTCCAATACGAACAGTATATTATTAAGAAATTTCTCTTTTTTATACAGTGAAATCATCATAGTAAGCCCTGTAACCAAATATTTTGGTCTCTGAAGGTAAAGAAAAATGTTACACAATTATTAATCTGTAGAAAATATGTTGTACTACCCCTTAGTGAGCCTTTCTAATTTTGTTATGTTTGAAGTATCCAAAGTAATTAAAATACATCGCAAACAATTTTTGCGCATAGATTATAATATAATGGAATTCTTTCGCGTGACCTGTAAACGAACTATAAATACTACTTATTATATACTTCAGGGAAAATTGTTTTAGTCCATCTCAATGGTGCATATCATTGTCATTATTTTTGAAGTATTGTAACAGCATTAAAATGTAACAGGAACGATTTATCCTCGCGATCATAAGCTAACGGTATTCTTTTGTGCATGCTTAGGTTGACGTCAGGTTAGTGGAAGTTATGCCGTCAAAAAATCAGAGCAATGCCGGGAGCGACCATTCGCCTAAGCGAGGTCATGACAAGGACCAGAGTAACTTTAAATAAAAATTAGGAATATTTTAATAAACGTTGAGTAAAATTTCCGTAGTTTTTAGGGTTAATTTAATAAAATATCGTTGTCCGCTTCCCCTCACGTCCCGAAAAATAAAATTTTCGAATACTATTACAAGAATAAAAAAAACACATATTTTGAAATAAATTAGCATTCAATTAAAAACACAGAAAATTGATTGGTGAATGCTGATTTAAATTTTTAGCATGAGCTATTGGAAACATAAAACTTTATGTTTACAAAAGATTTACGATAATTAACTTTAGATCTTGCAAATGTTGATGTTAGTTACCGTAAAAGTACAGTGCCTAGAATATATAGTGTGCCGTTCGACGCTAAAAAAATGACCGGGAAAGTAATCCTCCAATAGATGGCGCTGACTGCAGTATAGACTGGAAATTTCCGAAAGCAGATCGGACAAATTAATGCTTTTTAGATACTTATTTTAATATTATATAAGAATAGATTTAAATATAGAAATTGATATTTAGATGAAAACAAATCTGAAATATTTCAATAATAAATATATTATTTACAAACTTTTACAACAGAGACATATTTTTTAAATAAAAATTATATGTGTGAAAAGCAAATAAATTCAAATGTTAAATTCGCTTTAGCTTTATTTACAAATACCAACAACTGTTCACTACTTCTAAAACTGTGCAAAAATACAATGAATATTTAAAAATAAACTCCCAATGGCAATATTTATTTTGTGTTACTTTCAAAACAAAGCCTCATTTGTTAAATAAATCTTTCTTGCACTTGAAATCACATATTAAAATTCTTAAGAAAAAATATTAAAAAGAAATTTCTTTATGAATTATGTATGAAAAGTAAATAATTTCAAAAAAAAAAATATCCGAAGGTTAAATTCGCTTTACGTTATTTATAAAAACCAACAACTGTTCGCTACTTCCAAAATTGTGCAAACCAGTGTTGAATTCAGACACTTTTCTCCGGGAGGGATTTCAGTGGCTTTGGGGGCGAGGGGGGGAGGGGATTGCACCTTTTCACCATTGAAAACACAAAATCTAAAATCTTCCGGGGGGTGTGGCATCTCATTGTTCAGGGAGGAATGTCTCCCCTGAATTCAACACTGGTACAAACATGCAATGAATATATAAAAATAAATTCCCAATAGCAAAATTTAGTGTTATTTTCAATGCAAAGGAACATTTGTTAAATAAATGTTTCTCACACTGTTTGACATAGACGTAATTACGTCTATGTCAAACATTCAACAAATTCTGAACGTATTTTAGCTGGCTGTATACGTCCAAATTACATATATAGACGTATTTCGGAAATGGTAGATGAAAACTGAATATAATCTGGACGTATGTGTTGTGTGGGAAATCACATATTAAAATTCTTAAGAAAATTATATAAAAAAAAAAAAATCTTTATGGATTATGTATGAAAAGTAAATAATTTCAAAGGGTATATTGGCATTAGTTTTATTTACAAATACCAACAACTGTTCACTACTTCCAAAACTGTTTAAACCAGTGTTGAATTGAGACACTTTTCTCCGGGAGGGATTTTTGTAGCTCCGGGGGAGGGGGGGGGAATTACACTTTTTGACCATTGAAAACAAAATATCAAATCTTCCGGAGGGACTTTGCTCTGTGGATTAATCTCTTTCCCCGGGCCCAGGGTTCGTAAATATCATGATATTTTCGAAAATATAAAAAATATCCGATATTTTCAAAATAGTCAACTTACTGCTGACAATAAATATTTTTAAGCATAATATAAATTAGAAACTAAAACATATTGCACTTATCGTGAAAACTTAATCAAACAATATTCTAAAAATGCATTTTTTTTTCTTTAGAACAAAATTGGAGAACAATTAATTGAAAACAGATACATTTTGCTTTATACACTTGTTTAAAAAACAAATTACGACAACCAGGCTCAAAACAATACCTTTTCTGATATTTTTTGTTAGTTTTTCACTCATATTTTGTTTCTTAAACAGATATAATTAAAACTTTATGGGAAAAACTCGCGTTTGTTTACAATATGCTTCACTGTCACGGCGCTAAAAGCTTTCAAAATGCCCAGTCGGTGTTAACATGCGCGCCACCGTGCGGCGTCCTCCTTTCACGACCAAAAAAAAAAAAGAGTTATGGTAACCAATGAACGGCACACTATCTATTCTAGCCACTGTAGTAAAAGAAATAATGCTAAGAAATGCTGATATTTATAACACTTTAATTTTCTCAATGTCATAAAGAATTAGTTTATTTGTTAATGTACTCTTAGAGTTTTCTAAATAAACGAAACTATTTCCATTTGAACTATTTCGGCTTCAGTGTTTTATTATAAAGACAGAAATTCGTAGTAAGAATTATTTCATTTTGAACATTAGCCCATTATATATATCCATTTAATGGATGTAAATCGGAAATTTCCTAACATAAGTATTTCCTCGTCGATTAAACTTTTAACCGTTAACTGAACCTGAAAAACGAATTAAACTCAAGAGAATTAAAGTTGTTTTCAAGATAGTCATTCATTCTGTTATTTGAAATAGACTAAATAATTATTCTTTAATACGACAGAATTACCACGGTAAATAATATTTATTTATTAAAACTTATGCAGTGAATCGAAACAATACGAAATTTGATAATTTCCATTTAATTATTTGTTAATTTATGTACGCAATAATTCTGCTTAAAATTAAACCGAAACACAACCCGAACCCAACAACAATAATTACAAAAATAACCACGAACGAAAATATACAATAATCTCTTCGGAGTTACCCACAATTTCAAAAAATATTTTTTAGCTTTTGAAGCCAGAGAAACTAACATGTTTTTAAGATGTAAAGAAGCATTTATTTGCTCGTGCCGGAAAATCCATTCCAGATTTCCGGAAACTTTACGAGTACTTTTTATAGATAATTAATAAATTTTCACAAAACGGAATATCAGTTTTTAGGATAATATGCAATCGCAAGTAAGCATTTTCAGCTGCGAAACGAAATTTATACATGCAAGAAAAACAAAATCATATTAATTTTAATAGCAATTGTAAAGATCTTAAATTATCCTCTATGTCTGTGAAAAGCGTTTATTGAACACGAAAATATTTAATTGAGAATTGAAAGCATCTTAAATACCGATATTCCGGTTTGGGAAAGATGATTAATACGTTAATAGAACTACTTGGAAACGTTTCCGAAAATCAGTGGCATCAAAAGAAACTTTGTTTTTACCAATGCTTATTTTAAATCTCCAAAGTATAGTGATTTCTGAGGTTTCTAAACAAGGTTGGCTTTTTACCGGTAAAAACTGGTTTTTACCAGGACATGGAAAGGTCTGAGAAAAAATGGTAAAAACCAAAGGATACAATAAACTCTACTAGTTATTCTGTTTTATTTTAATACTATTCATAAAACTCGATTTTCAATTAATTGATGTGTTTATGCCCAATAATATAACCTTTAAAATTTTAAATTTTTGTAAGAGGAAAACACTGATGAAAGTTTCCCTGGCTTTTTACATTCCTTAAAAACCGCCATTTTCGTATTCCTTTACATACATAATCAGAAACTAAATTAGGTGAATATTGTTATATGGAATTAGGGTATTAAGTACCAGAAAAACTTTCAGCTCTGGGAAAATGAAAAATTGGCAGATAAATTTTCATACAAATGACAAAAACAGTCAAACTAATAAGTTTTTTCATGGGTGTTAAAAAGACTGGTAAAACATATTTTTCCAAAGACGGTAAAAACCGGTTAAAACCATCAGACGGTAAGGGGCTGTGCATATATAACGTTTTCAACTTTTCAACTTTTTGGTAATTACGGACCCCCTCCCCCCCCCCCCCCCTTACGATATCATACGTTATCATCACTCGACCCCCACCCCCCCAGTTCTCAGTTTCTGCTACTGAACAGAATAAATCATTGTCTTCTTTATCAATAATATCACTTGCAATTTCTCCTGTATCATTATTTACTAAATGAAACACAAATTCATTGTACGAATGATGTTAATGTATGGTTTGTATTAGATAGTGTAATCTTTCACGGTTTTAAAAAATTGCATTTGTTGAATGCCCTTCTCTGTTGGTATTTTCTCGCAAAGTAATAAAACATTGTTTTATTTCTTCATCTGATATATGGAGTACGCTTGCTTTTTTTTCATGAACAATTTTGACAAAAATAAGCAGTATTAAATAAAATTTCTTTTTTAACACGCACTTCATTCCACATATATTATCATACAACGACACAAAATAAATCTACAGCAGATACCAGGAGTATTTGAAAAAAAAAAAACTTGTTAAATAATAATAAGTTATTAATATTAATAAGTTAATTGCGAAAGAAGTCTGATTCATTACAGGATTATTTGCATAGTTATATTTTCGTTTAAATTGGAACGTACAACCATCATATAAAAAAGTAAAACAGATGCACTTTATGAAAATGCATTCCCTTAACCCTTTCATTCCCAATGAGTCCAAATGGCATCAAGATGTTAGTGGATTATTTAATTCGGATATTCCAAATTCATACCAGAAAACTAAAATAGCAATATATGATTTACTTAATAATAGACCATTCAGTATTTAAATAAAGCGAAATTTATCATTGAAATTTTCTAGTGTAAATTCGGATTCTCTGAACTACGTAATTTCTAGAACGTATTCTACGAAGAGAATGAAAGGGTTAAAAATACTATGATGAAATTTTACATACGAGATCATTTACAGAAAATTGATTATGAGTTACATTGTCTGAAATAATAGCATAAAATTTTACTACTTTGGGATCATACTTAAAAATGCCTGGAAATACATTCGCTTATGCATTTGACCAGTATGCAGTATTTCATGCCAAAATTTCGCCTTGGCATAAAAATGTACAGTTTTCAGAAAATCGACTGGCATAAAGATATGAATATTCTTTTGGCATTATCAAAATAATCCTCTGTACAAGTTTAAAGGAATGTGTGCCACAGAAATGGATTTAGTTACTTTCGAAAATTTTGTAAACAATCAGAAATGGTTTCTTATATTGTTACTTTTTCAAACTGTTTATCAACGATTTGAGAAAGTAACAGTTTTGAGAAAATGTTGATAAACGTTTTGTCAATAGCGAAACGTTTATCATCGTTTTGCTATTTACAATAACTTATAAGAAGTTCTGCATTATGGACTTCCTTTTCAAACAATTCTTCGATGTTATCTTCGCAAATTAGACATTCTGGATTCATACATTCTAATTATGATGTATCTTAGCAGACAAAGTCATTACATTTTTCACAGGAATGTTTAACCCGGGAGAACGCGCGCATAGACAGGGTATGAATGGTTTTTACTTTGTCACCAATAAATACAAATAAAGATCGTCACCTTATTTAATTGGAGATATTTTGCGATAAAAGAAGTTGAAGATTACTGTTATAAAGATAGTGGTGACAATTGTAAAAAGCGTACGCACTCCGGGTCTGTCAGGTCCGGCGCGCGCCCTCGCGGTTTAATGCAGAAAATACACAAGTCACTGCATTATGAATTGCTTGAATGTTTTCGTGACAACCACAAATGCAGATTTTCTTATGCATATTTTTCTATTGTTTTATGAAACTAGGCATTAAAGGGGCAAAGGAATTTCCAATTTTTCAATTTAGGCAAGCTTCTCTAGCCCTGTGAGGGGCAAGCAATTATGTTTATAAAATGTTGAATTAATACCGGAATTTAAAAAAAAAAGAATTACTTCAAAAAGAGGAAAATCAATTTTTTGACCCCCCCCCCCCCCCCAAAAAAAAATAAAAAATAAAAATAATAATAATAATAATTAAAACTTTCTGGTGCGAATATG
This sequence comes from Maratus speciosus, assembly GCA_963932465.1. NCBI lineage: Eukaryota > Metazoa > Arthropoda > Arachnida > Araneae > Salticidae > Maratus > Maratus speciosus. Next base: position 331,126,041 of record OZ010797.1, on the reverse strand, counting down.
CATTAAAAACAGGTGTCGCCCCTTAAAGGATTAAACAAAAAACTTATTATCTTAGTAAACGTCACGTAGGATTGATGGAATTATGTGACCTTTTTCACACCTAACTAATGCAGATTTAGCTGAAGAATGACCTCTTCTTAAACCTTCTCGACATAAAGCTGTGGAGTTGGATTTTTTTTCGTTACAGAATCTGCGGTTAGCCAGTTCTCTACTTTTTCTTTTTCTTAATATTTTCATTCTCTTGCTGAAGCTTTTGCTGACTCTAAGACTTTCCTTCATTTTATCATAATACATTTTGTTTTCTTTGTTTCTCACATTAACATATTCAATTTCATTCTTATTTTTTCTCTAATATTTTTAGCTCCTACCAGAATTTTTCTTGCTCTTTAAAGCAATGTCATATATAAGAAGAAATATTAAAATCTTTCCTTCAAAATATACTATCGGAATCCTTTACATAAGAGTTACTATAAGAATTCCTGTAGGTCATACAACAGAATTTACTAAACGAAGCTTTATAAAGCCTATAAAATATCTGATCAAAGACCATGTGCTTCAAACCAAAAGAAAGAACTCAAAAATGTGTTTTAATCTATCTTTAATTACTTGTCATTATTATTTTATAAATTTAAGTAATAACAAAAATGAATAAAAATAACCCATCCATTAAAAAAAACACTAATAAAAATTATTTATCTTCCTTAAAATTTACAAAATAACCTTAATTAGGGCTAAAACTATTTAAAGAACTGTTCAAATAACGAAGAAAACAACTAAACTTTAAGCATTCTGTTTTTGTTGTTGTTGTTGTTGTAACGCAGTTTTATGTCAAACAATGGACAAAAGTATTATGTGTTGCTTTTCTGACACAGAAGTTTGTTACTCTTGTGACAACACCCTAGGGCCTATTCCAATATTCCATGCGTAGCATCCCATACAAAATGAGCAAATCAGCTGTGTCATAGATTTTATTGAAAATCAGTATATAAGTAGATCACATCTATTTATGAGCAAATGTAAAATAATAGATTTCAGGATTGTTTGTTTAAATATTAAAATTTACATTAAAAGTGGATGCGAAATCGAGGTTTTGTCTACATGTTCAAAATTTCAATTTTAATTATTAGCCTTAGGAATGGCGTAATTTAGTAATTGTAACTTTATTCCGTAATGAGAAAAAAAATTGAAAATTTTTGAGGGAAGAATACAATATTTCTATTTCTCGTTTACACATAAAGGACAGCTCTGACAAATTTAAAATTACTTGACCTTATAGCTAAAAGTATATATTTTAAATATCGAAACTTTCATTCTTGCCTTTTTATTCCTTAGTGAGGAAAAAAATAAATATAAAAAAATGTTGAAGGTAAAATGCAATATTTCTGGCACTTCTTTTTAAGAGAAGGAATGCTTTTTTAAACTTTTAAATTATTTGATATTATAGACAAAAGTATATATTTTAAATATACAAACTTTTATTCTTGCTTTCAGTTTATTTTTGCTCCAAGATTATTTTTAATGAAAGCAGAAAACATTATTTACTTGAACAAAAAATTACATATTAATCCTAAATCCAGATACAAACTAGTATGTTGTGGCCATCACAAAACTTTCTTCTATATAAATCACGTCAATTAAATCATTTAAATAGTACAAGAAATTACATGAATTTAGCACCAATTCATATCAAAGTATATCTGAATTTGAAGTTTGATGAAAATTCGTGCATTAGTTCTTGAGATAGAGCTACAGCGGGAATTCTGAAAAATGTAGCATAGCAGCGCCACCTGTTGAGCGATTTACACTAAAAATAAGCAGCACTAAATGATATCAAGGTATACCTGAATCTGAAGTTTGTTGAAAATCTAAGCGTTAGTTCTTGAGATAAAGCTATTGCGGAAATCGCAAAAAATACAGCATAGCAGCGCCACCTGTTGAGCGATTTAGACCAAAAATTAAACAGCACTAATTTACACGTCAATTCATGTCAAGGACTAACTAAATCTGAAGTTTGATGAAAATCCGTGCAATAGTTCTTGAGATACAGTTCTTGCGAAAATCGTGAAAATGCAGCACAGCAGCGCCACCTGTTGGGCGATTTACACCAAAAATTAAACAGCACTAATTTATATCAGGGACTAACTGAATCTGAAGTTTGATGAAAATTCGTGCATTGTTTCTTGAGTTAGAGCTATTGCGATAATCATGAACAATGCAGCATACCAGCGCCACCTGTTGGGCGATTTTCACAAAAAAGTAATCAGCACCAAACTATATCTTGTACTAACTGGATCTGAAGTTTTATCAAAATCCGTGCAGTAGTTCTTGAGATATAGCTATTGCAGAAATCGTGAAAAATGCCGCATAGCAGCGCCACCTGTTGGGCGATTTTCACCAAAAACTAATCAGGTCCAGTTCATATCAAGGTCTAACTAAATATGAAGTTTTGTGAAATTCCGTGCATTATTTCTTGAGATAGAGCGCCCACAAAATTTTTGTCACATACAGACTCACAGACAGAGTGACAGAGTGACGGAGTGACAGAGTGACAGAGTGAGAGACAGACTCACAGACAGACATTTTCTAAAAACCATCAAATCGTGTTCTGGGCATTCTAAAACGTACAAATCCGTTGAAAACCGGAAGTCGAAATTTTTCACGAATCCAATACTTTCTTCTTGTAAAGATAGAAGAAAGTAAAAATAGATCGCAGCACTCACTTTTTTTTCACCTTGAAATCGTGCAATATTTTAAGAAACGAGCGCGAATTCAAAGAGATATTGTTCATGGAATGTAACAGATATTACCTTTTTTAACCCATTTTTGCTATGTTAGGAATCAAAAGGCAATCTTGAATTTTTTTGAGCATATCAGGGACTTATTGATCTTTATGTCTGTGCGATATTGTTAATGTTGGACGTTTCCTTTATTTATATTTTTGCTCATACATAAGAGGAAAAATTATGATTTTGTAATTTTTTTTTAAAGTTTCTAAGTTTTTTTGAAGATGAAGGAAATAAATGACAACTTTCAAACTTGGGAAATTTGATCTTCATATGTAATATACTACATCAGACATCTATCTCACAGACGTTTTTGAATTCCTTTGATTTTTATAACATTTCTAATTTTCTCACAATTCACAATTTTTCAATTTTTATAACCAATTAAAGATTAATCATGGTGTTTACCAGATTATTATTACTCAATAGATAGGAAGATAATTTTTCAGAGGTTAGAATATTATAAAAAAAATTCATTTCTGTTAATTAGTTTTTAAGATACAGAACTTCAAACTTGCAACTCTGGACGATTGCACACATGCCATTCTTTATCACAAGTTTTTTTAATGTCCAAAACTTCAAAAATAATTTATTTTTTGTGAAGATATTTTGCAGAGCTCTATTTTAATATAAATTGAACAAGTGTATAAAATTTTATTAAAATCAGCTACTATGTGGCCACGACTTTTTTTTTTAATTTTTGCTCATTTTACGTGGAATGACCTATAAACAAAATATTTAATGTAAAATCTTTCTTATACCTCAAAATCAGAGAGCTAGGAGTTTTGGGTAAAACTTTTAATTACTTTTTATAAAATTAAAACTTTAAGATGTTTTCTGTTACTCTTGTGACATTTAATAATCAACTAATAAATAAGGTTAAAATTGCATTTAATACTTTAGATGAAACTTTTTAACTATGTAGATCAAACAAATATAATATTATCTTGTTATTTTCAATCCATAATAATTTAATTTAATGAACAGAAGTAAAAAAAAAAAACTGTATAACTCGATAAGTTGATTTTTATGCTCAATTGTAAATTAATTTTAATGCTGTCAATTTCCAGCCCAGTCTCGATGTAGACTTATTCTTATGAAATTAAAACTTACAAATTCCTTTACTATAACTCTTTAGCTTTAAATTGATGTATTACATTTATATTTCCGTTTAAAATAATTTTCAGTATAAATTTTCTTCTGCCGTAGACGTTCCCATGAGGAGATAATGATATAAATATGATATACTCTTCATGAAGTTGATTTAAAAGTTAACAAAATAATTTTTAATTATTAATTAATTTTACGATGGAAAATTAAACACAATAAGAGTAAAGCGAATGGAACATTTGAAATATTTCTAAATATTTAGTTGCATAATTTGAAAGATAAATCATACTCTGGAATTTGTTTAAATAGCGAGGATTGCTTTAAAGTCGTTCATGCATAATCAATAAGTTCTAAACAAACAATACTCTTTTCATTATAACAATCTTAGTACTATCTCAAAATTTTCTGAAACGTACATTTAATCTTTTGAGTAAAATAATTCTTTGAGTAAAATAATTTCATTTCAATTATTTATTGCCAAACGCTGGTGCACTTAGTGTTTGGGGTTGAGTATCAGCGCATTGAAAAAAAAAAGTTCTGTGAATTATTCTTAGATGAACTAAGAATGATATAATCGGTAAATGCAGTTAATAAATATTATTTTTTAGCAGCAAAAATCCATATAGTGAGGAGAAGTTTTTCAATATTTTAAATTAATTTTTAAATACATTATATAATTTTATCTGTATAAAATAGAATATGCTGGTAATTTCTAATTACTCACTATTACTTTCATCTCTTGATAGAAGTGTTGTGTTGGCGTTGGGTTGTTTATGACGGCCGATTATCTGTACGAGGGATATAGGACCGAAGAAGTGTGCCATCTTCTGAGGGAACTTAACACATATTTACGCAAAGTTACCTAAGCTTCAGAAAAAAAATCACGGAAAACGGGAAATCACAGAGGCCGACGGGCGAGATTGGATTCGAACCCAGCTAAAAGTGTTGTGATTACTGTTATTTGAGTTTTCTCTATAAAATAGAGTATACTGATAATTTCAAATTATTCGCTATTACTTTCATCTCTTGTTAAAAATGTGGTGTTGGTGTTGGTGTTTTTTATGACGGCCGATTATCTACACGATGGTTATAAGCGCTAGGTGGGGGGTGCCCTCCGTGGCGGGTCTTTCTGAGGGAGCCTAACACCTATTTAAGCAATGTTCCCCAAGGTTCGGAGGAAACCACCGAAAAAGGATGATTAGTCCGACGTCTACGATTGGATTCGAAATGTATTGTTATTGTTAGAAGTGTGAAGCATTATGGTATATGAGAGGCTCACAACCAGAGTAGACCAAGTCTATTTATTTCTATTGGGAATAATAACGCTTTAATATTCTTAATAAATAATTAATTCAGGTTAAGCAATTTATAAGGATTATATATACCAATATTCAATTAAAAGTATCATTTTTATAGTACTCTACTTTTACAAATTACAAATTAGTAGTGTAGATGTGAACATTACATGTGTAAATGAACACTTTTTTATTATGATTACAAAAACTCTTGATTTTGATTTGTATTTACTTAATCTATTTTTTAATCTAAATTAAACACAGGGAGTGAAACATATTGCCAGTTATTTTAAATCATTCACTGTACGCAACATTATCATCATCATCATCATTCTCATGATGTACTGTAGAGGAAGTAGCTTGGAGCCTGGTATTAATATCTACTGGAAGGTTGTTGAAGTATACATGATGAGCTGGCGGAACGTATGGCAGAAGATCCATCGTATCTTTCTTTTTGACCAAAGCGATTTTTCTACGGCCCACGTACAATGCATCTTGACTAACATTTGACAAAAAAATATCTTGCGCCCATGAGCCCGTTTATCCAAATATATTTTTCGAAAAGGTTTATCCTCATTGAGGTTTTTTTTTTTATCAGTAATATGAAGGGAGAACCTCTCGCAACTCGCAGCCATCTAATATCCTTCCAACTAAAACAAGATCCCTCTCTATCCTTCTTTCTGTTTGTGATACTTTGTTCCCAAGCTATAGTTGAAACATAGTCGGAATTTTTAACTGGAAAGGCATCATGTTTGGGACATTTCCTCTGTGCATTCATAATAGTTTCCTTCCAGTCTCTAGAAACATAAATGTGTTGTTTCTTGCGAAATGCTGCTTCTATCAGGCCAAATTCTGTGTCATTCGGAAGGAAATAGTGACCGGACAACGTGAATTTGTGGTCAGTTGATTCTACTGTTATGTTTGTACTATTAACTAGTTACAACAGCGTAAGAGATATTTTGATGTTCCTATTTTGGCGACAACAGGCATCAGAATATAGAATAATTTTCTTATGTTTAAAGGTTTTCTCGCTTAGGTATCTTGCAACAATGCTAAAAAGGTCTTGAGAACCTCTTCCTCCCTTTATTTTATTAGAAAACGTACATGTATCCCACATTGTTATTAACAGAATGAATCTGAAAGTTATAAACATATAGATTGCGTTTATAATAAGATATGGATGTTGAAACTTAGGAAAGGGGAGTGCTTTTTGCAAGTAGAATGTACAGCATTAAGTTTCATCCGAGGCTTTCATTTTATCAGTTTTCATGTTTTCTCTACCCTGTTTAGCTTTGCGCAGTGGAGCCCTCGTATGGTTTTAAGATCTTTTTCTAGTGTTTTCATAATATTCTGTCGAAAGCTTGATTGATATGTCATCACATAATTTACATGTATCTATATGGCGGCTTGAAGAGTAAATTGAACTTTTTACTGAAGACTTTGTAATAGAATTTCCCTTTCACGGGGGTTTTATTCTTTGTAGTACATTCCTCTTTAGACCGAAGATCGAACTATGTGATTAGTTTTTTATCCTTGTAATGACCTTTTTAAGAAAACCACTGTCGTTAAGTTTACCGTTTGTTTACCGAGAGAAGGGGGCGATATCATCAAAATTAATATTACTTTCCATTCATAGTTTATCCATCTGAAGATTCACAAACGTTTATTTTTCATCAGAAGTTTTGAAATCGCTACTTACTGAGACTTATGATTGCAATGAGGCAAGATTTAGACAAGAATGGGCAATACATGTAAGAGTAGCAGACTGATGAATAGACGTGATTCAGTATGGTTGTGAAGGTTTCATGTATTACTTCACCAATTCTGGACACAGATGCAATTTATGAGTAAGTATGTGAACTACAGACTAGTTGCACCATGGCAGTAGATAAAACATAGTTTACTGCACCTTCTACATGAACTATCTCATTTTTTTTTAAAGTGGACTTGGTCTACTATGGTTGTGAGCCCCTCATATGTTAAGTGTATTCAAATTTGTCATATGTGAGCATTCATATTGTAAAATGTAGGTAAATATATAATATGTAAATGTGCAAGATCGATATATGCATGTGGAAAAATACGTAGGGAAGAATACAATATTTACCAATGAGGGACATTAATTTTCTTCTTGTTTTATTTTATTTTATTTATTTTGTTTTACCATGATATATAAAACAAAAAGAGCGTAAAGCGAGTGGAACATAACAGATTGATCTTAACTTATCCAGTGGCACATGTCGAAAATAAATAGTATTTTGAAATTGTTTATATACAACAAAAATTGTTTAAAAGCTATTCATGCATAATGAATTATTTCCAAACAAACGAAGCTCTTTTCATTACAGTTCTCTCGTTGTTTTATATTTTCCAAAACCGTAAATTTATTATTTTTTGAAAGTAAGTGCTTCATCTGAATTATTTATTTTCGAACACTGGTGCACTTTGTGTTTGTGCTCCAGTCCAATGACCCATCAGGAAATAATTCTTAATATGAATTAAGAGTGATATAATTGGTAATATTATTTATTTACCAATTGAAATTCATATAACGATGAGACGATTTGAATATCTGAAATACATTAATTTATTATATCTGGAAAAAATGCAGTATGGTGATATTTCCTATTTATTCGCTTTTATTTTCATTTATTGATAAAAACATTTTGACATCTATTGTACGAGTTAAAGTTGCCATATGCAAGTATGCATGTTAAAAAATGTATGTAACTAAATTGCACGTTGGTGTATAAGATATATGCAATTATGTAAAGTTGATATTTACATCTGAAATGCTGTGTATGTTTGAATATAAAATTTATCAATAAGGGAGATTTTTTTGTCTTGTTTTATTTTGTTTTATCATAACGCTTAAACACAATGAGAGTATTGCGATTAAAACATTAGAAATTCTTCTTGACTTTATCTGTTGCACATCTCGAAAGTAAATATTTTGAAATTATTTATAAAAAGCAAGAAATGTTAAAAAGTTCATGCAGTTTTTAAAATTTTCCAAAACCGAACATTTAATTTTTTTTTCAAAGAAGTACTTCATATGAATTATTTTCTTTCGAATACAGGTACACTTATTCATTCCTATTGAGTCAGTCGAAAATAACCTCTAGGGAATAATTCTTAATCTGAATTGAGTAGGATGCAATTGGTAAGTATTTATTTATCAATTAAAATATAAATAATGGAGAGACATTTTTCAGCCTTTTAAACACATTATTTAATTTTATCTGTAAAAAATACAATACAGTGTCACTCTAAACGGTACCCAATCGCGAATTCCAAAACCGTTAGGATTACACATATACAGTTCTAATTAGGAAAATGTTTTAAGTGAAGTAAAGAAGTATTTAAAAAGTGATTTGGGTCAATAAAAACATTTCTCAATAAATTACGAAATTAAAATTTTTATACGATCCTCCGGTCCTATAAGTTATATTTAGTAAAAAAATATCCTATTGCACTAAAAAGTATGACAAAAAAGTCCCATTCTTCTAGGATTAAAACTGACGGAGTAATAGCTGTTTAAAGGAGCATATTTTTTGCTGTGAAATAGGGGTCATTCATAAATTTACTAGATATATGAAAAAACTAATAGTTTAGAGTAAAATTACATTACAATACAAATTTGAAATTTATTTATTAAAGAAAAATATACAAAATGTGCTAAAAATATAAGTTAAAAAATAAAGAATTTTTGTTAAATGAAATGATAAAAAACAACAATAGCAATTCTTTAGAAAATGATACATATTTTAAAATGCTGTTAGATTATTTAATATAAAACGTATCTATTTATATAAATCCAAGTCTCTGTGTGTCCCTCACAATTCCGGTTGGACCGCCTCATTGTAATGAGTATTTGTGGAAAAATACTACTGCAGGGTTACCACAGTAGCGCCAAATGTCGACCAACTTGGCGAAATATCTTCAAATTAGACAGATATCGCCAAATTTGGCGACAAAAATAAGTTGTCATATATGAAGCCAACTTGGATATAGCTGACTAAATTGGCGAAATTCCCATTTAAAATCATTAATCTTTCATAATCAATACACAATTCACAATCAATTCATTCAATCATTTAATTTAAATTCCGCGCTTTTAAGGGTTTTTTTACAAAATCTATGGATCTGTAATTTAAAGTGTAATATACGAAAATGTACGTCTTTACATCTTAATCCTGATGCTACTAATAACATAACCGCCACTAGGTGGCACTGTACTAGCTATTTTCCTAATTACCCGATTTTAATGTGAAATCGGTACTTTAGGTACTTTTCCAGTACAGGGGCTTTGGCGAGAATATGAAATTTGGCAACATATTTTCTAGCAACTTATTCATTGTGTTGATATCCGTCTTTATATCTTATTTTCCGTCATTTTTGATGGGCTATTTTTCTAGTAATAAAAAAAAAAAATTAAAGTTTGCTCGAAATTATAGCAATCTTAAAACTTGCCCGAAGTCAATCCCTTTGTTGCAATGCAGAAATGCATACGCGAAATACATCCTTCTAATACTTTAAACAATTTGTGTATGATCCCTCAAAGCATGGCCCAACTAATATGTTTTCAGATGCAGAAAATTGGGATTAGTCATGGAATTCAAAGTTTCATGACTTGGTCAATTTTAATGCGTCTTTTCAGTCTTACTTGTTGGTGTATCAAGACATTTTTACTAAAGATCACTTATAGGACCTGGGACTGTATAAAAATTTAAAGAAATGTTTTAATTGTTCAAAAGGACCTATAAAACATTTTTGTAACTGGAACTATATGCCTATGAATAACGATTTAGAAATTAGCCACCGAACACCGTTCAGAGTGGACACCCTGTATGTTAACACTAGAACTACCGATGTTAAATATATACCTAGTTTTACCGCACCCGTCAAATTGACGGATTTTTGATCATGACTTTCATTGTAACTTTTGACTTAGTTGATGTAAATAAAAGAATATAATTTAGCAAAAACACCATTTAATATAATAATTCATTAATTATTAATAAAAAAACAAACAAAAACACTTTCTATTTGCATTTGTAGTATAGCACTTTTCATATGTATTAAATAACTATGAGGAACATATATTACAAGTACATGTTATCTTAGATGAACACTTGCTACTTAGTAAATGTAAATAAAAGAATATAATTTAGCAAAAACAACATTTAATATAATAATTCATCAATTGTTAATAAAAAAAAGTTTCTATTTGCATTTATAGTATAGCACATTTGATATGTATGAAATAACTATGAGGCACATATTTTTCAATATATGATATCTTAGATGAACACTTGCTAATAAGTAAATGTAAATAAAAGAATATAATTTAAAAAAACAACAACATTTAATATAATAATTCAACATTTAATATAATAATTCATTAATTATTAATAAAAAATAAACAAAAACAGTTTCTGTTTGCATTTATAGTATAGCACATTTGATATGTATGAAATAACTATGAGGCACATATTTTTACAAGTACATGTTATCTTGGATGAACTCTTTCCACAAACATATTTGTTGCATACATTGCAGGTATAAATCGCTCTGTTTTTGTTACACAATCGAATTTGGCTTGATTTGCGTTCATAAGGACTGTTTTTTTTTTTTTTTTTTTTTTTTAAAGTTTTCTGGAGTACAATCCATTGCTTTCTGTTCTTATTTTTGGGAGGAGGCTTCTTTTCTGCAGCACCTATATTCACTGAAGAGTTCTCCGGATAATTGAAATAAAAATTGTTTTCTCGTTATATTTTCAACACAAGTCTCTATATAAAATCTACGCATTGATTGCTGCCAAGTCCAAAATATTATAAAATATCTGCAAAGGCCATCTACGTGACCCTGCTTTTACGCTATATTTGCGGGCCATTTGGTCCACTACATCTACTCCAAACTTAGTCTCATTGTAAAACGATACAGTTGCAGGAATTTGTTTTCGATTAGAAGCAATTTTCAGGAATTTATGTTTTGAGCTAAACAATAGTACTTTTTTACGGGGCTTACTTTTGTAAATTGTTAGAACAATATCTTTGATTTGTACAGTTTTCTGGAGAAAAGAGCCATGTTATCTTTTCTAACTTTAGCTATTTTAGGTAATTCTCTTTTATTTGCTCGCATATTTCTAACTTAACTTGTTTTTTTGGGCAGTAGCTTCTTTGCGAGTTGTATACTTGTAAAAAAATTATCCGTTGTTATATTTCTCCCACAATTTACATATTTTTTTTTACAGGATTCAAAACTGCAAATTCATACAAAGGTACTCCTGATTGTCTAAGTTCATCTTTTCCTAAATAGGGAAAGCCATTTATAAGATATTCACTTCGGACGTCTACAGCTAACCAAAACTTAATTCCGAATTTTTACGGTTTATTGGGCATATATTGCAGAAATCTGCATCTTGCCTTTGTGGGAAACAGTTGTTCATTTACGCTTATACTCTGATCTGGTTTGTAACAAGCTTGGCTGTTATCAATAAAGGACTTCCACATTTCGGAAGCTAATCCAAATTTGTCAGTTCGAAAGCAAACACTCCTCTCGCTTTTTTTTTTTTTTTTTTTTTTTTTTTTTGAAACGAATGAATCTCATAATTTCTGAAAATCTGTTTCTACTCATAGTTTCGTAAAAGAAAGAAGGCTTGAATATTTCTGACCACAAATAGGATCATTTCAAATTTCTCGCTTTGTTAGGCTCCTCGAGCATACAAAATAGCTACAAACGCATATAATTATTCAATTGTAATTTTCCAATCGTCCCTCTGTAAAACATTTCTGGCCTCGAGTAAACCGAATCGTAATCGGAGCAAAATAGATCCCATTATAACGGCTGCCGAACACTTTGGGTATAGCGACTAGAATACATAGTGTGGAAATCGGCTATCTCTGTAATACTTAAAAAAGTGCTAAAATATTGTATCCCTTAAATATGCAATGATGCTGCTGCAATATGCAGATCGCAGCGACATCTACAGGATATTTTCTACAACTGCAAGGTATTGCTAGTCTATACAATTTAATATTAGTAATACGAAAATCCCGCAGATGTCGCTGCGATCGACACTTGGCATTTTAGCACTATCGTCGCACATTTAAGGGATAAAATTTTTTAGCACTGTTTGGATAGCATATTTCCACACTTGGTATGCTAGACGCTGTACTTTGGGTCATTCAACTTTGAAATTGCCAAAGCCGTCATTTTGACGGGTCTTGGTATAAATAGGTATAAGTCATACTGATTATGGAAATTAAAGTGGGTGAGTGGAAATTGATTAGGAATATTTAACTATTCTTATATTTCATTAAAAGTCGTAACATAAAATTCTAGAACAATATATAAATTATATCAAATTTTTAAGCATGAAATTTGAAAACCGACAAAATGACGGTCTTGGTAGTTCTAGTGTTAATAATTCCTAATTATTTCTCTATTACTTTCATTGCTTGATAAAAATGTTGTAATCACCTATTGTATGTAGTTAAAGTTGTTATATGTAAGCATGTATATTGGTAGTACAGATGTAGCTACATTTTACAGTCAAACCTAATTAACACGGACACGCTTAACACGAATTACTTTTAGCACGAACTGTTTCCGATTGCCCCGTCCAGTTGCATGTAATGTATTTAAGTTCGGATAACACGAACTATTTTTAACACGAACAAAAAAAGTTTCCCATTGAGTGTTCGCCTTAACGAAGTTCGACTGTATGTATGTGTGTGAGACATATATTAATACATAAGATTGATATTAAAATTGAACATGTAAAATTCACCAATGAGGAAGAGCTTTTCTTCTAGTTCTATTCTATATTACCTATTTCATTTTGCCTTAAAGCCCGAAACACAACGAAAGTAAAGCAACTGGAACGCTACAAATTTTTCTTGACACATCTAATTCCACCTTTCGAAAAGTAAATAGTATTTTGAAATTATTTATAAGCAGCAAGAATTATTTAAAAGTGAATCATGCATAATCAATAGTTTCCAAACAAACGAAGCTCTTTTCATAAAATATATTTCGGTATTTTAAATTTTCTAGAAACGCACATTTAATCTTTTATGTAAAAGAAGTACTTCATATGAATTATTTATTTTTTGGAAACAGGTGCACTTTGTTTTTCCATTACAGGTTCATTGAATGAATTTCTTGGATGAATAATTCAGTCTTAGCTGAAGTAAGGATGATTACTTTAGTAAATATATATTTTGTAAATCTGTATTGTTATGAGACACTTTTCTAGATTAAATTAATTTTATAATAACATTATTTAATTTGATCGGTATAAAATATCGTCTGCCGATTATAAATAATTATTCACTATTGCTGCAATTTTTTGGTAATTCTGATATCTACACAGTAAAACAAAAAACAAATATTTATTTTGAAAGAAAATGTAATATAACAACTAATAATTTTTACAGTAATTTCATACGAATTATCGACATTTCTGAATAGTGCAATTTATCTTTAGAAGCGTCAGAAACTAATAAATTTCCGAGTTTTAAAGAAGCGTTTATAAAAATAAAATTTCTTTTGCTGCCATTCATTTTCAGAAATGTTTCCGAGTTGTTCTTATATTATATTAATCAGTTTTCTCAACCCCTTTTTTCGGATGTTATCCATTCTCAACTGAAGATTTTTTCTCTTCAGAAACGGAACGCAGGGAGGGCTAATTATTATTTCTTATTATTCTTACTTCGTTTTTCGTCCTTATTCGCGCGTCGGTTTTTGAAGGAGCTGATTCGTGAGATCTTTCTCTGAGGTCTGGGGGGGGGGGGGGGGCGAATAGATGGCCCTCTACGTTGCATTTCTAATTTTTACAACTATTTCCCCTTTTGGTGGGTTGCATCACATTGCCGTGGGACTTGACCATCTATTTTGTAGTCTCCCTGGAGATTGCATAAATTTTCTTCGACGTGCAATAAATATTTTTGGACACACTTCATAAATTTTTATTTGACTTCCATTATTCCGTAAAGTCCAAGTGGCGTCTATGCCTTTTTTATGATCCATTTATTGCCCTTTTCGTCTGCGCGACGTGAGGAAATAACAGAGATATTTTTACATATTTACAAATTATTTTAAATTAAAAATATTTACAATACTGTAAAACAAGTTTTACCTTTAGGCTCTCTGTACCGTGCCCTTTGCAGCCATACCAAATTATATTTATTTATTTCTATTTACAAAAAACCTGCCAAATATTAACCTCTAATTAATAATTATTACTGAAGAAAGCTTATTCAAATATTTACTTAAAATTATTAATTATTGTAGAAAGTATTGAAATGTTTACACTGAATTATTAATTGTTCTAATTTTTCCCTGGATTATGTATTAGACAGAGATATTTGCAATTATACAAAGCATTCGTTTAGTGCAGTCGTTTCTGCACTACACAGCCCTGTATAGGTTTTATAGAATTTATAACACCATGTAGAACAGAAAAATTTAGTAAAACTCAAAAACGCACCTACAGCTTTTATCGATTAAAATTAGTACTATAACCAAATCTTTTGTTTGTCCCTGTATATGAACGAAAACTATTATGTAAGTCACATGTTACAGTAAGCATCTTGTAGTGCACCTCAATAATGTACACTATATGGTCAATGATCCAACACTTTTAATTTAGACATTTTGTCGAATATTTAAAGATATATTTATCGGATTTTTCTGGAACTTCAGGATTTTGAGGAATATGTTCTACTTCATATTTATAAATGACGATTTGATCAGAAGGATAATTAGGGGACCAACAAAAAATCAAAGAAAAAGAATAATATTTGGGATCACCCTGTAAAATTAAATGCACGAAAAGATCTATCGCTGTAGCTGACGAATATGTGGATATTTTAAAATATATGTATTCATTTGTGAAATAATAGAACTTACATTCAAGGAGATATATCGATTATTTTTTAAGTTCAAAACATTTTTGCATGTTTTTTGTTTATTTCATGCAGGATTTCTTACCAAATTTAAAGCCAGTTTCAGAAAATTTAGCAGGATGTAGTAGGAATAATATGGTGTAAATGGAATGTAAATATATTTAATATTTGATGAAATATGAGCAGTTGTATGAAATATTTTTTATCTGCGCATGCGCGCATGATAATGTATATTATATATATTTTTTAATCATCTATGGATCAACTCATAAAAAAGCCAGTCAAATATCGCGAAAATTCAGAAAGATGTCGACAATATAGTGAGCGAATTTTTAGTTGCTTTCGTAAAGCTGCTGAGTGATAAGCGATTTTCCACAAATTGTCATTTTTATTAACTGGCTTTCATCAAAGGAGTTTGTACTTAAAAAATATCAATGAGTAGATTTAAAAGAAATTCTTAGATTTTTGTACTTATTTTTTCCTTGGAATCAGTTCTGGCATTTTGCAAGAAAATCTAAAGCATCCATAAAAAAGGAAAACTATAAAAAAGGAAAAATTAAAAACGGCCTTTTTTATTCTGTTCATTTCAGTGATTTGAGCGCGAAATTCAATTACATGTCTTAAATTTGAGTTTTATTTATATTTTACTGCTTTATTTGCTGATTAATTAATGTTTTACTTTCGTTATGGAATATAAGCTGGAAACAAATGATGAGCTATTTATAGTAAATTTAGTGAAAACAGATTTCTCTTTCGTAATCATCTGCATGCGATAGAAATAGATAAAAGAAAATTCATGTTTGAAAATTAAAAAAAAAAAAAAAAAAAAAAAAAAAAAAAAAAAAATCTTAAATGCTATAGAGTTTACAAACAAATTGCATTATAAAATATTTTTCCCCAATTCGACGGTGTAAAATCTGAAAATGTGCCGTATTTAGAACTTAAAAACAGTACAATAAAATTTAATAAAAGTTAAATTTAATAGTCTGCAGTTGCCACAGTCAAAAGAACGCCAGCTTTACGCACGGACACGTTTGCCTATTTGTAATTTATAATATATGTATCTATATATAATATAGTTATGCATAATATGCAATAATATTTATACATTATAATTTATTATATTACAATAATATTTATAAACATTATATAGAGATATGCAAACGGTTTTTCCCCCAAAGACCTGTCTGTTACGAAATTGGATTGAACTTATTAAGGATTGCACGCCGTACTCTATAGAAACACGTTTTAGTGCAATTCACAAATGCATATTACTTTCATTATGTTTAAAATAGTGTATCATCTTTAAAATACATACAACGCAAACGATTTTTCCTCATTAACCCTAATCTTTTTTTTTTGTGTGTGTGTGTGTGTGTGTATTTCTGTAAAGGAACTACAAGTATTAATTACTACGTTTTCAATGGCGAACATGTCATAGTTTATACAGGGTGTTTAGTAAAAGATAAGAAAAACTTTAAGAACAGATAGTAGACATCCAAACAAACCACTTTCATCAAAGAAGGCATGTTCGGAAATAAAACGCAAAGATGTAGGGGCATTTGGAAACTTGGTCCATGCAAAACGTTCCTGTATCGAGTTATCTGGTGAAGAAGGGCACCAATTGCATGCAAATGTGATATGGCGAAGAAGGGCACCAATTGCATGCAAATGTGATATGGCGAAGAAGAAGGAAGCGTATGCAAAACTTCGCCTCAATTAATACATAAAAGCCGCTGATCCGAGTGTGCAACTGTCAATCGCGGTAGGAACGTGTAGGAAAATGTTGCCTTTCACTAATACAGAAAAGACTGATATGCATTTTATCTAGGAAACTGCAAAAGGAAATGGCTCAGAGGCTCAATCACTGTACGGAGAGTGATTCCTCACTTTTCTTTTGTCACTCAGTTATTCATAGTGTTTTTTTTCCGTTGTATACCAACATCAACTTCGACGCCCTCTAGCACCTTTGCATTTTATTTACGACCATGCATTCTTTGATGAAAGTTGTTTGTTTGAATGTGTACTATTACCTCTTTAAGTTTTGCCCATCTTTTATGAAACACTTTGTATATGCCGTAGCGTGCTAAGTTTTCATTTTCTATTGAATTGCTTTCTAACTGCATCTTTTATTAAAATATTTTAAATGATTTTTTTCTGCTTAAAATATAATTATGAATATACTTAAATTAATGATGAATGCCTTTGTATTGTAATTATAAAAAGTTTCTACTAGTCATATTTATCTGATATCTCGTACATATTTAAGATGGGTTTTTTAATGAAAAATTTAATGAATGCGTTATATGCATTTTTATAATAGAAAATTATATACTATATTGGTGTAGTTTGGGTATTGTGGAATGATTTGAGAGTAAATTTCATTTTCATTTTATGAAACCAGACAAAATATTTTAGAATTATTTAATTTATATTATGACTTTATATCACGTTTCTCATTGTTTCAGTATAAAAATGGTTACTATGGCTGTTCTCTGTAAAAACAAGCGTAATCGCTATTTACTTATAAGTCTGTAAGAAGAAGCATCAATTTCAAAAACACATTGTTGTAAAGCCATATGATTTACAGCTTTCTAATTCAGGTATGGTTACAATAGAATTATTTAGAATATTTTGACTTAATACTAAATGACAGTAAGACCAGTGTACCAGTAGGCCAGTATCAGTAGACAGTAGACCAGCGTTATGCTCTGTAGAAACAACTAAATTTAGTATTTCTCTATAACAGTGCGAGAAGAAGTTTGAATTCCAAACGCGGATGGTTATCAAACTTTTTGATCTATAGTGTTTTTCATTCATGTATGGTGGCATTACAATTATGTACAATAATTTGATTTAATATTAAATTGCAGTACTTAGTGTAATAAAATCATTTTACAGAAATAATTTATATTATTATGTGTTCATAGTATAGGGGAGACTAGGGACGGTTGACCATACGGGAAGCTTGACCCATCCATCAGTTTTAATATTTAAAAGAGTTTCAGAGTTTTGTCAATAGGTGTCAACCAAAGCTACTGGAATGCTGAAACAACAGTCTTCGTTTCATAGAGATATAATCGAAATAGGTGTGGAAAAAATCAATTGTGAAACGTTTTCAACCTAAAAGTTGTGTTTTTTAGAAATACTTTGTAAGCTTTTTTCAAATAAATTACATCATAGAAATTTAAGTAAGTAGGTTTAAAGTAATACAGAAATGTCGATCTTTCATTCCAAGCATAAAGATTGTACAGTAAGTTAGGCTTAACATAACAATGTGCTATTATTTAAAAAAGGTCTATGTAGGGAGGCTTGACCAAGTCAATGTGAGGGAGGGTTGACCAGATGCTCAAGGCTCCCTTAATTAAGTGGTTTTGGAAATCTTTTATTACATATTCTGTGCATAATGTAAAGTTAATGGTTATACATATAAAAGAATGTAAGTTTATTCTGTAAAGCTTCAGTAAAATGGTGTGATGGAAAAGAAAATGTTTAAAACTGACTAGCGAAGATGTGAAAAATTGCTAAAAAATGGGAAAGTTGATAGGAACTTTTTTCCATTTAAATATTGCTTACAATAGGTAAATAGAAACAGTGGGAAACTAGAAAGGAGTAGAAAGGATGAAAGCAGTAGTCTTAACCCTTTCAGGAACAGTGGTATGTTTATAGAAACACTTAATTTTAAGCCCGAAAAGTCACAGTGGCACCAGAATTTTGCTAAGATCTTTTCCATTTAATATGTATGTGAAATATAGCCTTTTTCTTATTATCAAACAAATTTGTTCGTAAATTCCGGGGCCAGTCATTTATTTCAACATTTTAGTACTGAAAGTACTCTGCCCCTTAAAAGTTTAAATCTTGTTAATGATAAGTTAAGTGCTCATGCGGTTGCAAAAGAACCTAACATCGATCGAAAAACTTTAGGAAGGTATGTAGACAAATTTCACAAGGGTGAATACTGTGAGATGAAGACAAACTATGTGACAACTAGAGTTGTCAGGTCGAGTGTCACAAAAATAGAACAAGGAGATAAAAAAACCGGGACAGTGACTCCTAAATCCGCACATAGTAACCTGAAACACTATGAAAACGGAACCTGTCGCTAACAGAATACTGCCTTAAAAGTTCAAATTTCATTTTCCCTGCGGTACTATTATATCTACTCAGACAAAATCCTGTTTAAAATAAAATTTTTCTCCTCTGACTTGAGATTGCGTCTCAAGTTTCAGTCTAAAAATATTCTGGATAACCAAGGATTCTTCATAAAAATAAGTTTAACGGCCATTTCTTTGTAAGTCGATAAAAAGAAGCATGGAATTCAAAAGTGCGTTGTTATAAAACCGTCTAATTTACAGCTTTCTAATTCAGGTCTAAATCAGGTTCTTGTAATTCTACATTTCAATCGTTTGCAATTATTTGATTTAAAGTGTAATGTTAAACGACAGTATATAATTGTAATTTTTTTTTATTTGAGGTAATTTGATTACACAGTCTAATTCGAGAACCAAAACTATAAACTAATCTAGTTGCTCTGTTCTATGTATCGCGCGTGTATATATAGATTCCTCTGTGAGATTTAATAAGAATGATATCGAAATGGTTGTAGTGGTTCTGAAGAATGGCTTAATCAATATGGGCTTCAGCAACCAGTGTATGCGTCTTTGTCTAGATTTAGGTCTAATAAATTAAATAAATATCTAAAATGCTTTTTAAATTGGAATATAAAACCGTTCTTCTTTCGTAATACACGTTATACATAAATTTCCCACCCAGGTCGTAATTTGAATATAGTTATTTTTTATTTATTTTAAGATAATAAAAGGGTTAATAAATAATATATTGGAAAAATATTTGATTTGAAATTGGTGGTAAACAACTATAGAAAGCAGTAAGGTTTATTTTGTATTTCCGCAAACTTTTGGAAAAATGTAATTTTGAACAGAAATTAAGCATTTTTTATGTTTATGCCAGCAGTATTGATTTTCCTTTAACTATAATTACACTTTTTTTCTGTGCAATCAAAAAGAGTTTCAACATACTTCAAAAATTTGTAGATTTCATTTCAAAAAGTCAGGTTTTTTATTAGAAAAGCTTGTTTTTTTCTCTTTACATTTGTCTAAAATAAGCAAATTTGACCCTAAAGGTAAATATACTTATTTTCATTTTTTTATCTCAAGATAATAAAAGGGGTAAGAAATGTTACTCTAGCACAGTTTCATGGTAGAAAAACATATTGGTGGAACGGATCTAATAATAATAATAATAAGATAAAGAAGAAGAAGAAGGAGAAGGAGGAAGCAGAAGAGAAGGAGAAGAAGACGAAGAGGGAGAAGAATTAGAAGAAAAAGAAGAAAAAGCGGTATAGGACGAAAAAAATTCCTGTTATTTGTAATATTTAAAATTATGGACATGCGATTGTTAGACCCAAATTACCCCAAGAGAGAATATAAAGAAGTAAGAGCGCGTCAAGTACAACAGTTTTAAATATGTTTTAAAACCAGAATCCGAAGAAAAAACTTATGTGTTACCCGATTTGGTTTAAAGTTGCCACAACGGGCTTGGGATTTGAAAAACTTTTTCTCTTATTATACGAAGTATAACCTAAATTATTTTACAGTCTTAAATCAGATACACTGTAAAAAAAATTCTGTAAAGTTAATAAAGTTTTTCTTGGAAACTAGGGTTCCTAGACCTTTTTATGTAACGGCAACAACAAAATTTCCTGTAACAGCGTCTGTTACAGGAATTTTTGTTGTTGCCGCTACATAAAAAGTTCTTGGAATCCTAGTTTCGTAGAAAAACTTTAGTAGCTTTACAGATTTTTTTTTATATATACAGTGTAAAAGAATCCCAAGAGAATGTTGAAACGAAATATAATTTAATTGCTTCTAAATAAAATTTTTTATTTCGCCACCAACAAGAAAATATCTATAGCTGAATGCCTAACGCGAACTAAGTAATGTCAACTATTGACTTTTTCGAATTCTGTGCATTCATTCTTCATAAATATTTAAATGAAAATGTAAGCAAGTTCGCATAAGCGTTTGCATTTACCATTGCTTAAATAAAAAGGATTTTACATGTTAATATTGTGAGAACTGAAATACACGAAATAAATAAAATAAGGTCTTTTTGTATACCACGTATAATTTTGAAATAAATACAGCGATTGTAAAAATCCTTTTTAACAAATAATATCATACGACGAAACGCAAATTTTCACCTTGATTCAACATAAAATAAATAATGTGAACATTAAAAAGGTCCACAATCTTACTTAAAAAGGCGACTAATGTAATGAAAAAGAAGTTACAAATTTAAAATATACATTTTTATTTAAAATTTATTAGAACTTTCAAACCTTCCAGGCTCATCATCAGAGAATATCTTAATAACTAAATGTTGTTTATTTATACAGATATGTCACGAGCCAACAATTACTAGAGTTTAAAGATCCAAGAAATTGCTACTGCTACTTTTACTTTCAACTCTAGTAATTATTTGCTCGTGACGTATTTGTATAAATAAACAACATTTAGTTATTAAGATATTCTCTGATGATGAGCCTTGGAAGGTTTGAAAGTACTGAGAAGTTTTAAATAAAAATGTATATTTTAAACTTGTAACATCTTTTTCATTACATTAGTCACCTTTTAAGTAAGATTGTGGGCCTTTTTAATGTTCACATTATTTATTTTATTTTCCTTTTTAACATTTTATAGATTATTTTTTTCAAAGTTTTTCTAATAAATAATAGAATGAAATCCGAGTTTTGCAATTTCCAAAAAGCTTAGTAAAAAATATCTAAATACATAAATAAATCGAAAAATTACTCATTACTCACAGTTTATGAAATCGTTTCTAACAATAACAGCATATTATTAATAAATTTAATTTTTTATACAATTAAATTCACCAGAGTCCGTTCTGTAATCAAATGCATTTGCGTGTCTCTGTAGATAAAATAAATTTTGCACAATCAATAATCTGTATTAAACATGTTGTGGTAAACCTGAGTGATTCTTTTTCATTAACTTTGAAATATCCTAAATCATTAAAATGCATCGCAAACGATTTTTCCCCATGGGTTATAATGTAACGGGATTTTTTTTGTATGTATCTGTAAACAAGTTATAAATACTATATATTCTAGCTTACTGACAAAGCCGTTTAGGTCTACTTCCGTAATGCATGTCATTTTCATTATGTTTGAAACATTGCAACGTTATTAAAAAAAGTATATGGAATTAGTTTTCCCAGAAGATCATAATGTAACGGAATTCTTTTGTGTGTCTCTGTAAACGAGCTATAAATTCTAGATACTTCATTTTCCAAATCGAAAATTCTATAATAAACACCAATAACAACAAAATAACTTTTGTATTCACGAAATTGACACCATGCATAATTCCAAGATAAATAAAACATCTTAGTCTAAAAGAAAAAAAAATATCATTTTCAATTAATATAAAATTTCAATTTATTTTATTTATATATTTACATAAATTAACTTAAATTATTCTACGATCTTAAAAGAGATGAATGAATCCATAGAAAATGTTGAAACGAAATATAATTCAATTGCCTCTTAATAAAATCTGTTATTTCACCAACAACATGAAAATATCCAGGTGAATGTTAAACACAAACTATTTCGCATCAACTGAGACTTTTACGAATTCTGTGCATTTGTTCTTCATGAATATTTAAATGTAAATGTAAACCTTTGCATAAGCGTCTACATT
This sequence comes from Maratus speciosus, assembly GCA_963932465.1. Classification (NCBI taxonomy): domain Eukaryota; kingdom Metazoa; phylum Arthropoda; class Arachnida; order Araneae; family Salticidae; genus Maratus; species Maratus speciosus. Next base: position 331,103,194 of record OZ010797.1, on the reverse strand, counting down.
TTAGCTAGCTTAAATGTAAGAGGATTTCACATGTTTTATGTTAACATTGTCCGAACTGAAATAAACGAAATAAATAAAATAAGGTTGCGAATATTTTGACTATGCATTTAACAAAGAAAATAAGTTGAAACTAGTGGCAATAAATAAGAAATAAAAGGTGTTCTTATAACACCATCAAAAACTTTTAAAGCCATCAGGCGTTTCGAAAGATCCATTAAAATACGGAAAGTGTACTGGCTATCGAGACGCCAGTACTCTTTCCGCATTTTAACGGAAAAAAATTCCGTAAATTCCAGAAAGTTTTCCATTTTTTCCCAAAATGTTTCCTTTTTTTTTCATATATCCATATTTAATGTTTTTTTTTTTTTTTTTTTTTTTTTTTTTTTCAAAGACAGGAAAAAAAAAATCTTTTCAACGAGAAACTTGCAGCTTTATGAGTTTCAATTTTTACGGGCACCAAGATCAGAATATCTCTATTTAATTCAAATAACAGTAATGATGGCTTCTTTAGCAATAGCAATAGTGGCTTCTATTTGAACACTTACCTCGGCGGAGTTTGAACTGGGGAACTGGCCTCTGCCAGATTAGCACTCTTATCCATTATGCCATGGGAACACGAGTTACGTTTTCAAATATCGTTACTTAATACAGATGCTTTTTATGAAGTAAGGGCAAGATGTTAATCAAGAAGCATATTATTATAGAGGTAATATTTTTCCATTGAGTATACAATCCTGAATGTTTCTATAATTTTGAATATTTAGCATTTTAATTCCATGCTTTATAAAAGAAAAATTTTAGTCTTTAAAATATTACATGTATGAAATAACGTATTATAAGCAATAATGGCTTCTATTTGAAAGATTTTTAAAATTTATTTTAATATTATTTTTATTTATTTATTTATATATTAATTTATTTTTGCAAAAATACCAATATATTTTTTCAAACATGTACTTTTAAAAATTATTTGTGTGATAATCTACTGTAAGCTCAGATAAAGGAAATTACTACATGTTATTAAAATAAATTTTCTTTATTGCTTGTTGTAACTTAGATAAAAATCCATTTTATGATAATTTCGTTATTATATTTCAGCTATGTTTTGAGTTTTATGTGCGAATCTGTTAAAGTGAATAGATAAAAAAATATTAAAATTAAAAATAGATTTTTTCATTTTAAAACATCCTAGTGAGATTTAAAAAATAGTAATAGTTTGCTATAAATAAGTCAAACAATATTTTAAAATTACATTGAATTTTAAACTGTAACCCTTTTAAACTGTCTCAAACTTAAAAAGAATTAATATGATTTTATTTTTTTTAAATATCCTAAAAAATTAAAAAAAACTATTTTAAAGTTTTTTATTTAAAAAAGGAAGAAAGAAAGAAAAATAATATAACGAGTTATTTATATTTACATGCATAATCGCGCCATAACTTTTATTGGTTTTACTTGAAAACCCATGTAAAAAATCAGCACTATTTAGCCATTGGGAAATAATTCGACATTGGATATATTTTCAATACTGCAACATTTTCCCAATATTGAGGTTTTATTGAAAATAATATTACTGAAAGACAAATACATCCAACAATTAATTACTTCGCTTTTCATAGATAGCGTTTTTTTTTTTTTCTGAACATCATTTACTGAATTTGTACTGTTTTGAAAGCAATACAGAAATATTCCTTAAAATTTACGGAAAACTTACTGGATTTATACAGATTTATAATCTCATATTGTCAATTACGGAAATTATACTGTATTCTTAGAAAAATGAATCTATTCCGTAAAATTTTACGGAAAAATTTGTGTGTATTGACGGATATTTTTTACAGCGCACCAGTTCCCGACCCTACCACTCCCAAAGGTTTCTTTCTACAAATAACAACGGTGAGTCAACAATCTGCGATACTTCACTGAAAAAAAAAAAAAGCCAGTTTTCCGGTAGGAATCGGAAAAATAGTTGCCACTATCGTACCGGAATGATTTCCAACCCGTTTTACTGATTATTTCCTTATTTTTTACGAATTTTATTCCGAGCTGGGTTGGAAATTATTCCGGTACGATAAGGGCAACTATTTTTCCGATTCCTACCGGAAAACTGGCAGTATTTTTTTTTTTTTTTTTACAGTGTTCGATGGCACCATAATTCATATTCAATTTTTAGTATTAATAAGTATATATGCTTTTCTAACATACTCGTATATCTTATTATTGTTACGAAAAACCTTGCATTCGTAATACCGTAACTACTCTCAGCAAAAAGAAAAGTCACGCAAAACTACGCAAGCGCGCTTTTTCTTTTCGGTTGCAAAGAAAATAGATATCTCCTTTGGACTTTTTTCATTAAATTTATTGACATTTCACTTATTTATTTAAATTTAAGTTTGTACAAAAATGAATAATACATCTTGTGCGAATAAGAGTACCTACAAATGTACGCCGTAAATTCGCCAATTATGAAACGGCATTAAATTCGCTACCAACATAAAAAAAAAATGATTTTTGACAGAATGGGGTCATTTGAACATAGTAGGTAATTTTTTTCGCCTTTTCTATCTTTTGGTAGTTCGAAAATTTAGAGAATTAACGCAAATTACACTTTTAGGCGATATAGACTCCAGCAAAAACGATTATCTTTTACTAAACTAAAAATGAAAGAAATTATTCGAAGAGATCTCAAGAAAAATAGCCGCCCGCTTTGAAAAACATGATTTTGAGAAAAACAAGTTTAAAGTTTTATTGCATTTTTAATAGCGTAACCATTCTTCGAAAAAAATATTTTAACGGGAAAATTTTTAAGTGCAAAACACGTAAGAGCGCTTGAATTCCATTTCCTTAGCATAAAAATCAAGTGATCTTATGCATTACATCCAAAGATCCAAAACTATTGCAAGAAACTGTAATTTCATAAAATCGCTTAAGAGCAACAGACTATACATTTGAGGAATGCAAGAAATGGAAAACAAAATATAAAAAAAATATTGACCCAAAGATGTAGAATTTCTCTTTAATTAGTGGTTCGTAAACGGAGAGTTCAATGTACCAATTTTGGAATTACGGATTTATTTATTTTATTTTATTTTACAAACAAGTTGACTCTCACTTCCCACAACTTACTCACGCCAACGAACCTTCCACACGCCACGGTTTCTAAAACAAGATGATATGTCGGTTTTTCAAAACATAAAAATGATTGCAAAAGTTTCAATTCAATAAATACAGGAAGATAAATATTATTTTAAGAAATTAGTTCAATGAATGAAGTAAGCATTAAAAGCGCTTTTAAATTAATAAAATGTCGTTGTTTGCCCCCCCCCCCCCCTCCCGAAAAATAAAAGTTTGAAGTAATACAAGAATAAAAGATATTTCAAATATATTACCTTTTCATTAATAACGCAAAACTATGATTTCTGAAGGCTGATTTTAATTTTCAGCATAAACTATTGCAAGTATAACATTTTATGCTAACAGTAGAATTACGGTAATTAACTTTAGATTTTAGCAATGTTGAAATTAATTACTGTAAACTAAACAATGGTAAGAAATGCTGATATTTATAATAATTTAATTTTCTCAATGTCAGCAAGGATTAGTTTATTCGTTAATGTACTGGAGTTTTCTAACTAATCGAAACTATTTCCATTACAGCTATTTCGGCGTAAGTAATAATTTTAAAGAACAGAAGTTCTTAGGATGTAATTCGCAAATTTTCTAACAGAAGTATTTCTCTGCCGAATGCGTTTTAAACCATTGATTGAACCTGAAAAATGAATTAAACTCAAGAGAATTAAAATTGTTTTCAAGAAAGTCATTTATTCTGTTCTCTTAACAGATTAAATAATTAATCCGTAATACGACTGTATTACCACGGTAAATAATGTTTATTTACTAAAACATATGCGGTTAATTAAACAAGTGAAATTCCGTTAATTTGCTTTTGTTTGTAAATTTTTGTACTTTATTAGAATCCCGTGAAATAATTCTGTTTAAATTTAAGCCGAAACAAAACCCGAAACCGACAACAACAATTACAACAAGTAAAAATTAAATTTAAAAAATCAAAAAACCTGACTGTGTAAAAAGCGAACTAATTAATTATTTCTCATCAATGTGAAACTATTTTTTATATTACTTACCTATTTTTTTATTTACTTGTATTGATGACTTTTAAGTTGTGTTTGATTGTTAGTTCTTATCTATAAACATTGTTTCGATGAGACTTATAGATGTCTATGATGGTTAAAGTTGCAGTAACGCTACAGATCCTACCTACGCAACTTCCAGACTGTGTAATATTTAAACGGAGCTTCTGACAGCAAAATAGTCAATGAAACATCGTCTTCATTTTTAAAGTGATATGCCACTCAATATGGTGTGTAAAAAATTTTAAAAGTCTACCGCCTTTTTGTATTTTACGGCCGCCGTTTTGAATTTATAAAAACAAAACATAACCTATAACCATCAGACGGTTAAGACGAATCGATAGAGCCCCCATTCATTAACATCCATCCAGCCGTTGAGATGTTTCGAGGGTATAAAAAATCCACATACCCCCAGATACGCGTGAAACACATAACCCATCTTGGCAGTCGCGTAAAAATAACTTAGGGTAAATTGTCAGAAAATGACATACTTGGGTAAAATGGCATACTTGATGTTTCTTAATATTTACACTAGAGGACATCATTTAACGATACAGAATTATGCGGTAGAATCGATCAGCGATGATAAGCATAATGGCGAAGTTTTCTACTTTGCATATTTCTTCATTTACAAAGAAATTATTTACATCTTCGGCAGAAATTTCTTGGGCCTATTTTTTTGTGCTAATTCACCCCTGTTTCATTTCAGTGATTACGTATCTAAAGTATAACATGAGGACTTATTTCTTTTTAGATTATTTTCTGTATATGCAAAAATTTATAAATGCATTGGATCTCGAATACTATCTTTGTACAGGATGTCCGGCCTAAAAGTATCCAAAAGTTATAGCTTATTCTTACGGAACTACCCATTAGAAATTAAAAAAAAAAAAAAAAAAAAAAAAAAAAGAAAAAAGAAAAAGAAATTTAACAAATTACAACAATCATTTGGAAAATGATTTTTCAAAGACCAAAATTTAAGACATAAAAAATCACACGGAGTTGATCATACATTACGTACGTCATGAATTAAACATTAATAGTGTTATTACACGTAAAAATTGCAAGCGACCAAAATCGCCTGCGACTCGTACGTATTATCCACCTGAAACTTACGTATTATCCAAGCATTTCATTGGCTGTTCGGGAAAAGGCTTTTCCAATTTTTAAACTTCACGGAGCTGGTCATTCATTACGTACGCCATGGATTAAACATTAATATTCCTGGATCTATTTTAAATGAAATTTCATTCTTAAATTTCTAAACATCCCACAACATTACTTGTTACACCGTCGTATAGAGAAAAAAAATGTACTTTAAATGTAATTTGTTTGAAAGCCGTATCTCAATTTGTTTCTGAGTTATTAAATGTTTTTGTAGTTTTTATTACTTTTTTGTCATAGTGGCAACAGAGGTAACCATCTCTGTTGAAAGTAAAGGGAAATACAGATTACTGTATAGACCAATTAGAAAACGAATAAAATGCGGATTCAACCAATAAAACGCCTCAGATATGTTTTTGATTTCCTACCCTGACAGAGAACAATAACCATCTTTCCAAATGGTTATATAAAATAACATGTCACAAAGTTTTAATATCAATAGACTTAGATATGTGCACCATTGGTAACATGACAAAAGTCTAAACCAGTGTTTCTCAACATTTTTTACGTCACGACGCACTTAAACCTCGTATTAAATTTGTGCGGCACACTAAAATTATGAAGATTTAAAAAAAGGGAACGATTATCTATCATTACGTAAGAAATGATTGCATATAATTTTTAATTTATTTACTATCACAAGGGTCAGCTAGGTGGGGAGGCCTACCAAATGGCTTAAGCACTCACAAGCCCCACCCAATTATTTACTATCACAAACAAAATAGTCCGAATAAAGGAAAAGGAAATTATTTTAAATAAAATTTTTATAATCTTTCTCTTGTATATACTTCTGTAACGCGCGCCACCCGTTTCAAAAATAGACTTTACCGGCAGTCACGTGACTAACTTGCGTGAGCTTTGCCCAATAAGTAATGCTGTTAGTTCGATAGAGTTCTGTTCTGTTTTGAGTTGTAGTAACATGTAGAAAGTAATATTCGCGCTATTATTATTTTGTGTATATGTGTTATGTGCCGTTCTATTTGTGATGTGCCGTATTGCCTAGATTAAATAAAAAATATTTAAAAAGCTACCCCGAGAAATTGTTATCTTGAAATAATGTGAAAATTCTGTGTGATTTGAATTTGAGCTAGCCCGATACTTCTCTTTAATAAGCATCAACATTTATAAGCAGATGAAGCACACTTTTAACACTAGTTTCGGTATCGTTCAGCATACCGTCATCAGTGCAAAGAATCATGGAATTTTCCCATATTAGAAGAGAAGCGGATTCGAGGTATAGGTTTATTGGTCAATAGCAGGGCAGGAAGTTACAGGAAATATCCAGGAGCTAATTAGAAATTGTACAGGGAAAGGAACTGATAATATGGAAAAGTATATCTTAATTTCTCAGTAATTTGTCTCATTAGCATTTAAAGAGATATCTGAGTTTGACTTTTTAAAGCTAGAATACTTTCTGCGTAAGATAAAATCTGCGGATAGGAGTATTCTTAAACAATTTTTCAACGATATTTTCTACTGCATTTCAAAATATAATCTTTTTCTTTGAGGTGATAGGATTATTTTCATGAAAGAATTTTTCTCAAGTGACTTCAGACCATTTTTAGTGTTTCCTCGTATATTTTTAAAATGAGTAAAAGAATGAAAAAATCTCCCAAATAAAGCAAATTTGTGACACAACCTTATTTCAAAGTAAATCATATAATATAAAACGTCGGATATTGCGGATTCGAATTTTTAAAAAATTGTTGCAACTTGATTTAAAAGTTTCGTGGCACACCTGAGATGTTTTCGCGGCGCACTACTGTGCCGCGCCACTCAGGCTGAGAATCACTGGTCTAAACGGTAATCCAGTCTCCCCAAATGTTTCGTAGCATATCAGGAGTTATTAGACAAATTGCTGCTATGATACGCTTTTTCCACTCATCCTCAGTTTCAGTTTTTTATTTTGTTCAATGTTTAAAAATCTTGGAGGGGTTTCCAATCCATGGAGGTGAAGTCTATTATATTCTAATGGGTAGTTCCGTAATAATAAGCCATAACTTTTGTATACTTATAGCCCGGACCCCCTGTTTGTACAATATGGTGATTGTAGGCAAAATGACATGCCGGTTTTTGAAAAATAGAATCTATCCCTTGAACAAAGACATCTTTCCCGATCATGTTTTCTGTGTTCCAGTTGTGACAGAAAGTCCACTGGAGAATTAGGAAAGCAATGACAATAATACAAATTCTATGGATAACAGCCTATCTAGACGTAATCCGTCAATTTTCGCATCAGCTTAAATGTCACCTTCTCCAACTCTAATGCCAACAATATCTGTTTCTGATACGCGAAGACGTATGTATCTTTTCAACAGGCAGCATCTTCAAGTTCATCATCATCATTAGGGCACTCTATGTGCCTCCACTTTATTGTGCACCTCGTGTTAGATCATCCTCTAAAAAGAGGAAGCGTGAAGGTGCACTAATATGACTAGCAGTCCTAATATTGGCGAAGCGAACCCAAAAGCTGTTGAGAAATATACTTTGCAATCAATACGTGCACCTGTACAGTCTCAGAAGGAAACTCGCCTTGTTAGATCAAATGATGATGGCAAAGCAGTGGATCTTTCTGAAGATGACGATGATGATGAAATATGTCTTTATTGCAACGATTTATTCAGTCACTCAAAACCTAAGGAAAAGTGGATAAAATCTGTTGAATGTTCAGAGTGGTCAGATAGGGAATGCGCTCGTGTTTCTTGATGTGAAAAAATTGTGCAATTAATAGCAACTGGTGGATTCTCATTTTAGGACACCAATGTAGATAAAATGACATAGTGCTTCATTTTATATAAATCGTTATTATGACGGTGTTACTTTAGTTGTTACCTTTTAACCCTTGCAGGGGCAGGAAAATTACATTCGTAAAATGCTAAAATAATTGACTGTCACCAGAATGTACAAACGAATTTTTTCAGAAAATAAAAACCTGCTTTATTTACGCTTTCATTACAAAAGCAAAAATTTTATTAAAATATTCATGGTGATGTTTGTCAGTTTAGGAAATAAAATTAGGTGGTCACGCCATGCGACCACTACCCTTGAAAGGATTAACCCTTTCAGGGGCACGGTACTTGTATTCGTAAAATGTTGAAGTAATTGAATGACAACAGTATTTAAAAGAAAATTTATTTGTAAACAAGTAAAAGTATATTTTTGCGTACTTAATAAAAGTGAAATTTTCATGCGAAAATTCGGGTGCCAATGTTGAAACTAGGGATTAAAATTAGGTGATGCCAAAGCGGCATCATTGCCCTTCAAGGAGTTGAAAGGCAGCATTACATTTTGTATACTTTTCAAAGTTATTTTGTAAAAAAATATTGCTCACGAGAAAACATTTGTATGAATAAAAGCATTATTTCCTTAGGGTACGCGATTTTAGGACAGTTTTCCCTATAACCACGAAAGAAAATATACAAATATTTCTTCTGTGTTGCCTAAAATTTCAAAAAGCGTTCTCTATCTTTAGAAACCACAAAAACTAATATACAGTAAACTCTCGATTATCCGCGGAATTGGGTGGCGCAACTATCGCGGATAATCCACAAAATTTTGAAAAAAGGGAACAAATCAACACAAATATGTACTTGAACAATTTATACACATAATAAGTAAACACAAACATACAATATAAATATACACAAACATACACAAACATACATTTTACAGTTTCTACGCACAATGGGTAACATAAAGATACTTATTACTTCAGGAATAATAAAATTATTCATTACTTACAAACTTGTAGGTTTATTTCTTTAGAAAATCCTTCAAAACTGTCTGTTTTTTTTGTACTGAAATACTTCTTCCCTAACTGTGCATTCACACACTCCCTAACTGCGCATTCTCCAATTTCATATTGCAAGCTTATTTGTTTTCTTGTAGCACCATTTTCAATTTTTTTAATCAGTTCTAATTTATCTTGAATCGTTAACACAACTCTTTTTCTTTTTTGTGACAATTTTTCAAATACGTATTGAAAATGCAAAACTATAAAATTTAAATACAAACGCGAACTTCTGTAAGACACGTGTTCACAGCTCAGCTAAAACAAGCAAACTGGTGTGCTTTATGAAAAACGGGAGAAACAAAATCATAACAGGGGGGCGGGTGTGACTTTCAGTACCCGTACATTGTTTATCAACAGGTGTGTGGCCTTGCGACTCCCTCAAGATTAGCTGCACCTGCTTTGTGCACGTGATTGTTCCACGTTTTCAAATGGAAATCATATTTAGTAAAAAGGATAGAAAACTCATCCTACATCGCAGAAATAAGTTTCTTCTCAAAGATAAACTAGTATTTTGTGGTCATCACAAAACTTTCTTCTATCTCATACTTGTCAATACTTCAAAATTCATTATCACAGTGCATCTATTCTCATCATGAGAATTCTAAAAAGATGAAATTCCGTGCATTAGTTCTTGAGATATTACTGTCCCTTAAATCGTATAAATCCATCAAAATGCAGCATAGCAGCGCCACCTATTGGGTGATTTACACCAGAACCTAATTATCATCAACTTATGTCAATGTCTAACTGAATATGAAGTTTGGGGAATATCTGTGCATTAGTTCTTGAGATAGAGTTATTACGCAAATGATGACAAATGCAGCATAACAGCGCCACCTGTTGAGCGATTTACACAACCACATAATCAGCATCAACATTTATCAAGGTGTACTTAAATCTGAAGTTTGATGAAAACTCGTGCATTAGTTCTTGAGATAGAGCGCCCACAAAATTTGTGTCACATACAGACAGACAGACGGACAGACAGACAGACTCACAGACAGACATTTTGTAAAAACATGTTTTTTGGAATCTCTGACCCATAAAATGTGTAAATCCGTCGAAAACTGGAATTCGAAAATTTTCATGAAACCAATACTTTCTTCTTGTAAAGATAGAAGAAAGTAAAAAAGAAAAAAAAAAGAAATTTAGACTCGCGGATAATCGGGAGTTTACTGTATTTTCAAAATTTGAAGAAGCATTTGCAAAAACAAAGATTCTTTTCGTGCCATTGATTTCCTGAAACGTTTTCGAATAGGTTTTATAGTGAATTAATCAGTTTTCGCAAAATGGAATATGAGTTTTTAGGATTCTATACATTCTCCATTAAGCATTTTCAGCTACATAAATGAATTTATACCTTGTGTCCCACAAATGACTGATGGATTTTAAAATTCAATAACTTGCAAACGGTGACAGAAATTAACAAGTTGGAAATTGCTCGTCAAAAGTGGCAAATGAGGTGCGTTCGTACTATAACTAGTTTTATAATTATTTTTTGCACCCCATATTGTACTGAATGTATATTTATTTGCAATTCATAAGTGCATAGTCTGTAACATCATTAAAATGCACTTGCAATAATTTTTTCCCATTCCCCTTAATGTAACGGAAAACTTTTGACTGTCCCTGTAATTAAGCTATACATCCGATTTTCATGAAATTTGAAATGGCTCGACAAAATTTTGCAGCAATTATATATTTAAAATTTCAGCCCATTCGGAAAGCTGTAACATCATTAAAATGCACTTGCAATAATTTTTCCCATTGGCTTTAATGTAAAGAAAAACTTTTGACTGTCCCTGTAATTAAACTATACATCCGATTTTCATAAAATTTGAAATGGCTCGACAAAATGTCGCAATAATTATATGTTTAAAATTTGAGACCATTCGGAAAGCTTTAACATCAGTAAAATGCACGTGCAATAATTTTTCCCATTGGCCGTAATGTAAAGAAAAACTTTTGACAGTCCCTGTAATTTAACTATACATCCGATTTTCATAAAATTTGAAATGGCTCGACAAAATTTTACAACAATCATATATTTAAAATTTCAGACCATTCGGTTGGGTAGTTTTTGCTCTATTATATGCGAACGGACGGACAGACAAACGGACTGAACGACGACTATAGGTGCTACGTATTTATATAATTACGAACGCACCTAAAAAAATTCTTGCAGGAGAGTTTTATATGATGTCAGGAGTTTTTTACTGTGCTTCTTGATTTTACTTCGAATTTCAGACAATAGATGGCGCTGAGAGCGTTATGTGCTCAGTCCAGACCCAATTTTTGATACTTCGAGATCCATTCCATGCATTTTAATCTCCTTTTTTCGCATGGAAGAAGAAAAAGGCTAAAAAATCGAGCCTGGATTTAGCGGTTATTGCTTGTAGCGTCATTTATCGATGCTTTTTGTAACTAAAACTGAGAATAGCAAAATAAAAGCTCCTGACATTTTACATAAAACTCTTGCAAGAATTTTTTAAATATATGTCACCGTTTGAAAGTTATTGAATTTTAAAACAGTCATTTTTGGGACGCCCGGTATATGCAAGAAAAACGAAATAATATTACCCCTCAAGAGAAGCACTATTACGACTTTCCAATTCAGGAACACATGGGTATCCCATACCCGTGAATCATTAATCACTAATAGCTTACGATTAAATAATCCAATTTAAAAGAATTTTTTCAACCAAAACCTCAGATAGTGTATAGTAAAAAATATTATGTTTATTGAAAGTTTATAGATACAAGGGTATTCTTAATATAACAGAGAAAAGAAAAAGTTCTTTAAAAAATGTCAAAATATAACGTTTTATTCAAACTATCATATGTTGGCGAAATTAGTAGATAAAACATTTCTACCAACGACGTTTAAAAGCGAAATTAATATACTTTTAAATACATCTTAGGCCATTCAGCTTTAATATAAAAATATATTTATTTGGTTAGGTAACATTCAATAGTTTTAAAATAATATGATTAATTGACCATATAAAATCATTATTTTTTTTATTAATATAAATGCTTATAATGAATGAAATGGGTGAATACATATTAAGAGAGATAAAAATAATGTATTTCAATAAAAAATACACTGCTCAAAACAGTTAGGGGAGCAAATGGTTTTAACGAAATCACGCAAATATTTACACCTATAAGTAGCGTAAAATAAAACATCCATAATTTAAAGTGTTGTAGAAAATAGATAAAGAAAACTTCACATGTAAATTAAAGTTTATGACGTCAAAAACTAGAAGAAGGTGATAAGTGCAGAAATCGGGATTTTGCAGAAACATCTGTTTCACTGCCTCAGTTGTAAAATTCAATTGCTCAGCTTGTGTTTTGAGGAAAGGTGGCTTGAAAATATCACAACATGATTTACCGCAATCCTTGACTTGGCAGATTATCGGGACGGTTGAATTTGGGGAAACACAACAAAGTGTAGTGGGCGCTGTTGGAGCCGCAAGAAGTGTCCATGAAAGGCTGTGGAATCGACTCCAAGACGCATGGAATGGTAGTCACCGACAAGTGTAAGGTAAAAAATGTCCTAACACAGAAACTGATGATCGATATATCCTGTTAACAGCTCGTCGAGACGGAACGGAAAATGCTACTCTGCTGCAAACACAGTTGTTCTTGGCCACAGAACGAAGGATGAACAGCCAAACAGTCCGAAATAGGCTTCATCAGGGTGGTCTCTTTGCACGTAAGCCAATGGTCTGTATTCCGTTGACCTGAAGCCACTGTGCGGCCCAAAGAAGTTGGGGAACTGAACATCGAGTTTGGAGGCTACGTTGTTGGAGTCAAATTCTGTTTACAGACGAGTCCCGATTCAGTCTGGATGTGACATCTGATGTGTTTTGGCATGAGAGAAAGAGACACTCAAAATAATCCCACATTCGTTCGTAAAAGATCACATTACAGACGAGGTGGGTTGATGCTATTGGCTGGAATCAGCATAGGTGGACGCACGGGCCTGCATATCACACGGAATGACACTTTGACGATCCGAACTTATACAGACGAGATACTGAGACCTCATGTCGTATTTTATGTTGCATAAATTAGTGATTTCTTTTTTTCCATGCATGATAATGCCAGACTTCTTACAGTTTGTATTGTGGAAAACATGCTTGAAGCTAAAACAATACAGCGTATGGAATGACCAGCACGCTCTCCTGACCTAAATCCTATCGAGCATGTTTGGGACATACTCTGATGATGCATTGCTGCGAGACCGAGGCTTCCTTTAACTGTCCGGGACTTGAAGATTGCAATTCTTGATAAGTGGAACAGTCTTATTGATAATCCCCAAATTCTTATCGATAACATCATCGCATCCATGAAAAACAGGCGTGCAGCAGTCATAGCTGTTCGAGGAGACCACACTCCATATTAAAAATCTTGAATCATTTCTAAACAATACTTTTTTTATCATTTACATGAAAAAAAATATTGTTGCCCTAAACCATCTTTTCATGTTCTTTTCATTTTTTCAAAGAATAAAAGCTCCCTTACAATTTTTTTGCGTCTTTTTTTTCTGTATTGCGCACTGATACACGTGTACTCTCCATTTTATGCCCATACATGGCTGTCTTGTACTGCTCTCTTCACTTTTTTGCTTGCTCCCCTAATTTTTTTAAGCAGTGTACCACAGAAAATGTGATATTTATAATTTACTTACTACAAACTATGTAGCAATCTGTAAAGTTTTAACTTAGATTTTGAAAGTAATAGAGACCCCGACTTACGTAAATTCTCAGTTACTTAATAAATTTTTTAAATTACATTTGTGAACAAACACACTAGCGCGTTTGATACGCAGTTGCATACTTTTAATATTTTTTTAAATAAATAAACCACAACCGTAATATAGTTTATATATTAAATAGTTATATTTTAATTGGTATAATCATCAAATCTATAACAAAACAACTTAATCTTTATTGCTATTTATTCACAGTAGTCCTTGGATTCATAATAAATACAGTTTGTATTTATCAAGGATTATTTTAGTTTGTAAGTGCTGTTAATTGGTCTTGGCATCAGAAATTCATGGAGAATAGGGGTCTCTTTAATTATTTCTTATTTCTATAGTTGTTTGATATAGATTCCCATTTGTTATAAAATCAATTCATCAATGATATATTTATAAATCCCGTGTTCCACAAGATACTTAAAAAGGATTCCTTCAGTTTTTTTTTAATATTTTTTCATACTTTTGTAGTTTATATATGAGTAAATACAGTCGCATTATGCTTTATTTATAAAATAATACGGTGTAAATAATATATTTATGTACGTTTAGATATATTATATAATAAATATTGCAATTTCTTACTAAATTTTTACCTAAGCAACTTACAAATTCGAATTACGTAAAATTCAAGTTACGTAAAACTCCACGACACGCATTACTTATGTAAGTCGGGGGATGCCTGTGCACTAGGTCTAAGCAACAAAATAAAATGAAATAATGATTTAAAAATGTGTCAGGATTCTATTTTAAAAGTTATTTCAGCGTTCTGATGATATAAAAAATGAAAATAAACAACAACAACAACAACAACAAAAAACATAATTTATATAAAAAATTATTCAGATAAATTGACAAAGTACTTACGTTGCAACAGCACTGGGTGGTGTATTCCCGCAGACTAAATACGTTTGTCTATATTTCAGTGAGTATTTCCATCTCAAGATGGATATAATAGGGGATTTGTAGTGGGGATAGTAAATTTTTCCCCTCGTCTACAGAGATCCCTTCAATATTACCATTTAGTAGGAGAAACACATTTAATTCATCCTTGGCTATCCCATACCCACTGCTGCTCTCCAGGGTTAAGTTTAATGGTAATGATAAAGCTGTTAATTTATCATATTTGTCTGTAAAAAAATATTTGTTGAACACGAAAATGCTTAATGAAGAATGAAAAGCATCTTAATAACCACTACTCAGGTTTTAGAAAACAGATGAATGCACTAATAAAACTACTAGGAAACATATCCGAAAATGAGTGGCATCAAAAGAAACTTTCTTTTTAACCCTTTATAAAATGAATTATTAATTCGTGAAAATTTTATCTTCTAAAGCATTTTTTCATGAATTGTTTAAACTACATTAGAAGATTTATATAATCGTTTAAAAAATTTTAGAAGGATTGAGGATTTCGAAGGATTAATTAAATTTCAATTTAAAGGGATTTTGTGCAATATTTAAAACTCCAGTTAAATATTTTATTTTAAATATTTTTCTTAGTATTTTGTAGAATTCGTAAATGTACAAATATAATGTTCTTACAATAGAAATATAGAAATATTTACAATTTGATAAATCCACCCCCCCCCCACCCTCCAACGCCAAGAAATCTGAAAAGATGCAAAGGCAAAAGAGATCATCCCTTTAAAAAAATTTTCTATTGTGTAATCAATAATGCTTTTGGAACAAGATAAAGTAATGTATCTATAACTCATTCTAAACTGTATTACAACTAATCGATGTATTAAATGAATTTTATAACACGTTATTTTAATGGTACTTATAAGAACCATCAGTAGATAAAGGGTTAAAATTGCTTTTTCTAAATCTTGAAAATTTAGTGATTTTTGTGGTTTCTAAATTTAAAGGACGTTTTGCAGCGTTATGGGTAGCTAAGAGGAGGTTATTGAATATTTTCGACGTGGTTATATATTAACGGAGATTAAGAAGCTTATGTTATTGTTATTTTTTATTTGCAGTGTATTAGTTTGTAAGATACGTACAAACATTATTAATAAGAAAAGGACGTATGTAAACATGGAGATAATGTTATAAGTGCGAAATAGTTTGCTGATAACTTCTTATTTTTTGCTATTACTTTCATCCCTTGATAAAAGTGTTGTGTTAGTGTTGGTTTGTTTATGATGGCCGATTATCTACTCGAGGGATATAGGCCAAAGAGAGGGGATGCCCTCCATAGGGGTCTTTCTGAGGGACCTTAACGCATATTTACGCGACGTTCCCCAAGTTTCGGAGGAAATCTCCAGAAACGAATGATTAGTCCGATGTGTGCGATTGGGTTTGAAAAGTGTTGTGTTAGCTAAAAGTGTTGTAATATTTGTGTGTATTCAAAGTTGTCATATGTAAGCATCCATATTGTTAAAAGTATGTAAATATATAGTATATAAGTGTATGAGATGTTTGTAAATATGCAATATCGTTATTGTCATGTAAAAAAATAGGTATTCAAGTATATAATGTTTACCAATGAGGGAGATTAATTTTCTTCTTGTTTTATTTTATTTTATTTATTTTGTTTTATCATGACACATAAAACAAAATGAACGTAAAGCGAGTGAAACATAAGAAGTTCTTCTTAACTTATCCGGTGGCAAATATAGTATTTTGAAATTGTTTATAAACGGCAAACAGCAAGAATTGCTTAAAATTAATTCATGCATGATGAAAAATTTCTAAACAAACAAAGCCCTTTTCATTACAGTTATCTCGCTATTTTATATTTTCTAAAACAGTACATTTAGTCTTTTTTGCATAATACATGCTTCATATGAATTATTTATTTTCGAACACTAGCGCACTTTGTATTTGTGTTTGAGTCCTTAGGGAAAAATACCTTTAAGAAATAGTTCTTAATCTGAATTAATAATTGGTACATATTATTTACTTACCAATTGAAATCCATACATGAGGAGATTTGAATATCTGAAACACATTATTTAATCTTATCTTACCGCGAAATGCATCTGATTGGTCAGAGCTTTCTGACGCTATAAGGAGGGTTACCAAGGGGAGGGGTGGCGGCTCTGTCACCAAACGTCGCCAAGTTTGTCGTCAACTTGGCGATATATCGCCAAATTTGGCAACCAAAATTAGTCGCCAAAAGTGACGCCAACTTGGTACTATTTCCAGTATTTCGCCAAATTTCCATAGACTCCTATTGATATCCAATAGGGTTTACTTGCTTGCAGAAAATCAACAAATTGAGATATTTCAATGCAATAGAAACTAATATTAGCTTATGAATAGAGCTTAATCGAACTATTTGCATTATTTTTAAGTACAAACACTATATATTTACAATGTTCGTAAATATATGTAATTTTATATTTAATAATTCTTATAATTATGAAACTCTGTACGCTCCAATGATTATGCGCTTCGAGATAAGGAAATAAAATTGTCAGGTGTTGGGGAGGAGAGCGTTTTTACCAAGTTAAATCTAAATGCACAAGTTAAATCTAATGCACAGAAAATAAGGGATCGCGAAGCGATCCAGAATGGAAACACGAAACAATTACATCTGAGGTAGGCTAGAAAATAGAGATTGTTTCGCGATACCGAATAGAATCGTGACGCGATTACGCGGGGAGTTGCTGAGCGTAGCGAGCAGGTGGGCAGAGCCCCCCTAGTTTATTTTGTTTTATCATAACACTTAAACACAATGATATTAAGGCGACTGAAACTTTGTGAATTCTTCTTGACTATATTTGTTCCACATCTGGAAAGTAAATAGCATTTTGAAATCATTTATAATCAGCAAGAATTGTCAAAACGTTCATTTATAATCAGTTATCTATATACAAAGGAAGCTCTTTCACTACAAATATCTCTGCTTTTTAAGTTTTCTAAAACCGTACATTTAATCATTTTTATAAAAGAAGTGCTTCATATGAGTTGTTTTATTTCGAACAGTAGTACACTTGACCATTGCACTTGAGTCTTTTGAAAGTAACCTCTAAGGAGTAATTTTTAATATGAACTGAGGGGGATACAATTAGCAAGTGTAATTGATAAACAGAATTTATTTACCAATTAAAATCTATATAATGGTGATAAGTTTTTGAATCGTTTAAATGCATTAATTAATTTTATCTGTAAAAAATACAATTACAGGGTGTGCACGCTCAAAGGTATCCAATGGCTAATTCCTAAACCGTTAGGCATAGACATATAGTTCTAATTAGGAAAGGTTTTAAATGAGGTAAAGAAGTATTTTAAGGGGACGAGGGACCTTAAAAAACCTTAAAAATCAATTCTTTATTTTTTGAAAATTTCACTTTAAATAATATTCAGGGGTACATTATATGCATTATGGTATGCATTTATCAAAAAAAAAAAAAAAAAAAAAAAAGTAAAAAAAAAAAAAATTATTTTTGAGAAAAAAATGGAGTCTTAGAAATCTTCGAAATGCCCCATGCGCATTCCATATCAATGAAAATCCCCAATATTTTTTTAAAAGTTTGATTTATATATACAGTGGAACCTGGTTAAGACGCTCACGGTTAATACGCGATCCCGCTTAATACGCGGATTTTTTCCGCTCCCTTGAACATCGCCCGTAAGACTAATGCAAAAATATCACGTTTAAGACGCGAACGGTTATTACGCGATCCCGCTTAATACGCGAAAAAATTTCGGTCCTTTGTGGTAAAAAATCACGTTTAAGACGCGAATTCATTGGTGAAGATGCGAATTCCTTCTTTCTTCTCCAGTGTTTCCATTTTAGCGGATTTTTTTATTCATATAAAAAGCACTGTTTCTGTATGCTAATATTTACTTTATTTAATAACAGATCAGTTAAAGGAACATTTCAAAAATATTGATAGATATTTGAATAAAAAAGCCCTCGAAATTAGCAACACTGCAATTCTTCTTTGATCCCATGTTCTGACATTCTTTGTGTCTCGTTTCGTGTATTTTTTATTGTAGTAGAGAGAGGAATCATACAGGGTACATAGAGGAATTCAGGATGCTCAGATATGTCATAAAATTATGATTAAAGATGATTATACCTGTCGTTAGTGAGTTTTTAAATGTATGTTATATCACTACTATGTTTTGTAACGCATGTTATATACAAAAAAAAAAAAAAGAAGAGAAAAAGAAACTCGCATAGATTAAACAAGTACGACTGCTGTTGTATAATTTTTTTTTAATTTTCTATGTTTTCGTTACTTTTTTCTATGCTAACAACACTTACTCATTATCACAAGTACTAAATATGATTTTAACAACTGGATTATGTTTCAAAAATTTAATATTTTAATTCTTTCTATAAAAAAAAAATAGTGTAGCAGAAAAATTATTTTTGTTGTTTTATCTTTGGTTGTAGCGTATTATCGACAATAAAGCCCCATGTTTGAACCCATATTTATTTTCAGTTATTATTCCAGTCTGTCCTGTAAAAAGATAGAATGAGTAAAGTTGAATACAATTAAATCTAAATCTAAATATACGTATAAGAGTATAAGACACAATTTTCGACCATAAACATATCAATGAAAACTCTAAAGTTCATTTAGACGATTAAATGTGTAAATAAGCCCAGTTCCTGCAACATTATACAAATCACGTTTAATACGCGATCCCGCTTAATACGCGACTTAGGTCCACTCCCTTGAAACGCGTCTGAACCGGGTTCGACTGTATATATAAATAATTCTGTGCATCGAATTTTATATATTTGAATATAAAGGTTAAAAAAAAAAAAAAAAAAAAAAAAAAAATTAAATTAAAAAAATTTTTTGAAAAAATTTCAAAAAATTGTTTTTTTTTTTTTTCGAAGATTTTTAATTTCGAAGATTTCTGCGACGACGCGTAAAATGCCAATTTTTTTCAAAAATAAATTTTTTTAATTTTTTTTGGGATAAATGCATGCCATAATGCATATATGTACCCTTGAGTAATATTTAAATTAAAATTTACAAAAAAAAAAAAAAAAAAAATTGAAAAATTTTGAAATTTAGAAATTTTTTCGAAAATTTTAATTTTTTTTTACCTTTATATTTAAATATATAAAATTCGATGCACAGTTTTATTTATATATATATGTATATATATAAATCAAACTTTCATAAAAAATATTGGGGATTTTCATTGATATGGAATGCGCAGGGGGAATTTCGAAGATTTCTACGACGACGCGTAAAATGCTATTTTTTTCTCAAAAATAATTTTTTTTTTAATTTTTTTTGTGAGAAATGTATGCCATAATGCATATAATGTACCCTTAAGTAATATTTAAAGTGAAATTTACAAAAAAGAAAAGAAAAAAATAAATAATTCTGAAATTTTGAAATTTTTTCGAAAAATTAAAAAATTTTTCAATTTTTTTAAACTTTTATATTCAAATATATAAAATTCGATGCACAGTTTTATTTATATATATAAACCAAACTTTTATAAAAAATATTGGGGATTTTCATTGATATGGAACGCGCATGGGGCATTTCGGAGATTTCTAAAACGACGCGTAAAATTCCACTTTTTTCTCAAAAATGACACTAAAAAAAATTTTTTTTTGTAATAAATGCATGCCATAATGCATATAATGTATCTTTGAGTAATATTTAAGGTGAAATTTACAAAAAATAAAAAAATTATTTTTAAGGTCCCTCGTCCCCTTAAAGCCGATTTGGATCAATAAAAACATTTCATAAAAATTTACGAAATTAAAACTTTTATACAGTCCCTCGGTCCTATAGATTATATTTATTAAAAAAATTTGGTATTACACTAAAAAGTAAGACATACTATGAAGTAAGATACACTAAGGAGTAAGCCAGAAGAAGGTCCGATTCTCCTAAGATTAAAACTGATCAAGTAATAACTGTTTAGTGTTGTAGCATCTTTTTTGCTGCGAAATAGGGGTCATTCATAAATTTAAGAGCAATATAAATAATCGTCAGATATACATATATATATATATAACATTAGTTGAGAGTAAAATAACGTTAATATATAAATTTGAAATTTATTTTCATTCTGGCATATTACAGAAAAACATACAACTTTTTATAAAAATATAAGTTAAAAATAACAGAATTCTTGCTAAATGAAATAATGAAAAGCAATAGTCGCAATTCTTTACAAAATGGTAAATATTTTAAAATGCTTTTAGATTATCTAATCTAAAACTTAATTAATAAAAATTTAAATTATCTTAAAATTTGCTCGAAGACATTTTCTTCGGCTGCAATGCAGAAATGTACACGCGAAATAAATCCTTCTAACACTTTAAGCACATTGTGTACGCTGCCTCGAAGCATGGCCCAACCCATGTGTGTTCAGAAGTTGAAAATGGGTATAAATGAAGCAATTCAAAGTTTCATAACTCTGTCAATGGTAGTGTTAGATGAATGATAATTTTTTGTCCTTAATAGTGTAATAGGGAATTTTTAGTAAATATGACTTATTGGACTGGGGGATCGTATAAAAATTTAATTTTCGTAAATTTTTAAGAAATACTTTTATTGATAAAAACGACTTTTAAAATCATTTTTTACCTCATTTAAAAGAATTTTGTAATTGGAACTATTTGTCTTTGACTAACGGTTTGGAAATTAGCGATTGCACACCGTTGAGAGTAGACAACCTGTATATTAATTATTCCTTAACACCTATTGTATCTAGTTAAAGTTTTTATATGTAAGCGTGTATATTGGTAATAGGCATGTAACTATATTTTACGTTACTGACAATAAAGTCATATATAATATGTAAGATAAATATATAAATTAAACATGTAAAATTTACCAATGAGGAAGAGATTTTTTTCTAGTTCTATTTTATATTATCTATTTTGTTTCACCATAATACCTGGAACACAATGAGAGTAAAGAGATTGGAACATTAAAAAAATTTCTTGACACATCCAGTAGTACATTTCGAAAACTAAATAGTATTTTGAAATTATTTAAAAGCAGCAAGAATTATTTAAAAGCTATTTATGGACAGTCAATATTTTCTAAACAAACGAAGCTCTTTTCATTAAATCTATTTCCGCATTTAAAATTTTCTGGAAGCGCGCAGTTAATCTTTTAGGTAAAAGTTCTTCATATGAATTATTTATTTTTGAAAACTGGTGCACTCGGTGTTTGGATTATAGGTTCATTGAATAAATTTCTTCGGTGTATAAAATATTTTTGTTTTTGACATTCACAGAGTAGGGATAAAAAGGAATTTTCCCATTATTCCGCGATAATGTACGATTTCCGCTCAAAACAGAAATTTTCTGATAAAATATAGCTATTTTACATGAATCCTCCCGTATGTATACGGAATACTTTTTACGGTGTATTCTGAAATATCTCAAAAACGGCAAAAAATATTTAACTTTGTATTTGAATAATCAATTATTTCTAAAGAAACGAACCTCTTTTCCGTATATGTCAGTATTATATATTTTCCCAAAACGTAATTTAATATTTCATGTGTAATAAGTACTTCTTATAAATTATTTATTTTCGAACACTGATTACTTTCTGTTTGTATCTCAATAGAAACTATAAGTTCCTACAAACAATATCTTCAGTGAGTAATTCTTAGAAACTTTGCCGGAGTAAATGTGATTATTTTGGTAAGTTGTTTTTTTTTTCGTTGAAATTATTACAGTGAGAAAAGTTTTTAATCAATTATTATCTTATGAATTAATTTTAATGTTGCATTATGTAATTTTATCAGTTGTATAAAATATCGCACGTTGATACAGATGTTTTTCATAAATTATTTTATAAGAAATATGAATTACCATCTGCTAATTGATATTTTTGTTTAATTTCAAAATTATGTACATATTTAAATAAGAAATACACACTTACATTATTTTAAACTATATGTATGCTTTTTAAAATTTGTTAGAAACACAGTAAAAGTACTGGTATTCAGGATGTAAAAGTTCTGAAATAATATTATAATTAATGTGAAACAGGAAACTTAGAATCGAAACAGTAATATCATTTATGTGGAATTAAAAAAAATAAAATTTTTGCTGCAAGTATAAATGTATTTCTGAATATAGTTTGAAAGATATAACGTAAATTTGAAAGTATTTGCAAAGTAAGATTTTTAAAGAGCACATAAGAGTTTCTTTGCTTCAAAAGAGAATTTTCTTTCGTGAAATTTATACATATCTTACATTCTGTATCTATTCTTTTGAGGAATTTTTAAAAATTTAAATACACATTGAAGTTACAGATATTCTTATCGCACAGTATGCCGACAGTCGGAATTTGTAACAAAACTTGAAACGCGATTTTCTCGAAGCAATGTTTTTTACATCTGCACCAGAAATATATCAGCTTTGTCATTGGCAGAACTGAAATACATGAAATAAATAAAATAAGGTTGCAAGCATGTTCTTTTAAATTTTAAATAGACTCTATAAAGAGATATCGCATAAATCAACCCAACAATATCTTTTATGCATTTTTATGCATTTTTTATGCTTAATTTCGAGATAAATAAAGTGATTGTAATTTTTTAAATATTTTATAGATTGCTTTTGTTAAGGTTTGGTAAAAAAAGAATACAATGAAGTCCGTATTTCGGAGATTTCAAAGAGCAATGTAAAAGAACAAAAACAAGCGAAAAAACCAACAAGAAAACAAGAGCGAAAAAGTATTTATTACGTATAGTTTGGGAAAGCTTTTTCCAACACAAACAGAATAATTATTCGGAAATTTCCCTTTTTTTATTCAATGAAATTCATCAATTTCCGTGCTGTGATTCAATGTTTTTGCGCTTCTCTGTAGATAAAGATAAATTCTACACAGTTTGAAGAAAATATGTTGTAGTACACCTTAATGACCCTTTTTAATTCTCTTAAGTTTGTAGTATCGTAATTGATTAAAATGTATCGCAAACGATTTTTCCCCATAGATTAATAATGGAACAGAATTATTTTTTGCTTATCTGTAACCGAACTATAAATACTGCTTCTTCCATATTCCAGAGAAAGCTGTTTTAGTCCACTTCAGTTTGCATATCATTTTCATATAACTTGCATATCATTTTCATGTAATTTTCATATCATTTTCATGTAATTTTCATATCATTTTCATTGTATTTGAAGTATTGTAACATCATTAAAATGTACCGGAAATAATTTTTTACAAATAGAATATAATATAACGGAATTATTTTGTGTGTCTCTCCATGAGCTATACTATGAGATATTCTAATGAGCTATATGTCCTACAGCATTTATTTTCTATAACAAACATTCCACAATATGTAACAATAAGATGTAAATATGCTAGATACTTCATTTTCCATATCGAAAATTCTACAAAAGCGTAAATAGTTGTACAAAATTACTTTCAGGTGTAAACATATAATATAAAGATATTTAAAATACAAATTCAAAATAGCTTAAAATACATTAGAAAAACACAGAAAGTTTTCAACCATTACAAGGCCGTCATCAGTAGGATTTAAATGTTTTTATTATTTTCTGTGCGCTTATTAGAGAATTGTCCAGAAGAAAACATTATAAATTAAAGGTTGTACGTCAGATGAGATGCCAGAAAGAGTTATTCAAATTTTAAATAAAACGAGCTTTCATCTAATATGCAGCAAATATCACCATACTCCATAGATATCGTATGATAGTGCATCGTTACAAGCTGTATCCTTTTTAGAAATTATTTCAATTGATTCTCTTACGATGGCTTCCTGGTAATTATTTGCACGAAAGATAATTTTTGATTTATTTTATACTAGCGAACTTGTCCAGCGTTGCCCGGGTACGTCAAAAAACAGCAGGGATTGCGAAAAAGTTCAGGAAATCACAATAAGATATCGCGAGAAAATTTTAAATCGCTGCACAAATTTCGAAAAGAGAAAAAAAAAATATATATTGTGTTCGAAGATTGCAAGTTGATTCCTTTCACTAATGTGGAAAAATGGTAGCAAATCACTAAAATACACTAAAAATCCCGTACAAAATTCCCAAAATTCGAAAATTGCTATACGAAGTCCGAATAAACTTTATTGAAATGAGGGCAGAATGTACTTTAGGTCAAAAATGGAATGTCAAAAAATTGCAGCAGATAGCGAAGAAACGTAAAAATCGAATTAAAAATCTCAAAAAGTTCAAAAATCACGAAAGTCAAAATTTACTATAATTGGATAAAAGTTTCAAATCTAATTCCTTCGACCTGCGGGCTCTCTTAAAATTAATGTTTGGGAAAGCATGCTAAGCATTGTTTGATGTTACTTTTATTCATAATTTAATTTACTTGGATTACCTTAAATACAATTAATATAATCCCTTAAGTTAATATTAGTTTTTGTTGCATTAAAATATCTCAATTTGTTGGTTTTCTCAAAGCAAGTAATCCTTATTGTTTTACAATGGAAGTCTATGGGAATTTGGCGAAATATTGGCCAAGTTGGCGTCACATTTGGCGACTAAATTTGGTCGCCAAATTATATCGCAATATATCGCCAAGTTGGCGATAAACTCTGCGGTATTTGGCGACAGAACTGTGTCCCCCATACGGTAACACAATTATAGGTATGAAGATGCATTAACTGCTGTTCAATAATCGCAAAAAAAAAAATCGCTGTAAGAATTCCGAATAAACTTTTTTGAAAAGAGAACAAAATTTACTATATATATATTATAAAGGACAAACATATCTGTGCGTAACGCATACGTCATTTTGCGAATGGCAACACTTTGAAATTTGAAATAAAATTTTTGTTTTGCAATTTTCTCTACTGCAAATTTTTAAACTTCTAAACATTGCACATTTTAAATTTTTACACCGTCGTATAAGGAAAAAAATGCTCTTTTAAATGCAATTTGTTTGAAAGCTGTATCTCAATTTATTTTTGAGATATTAGTTTTTTTGTAGTTTTTAGTACCATTTTTCTTATCGTGGCAACAAAAGTACCCCATTTCTATTGAAAGTCATTGAAAGCAAACGGAAAATAGTCGAAAATAGGAGATACTGTATATTTTTGTTGCCATTTTCTCATAAAACCTGAAAAAAAAAGTTGAAATTAAAATAGGGGCTATGTCAAGAATATTGTCTGTTATTCCGTGATAATGACGTCATATGAATGCTTTTCTATAGACCAAGTTTAAAAGTGGATTATAAAAGTGGATTGCTTTAGTGGATGCAAATGACGTCATTTTATAAAAAAGCGTGTATTTTAATTCTTAAACCTGAATTATGTTTTGTAGAAGTGCGTCAATTTCACAGGCTAGCTGCTTTGAAATTCTTCACAGGTGAAAAAGCTTCACTTTTGAAAATAATGTAATTGAAATCACACAGAGATACAACGCAATGTTTTACAAAAATTTAGAGTGTCTTTATAAAATAGGGGTGGCATGCAAATAATAGCGATTTATATTACAGAAATTGATGATTCTCGCCTGGATGAATTTGCCTCGCCAAGTTAGACAAGCAAACAAATAATTCGTGGCTCAAAATAATATCATGTTCCTGAAGTTTTTGTCCAAATTCACTCGAATAATAAAATTTTAATGCTATTCTTTTGGACATTCTACTATAATTTTATCAAAATAACATAATTTTCTTAATTTAATTTTTCCTAATTTTATATCTATATATATAAAAGCCGTTCTCTGTGTGTATGTCCTTTATACGAATCTTCAATTTTAGACCGAATTGCACGGAACTTGCTGTATATACGTTTTAGAACGTGGAAAACATCACTGTCTACTTTAAAAAATCATCAGACCAATATTTATCCTTCTTTTCTACGACCTTTCATAATTTAACATTATAGAAATACCGGGTGTCCCAAAAAGGACTGACTGATTTTAAAATTCAATAACTTCCAAACGGTGACAGATATTAAAAAAATTCTTGCAGGAGGGTTATGCATAAAGTCAAAAGTTTTTTTTACAGTAATTTTCGATTTTAGTTCGAATGAGAAACAATAGATGGCGCTGCGATCAATAGATGCTAAATTCAGGCTCGATTTTTGGTATTTCGTGGCCCGGATAATACATTTCCATCTCCTTTTTCTGCATGGAACAACAGAAAGGACCAAAATTCGAGCCTGTATTTGGCGACTATTGCCTATAGCGCCATCTATTGTTTGTAATTCGAACTAAAATCGAAAATCACTGTAATAAAACTTTTGACTTTATGCATAACCCTCCTGCAAGAATTTTTTTAATATCTGTCACCGTTTGGAAGTTATTGAATTTTAAAATCAGTCAGTCCTTTTTGGGACACCCGGTATCTCTTTTTAAATATTAAAATTCAAGTTTCTTTCCTGTTGCCACACATAAAAAAAACAGCTCAATAATTAAAAAAAAATTTGATAACTCGAGTACTTTGTTTTATAAGTCAATAAAAATTCGGATTCTCTCACTATATTTTTGCTGTTTTTGAAATTGACGTCATTCAAATAAGAAAATGCGCATTTTTCATATATTTATGTAAAATTTTTAACTAAGCATGTTTTAAAATGACCTTAGTAGTACTTTAGTTGAATGTTAAAAAATCTATTTTAATGAAGTCGTTTCAATATCAAGAAATCAATTAAGAAAAAAGATAATAGTAAAAAAAAAATCGTTTGCTAGATATGACATCAATTTCGTCAGTATAATTTCAAACTGGTTCTAAAAACTGGATGCTATAATTTATTCCATATTTCTTTGTAATCTTTAATTATATCATTTAGATAAATGTTTTAATACCTGAATTGCAGGGATAACATTCTACGATTTGTATCGAATACGGTTATACAAAATACGATTTTTCAACGATTTATATTAAATAGAAAATAAAGCTACTATTTTTTAGGGTAAGCTTTTTTTTCTTTTTTAAACAAAATTTCATGACTGACAGACTTTTCTGTTAGATGTTGAAATAATGGGATGCATGATGTTTAGAGATCAAATTGCAGTAAAAACGTAATTTATGGTATGGTTAGGTTGTTGCCACCAACAATATGGTGATAGGCGTTACTCATAGATATGTTTTTTCTTCATAATATTGCATTAATAGCAAACGGTTGGTTGGTTGGTTGTATTTATGACGGCCAATTATCTGCACGAGGGATATAGGCCCAGGGGGGAGTGCCCTTCGTGGGGGTCTTTCTAAGGGAACCTAACCCGTATTAACGCTTGGTATTCCAAGGTTCGAAGAAAACCACGAAAACTCCGAACGATTAGGCCGACGGGCGCGATTGGGATCGAACTCAGCACCTCCCGTCTACCAGCTTCGAGAGCAGAACCTCTCAGCCACTGGTGGGGCAAATAGCAAACGGATATATCTTTCTTAATTGGGTTAAAGGTATATTTAAAAATATCTCCGTGATTGAAAATTAATTTAAAATGGATAAGCAATCCGTAAATTGAGATAAGCTTTTCAAACAAATATTACTGAAAGTACTTTTTGTATTCTATTAGATGTTGGAATAATCAAATGTGCGATGTTTAAAGGTCAAATTGCAGTAAAAGTTAAATTTATGGTTGGGTTAGGTTGTTGCCACCAACAATATGATGCTAGAGATACTCATAGTTCATCAATGTCTTTACTTTATAATATTGCATTAAGAGCAAACAGGTATATCTTTCGTAATTGGGCTGCATGTAGGGATGAGATTTCCACGTTTTCCCACACCGGTATATTCTTAAAGAAAATGTTGTTCTGTTAAATCAAGAGAGTGTTCCGATTAAATGAAATATCATTTTCTCTAACAAAATACTGGTGTGAAAAAACGTGGAAATCTTATCCCTGGCTGCATGCAAATCAAAAATATCCATGATTAAAAATTGCTTTAACCCCTTAATTCTCGCTCCCGTCATATTCTCGGGCTGTGTCTTTTACTCAAATTGTTTGATTCACACTAGTTTTATAAAATAGTGAAATTGACTATATTTTAGTATTGTTTTTCCTGTCATTAAATAAGGTGAATATTTCTTTTTCATAAAAGTGGTGCCAATAAGCAATTTGAATTTTTCAACAGTAATTTAATTCGAGCGTTAAGGGGTTAAAATCCATTCACATGAAAAAAATTGAGATAAAATTTTCAAATAAATTTTATTTCACAGAAACTTTTTCTATTCAACAGTGTGAAAAACGAAATTGTATGAAGATCATACGTTAAGCAAAATTTATGGGTTAGGTCATTGCCATCATCAGTATAATGTCACAATTGGCATTGTGTTTGTAGGTTGGGTTTTTTCTTCTTCTTCTTTTTTTTTTTCTTTTTCGTATATTCTGAAGATGACTCAATGAAAGAGTCGAAATATGTACATTTTTAATATTTTTAATGTTTTTTTTAAAATTGAAATGACGCTTTTTAAGCAAATAATTGTACTTTAATATATGTTATGACATTTTTTTGGAATATATACCAAAGATACTATATTCCGTAAAGATAGTCAGCTTCCGTAGGCGTAATGTAATCGCGTCGAAGCAACTTGGTACCTCAATATGTAATGCGCGATAGGCAACATTACAGTGAAGCAGCGCAAACCAACTACGTGATTTTTACTTTTCTTTTTCCCCCGGTCCTTTTGCTTTCAGTTTAGCGTCCGTTTTTATTCTGTAATTCTAAATCGCGGACATAATTATTTTAAGTAGACACTATTTTCAAAACATCAGATATTTATGTGTATACGCAATTTAAATATGAACGCTTAAATCGCTAAAATATTGTTAAAAAAGACGGATTTATTATTTTTTGTCAGCCAAATAATATGTATTATAAAACAATAAGAAACTGTGAAAGCTTTTTTTTTTTTTTTCTTTCTTTCGAAATGAGGGAAATTATCTTTCGTTTTTTAAAACAAGGCATTTGCAAATCTACATTTTATTAGTAGTAGATATTCTGAATATACTAATTTCACACATATTTAAAAGGAAGTTAAGTAATTTATATAAGTGATGTTTTGAAATGATTTCTAACATTATTCAAACTTTTATACGGATTTTTTTTAAGTTATATATTTATAAAATACCATTAATAGTTAAAATTTTAGTGTTTTGCGTGAATTGCAATATTTTGCATGAAGAAGAAACATAATTCTTAAATTGCATTAAACTGATTATTAACAACTCAATTAAAAAATTATTACACCACTGTGAAATTTTTTTTCTTTTATTGCAAGTGGAAATATAATCTTTTGCAATGTTTATATCTTTAAAAAATCAATTTCAAATATTTTAACTATATCTTTTCCTGTAGGTATAAGAATGATTTATGAAAAGTAAAGCATATTTCACTTTCGAATTTCTGAAATGAATAACTTAACCTTTGTTATTGATTCCATTATTCCATTTTTGCACACCTTTAAATTTTTTTTTCCTAATTTTCATTAAGTGTAATTCAAAGGAATTTATAAAGTGTTTGAAATGAAAATTAATAAAGCATAGAATAACCTTGGGATCAAACAAATTCTATTTTCCCTAAAAATAAGTAAATTATGTCTTATAACAATAAGACTGAAATACCACCCCCCCCCCCTTTTTTTTGTGTATACAAATAAATTTGTTAACATACTAAAACGAATTCAGGAAATCATAAATAATTATATTTTATTTATACATAATATCCCAAAATAATGAAAAATGGCTATAATATAATTTAAAATTACTAAAATTAATGCACATCGCAAACAAATATTTTCATATGTGACAAAAACTTCCTAGTACAAAGTAAGTGCTGAACATACAATTTTCATTTTCAGGTTTCAGTAATACACACAAGAGGTCGTTTAAGTATTACGTAAGCAGTAAGTGGGGAGGGGGGGGCGGTCCAGTGTCTGCTTATTTTTGCTGACAAGGGGGATTGGGGAATCACGAAAATTTTTACGTAAGCATTAGACAACGACGCGACTATAGTTTAACAACAAAAAGCAAAATAGCATGATTTAGATGAGTGTTTTGCGGATGTTGAACAACTTGAAAAAAAAATTATGGAGTAAACAAGGACTGGAAACGAGGATCATTCCAGCCCACCACTACATTGAAAACGTAATTATAGACAATGCAGAAACATGGATTCAAAGATCTTGGACACAAGACTAGAAATGTGAACGCCAAACACATAATATTCCTATGATTCTTGTTAAAAATTTTAGTTATGTGCCTAAATAAGTTAGGGCCGGTTGTATTTCTTAAAGTTTTTTTTTTTTTTTCAATGCAATAAATAATAATATAAAAAAACTATTTTGTATTCTATGAATTGTCTAATGCCATAAGTAACAATATATATAACCGATTTTTTTTTTTTTTCCATTCAATACCACAACCCCTATGTGTCTGTTTATGTAAATTTGCTGGATTAATAATGCAATTCAGCGCTAACTGTAATTTTTTATGGCAAATAGTGTTGATGTTAGAATGTTATAAAATCTTGCGTAAGCAAAGAGGGGGGGGGGGTCTAGTATTTGCTTATTTTTCCTTACAAGGGGAGGGAGGGGTACAAAATGACTAAAATTATGCTTAATACTTGAACGGCCCCCAATTCGTATGTGTTTACACTTTTTAAAAGTAATAATAATAATGGCAATTAAAAGAAAGAGTTAGAAATTACACATTTTTTTTTTATTTTAAAACTCGATTAAGTTAATAGATTAAAAATATTTTTTACTACTATTTTAAGCTGGTAAAAATTCATATGACAAATTAGGATGATATAATGAGCATGAAAATACCAAATTGTACAAGATTTTTTTTCTTTTGATTTATATAGAAATTCTTCGCCCTTATAACAAAGTTTGTGTTAACAATGAGAAAACAAACTTTGAATGAATTGATATTAATATTTTACACAGATAATATTAAAAGATCGTTGAAAGAATGATGAAGTAGATCATTTATTACCAATCTATAAGTATACCTAGATAACACAGGGAAATTTAGAAATCAAAGCTATATTATTAATTAAAAAATATTTATTAAATTAAAACGTACATTACTTTAAATTCCATTACATTAAATAATGCAGTAAATATATTTTTATTTTAATTGTCATAAAATTTATACAGAATGCTTTATTATCTGTTATAAAAATAGCACAGGAAATTTTGTGATGTTTTTGACTATGCATACGCAATCTAACTTTATTAAAAATAACACAACATTCAAGTTTTGTTTGTAACTTAGGGACCAACCACAAACGATGTCACGCTTGAAGGGCGGGAAAAGGAAGTTCTTGAAATTGTGACAATGGAGTGGGAGGGGGTAAGAAGAAGTGTGATATCACACATTTTGTTAAAATAAAAGCATTAAAAATCAGCAGATTAAATTTTGAAGTAATTTTGAAATTAAAGTATTTGTGTTCATAAAATAATGATGAGATTTAAAGCCAAATACATTAAATTCCTTTTCAAATTCCAAAAGCAAATTTTCAATTGCTCTTTCATATTAATATTTTATTGTACATTAATTATGTGTTTTGTTTTCTAAACCTTAATCTATACAAAATAAGTACACAAATCATTTTTATTGTTACGCTCATAAGTGTCATTAAACATACATTGTTAAAGTTTTAAATTAAAATTTGAAATACGATCTATAATCTAATACTTTGTTTCTACAGACTTCACAGATTTATCTGTCGTAAAATAATTTTTATTACTCACAAGTGTACCTGCCACAATATCATGCAAAGGCTGAGATTGGCTTGGTTCTATAGTATTATCATTATTAAGGTGTTCTTTTATTTTTCCATTACTTCCAGAAAAACGGTTTTGGTTAACCCTTTCATATCTATCATAATCACTGTAATTTTTACCACTATGTCCCATATTTTCAACTTTGTCTGACATTAGTTTATCATTTCGATTCATCTCTACAACTCTCTCTGGTATTTCATTGCAAGTATATGTTTATGTAGCATAGCATGACGTGTGACTAGGGGGGGGGGGAGGGTATGGTGAAGTGTGACGCGAGGGGACACTGGGTAAAAATGGAGTAAAATTAAAACTGTTTTAATTTTACCCTTGATTTTTAAGCACTGATGTATGCTTTTTATGCATATTTATATTTGTGTCTTTATAAGTTGTTTCTCTTTCTTAAAAATACTAATTGCAAACAATAAAAAAATTGCTAAAACAATAGCAATAAAGCGATGGAACTTCTGTAAAAAATACTTGTCTTTTAACAAAAAACTGTCAAACTAGCAGATACGAAAAACGCGGGAAACAGTGGGACGTTTTGTTTGTTTGGAACAACGTTGAAGGAAAGGAAGGTGACAGTTGACAGAATGAGTTATGGACGTTATCGCGGGGGGGGGGGGGGGCAGTAGCTCGCGGCTGCTCTCAGCCTGTAACGTTTGTTGTCCCACCAAGCATATTGAGGACCCAACTTTTTAACTGTTGGCTGAAGTCGGATTTCTTTCTCTCCATACTCTTTGTATATACTATTATGGTATAGTTAATAGTAAACGCAATTAAGACTATTTTACTTATATTTCTTATCGGTCTTTTTAACGATTCGTGGACGGGAATGCACCAATCTCAGTTGTTGTCATTGCCGTATTATCTCATTTTAACGTATTTTACCAGGGAGGACCCTTATTATTGACACGAGCGAAGCCGGGTAGATCTGCTAGTAACCTATATATTTAAAACACAAGTGTGTTTTTTAGTCATCTGCCCTAATCTTTCTGCTGAACGAATTTTACTAATATTTTTTTTAAACTGTAAGCTCTTCATTCGTAGATGTGATCGCACTATCTGTTTTTTTTTTTTTTTTTTTTTTTTTTTTTTTTTTTTTTTTTTATATCCCCACTTTTATATTTTAATTTTAAAAGCATTTTATGATTTTTTTTTTTTTCAAAATGGTGAAAATTAGATAGCTTTCATTATTGCAGACAAGAGAGATAGAGGTATTTTTAAATTTATTCATGCTATTTTCTGATAAAAATTCAAAATTGTTGATAAAAATTGTTGTATGGGTTTTAGTGTCGCAAAATCCCATTAGGAGCAGAATATTATATTAGTGGCATAATAACGGAAAATGACATACTGCTTTTGAAAACACGCATTTTTCATGAAAAATGCTTTTTTAATGTAAGTGGGCAATCTAAAACATTTATCGCATATAAAAAAATATTAGTTTCCAATTAAAAAAATGTTTTCACCTATATTTTTTAACCCGGGAAGCCCGGGTACGATCCCCTAGTTTGTTTAAAAGAAAGAAACCGTATCCTTTTCACTAATGTGGAAAAATCGCCTCAAAATTTAAAAAAGTGCTAAAAATCGGATAAAAAATTAAATAAAAAAATCTAATCAAAAATCGAAATTCGGGCTTCGAGGTGCAAAACTTCATATATAGACGTACCTTTCACCCGAAATTTTGTAGCTCTACGTGCAGCGGTCTCTTCAGAACACCGTCGACACACTCACTCACACACACATACACAAACTTCTTTCCTTATTATTATAGATTATATCTATGTACCTGAAAGTAATTTTGTACAGTTATTTGTGCTTTTATATGTGTTTTAATTATTTAACTCATGGTGAATATAGCACAAAAATTTCAAATTTCATTTATTGAAAAATTCTACAGTAAACATCAATAACATACAAATTATTTTTGTATTCATATAATTGTCGCCATGCATAATTTTAAGGTAGATAAAGCATCTTAAATAAAGATAGAAACGATATCTTAACTCATTAAAACTTCATTTTATTTTATTTATGTATTTAAGTATAGAAACCTAAATTATTCTGCTGTCTTAAAACCAATGAAAAAAATCACCAGAAGATGTTGGAACGAAATATAATTTAACGAAATATAAAAACGAAATATTTCACTTGCCTCTTAATAAAATCTGTTATATCACCACCAACAAGAAAATCTGCAGCTGAATGCTAAACTTAAACTATGCTAAAACAACTCAGACATTTACGAATTCTGTGCATTTGTTCTTCATAAATATTTAAATGTAAACGTAAGCCTTCGCATAAGCGTCTAAATTTGCGATTTCTCAAATAGAAGAGGTTTTTACATGTCATCATTGGCAGAACTCAAATACACGAAATAAATAAAATAAGGTTGCAAACCTTTAGATTGTTCATTTAAAATTTTAAATAGACTCTACAAAGAAATGTCACATAAATCAACCACACAATATCTTTTTATGTATATTCACGTATAATTTTGAGATAAATAAAGCGATTGTTGCAATTCTTTTTTTCATTTCATAGATTGCTATTTTCAAAAGATTCCTAATAATGAATGCAATGAAATTTGGAACATCCAGTTTTCTAGAGTGTAAGAAAGAAAGAAACACCCCAGAATGAAAAATCATGCATCCTGCGTTGTTTATAAAACACTTTCCAACACAAGAATATTATTTTGAAAGTTTTCTTTTTCTCAACTACAATGGTTCTTTTAAATTACATTATGTTTGAAGTAGCAAAATGCATGAGGTAATCAGTTTACGAACAGATCGATTAACGAATACTTTAGCGAGAGATTTTTATTTTCGGATAACGAATTGATGTTCGGTTAATGAACACCTTACAAAAGAAAGCCAGGAAGAAACAATGTGTTTCGGAACTTGCAAAGCTCTATTTAATTCCATCTATTGTCGACTTAGAGAACATTTTAACAGTTGTATACTTATGGACTAATTAATTCATTGGCTACCGGGGGTTCGGACCCTACGTTTTAGTGCCCCAAATTAGAAGGAACAGATTAGAAACATTAATTTTTTACTTTCTTCTATCTTTACAAGAAGAAAGTATTGGATTCGTGAAAAATTTCGACTTCCGGTTTTCGACGGATTTGTACGTTTTAGAATGTCCTGAACACGATTTGATGGTTTTTAGAAAATGTCTATCTGTCACTCTGTCCGTCACTCTGTCACTCTGTCACTCTGTGAGTCTGTATGTGACAAAAATTTTGTGGGCGCTCTATCTCAAGAACTAATGCACGGAATTTCACAAAATTTTATATTTAGTTAGACCTTGATATAAACTGGACCTGATTAGTTTTTGGTGAAAATCTCCCAACAGGTGGCGCTCCTATGTGGCATTTTTCACGATTTCTGAAATAGCTATATCTCAGGAACTACTGCACGGATTTTCATAAAACTTCAGATTCAGTTAGTCCAGGATATAGTTTGGTGCTGATTACTTTTTTGTGAAAATCGCCCAACAGGTGACGCTGCTATGCTGCATTATTCATGATTATTGCAATAGCCTTAACTCAAGAAAAAATGCACGAATTTTCATCAAACTTCAGATTCAGTTAGTCCCTAATATAAATTAGTGCTCTTTAATTTTTGGTGTAAATCGCCCAACAGGTGGCGCTGCTGTGCTGCATTTTTCACGATTTCCGCAAGACCTGTATCTCAAGAACTATTGCACGGTTTTCATCAAACTTCAGATTTAGTTAGTCCTTGACATGAATTGACGTATAAATTAGTGCTGTTTAATATTTGGTGTAAATCGCTCAACAGGTGGCGCTGCAATGCTGTATATTTTGCGATTTCCGCAATAGCTTTATCTCAAGAACTAATGCTTGGATTTTCAACAAACTCCACATTCAGGTATACCTTGATATCATTTAGTGCTATTTATTTTTGGTGTAAATCGCTCAACAGGTGGCTCTGATATGCTACATTTTTCAGAATTTCCGCTATAGCTCTATCTCAAGAACTAATGCACGAATTTTCATCCAACTTCAAATTCAGATATACTTTGATATGAATTGGTGCTAAATCGTTGTTATTTCTTGTACTAGTTAAATCATTTTATTAACGTGATTTATATAGAAGAAAGTTTTGTGATGGCCACAACATACTAGTTTATTTTGTGTCCCTTTTTAAAGAAATGTTTTTAGTTGAAAATTAATTATTTTGATTGAAATTTAGTTCACAAATTATTAACATGTTCTAGGCTCCGCTTGAGCTTTATCCGGCCCTGCAGTGAACGAATACGATCTTTTAGAGAACTAATGAGTTTTTGAAAGGACAAAGTGACAAATTCATATGATTTAATGTCGTAGCTAATGAATGTAGTCCTAAAAGGTTTTACAAAAAGCATGTCATTTATTCATTTAAAAAAAAAAAAAAAAATACGCCGCGACACGGACAAAGACATCAAAATACGATCTGCTCACATTTAATAAGGACCTATATTAACCCTATTATAAAGGGAATATTTATATTATTTTTATACATTATTTAGCCTTTAACCCTCTGACAGCCTATTTTTTTTTTTTAAATTCATTCGACTAATATATAATGGACGAATATGTCCTCTATTTCAAATGAAAATCAAATTTCAAAGTAATTGCTTGAGAGGCGCAAAGGGCCAACATAGTGAAGAAGATTACATGCTGGGACTCGAATCCGGGTCATCAGTATAGCGCACTGACGTTCTACCGGCTAAACCACATGGAATGATACCCAGCCTGGAAAATTTCTCACAAGTATATTGGCAAGGCTACAAACGCAGCACAAGATATCTTGTGCTGCGTTTAATAGTGAATAGTGAATAATATGTATGTACGTTTAATAGTGAATAATATGTATTACATATTATTCACTATTATATGTTGTAGCCTTGCCAACATATAATAGTGAGAAATTTTCCAGGCTGGGTATCATTCCATGTGGTAATCTTGTGCTGCGTTTGTAGCCTTGCCAACATATAATAGTGAGAAATTTTCCAGGCTGGGTATCATTCCATGTGGTAATCTTGTGCTGCGTTTGTAGCCTTGCCAACATATAATAGTGAGAAATTTTCCAGGCTGGGTATCATTCCATGTGGTATGTGGTTTAGTCGGTAGAACGTCAGTGCGCTATACTGATGGGCCGGGTTCGAGTCCCGACATGGAATCTTCTTCACTATGTTGGCCCTTTGCGCCTCTTAAGCAATTACTTTGAAATTTGATTTTCATTTTAAATACTGTATGCAAGGCGAATGTTTCTCTCTGGAATAATTTCCATGTATTAATATGTCCTCTATTATTACATATTTCAAATAATCATGTATTTGAAATATGTAGTACATTTAACATTCGCATTTTTAACCTTTGACTATAGAATTTTTAAAACAAATTCGTTTATAAATTATATATTATATAAATTTTTTTTTCAAATGTTTTGGACGTGGAAATCGCGGGATAATGAGCCAGAGGGTTAAGAGCGAATTAATTTAATTCCCATGCAAATCAATACAAAGTCTATGATCGGTTAACGAACAATTCGTTTAGCGAACACTGTTTTGGAACGAATTAAGTTCACTAACCGATCACCTACTGTGCCATTAAAATGTATCGCAGACTATTTTTCAACATAGATTATAATGTAATATAATTATTTTATGCGTCCCTGTAAACGAACTACATGTATTACATATTATACACTTCCGTGAAAGCTGCCTTAGTCCATCTCTGTGAAGCATATCATTTTCATTGTTTCAAGTTTTGTAACATCATTAAAATATAATAAGAACGATTTTTCATCATAGGTCATAATGTAACGGAATTCTTTTGTGTGTGTCTATAAACGAGATATAAATACCAGATACTTCATTTTCAGAACCGAATATTCTATAATAAACATTATCAA
Source organism: Maratus speciosus (assembly GCA_963932465.1). Classification (NCBI taxonomy): domain Eukaryota; kingdom Metazoa; phylum Arthropoda; class Arachnida; order Araneae; family Salticidae; genus Maratus; species Maratus speciosus. The sequence continues at coordinate 331,064,757 of OZ010797.1, read as the reverse complement.
CACGAATTTTTGTGAGAACCCGAGCATATTTTCAACAGTTAGAGCATGTAGAGAAGGCAGACGTCAAATATGTTGGAAATTATTAAAAAAAAAAACGATGCAAGAAAAAATTTAAATAACGTCTATAAAATAATAACTCTTCCTTTTGCAGTAGTGCTAGTGTCATAACCCTCACGTCGGGATTTTTCACAAATTGTAAATTTCGAAGTTAAAAAGTTCAAAGATAAAATTGAACCTCCTTCCCCATCTCATCGGACCCCTCAGCTGTTTAGCTGCAAAAATCCCAGTATAAGGCAAAAAATTGGATAAATTAATGAATTAAATAAATTAAATAAAAAAGTTTTACATCTGTTATATAGTATCACATTTTCGGTATATTCTAACTTTGACATTTAAGATTTGGAAAACATTCTAACGTGATGGTTAAAATTGAAGGTCATTTTCAGATTCAGTCCTAAAAATTACACAAAAATCAATTATCAAAAGTTAAAAAACACAGCCAACTCTTCTATTTTATAGTATCCGATTTTTGTTATTTTTTAACTTTTACAATTTATGATTTGCGAAAAATCCTAACATGATGGTTAAAAATTAAGATAATTTTCGGATACAATGCTAAAAAACGTATAAAAGTTATAAAACACAACAATAGCAGTCTTGCGTTATCTAATCTAAAACTTTTTCTTAAACTTCTTGACGGTAATCTATTCGAAATTTTTTGTGTTATCCTACAAAATAAGTATAAATGGAAATCACCGAAAATCGTAATAATATTAGATTGTCATCGGGTTTACGTCAGTATGTAAAATTTAATGTTGACCGTATATTTGAAAGTAAATTAAAGTTTGAGTACAAATTTTGAATTGGAAGAACATACATACAATCTTTAACGTTCAATAAAAACTTATGAAAATAACATAGTTTTTGTTAAAAGAAATCATGAAAAGAAACAGTCTCAGTTCCTTACAAAATAAAGCATATGTTAAAATACAATTATTTTAGCCAATCTGAAACTTAATAAAAGTTAATTTAATAGTAATACTTGTACGTTTTTTTTTCGAAGAGCAGATACACATAAAATAAGTTCTTCGAATACTTTAAGCTCTTGGTATATGACCCCTCAAAGCATGGCCGAACTCATTTGTGTTCAGATGTAGAAAAGTGATATAAGTCATGCATTTTTAAAGTTTCGTAACTCCGTCAATTTTGGTGTTATATGAACGGGATTTTTTGTCTTATTTGTCAGAGTAATAGGAAAATTTTACTAAATATAACTTAGAGGACCAGGGTACCGTATAAAAATTTAAATTTCGTAATTTTTAAAGAAATGCTTTTATTGATACAAATTGCTTTTAAAATATTTCTTTACCTCATTTAAAACATTTTTGTAATTGGTACTATATGTTTATGACTAACGGTTTAGGAATTAGCCATTGGACACCGTTGAGAGTGGACACCCTGTATACTAATCTTTGAAACTCCGTCACGTAAATAAAAGCTGACAACAATGTAGTTTTTTTCTTATTATATTATTTTACGATGTCACATCAAACAAAATAAAAGTAAAGCAAATAGAGCATTTTAAATATTTCTCAATAACTAGTTGCATAATTTGAAATGTAAGTAATACTCTAAAATTTCCTTTAAACAGCGAGGATTGCTTTAAAGTCGTTCAGGCATAATCAATAATTTCTAAACAAGCGAAGCTCTTTTCATTATAACTATCTCATTATTTTAAAGTTTTCTGAAACGTACTTACGTTTAATCTTTTTGAAAAAATAAAGTCTTCAAATGAATTATTTATTTTCATACTCTGTTGCACTTATTATTTGCATGTGGGTATTGGTTACTAGAGGTCTGCACGGGCAAGGGCTTGGCCTGAGGTCCGTACTTGGCCCGGCGAAATTAAGGCTAATTTTCAAACGGGCCGGGCCACCAGATTTGAGACAATTTTTTCAACGAGCTGGGCCGATAAACAAAATAAACGGGCCGGGCCTATAAAAAAATTTAGCGGGGCTAATGGCCCGATATAAAAATTTAAACGCAGCCTATAAAATATGAGCTATTTTCAATGAATATGACTTTTGCGAGAATAAGTATAGATGTGCGTCACGAGCCGATACTATTTTGACAACATTAAGACAGAAATGTAACATGTCCAGCGAGAGATCGGCATCGGACAGTTACATAGCGTCTGACCCGAGCATAATTTTGTTTCAGAAAACTTGTGCAGGGCCGAGATCAGCTTTCATTTTTCTGTACACTGTTAATCCGCGCCGGAACTGGACTTAATTGTTCTCAACATGTGTAGGGCAGTAAAAATGTTAATAGTGTTAATGTTTGTAAAAATATTAATAGTGATAATGAACTTCTGTTAACGTAATCTTTGGAAATATACCTTGAGGTGGTTCTCAAATTCACTGCTCAACGACGAGAATCTTTGACACATTTTCTGACCAATTTTTAACTGCAAAGGCATGAAATTGACACGCCTGACTATTGAAGGGATTTGGAATCTAATCGCATTTTCCATATTTAATAAATAGTTTACTTATCGAGATATAAGAGATTCTTGTAACGTGGCTGCAAGTTTTTTTCCGTTTCCGTGTTGTTGTTGTTTCCGGAAATTCGATTCAAAACGCTAACTTTGACAGTATTTTCTCAAAGATATATTACCTTTATCAAAAATTGTATAACTTCATTCGATTACATAGATTAGAACACTTGCCAATCTTATGCATTTCCCGAAGCGTTGATAAATGACAAAGAAATATTTTCACAAATTCACTTTTAATTATACAGCTTAAGAATCAAGGTAATAATTAATGTTGCTATTGCGTATTTTCTGTATTGCGAAGACATCGTAATTTTAAAATATGCTGTAAGATCATCCCAAAATATGTATGCAGTATTCTTTAAAGGATTCCCAATTATACGTTAAGAAAAATCTGAATTTTTCAGATCGGGCCAGGCCGTGAACTGTGAAAATATAAACGGGCCGGGCGGGTTCGAGCCGAACTTTTAATTTTTACACCGGGCCGGGCCAAGATAGGTTTCGTTCGGGTCGGGCCCATGCCTGGAAATTCCGAACCGTGCAGATTTCTATCAGTTCCTTGAAAAACGGGTTATGGTACGTATTCTTAAAGACTTAGTTGAACTAAGGATAATATTAAAAACAATCACAAAAATACAGACAATTTAATTAAATAGTTAAAAAACACATAAAAATCATTTAAAAAACAAATCATTAAACATAGTAATGTTTATTTATATTATAGAAGAGGAACTGTGAATAAGTTCGAAACGTTTAATGTTTTGTTTTTTAAGTTTTTTAACTATTTAATTAAATTGACTATATTTTTGTAATTGTTTATAATTAATTAGGAGCAGACGTAATATCTTTTTTTCATTTTAAATAGGGATAATAAAATTAAATACATTCATTAATTATATCTTTTAGAAAACACAGTATGCTCATAATTTCTTATTATTTGCTATTACTTTCGTCTCTTGATGAATGTGTTTTGACATCTAGTGTAGTTATATTTTTTATGTGTCAGCATGCATGAATGTAAAATGTAGGTAACTATGTAACATGTAAATATATTAGATGTATGTAACTATGCAATATTATCATGTAAAACACTAAAATTAAGTGTATAAATTTTGAGAATGAGGAAGAATTTATATATATATATATAATATTATTATTTATTTTGTTTTACCATAAAACCTTAAAACACAATATGAGCAAAGCGATTGAAACATAACGAATTATTTTTAACTTATTCATTTGCACATTTAAAAAATTAACAGTATTTTGAAATTGTTTATGCACGACAAGAAATGCTTAAATTCATACAGAGTCCATTGCTAAACAAAATAAGCTGTTATAGGCGAAGCTAACTCAGTATTTTATATTTTCCAAAAACCGTACCTTTAATATTTTATGTAAATTAAATGCTTCATGTGAAATATTTATTTTCGGACACAGGTGCACTTGGTGTTTGTGCTTGAGTTATTTGAAAAGGAAAATCATCAGGGAATAATTCTTATATTCCTTCGAACACACACGCATTCATTTTCAAAGGGAAAAGATGACTGACTGAATAGAAAAGAAATTTGAAAACGAAAACAAAATACTACGCATGTGCAAGTGAAGTTCAGTCCATTGTTCAATCCGCCGTGATGAGCGGCCTCTTTCCGCCTCTTTAAGCCCTTCGGGACGAGTACGTTTTACAGAATTTTTAATCTATTATCACCGGTTTTTCAATAATTTTTGCATAACTGAATCGGGAAAATGCCCTGATTAAATAAGGCAAAATTTACAATAAAATTTTACTTGTGAGAATGATCACGGATTTTGAGCATCTTAAGCGGTACGTATACTTGTCGTTCGTCCCCAAGGGGTTAGGCTTTTCTTCTTTTATTCCGATTCTTTTATGCAAGTCATGTTCATGGGTCCCCAGCCATGTCCCGAGTATAAGAGATTCTAGCCAGGTTGAAAAAAAATCAAAAATTAAAACCGGACAAACTTAAAAGGGAAATTACACAAATTAAAGACACCGAAAAACGGCATGGGAGAGCTCGGGTCTTTGAAGGCTACCGAACGACCGCTGCTGCTGCATAATAATAATAATAATTCTTAATCTGAACTAAAGATAATATAAGTATAATCTGTAAACATTATTTATTTAGCAGAGAATTCCATTTAGGGATGAGAAGTTTTTGAATCTTTTAAATTATATTTTAAACACATTATTTAATTTTATCTGTATAAAATACAGTTGGATGATTATTCGTAATTATTTGCTGTTATTTTCATTCTTTGATAAAAGTAAAGATGTGACATCTATTGCATGTAGTTAAAATTGTTATATGTAGGTATGCACGTTGTAAAATGCATGTAACTACATTATTCTAAGCTTATAAGATATATGAAAATATGTAATATGAATATTAGCATGAATAACAATATGTATGGAAGCATATAAAACAAACTAATGAAGGATATTTTTTTCTTCTTGTTTTATTAACCCCCGCTATGCTATTTCTTTCAGGCAACAATTGAAGCGTCGTCCTAAAAAATAACGTTACGTTATATAAGCCAGACGTAAAACGAAGCAGAAGTATCATTGTGCGGTTAAAAACTGATAATTTTTCCTGAAATTTTTTGAAGTTCTAAGCATCGTACATTTTCAATTTTTAAACCGTCGTATAGTAGACAAAAGTACTTTTAAATGCAATTTGCTTGAAAAGTGCATCTCAATTTATTTTTGAGATATATATTTTTTTTTTTTTGTAGTTTATAAAGCCATTTTTGTAATGGTGGCAACGGAAGTACTTCCTTTATGTAGAAAGTAAAGGGAAAAAAGTAGATTAGTGTATCTTTTTTGTTGCCATTTTCTCATAAAAACTGAAAAAAATTTAATTAAAATACGTGCTATACCAAGACTATAGCCTGCTATAAAAATGTATTTTAAAGTGTATATTTAAATTTATATATGTGGGACATTTTTTTCTTCGCAGTTTTCTTAATTTCTATCAAAAATCTAAAAGAATGCAGTTTTATTAATCCGTGTGTAATAACATTTTTTGAATAAAAAATATATATATATATATAAATGAAGGATTTCTAATAAAACACGGAGCTATTATAAACTACATTTAATTTTCAGTATCCATATTAATATTACAAACAATCAAAGCCATATGAATCATAAGGTAGCCGATTTTTTATTTATTTATTTATTTATTTTAGTTATTTATTTATTTATTTATTTATTTTCGACGAATTTATGACATTGTTATTTGTGGGCTTATGTATTATTCCGAGATGGTGACGTCATATGCATACTTTTCTGTGGATGTTATTTAAGACTGGATCGTAAATGTGATATTTTTCAGCAGATGAAAATATCGTCATTTTATATAAAACAAAAGCCTAAATTTTAAGTCTTAATATTGAAGTATGTTTTGCACGACATATTATTATTTTTTTCATCGAAAGCGACACTAAATTCTGAAAAAGCAGAATTCCTGTTTTCTAGTTTATTTTTCTTTATTTTGTTTTACCATAACACTTTAAAACAATAAGAATAAATCGACTGGATCATTACAAACTCATTACATGAGTAACTACAAAAAATATTGAACATTTTCATTCGTGGTTATATTCTATTTTCAAAGATTGAGAAACATCTGTCACTTTTTATAGTATAGAACTGGCAGGAGTGCTTGAAATAAACACATTGGATGTTTATTGCAGTGCATAACGGGTGAGATGGGTAGTAAAACATGTAACTACTTTATAATTAAGAATTATACATTTAATTCATTAGAATGGATGTCAATTCTAAAAGAGTTCAAGATATAAGAATTCGTAATAAGTGTTCATTTGAAACCCTCTCATTATCAAGCTCGAGATACCTGGTTAACTGAGCTGCAGTATGCACTACAGTGTATTATATAATACATGTGTTGCATTTTAAGAAGAAACACTTGTTTCTACGTTACAGTATGCAGATGTAAGGACTGCTTGAAATAAGACCATTAGATGTTTATTGTAGTGCATAACGGGTGGGATGGGATGGATGGTAAAACATGTATGTATTCAATTCATTAGAATAGACATAAATTCTGAACGAGTTAAAGACATAAAAATTCGTAATAAGGGCTCATTTGAAATCTTCTCAGTATCAAGCTTGAAATATCTCGTCCATTGACCTGCAGTTTTAGCAACAGTGCATTAAAAAATGCATGTGTAGCATTTTAAGAAGTAAAATTTTAGTCCCAAATTTGTACAATTTTACTTATTTAGCAGTTTTAAGTCATTGAGTAGAGATTTTTTCTCAAAGATTACCTTCTAATACATAATTAAATTTGAAAATTATGTTGCTATTAATTTCCCTTTTTAGCGCTTAGAAAAATACAAGGGAAACAATATAACATTTTTTTTCTTATTTGGTAGGCAGTTAGACAGTTGTGTACAATCACAGATCCAGTATTAACCCTTTACCTACTGACGGTACTTATAAGTACCACTCGCTTTAAACTTTCATCCCATAGGGTATATTACTAATATTCTAATGGTACTTTTGCAAAAACACTGTTTTAACTCCACTTTATCCGGATGCATGGCAGCAGTAGTTCTAGGTTTGTTATTTTAGCGAGGGTGGAGACTATCTTTGAAACAATCGATGTGTTTTATGCCGACATTTTGTACAAATTGTCACGCTCTTCTTTTTATTGCTGCAAACACGGTAAAGAATATAAGATAAGTGTTTGATTTTTTTTTATATGTTCACTATGATCTTAGAATAAAATTTGACTAGCTATTTTAGGTAAACGGTGTATGTATTTGATTTAACACTTGAATTGCTGGGTGGTACTTATAAATACCGTCAGTACACGGGGTGTTGGAGAAAAACTTCTTGTTTACTTTCCGTCTGTGTGGTTATCCATCGTTTTCACCTGCTTTAAAATGTAATTACTAAAATGTAGTGTAGTAATAATTTTCCTAGTGTTTCTTTTCTATTTCATTATTATTATTTATAGGAAATCGAAAAAGTTGTGAAACCGGCTCTTTTTTGTTATGCTAGAAATGGCATCTAAATTCATATATTGCATATGTGGAGATGCGGGAGAACATTTTGTCCCTGGAAAATAGACGTCGCATAACTAAATGACTTCTAAGAAGATCGAAACCTTAAAAAATATATATAGTTTTTTTTTTACCTTTTCAGGGGCAAAGGATTTTCGGTGCTAAAAAGTTGAAATAAATGACCGGAATTTGCCAACAAATTAGTTTATAAATAAGAAAAAGGCTATATTTCACATACTTGTTAAATCAAAAATATTTTACTACAGTTCTGGTGTCATTTGAAATACCTTTTGGGATTTTTGTTACAAAAATATTTTAGTCATAGAGTACTGACGGTACTTTAATGTACTACTTTAATTAATTACCTCTAAGGAATTAAATTTCTCATGGGTGAGTATTTATTTTTATGTTTATCCTTTAATTTTCATTGTAGTAACTGAATAAAAAAAGTACATGAAAAAAAGTGCAGTAGATAAAGGGTTAACGCAGGTGACTAGTTTCATTATTATTTTATTTACTGTTATTTCAAAAGAATAAATGTCTTGGAAGATTTTTTTTAAATCACCGAAAATATTATTATTTGAAAACAGTTGTAGTCAAAATGATCAAACAATAGCTACCCGTGGTAACTGTATAAATGGAATGAATTTTAGAATTAGTCAAAAATCCATGTAAGAGATAAAGTGTAGGAATTTTCATCAAAATGTTTGTGGGTGAAAACGGTTTTGGATGCAAATGTGGTATAATAAAGTTTAATCATATATATATTAAAACGCAAAGGTGCAAATTTAAGTATGCCAAAATCTGGAATCTGCGCATGCATCAACTGTTTTTCGAACCTATTCAATTTGGAGATAAATGGGGGAGTTCCCGGTGACCGAGCGGTTTAAAGCAGCTGTTTAAAGATCAGAATTTTCGTAGTGGGTGCAGGTTCGATTCCAATGCCCGGCAAAATGATTTCTTTAATATTTTTGGTGATTATTTATTTCAGTAATGACAAATTTTATTAGGAAGAGAAGATATGATTTTTATTTTATTATTGTTATTATTTGAGTGCTGAACACTGAACAGTATTTAAAAAAATAATAATAATTTAATATTTAAAATATTTACGTTAAAATATTTTGCATGTAATTATCAATTAAATAAATTGAGCAGGTTTACAATTTTTTCTATATTTTCTGACCATTATCAAAAATATATATGCGTGTATCAGAAAGAAAAGTTTGCCTTTCTTTTCCGTAAAAAAATAAATAAATAAATAAAAAATAAATAAATAAAATAAAACGGAAAGAAAGAAAAATATTCATATAAGAACTAAAAATTGAATTATCTTGATATCTATGGTTAAATATTTAAAAAAATGTATAAAAATGTAAAATAAAATTCAAGTAATAAAAAATATGTATTATAAATCGTTAGCTTCATCAAGTTTCAAATTTATGCTTTGTAGAAAGTAGAGATAAATGCTCTACCCAATATTTTTAGGTAAATTTCTGATAAAAAGCAAGCATAATTGGTTGTAAATTATAAACTTCAAATTCTTTGACATCATTGTATAGGTTTGGCCCTCTATCTCCTTAAAGAAATAGGAATAACTTATTAGTCCAGGCAATAGAAACCGTATTGGAGCTTTACCTGGCAAAATTAATAGTAGTTCTGGAAATCGGCTTACTTTATGTTTTTTGGGTCGCTGAATCCAAATTTGTAGCTTCCCGCCAAAATTTCTCCAGGCAACCCCCCACCAATTTTTGGTAAAATGCCCCCCCCCCCCCCCCCAATAAAAAAAGATTTTATTAAAAAAATAATTTTTTTTATTGTTTTAGGGAAAAAGTATCTAGAAATTCAGAAAGCAGACAAAATTTGCAGCAAATAAGATATATGGCATTATGACGTAGGATGAATGGGGAGGGGGCATCTACCTCGGAACAAGCGCCGCGGTGCTGGGTGAACTAAGTTGCGCAATTCCACTTAACCACTCACACGTTTACATTCGCCCTCCCACATCACCTCCGAACTTTCCTTATAGGATTTACTTTAAGTTTTTTTGGGTCACTGAATCCGAATTTTTAACTTATCCCCAAAATTTCCCCCCCCCCGAAAACCCCCCAAAATAGTTATTATTAATTTAAATTTCTTATTGTTTTAGGAGAAAAGCATTACGAAATTCAGAAACTAGACAAAATTTGCAACAAATAGGATAGATGACATTATGACGTAGAATGAACGGGGAGGGGGAGGGCTGCCTCGGAACATGCACTGCGGCGCTACGTGCACCAAGTTATGCAAGTCTACGCAATGGGGGGTTTTACCTGACAAAACTAATGCTAGTTCTGGATTTCGACTCACTTTATATTGTTTGGGTCTCTGAATCCAAATTTGTAAGTTCCCACCCAAATTTCACCGAGCCACCCCCTCAAAAAATTGATTTTTTTTGTAAAGATTTGGTTTTTGAGAACAGTGCGCGGGGAATGTTCCGAGGCAGCCACCCCTCTCCACGTTTATCCTACGTGATAATGTCATATATCCTATTTGTTGCAAATTTTGTCTACTTTCTGAATTTCTACATACTTTTTCCCTAAAACAATAAAAAATTTAATTTAAAAACAACTATATTGGGGAGTTGCAGGGGAGGAGGGATTTTGGGAGAAAGTTAAAAATTCGGATTCTGTAACCCAAAAAACTTAACTTAAACCTTATAGAGAAATTTCGGAGGGGAGACGTGAAGGCGAATCTAAACGATGTGAGTAGTTAAGGGGAATTGCGCAATTTAGTCCACGTAGCACCGCGGCGCATGTTCCGAGGCCCCCTTCCCTTAATTAAAGTAATTCGAGATCAAAATCAGGGTGCAATTCCGCTGCCATTTATCCAATCCTTAGTGAGTAAGTTTCATTTTCCGGTTGTCTATTCTACCTACTTTGACGTTTGAATGTTGTTAGACCCAATAAAATTAGCTCAAATTTTTTAGATGAAATAACCCTCTTTGGTGATTCCCCGTTTTGGAAATACCGGCTAAAGGTGGTTTCGCCGTAAAAAGGACATTACATCCTGACTTTGATCTCGATTTGCTTTAATTCATCTTTTAACTGATCCCTCAATGAAAGACAAAATCATGTGCAAAAATCTCAAACTTTGAAATTTAATAACTGTGTCAATTTTTGTAGTACAGATGTCAAACGTTTTGTGTTATACCTGTTATGATATGTGTAAACTTTTACCAATTATAAGTATAGTGACTGGGGGACCGTATCAAAAGTTAGATTTCGTAATTTTTATAAAATTAATTGAATTTTTGATTTAAATAATGCTACAATATGAATGCTTAGCTCATTTGAAACGTTTTTGCAATTGTAACTATATGTCTACGGCCAACGGTTGAGAAATTAAAGGTCGGCGATAGATAACATATTGCACCCTGTATATTTTTAAAACGTATGTATAAATGGTTTTATCTCTTACTACTGTTACGAAAAACCTTGCATATTTAATAATGTAACAACTCTCCGCAAAAAAAGGCACGTAAAAATTTCGGTGCAGAAAAAATGTAAGCCTGCTGGCTGCAATTTAATTTGATTAATGACATATAAAGCTCATTATTGACTTAAGCGAATTAGTTGCTTATAATTCTTATATTTTGAATCTGTACGCCCTCAAAGATCAAAGACGTGCCTACGTGTGGCGTAATGCCCACGTTTACTTCACATTTATATTGGAACAGTCTATGCAGGAAGCATCAGGATTTTTTTTTTTTTTTTTTTCTTTTAAGATAGAAAGTTCATTTCTCAACAGGTTGAGGTGCAATGAAGCTGATGGTGACAGGAGTTTTCTGTAGATCTGCTTTGGTCAATGTCAGGTAGTCAGAAAATAATAGCAATAATAGGGGAAAGGGAGGGGAAATAGGCCTATACATTTTTCTAATTTTTTTATTTTTTTTCTTCTAAGATATTATGCAGAAGCAATTTCGAATATGATATATTATGCAAATAATTTAAAATAAGGTACATGTACAGTAATATGTAAAAGAAAAAGGTAAAACTGAGAACTTTTTCTACTTCTAACAATAAAAAACATGAAGCTAAGAAGGAAAGTTAACAGAACCCGGTGCCAAAAGCAAAGCTGGAAGACGTCCTAAAGGAAATTAATGGTAATAAGTCAAATGGCAAATGTGATACATTAAATTTAGAATTTGGAATTCCACAACGATGCGTTAAGGTGGCTCTATCTTCTTTCTTTTGGAAAGTGGTGCAAATTCGTCATCTTTGCTCAAGATGGCAAGCGGTCTTTTTCTTCCATGAACTCTATTTATGCTGTATGGTTGGATGGACCGCAACGCTTTGTTTGGTAAGAGAATGCGATTTCTGCGAAACTTTTGAGCAAGTTTCATTATAAATTGTGAGATATGCCTAATCTTGATATCAGCGTGAATGACGCCATTCCGGACAAACGTTGTCGCCTTACAAATCCTATGCAATAAAAAATCTTTGCAGGCTTGAATTTTCTGCATCTGAGTTTCACAGGCCGAACCGCAAACAACTGACCCGTAGGTCATGGTTGATCTGATGAAGTATTTATATACTCGTAGTAATAATTTATTTGAAAGTGACAGATGGCAGTGATAAGCCAATAGAGATGTAAGGGATCCTTGAGCTTTGTCTGATTTGACTAATTTTCCCTGAATCTGCCTAGCCCAGGTTAATTTTGAGTCTAGATAAATACCTAGATATTTATAATTGGTGACTCGGGGTCATTGTTATCATCAATAAGAGATAAGTTAACGTCTGGGGAGATAGAATTGTTGGAAAAAATCATGGCGGCACTTTTTGCTGCATTGACTTTTATACGCCATTTCCTAAGTCAGACATAAAGAGCCAAAAGGTAAGTTTGGAGTTTAGTCAAGACAATGTGTTGTGAACTGTTGCTGGTCATGATGGCCGTGACATCTGCATATAATGCTAAGATGATGTTTCGGAATTATGGTAACAATTCATTATGTATTGCATCACGTTTAGATCTCGAACTAGTTTCAAACAGTAACATAATATTATTTTAAAATTTCATTTTATGAAAGGATGAAATTTAACATACTCCGTGCTATAACTGAATACATTTGTGCGTATCTGTAAATGAAGCTAAATGCCGCGCACTCCTTAATGTGTAAAGAATATATTGTAGTGCACCTAAATAACCATTTTCAATTTAATTCTGTTTGAAACGTCATAACATGTGTAAAACACATTGTTCCGTACCTAATGGCAAGCGCTGATGAAGAGCCGCCATCTGTGAAAAAGGTGGAATTGAGGTCGAAGGTGGAACTTTCGATGAGTGAGTTGGTGCTGTGAAATTGCGAGTTGGCTTCGCAAGTTCTTGAGTTTTTATATGACTGAAATTATAAAATTGTGAGTTCTTACAGTCGTAGAGTAAAAAAGTGGGTTGTGAGCTTATTCTGTGTGCGACAACATAGCAAATGATTTTTTCCCCACAGAATCTAATGCAATGAAATTTTTTCATACGTCCCCTATAAAGGAACCATAAATGCTACTTATTCTATACTCTTGAGAATGCATATTTTAGTCCAACTCAGTGACGCATATCAATATCACTATGCTAATATATGGATTATTTTTCCAGAGAGAGACATTCGTCAGTGCGCTATACTGATGGCCCGGGTTCGAGTCCCGGCATGGACTCTTTTTCACTAGGTTGGCCTTTGCGCCTTTTAAGCAAATAATTTGAAATTTGATTTTCATTTGAAATACAATATCACTATGTTTGAAGCATTGTAATATCGGTAAGTTGCACCGTAACAATTTTTCCCGCATAAACCGTAATGTAACGGATATCTTTTGTGTGTCCTTGTAAACGGCATATAAATACTGGATACTTTATTTTCTATACAAGATATTCTATAACATCAATAGCACATAAAATTCCCACGACAATATGAGTATATTTACGAGAGATTAATAACGGGCAGATGCAGACAAATCGACTTCATAAACACTTTTCAACTATGTTAGAAATGTGAAAAACAGCTACAAATGTAGGATCCCAATAACCATTTGAAGAAAAATATTATTTTAAGAAATAAGGATCAGTGAATGGAATAAACACTAAAAGTGATTTGAATTTAGTAAAATATCATTTCCCACTTTCCTCTATCCCAAAAAACGAAAGTTTTCAATATCACAAAAATAAAAGAACATTAATTTGCAAATAAATTAGAATTAAAGTAATGACGCAGAAAAATGAGTATTGAATGCTGATTTCAATTTTCAGCGTGAATTGTTGAAAGCGTAAAATTTTACACTTACAATAGAATTACGACAGTTAACTTTATAATTTGTCAATGCTAAATTTAATTACTGTAAAATAAACAATGCCGATAAATGCTGATATTTATAATACTTCAATGTTCTCATATAAACAGCGATTAGTTTTTTCGTTAATGTGCTGTCAGAGTTTTCCGAATGAACGAAACAATTTCCATTAGAGCTATTTCGGAGTAAGATTATTATTTGAAGTATAGAAATCGTTCGTAAGAATTATTTCACTTTGAACTCTAACCCATTTTATATCTAGATTATAGTTGGATGTAAATCGCAAGTTTTCTGAGAGAAGTCTTTTTTCGTCGAATAAGCTTTAAAAAAGTTGTCTTAATCTGAAAAGGGAATTAAACACAAAGAATTAAAGTCATTTTCAAGATAGTAATTTATTCTGTCCTCTCAATAGACTAAATAATTATTCTTAAATACGACTTAATTACCACTTTAAATAATGTTTATATTATAAAACTTATGCGGTGAATCTAAACAACTGCAATTTTAATAATTTTCCTTTAATTAGTCGGAATTTATGTTCTTTAATAGAATCCTGCGCAAATATTCTGCTTCAACTTAAGCCGAAACGGAACCAGAACCTGTCAAGAACAATTAGAAAAATAACATATAAACACGAACGAAAATATACAATAATCTCTTCCAAATTCCTCACAATTTCAAAAATCGTTTTTTTTTTTTTTAGAAACTACAGAAACTAACATATTTTCAATGTTTAAAGGGGCATTTATAAAAACAAGCAGCAGCACGGACAATCACCTCATCGAGTTCACGGTTGAAATTCCACAATTATTTAAACTCGATTCGCATATTAAAACGCAATCGGTCTGCCAAGTCATATCTCGGTAGAAAAGACTTGAAACCCCGATTTTAGTGATTGACTCGTAGGTTTGTTATTGTGTTTTCCTGCACCCAAAAGTATGAAAACATGACGGACTGTGACTAGGAAAACACAATGGTAAACCTACGAGTCAACCGCTAAAATCGGGTTTTCAGGTGTTTTCCACCAAGATAGGAATTGGCAGACCGATTGCGTTTTAATATGCGAATCGAGTTTTAACCAATTATGGAATTTCAGCCATGAACTCGATGAGGTGATTGTCTGCGAGAAACTCCTCCCGGTCTAAAAGTTTGTTTTGGTGCTATTGATTTCGGACCAGTTGTCTGAAAACGGAATATCATCACTCTTAAAGTGTCATCCATGCTCAATAAAGCAGTTGCGTAATTGAATTTAAACGTGAAAGATTGAACGTGAAGAAGAAGCGTGAAAGCACCATTGATTTACGGAAACTTTCCAAATAAGGTAAATGCAGCAATTGAGGGCCACGTACCAATAGTGAACTGCTAATTTTTATAGTTTAAAAACAAGTCCAAAATGCATGTCTGAAAAACGACTGAAAGGAATCTGATTGGCTAACATCCTTAAATGTTAATTTCCCATACACTGTTTGGAATAATCCTTTTTTTTTTCTTTGGCTGGTACATTTCTTTATTTTGTAGAGTTTCTTCAAAAACATATTTTTTGGAAATTTTTTAGAGATTCCATTAAGAGATGAGTTTTTATTTAAAACTTTGTTTCTTTAATAGTATGTTTTATTTTAAATTAAAATACTGTTGATACACTCTATTATATTGTAAATAATTTTCTAACTAGGCCGAAAACTTAAAGATTCATGCATTAGTAATTTACTATGCCCACTACTGGAGCATAGAGGAATGTAACTCTTTTCATTTTTATTTTTTTCCGAAGAATATATTCTAAAACTTTGAAATATTTATTACGATACATGAAGGTTAGGACTAGGCTAAAATATATATACATATCTTTTAGAATTCATTAACGCTTTAATATAATTAGACAAATGTCCTTAAGTGGCCCACTACTATTGCGTTTACCTTAGTTTTTATAGTGAACTAGCTGTTTAACCCGTTCTATGCACGGGAGTTCATGAATTTAATTCTAAAACCGAAATCAAAAATAACTATTCGATTTAGTAAATATTTTTCTACTACTGCGCATTTTGTAATGCAATTTAATTTATCATGTTACTATGGCAGTAGACGATAAAACGATATCTTTGGAATAAGGGAATAAATGTTTTGTTGATGTTTGTGATAAAATGTTTGTCTTTATTTTTAAAAAAATGTAATGCCCAATTACATAATCTCTAACTATTTGCATGCGAGTTAAAGAATTTTCGTAATACCCACTACAGCTTTTTAGCATTGCAAGCGTGGCGTACGCAACATGGATATCTCACATTGGTTAAAGAACTCGCTCGATTACGGCTTTATCATTTAAAAAAGATTTTATTGAGAATTTTTAATTGTTGGCAGTTGCTATAGCGAAAAATGTTGGAATTTGATAGGAAATTGCTGTTAAATTGGTGTTTTTTATTAATTAAAAGCTAACTATAAATTATTTCGATTCCGGATCGCTTTAGTTGCCTCGACCGTGTTTTAATACACATGTACTTAACATTTCACAATTCTGGCTTCCAAACTGTGGATTTGTGTAGCATTACAGGCAGACAGGCAGACAAATTTTCATTTTTATGTATTAGATTAATCAGTTTTCTGAAACAGGAATATTAGTTTTTAGGATGTTAATCGACTCTCAACTAAACATTTTGAGCTGCGTAACTGAGTTTATATGTGCGAGAGAAACAAAATAATATTAATTTTAATTGTAATGGTAAAGCTGCTTATGTATCATGCTTTGCCTGTAAAAAGTGTGTGTTGAACACGAAAATGTTTAATTGTGAATGGAAAGTATCTGAAAAACCGCTTTTCAATTTGTGAAAACTGATTTATACACTAATAAAAAGTACTCGGAAACGTTTCTGAAAAACACTGTCATCAAAAGAAACTTTTTTTGAAATTGCTTTATCTTAATCTAAAAAATGTCTTGATTTTTGTGGTTTCTAAAGTTAAACAGTACGTTTCAGAGTTATAAGTAACTAAGAAGAGGTTTTTGAATATTTTTGACTTGATTATATTTTTTCCGAGATTAAGAAGCGTACAGGTTTTTTTTGTTGTTGTTTATTTATTTATTATTTCTTTTTACAGTATATTAGTTTGTAAGATAAATACGTATAAACAATATAAAGGAGAAAAGGACGTACATTGTAAAAAAAAAAAAAAAAAAAAAAAAAAAAAAAAAAAAAAAAACGGACTAAAATACGGAAATACTACTGGCAATCCAGACGCCAGTACTATTTTCGTATTTTAACGGAACTTTCCCCCCGTAAATTACTGAAAATTTTCCGTTTTTTTTTTTTTTTGAATTTAAGGGGGAAAACTTCCGTTAAAATACGGAATTAGAACTGGCGTCTCGATTGCCAGTAGTATTTCCGTATTTTAATCCTTTTTTTTTTACAGTGTTGGTAAATATGGAGTTAACGCAATAAGTTCGAAATATTCTTCACGAAGTTTATTTAAAAATTAAACAGCATTTGTTAGACACTATAGCCTGTAAATAAAACCTGGCAATAACGTAGTTTTTCATTATTGATTTAATTTTAAGATGGCACATTAAACACAATTAGAGTAAAGCGAGTGGAATATTTGAAATATTTCTTAATATTTAGTCGCATAATTTGAAAGATAAATCATACTCCGGAATTTCTTTTAGACAGCGAGGATTGCTTTAAAGTCGTTCATGCATAATCAATAATTTCTAAGCAAATGGAGCTTTTTTCATTATAACTATCTCAGTATTTCAAAGTTTTCTGAAATGTTCATTTAATCTTTTATGTAGAATAAGGGCTTCATATGAATTATTTATTGTCGAAAGCTGGTGCACTTAATGTTTGTATTTGAGAATCAGCTCCTTGAAAAAAAAAAACCATTCTGTAAATTATTCTTGAAAGCTTAGTTGAATAAAGGATAATGTATTCGATTAATTTTTAAAACAGTTATTCAATTGGTAAATAAATCATAATAGCTAAACCTCCTTGCGCGACCACCTCCCTGAACGATCATTTTTTCATGGAACGAAATTTATTCCCATAAACTCAATACTAATTTTACCTCCATTCAGAGACCATCCCCGTTGAACTCCCTCCATGAGCGACCCATTTTTTTCAAGAAAATCAAACAAATTCCGTTTTTCTGGTCACTTGAAGAAGGTTTTATAAGAAAAATAATTCCGGAGAATGCATTATTAATCAAACTTCTAAACTACGTTTTTTTTTTTTTTTTTATTCCGGTAACTTTTAAGTGTTTAAACCCATTTGTGCCCGTTTAGGCTATGAATTTAACTCCTGATGACGAATTAAGAATGACTGTAAATAAACTCCCCTGCTCTTTTCTGTTCGGAAACTCTCAAGGAAATAGATAAATTAATAAAAGCGTCATTATTAAATTGCATTTATTTACTGAATTTATTCATTTTTCAGTTAAAATCCATGTAGACAGAAGTTTTTGAATATTTTAATTTAGTTTTTAAATACATGATTTAATTTTATCTGTATAAATTAGAGTATGCTGATAATTTTTAATTATTCGCTATTACTTTCATCACTTGAAAAAATAGTTGATGAGTGGGTGTTGGTGTTGTTTATGACGGCCTATTTTCTGAACGAAGGATATAGGATGAGGCGTGTTGCCCTCCGTGGTGGGTGTTTCGGAAGGAACTTAATCCACTTTTACGCAAGGTTCGGAGGAATCACGAAAAACTCCAAAGGATTAGGCCGACGCGTGAGATTGTTTTGGAACCCAAGTAAAAGTGTTGTGACTAGTGTTATTTAAATTTACATGTATAAAATAGAGCATACTGATAAATTTTAATTATTTGCTATTACTTTCATATCTTGATATAAGTGTTGTGTTGTTGTTGTTTATGATGGCGAATTATCTACACGAGGTATATATGCCAGAGGGGGGTGTGCTCTCTGTGGGGTGTATCTCTGAGGGGCATTAACCGTATTTGCGCAACGTAACCCAAACTTCGGAGAAAAAACACGGAAAACACCGAAGAATTAGCCCGACGGGTAATATTAAGTTCGAACCCAGATAAAAGTGTTGTAACTAGCGTTATGTAGAATTTATCTGTATAAAAATAGAGTATGCTCATGATTACGCTCTTTTTTATTCGTTATCTCTTGATAAAGTTGTGTTGTGTTGATGTTGGTGTTGTTTATAACGGCCAATTATCTACAAGAGGGATACAGGCACGAGGAGGTTACCTCCGTGGGGACCTTTCTAAAGTAACTTAACACATATTTACGCAAGTGTGACAGAATTCTGTCACATATCACGTTTTCTTCTAAATTAATTTAAATATAAATATATATATATATATATATATATATATATATATATATATATATATATATATATATATATATATATATATGTATATATATATATATATATATATTTGCTTTTGAAACATGTTGTTTTCATCCCTCGTTAAACTAATACTTGAAATTTAATTCTATGCTTAAAATTCATATAGAATTTTATCTCTTCGATTTTTTTCATTCCCTTTCACTAATCTCTTTAATTTAATGCA
The DNA here is from genome assembly GCA_963932465.1 of Maratus speciosus. Lineage (NCBI taxonomy): Eukaryota > Metazoa > Arthropoda > Arachnida > Araneae > Salticidae > Maratus > Maratus speciosus. The sequence continues at coordinate 331,045,301 of OZ010797.1, read as the reverse complement.
GTAATTTTTAGTTTATGATTTAAAGCCTTTCCTCGCAGATGCAATTTATTTTCCAATAACATTTGGGCCGTTAAATAAAACAGAAGAGATAAATGCACCTGCCTTTAATATTAGAATGAATGTCATTTTTTTTTTTCATTTGCGTCGCCCACGCGGGAAATTATTCAGTCTCACTCACTGCTTATTTTTTGAGCCGTTGCAATAAAATATCATAAAAGTAAAAAGATAGTTATTCGGATGCGGTCTTTAAATCACTTTCATGTACGTTAAATGTATTTATCGGTTGTATAAAAGCATATGCCTTTCACGGTATTGCGCAATTATAAGGAGCAATCATTTAACGTAATCATTTGTTTTAGATAAACATTGCCAGATTTTCTGGTACTACCCAGCTAATACCTGGCTAATACACAGCAAACACACGATTTCCGGCCGCAAGGCGGTTTCGTGACGGTGAACGTGAGTTAAGCCCATTTGTAGCCAAACTATACTGTACCGTAAGTGACGCGCCGCTAATTACGGCAGCTATAGCGGAAAAGATTACGAATCGGCGGCGGGAAAACTGTTGCGTTTATTCTGCTCGCAAACCAATGAGAACCGGTTTCTGGCAAACATGTAACGGTCCATCATCGTTTAGAAAGTAGCGGGCTAATATTACCTAACTCGCATATTTATTTAAAGAGCAGAAATGTATTTTCATCTTTTTCTTTTTTTTTTACGCAAGCTTAAGCTTTAAATAAATATACTTTCAACACGCTGGAATAAAAAAGAACATATTTAATGGTTATTTTATATTATTTTTGATTGCGAAGATAATTAGATAACATAATATAAAATATACGCTAATTTGAATAATATATTAATAGCAAAACACTGCAATCTCAGACATACATACTACCTAAACATATTTAAAAATTTATTGATATTGTCAATTTATTTTTGCTCTTTTTTTCAGCATTCATGAAAAAATATTTTTCATAATCAAACGCACAAAATGGTTCAATAAGCAGTTATTCTTGAGCGAGGAGAGGGGGGGGGGCGAAAAGGTAACTTAAAAGCGATTACTAAAACATGAATTTTTAATATAATTTGAAACATATTTCCATGTAAAGGAAAATACTGGAAAAGAAATTTTTATTTCTGAATCCACTGTAACGGAAAATATAAATAAAATTCCTTGCCTATTTTAAATTCCTAATAATTTAGATATATTTAATGATTTTACTGCCATTATTTTACTCTTTAGAAATACAGAAAAAGCCATGTGTTGTTTTGCATATGTATAAATATAATTAAGTGAAGTTAATATAAATATAATAATAATATAATATATAATATATAATATAATATATAATATAATATAATAATATAATAAGTTAATATAAATATAATTAAGTGCACAATAAATCAAGAATTTTCGCAGAATTAAGTAAAGAATTGTGGATTAAATCAAGATTTTTTTACCCTTATTGTTTGGGTTCGAGTCCCGACCTAGATACATTTTCACCCAGTTGGAAAAATTATTTCTGGCAAAATTTAGGATAGGCATTAAAATCTGACATTATATGAAAGTATTAAATAAGATGCTATATGCATATTTTATGTCCTAAAATAAACTTGAAAAGGCTCTATTTATTTTTACGCATTTCTTATAAGTTACAAGTAAAATCGTCTTGATTCAAAAATAAGCCTTGATATATACAGATAAAGAAGATATTTTTTATGAGCACATCAGAGTAAAAAAAAATGCATGTTATTTTTAAATCATATAATTTTTAATTCGGAAGATAATTGGGTAAAAATTTACAGAAAAGAGATAACTTGCCCATTTAATCGATAAATCGGAGAAAAAATGGATGTTTTTGTGCTATCTGAAAACTGTATGGGGAGTTTAAAAATTCGAACAATGTATCTTAAATCTTTATTTCTCTAAAAAAGAAAAAAAAAGAACGAAAAAAAAAGAAAGAAAAGGAAAAGAATAGATCTTTTTCCAAATGACTAAAAATAACATTAACAGAAAAAATATATGATTTAAGAAAAAATGACTTTTATTTATTATAATAAGGTATTGACTTATAAAACTACTCTCCCTCCCTCTCCAGAAAAATCAGATAGATCATAGATGAAGAGACCTTGATCTTCAATAGTCTCAAGGTTAAGCAGTTTTGAAATTTCGTGGTTCCGGTCCGGTACGATAAGAGGGGAGTGGGAGGAATTATCAGAATTTTTCTTTGGTTTTTCTGCTTTGTCATTCATTCGTGTTTACTATGTGGTCGGAGTAAGGACATAGTTTCAAGATGTAGCGTAGCACGTATACATATATCGGTAAGTTTGTTAGTTCATGTTGATTCATTACAAATTTATTAATTTCATTATATCTGTTTTTTGCATCATTTTATGTTAAAGAATATTTATATTTTAGTTTTTATAAATGCAAAAAAAAGTTTAAAAGATATTATCAATTTTAGTAAAATTCCCTCCAATAGTTTAGTTTTAGTTTTTTAGAGGTGATTTAATTTATTTTTAAACATTACAAATATCGGATGACATTATTCTTTAAAACAGTTTATTTTATTTTAATTATAAAAATGGGGCTTTAAACTCGAGAAAATTTAATTGATTAAAACAATTGAATTTTAATGAAATTTTGAAATATCAAGATTAATTTAACATATTTTTAAAATCACTATTAAACTATTATTTGCATTTCTAATAATTATAAATAATTTTCAAGGATTTTGAAGAAGTTGAAATAATATATTTTTTCTAATGTTTGCCTATTAGCAAGAGAAATATCTAAATATTGTCTGATAAAAACAAAATTTTTAAATATATGAGAAATATTATACTGTCATTCGTTAATTACATAAAGATTAAACTTATTTTTATGTAATATTTGAATAAAAAATTATCAGAAATGATGCAAAAATTTAGATTATAATGATTTAATAAAGCTTTGATGAATAAGCATAATATAACAGATTTACCAACAAACAAGTGTAAAATATAGTGGAAATTTAAGTAAAAAGAACATCACAAAAACATATAAAATGTATAATAAACTATGTTAAAATCACGTATTATTTAACAATAATGCGAAGTTTATTCTTTAAAAGAAAATACTTTTTAGAAGGTTAATTGAATGATAAAATGTTTTGGCAGGTAAAAAAAAATCTTATAATTATTTAGACATACTTTTCTAGAAAATCAAGTTCATTTAACTTGAACTTTTTCAAAAATATTCAAAATACAATATTTGATAATGAACTAATTGATTAGTTTATTTTTTCAATTATATACTTTATAAATTTTTATGAAATGCAACTATTTAAAAATGCATTGCATATAAATTTTGTAAATATGTAAGTGAATAAATGAACAAATAAATTAATGCACTATATGAAGTATTGTGTTTTGGAAATTATTTGAAAAAGTTAAAAGTGAAAAAATTTGATTTTCTTGAAAAGTGTACCTAAATAATTATAAGATCTTTTAAATCCTGCAAAAATATTTTATCATTTAGTTAGCCTGATAAAAAGCATTTTCTTTTATAGAATAAATTTTGATTTATGCCTAAACAATCAATATGCACAACAGTGGCTAGTGATTACATTTTAAATAACCATAATAGGCTTTTTTGTGGGCAGGTTTGGGCCAAATTTAATTTATTACATCCACAAATGGTTGGACAAAGGCAAGCTTCTGGTTAGATTTTATTTTTACTGGCCATTAAAATAATAATTGTGGGCAGTTTAAGGCTATCTAACACTTTTAGTGAAAAGTTAGAGGCACGATTGTGGGCAACTTCTTGTACTTACGGTCAATTTTCTTGTGGCCATATTATGTCCGACGTGACAGTTTTTTTACGGAGCCGTAACTTTCATTGGTAGCGTTCCCCCACCGAAGACTTTCGGCCAAGGCTAACAAACCTATCAGTGGTTCGTAAGTGCTGTGTTTGTTGGGTATGTTCACATGAAGAACCGTTGTTCTGGCAAACGTTTTGCATCACGCGTTTTCATCGGGTTGCTAGATTATGTGGGGTAATCATTTGGCTCGCAAATAAAACCTTTGTCTGCTCTTCGTTCACGGTGCTAATCTTTGAAATTGGCGATGAAATGTAATGCCAAGTGTTATAATCTTCTTGTGAAATGACTCACTTTTCTCTCTGCTTGCTACGATGTAAGAGCATGTATAATTGAGTTGCGCATCGGCGCACCTTTTTATGCAGGGGTTTTCTCTCTCTCACATTAAGTAACTAATAGTATATTTCCTCTTTTGCAACTTGTTTAAATGTTTAAATAAAATTGTTGGTTCTTGTAATTAAAGTTTGGAGTTTTATGCATTTTATACACCCTATCCACTGAACTACTGCACATACTCAGGTGCATCCCGGTTCTCCAACCAAAAAAAATTGCATATTGGACAGAGAGAAATCCCCCCCCCCTTTTTAAATGGTTTATGCTGTCTTTTCGAAGTATTCCTGCTGCATTTTAAAAGGACAATTTTTCTCGATGTTCCCTGCGTATTCCTGGCTCTTCGTTAAACACCCGTACATGTTGGCTGACTGATGTGCCGGAACAGCGCTGCTTCATTTCTTCAGAATCATGTTTTGCATTCTAATTAAAAACTGGACTTATTCGATACTCAATCCTGCTACTACATTGGTGATTTTGGAATAAAAAAATGTTATGTTATCTGCCACCGTACTCTCCTCTCCACCAGTTGGTTTTCACTTCACCTTCTGGATATGAGAAGCTTGTGAAATATGCTTATTTGATGCTCATTCCTGCTACTACACTGGTGATTTTAGAATAAAAATTTCTGTTGTCTGTCACTACTCCGTCGCCTCCACCAAGTGTTTTTTTCGCTTCACCTGCTGGATGTGAGGATGAGAAATATGCTAAAAAATTGATCGTTTTTCTCTACAAAATAATTTCTGTCTTGATTGTCATACTAAAGTGATTTTTCGGTGCTCCATGTGTTAAAGAAGATATAGTTAATATAAGCGCACAGTTTGCATAAAGCCGACAATCTACTAGTGTGTCTTGGTGTGCGTATTATGCTGCATCATACATCTGCTTTTAATTTGTCTGCTTTTAATACATCTGCTTTTCTAAAAATTATTTCAGTTACTAAACTGTTTGTGAAAAGTTTATCATATTTACTTGTTGTTTATGATTACATCTGAAAGTAGATATTTCATTCCCGGATTTTTCGAGTCTTGCCATCTCCAGCATACAATCTAAGAAAAAGGTGTTTCATCATGCTCATTAGCGCATTTCAATATGTTTGTGAATTATGTCTACTTTCCCAAATGAGGATGTGCCAATACTGATAAAATCTGCTGACGCTTACCATGCAAAAAAAAAAAAAAAAAAAAAAAAGTTCATACTGTCACTACTTAAATTTTCACTGAATGGTCGTAGGTGACATGTGATGAAAGTATCAGAAGGTACAATAAGTGCATATTTACGGAGTGTTTTTTTTTTTTTTTTAAAGATGATACAATCTAAAAATTACAATGTAATATTGCATAATTCATTTCAGAAGCATGAAGAGGGAAAAGTTTCTTTTTCTTTTAAAACTTAATTTTAATTAATAAAGTAATTTACTTTTTATCTTTTCAGTTTTTTTCTTGTTCTCTTTACATGCTATGATAAATATGTTTCCCTGTTCATTCTTGTTGTTAATTTTTTTTTTTACATTAAGTTATTTCAGATAGTTATTAGTACTTCTCTTTTTAATATGTGGCAGACTGAAGACAGAAGATCGTAGCTAAATAAAAAACTATTGTATTTTAAAGTTTTAAAGTTGCAGATGTAATTCTAACCTTCTCTTTTCATGCTATAGTTTGATAGGTAAGTGTTTAAATTATTTCCAGTACACATTTATTTTATGTTGGGTTTAAATACTTTAACATTTTCATGCACGACAAGGATTTTTTTTCTTGATTTTATATTTATCTTTAAAGATACTTGTGTGGCATTCCTTGTCGCTGTTTGGCAAACAAAAGCTTTTTGAGATTTTATCTCAAGTTGTCTATAGCACATTTTTTTATTGTTGTTGAGTGGAATTTATGAATGACATAGCAATTAAAAAAAAAGTGTCTTTAGTAAAACGTTTATTTCATTTCTGTTTCGATTGAAAATATAAGAATATTTGAAATTATCTGAACTAAGATGAACTATGTTAGTTGATATTTCATCTGCTTTAAAAAGATAATTTGTTAGATACAGGTAAACATTTGAAATGCAATGTAACATTTAAGAATGGTTAAGATACATTTCTCTTAAAAAAAAGCAGCAATTTTTTAAAGTTAGTTTCGTTTGATTCATATTAGATACTTGGTGAATATCTTGCAATGACACATTGGCGCACTTCAGAGATAATATGTTGCTTTTATTATCTCTCTTGGCCAGGAAGTGTATCCGTGTTGTTCTTATGGTATGTTGGGGATATAAATACGCTGGTTCGTATGTTGTATGTTGAGAGTAAGATTTGAATAACATGTTTGTGTTGCATTGTATTTTATTTGATGGTGTCTCTTTTATGATTTGTGCGTGTGGTATTGACTTCTCCTGATTTTTTTTCAGTTGAGAAATTGTCATTCAGCCTTTCATAAAGTTGCTAAAAAAAGAAGTCTATATATATTTGCCATAGATTGAAAATACTCACTTTTAAATGATCTTATCACAATTAAATTTTGAACATACTTTTGCTAGCCTTTTTGTTAATTAAGATAAGTAATTTTTTTATGCAGAAAATTTTATGTTTTATGTGTTTATTATAAATTTTGTGCAATGATTCATAGCAATATGAAATATATTAGATTTGTACATTGGTGGCAATTTAAAATAGCTATAGAGGAGGAAGGTGAGCTTAACATTTACTTTTTTTAAAATTAATATGTGTGATTAGAAATTTACATACATTAGGCGTAATACTAATAAAAAAATGTTTTTCTCTTTCACTCATATTTTATACTGGATACTGAACGTCGGCAAAATGTTTAATATTCTTATGTTAGTTTATCCTTTCATACATTTTGTTTAGTCATGTTACATATAGCTCGAGTCATCATGTCATTGTTCCACAAAAAAAGGCAGTTTGTTTTCCGCTTTAGATCTCGTTTAGTTTTGCAAGAGAAATAAGATGTGAAACATAGGTTTGTATTATGGTTTTGAACAGTTATCTGTATTTTGTATGCTTCTCAATGACATACATTCACATAATACCTTTTTGTGAAACTTTTTTGTAAGGTTAATTGGTAGTACTTCTTTCATGTTTTATGTAGGATACTTCAGTCATTGCGCTATTTTCCATGGGATAGCAAAATGTCTGAATTGTGTATTTCGATCCATGGTTAAGCAAATTGGCCACTGGCTTGATCATCGATCGGATGTGTTTCCTTACATGATTCATGGAGGTATCAGTGACAGTAGTTTCACACTTTGTGTATTGTTCACATTTTCTTTGTCTGTAAAATTCACCTGTAACAGTTTGCTAATGCTGGTTATGAGTACCAGTTTGCACTAGCTTACGCTTTTCTCACTAGCTTGCTATGGGCAGATAGCATTGTTAGGTATTAATAATACATTTCTTTTTTATCTCAAGCACTTCTTTGTTGTGATGTTATGTTTAACCAGGTACTTCATAACACACACATTTACTCTTTCAGTTTAGCTTGTTTAGTTTTAATAACAATTAACACTCACCTTGGTTAAATACTTTCATGACTATTCTGTGCGTGTATTGGTTACTTATTATTCGCAGCATTAGTGTTAAAAATTGGTTGAAATTTACATTTTTTTCTTTTTTCACTCCATTTACAACTTCGTATTTGTTTTTTAGATATATTTGTTTTAAAGTAAAGTGTTTTTTGGTTGGTGTTATCAAAATTTTTTGCAAAAATTATGACATAATTTAAATTTTGTACATTGTTTGCACATGCCTCTTAAATTTTTATGCCTGAGATAATTAATTGGGTGTACATTTTTTTACACATACAGTTAATGTACTGTTTAATTTCATTGTTTACGCGCGGCTGGTGACTCGTTGCTGTTTTATTTAGAACATAAGGTAATTTTATTATAACTGACATGATATCTGATATCTTTAAGAGTTGTTTTTATAAAATATATTCAAATTCATAATGTGAGCTGTTAGGTACATTTTTTTAAAAAGGCTATTCACATATAGTCATTAAATTAAATCTTTCGCATTTTCTCACATTTAAAGAATTTTAATTAGCGAGTTCAATTCTCACAGGTGTCTTGTGACGGATACATACACTTATATGACATGAAGTATAAAACTTGTTATTTTGGTAGGCATTTTTTTCTCTTTCATCCCTTTTACTTGGCATAACATGTTTGTCTTGGCATAACATGTTTGTCTTGGCATAACTTCTACATTTTTTTAGCGTAGAGTTATGCAATCGGTTGAACACTTGTGCATTTTAGGTACACTTCTTTTTAACGAAATACAGTAATAACTTTGGGAGATACAGTTTTATTTTAATTTTAACTCTTAGTTAACCATTTATTCAACGGTATTTTTTTTCTCTACAAGTAGCTCATGTGTTGGATATTAGTTGTTGATACACAAATTGTGCTCATTTAGAATACAATTTTGTTCATTCATATACATACATTACATATTAGTTCATGAGTTGATTTACATATTTTGTTCATTTGCTTTTTAAACATTGTACTTTGCTTACTATCTATTCGACAGTATTTTTGTTTGTCACAAGTAGTTCATTGAGTATAACACATAGTTCATGGTGGCTGGTTTAGAGTTTAACCAGAGTTTATTCACACATTACACGTAGTTCATTTGTTTTATTAACCGTTATTCGTTACATTTTGGTGATTAATACGTTTATTATGTAATTGAATTTCACTCGTATGTAAGTATTTTGGGTACTCGTAAGTGCACTCGTATTTTGGGGGTTCTTCCCTTTTCCCTCCCTTCCCACACATACAATTGTTTTTTTTTTTTTTTTTGTTACTATTTTATCTCTTAAACTTTACGTCATGTTTCAGTATTAAAATATTCTATCAGTCTGTTTTTTTTTAAATTTTGAAAGTTTGACAAGGTTATTTTTATTTTTATTTGTTTGCGTGATGTCATAACATATCAATGACACCATCACTTTGTCTATGTACAAAGATATTAAAGTTACATGGAGTTATCCGTCACATGACATATTAAGCTACAGATACATTTTGAATCAGTTGATTTTTAGCATGTAACATTTTTCCTTAACACTTTCATTAGATACTTCTTACTTGAAGGTGGCATATCGAGTAATGTATCTTGTTACACTATATAAAATTGTATGCAATTTCTTATTAAGTGTTTTTTTTTAATATTGTCAGGTGTTCAAAAAAATTACTCTAGTAATCACACAGTTACTTCATATGATGCAGAATCTTGAGCACAAGATGGTAAATTTTAATCAATACACAGAAATTCAGGACGGCAGTGTGATAATTCATAAAATGCTAAATTATAATATACTTTGATCTTTAGAGAGCGGGAACTTAGTTATATTACAGGAATCTAAAAAATACCCCCTTATTATCTAAGGCAGAAGCCTTAAGCTGACGCCATTATAATTGTGTTTATACACAATATTTAGGGCTACACCTGTTTTCGCGCGTGCTGCTTGCACATTTTTCTGTTTGGTAGTCCCGTGCGTTTAGCACAATATCTTTTTGTTTCATATACCAATAACAAAGTAACCTAAGATAATAAAAATAAACTTCAATTTTATAAAAGAATTCACCTTTACTTAAAGTTACAAAATTTTTACTGGTGTGTGTTTGTTCTTTGTTTTCATTTGCTTGCATTTTATGATATTATGATCTCGTGCAAGATCAAATTTCTGAAGTGGTAGATGCAAGTTAATGTAAATACTTCTCTTTATGAATATCCATGACTAAATAGCTTGTATCAGCGCCACAAACACAATGCCACAAGCAAATTAGAACATTATAGGATCCTATGACATCAACAAATGTGGCACTCTTATTTTGTGGAATATTTAATTTAAAAAAAGATTATTTTGAATAATATGAGCGCTCAGTGATGAACAAAATACAATTCTTTGTGAATTGTCTCCAAAGCAAGCACATATGCTTCTCTACTTACTTATTGTTGTATAAAATATTTTACGGCTACTAATTTTTAATAGTTTGAGAGACAAGTTAAAATAGATTTCTCTTTAGATATCAACTTAAATAGTTATTTTCTTATTTTGTTATTGTAAATAATCTGTAAGTGCGAAGGTGGACAAAGGATATATGTAGGTATAAAGCTGCAACATACGCATCCCAGCTTTCTTCGGGTGTCCCGGTGAGATATGTGAGAGTGTTCTGTCACATATAAGGTTTTCTTCAAAATTAATTTAAATCATTTTTTTCTTTTGAAACGTGTTGTTCTCACCCCTCGTTAAACTAAAATTTGTAATTTAATTCTATGCTTAAAATCCATATGGTATTTTATCTGTTCATATTTTTTCTTTCCCTTTCACTAATCTCTTTAATTTAATGCAGTAATTTTTAGTTTATGATTTATAGCCTTTTTTCGCAGATCCAATTTATTTTCCAATAACATTTGGGTCGTTAAATAAGACAGAAGAGATAAATGCACCTGCCTTTAATATTAGAATGAATGCTATTATTTTTTTCATTTGCGTCGCCCACGCGGGAAATAATTCAGCCTCATTCACTGCTTAATTTTTGAGCCGTTGCAATTAAATATCAAAAAAGTAAAAATATAGTAATTCGCAGGCGGATATATTAATCACTTTCATGTACGTTAAATTTATTTATCGGTTGTACAAAAGCATATGCCTTTCACGGTATTGCGCTATTATAAAGAGCAATCATTTAACGTAATCATTTGTTTTAGATAAATATTGCCAGATTTTCTGGCGTCGCTAATATGTTCATATGAAGAACCGTTGTTCTGGCAACCGTTTGTATCATGCGTTTTCATCGGGTTGCTAGATTATGTGGGGTAATCATTTGGCTCGCAAATAAAACCCTTGTCTGCCTCTTCGTTCACGGTGCTAATGTTTGAAATTGGCGATGAATTGTAATGCCAAGTGTTATAATCTTCTTGTGAAATGACTCACTTTTCTCTCTGCTTGCTAAGATGTAAGAGCAAGTATTTTTGAGTTGCGCATCGGCGCACCTTTATATGCAGGGGGTTTTTTCTCTCCCACTTTAAGTAACTAATAGTCTATTTCCTCTTTTGTAACTTGTTTAAATGTTTAAATAAAATTGTTGGTTCTTGTAATTAAAGGTTGGAGTTTTATGCATTTTATACACCCTATCCACTGAACATCCACTGCACAGCAAGATTCGAAGAAAACCACCGAAAACGAATGATTAGTCAGACGGGTTTAATAGGGTTCGACGGGTGCAATAAGTGTTTCATTAGCTAAAAGTATTGTAAAATCTGTTGTGTGTATTCAAAGTTGTTATACGAAGGCATGCATATTGTGAAGAGTATGTAAATATATAGTATGCAAGTGTATGGGATGTATAGAAATATGCAAGACTGATATTAGCATGGAAAAAGTTATGTATGCAATCATATAATATTTACGAATAAAGAATATTTATTTTATTCTTGTTTTATTTCATTTAATTATTTTGATTCACATAACACATAAAACAATATGAGCGTAAAGCTAGTGGAACTTAACATATTATTTTTAATTTATCCACTGGTGCATTTCGAAAATAAATATTATTTTGAAATTGTTTATAAACAGCAAGAATTGTTTAAAATCTATTCATGCATAATGAATTATTTCTAAAAAAACTAAGCTTCTTTCATCATAGCTATGTGAGTACTTCATATTTTCCAAAACCGTATGTTTATTTATTTATTTATTTATTTTCTTTTGTAAAGTAAGTGCTTCGTATGAATTATTTATATACGGTTACTGGTACACTTTGTGTTTGTACTTGAGTCTTTTGGAAAAAAAAAACCCGCCTTCAGGAAATAATTCTTAATCTGAATTAAGAGTGATATAATTGGTAAACGTTATTTATTTACCATTGAAATCCATATATTGGTGAGAAGATTGGAATATCTGAAACACATTATTTAATTTTATATGTGTAAAATGCAGTATGGTGATATTTCCCAATTGTTCGCTTTTACATTCATTTATTGATAAAAGCTTTGTTACATCTATTGTATGTATTAAAGGTGCTATAAGCAAGCATTTATGTTGAAAATATATGTAAATACACTGTAAAAAAAAAACGGAAATTCTACTGGCAATCGAGACGCCAGTACTATTTCCGCATTTTAACGGAAGTTTTCTCCCGCAAATTACAGAAAACTTTCCGTTTTTCTGGAATTTTCGGGGGAAATTTTCCGTTGAAATACAGAAATAGTACTGGCATCTCTATTGTCAGTAGAATTTCCGTTTTTTAGTCTTTTATTTTACATTGTGTATAGTTTGCTGGTGTATAAGATGTATGTAAATATATAAAATGGGCATTTGCACCTAAAACATTATGTATGTAAGAATGTAAAATTTACCAATGAGGTAAATTTTTTCTCTTGTTTTATTTTATTTTATTTATTTTGTTTTATCATAACACTTAAACACAATGAGAATAAGGCGAATGAAACATTATGAATTCTTCTTGGCTTTATCTGTTGCACATCTAGAAAGTAAATATTATTTTAAATTATTTATAAACAGCAAGAATTGTTAAAAAGTTCATTCATAATCAGTTATTTCTATACAAACTAAGCTCTTTTCACTACAACTAGATCAGTTTTTAAAATTTTTCATAACCGTACATTTAATCATTTTTGTAAAAAAGTGTTTCATATGAATTTAGGACTAAAAAAAAAAAAAAAAAAACGCTGAAAGCACCAAAAAATTGATTATTTTTTTTTTTACGAAACACACTTAAAATGGCAACTCTAGTTGTAATGGTTCAAAAAGTCGAAAATTGTGCAAAGAGTCGAAGAGATCGCTTGTTTAATTTGCCAGACGAAGTGAAGTGGAGAATGCTGAATGTGCCAAACGAAGTGCAGTGGAGAACGCTGAAATTGCCAGTGATAAAATGCGTGGGGGTCATTCCATGTCAGTTCAGGCAGGCATGTAACCCACCATCACAGATTTTGATGAAACTGCGTGTGTTTGTTCCTTTTATTAAGATATGATTCCCAGTATTTTTTTTTTACTTCTTGGTCAAATAGTTTCTGAGAAAAAAATTGTCAAAATTTTGAAAAACTGCCATCAGTTGGCATTCTTGACTGCTCGATTTTCAAATGTAGCATGACATAAATATGATCATATTTCAATATCTATTCCACAAATCGTCTTCAAATAATTTATGCATAATATATAGGGTACGTATTTTATGAAAAAAAATACTGTTACGCTTATATAACATTTTAAGTATGTCTAAAAAAATGTTTAATCTTCGAAGTCGTGATTTTTTTATGAAAAATAATGCATTAGCTAAAATAGCATTATTAACAAAAGGCGGTATTTTTATTAAATTTATTTTTTGTGGGGGATATACTTAAAGGTGTCTTTTACCTGATTCTGAAATAAAAGTAGTGGGATTTTGGGTGTTTTTAGTAGTATTTCATATTTAAAAATATTTTGAGGCGTATTTCAAATCAAATCAAGCAGAGTCATTCCAGTTCGCCTAAGACATTTAATTCACTGTCACAAATTTCAATGAAACTGGGTATGTTTATAGCTCATTTTAAGACAGGATCAAGGAAATTAAAGGTGATTACAAGTAAAATATTTTTTAAGATAAAAAAAAATATCTAAATTTTGAAATTTTTAAAAAATGTTTTTAATGACAGATCTATATTCAAAGACTGCATAAAAAAAAGTCATTTCAATATAAAATCACTAAATAAGTTTCAAATAATGTATATGTGACAAATAATGTAGGCAGATTATTATTTATTGTTGTTTGTCATGTCTAAATGCTAAGAGTGTGTTTAATCTTGTGAATTCTTAAAATCAAGAATTTTGTGAAAAATAATGAAATTTTCCGTTAAAATACGGAAATAGTACTGACGTCTGGATTGGCAGTACAATTTCCGTATTTTAGTCCTTTTTTTTTTTACAGTGCAGCATCTTGATTTTATTGCTGGCAACTTTGCGCGCAGAGATAGGCTGACGAACTGTCCATTAAAAAGTGATGCCGAATTAAAAATATATGGATGCGGAACTTGTGCCAGCAAATATGGTAAAATTGTTGTTGTAAAGTGGGTATCACAATAAAGTTGTGACACTAGCATCTATATTTCCCTCAGATAATGCGAAGAATATTGTTAAAAGATGGAACAAAAACGATTCCATTTATATTGATGTATATAGGCCAGAAGTTGTGAAGTTCTACAATAAAAGAATAGGGGAGGGGGGAGTCGACAAACATGATTTCTTACCGTCATTGTATCGAACTGCTATAAAGTGTAAAAAACGGACACTCCGAGTAATATCTCATTATTTTAGTAGGCCTATTATTAATTATTGGTTAGAGTATAAAAATGATGCAAAATGCTTGGAAGTTCCTTTGCAAGATCAAATGGATTTATTGGATTTCACATTTGAAATAGCAGAAGCTCTATCACTAAAAGACCAGTTGCTAATCCGTATCAAACGGAAAGGCCGTCATCAAGAAGCTCTGTTTCCCCAAAGAACGAAATGAATACTGCTGTTAGGCCTTCTAAAGATATTAGATTTGATGGAATGAACCATATGATTGAAAGGAGTGGAAAGCAACAGAGATGCAAAAGGGAAGGTTGTACATATAAAAGTATATGTTTTTGTGAAAAATATGAAGTAATTTTATATTTTCCCGCACAGAGAAATTGCTTTAAAGGATTTCATATGAAATAAACTCATTTTATTCATTCTCATGTCCTTTATATCTTACATAATTATAAATATGCACAGAAAATAAAATTGATCATTGTGCGTAATTTAAGTCCTGGTGCCCTATTATTAGAACAGTTTTTAATTAGTTTACTAATTATCGAAATGATATAATGCTTCATATTATAGTTATTTATGTTTATTCAAGCTTATTTAATCTGCAATTTATTTTTTATCTGTCTCCAAATTAAATCAAGGCCGAATGGGTTAAAGCAATATCTGTATCCGCGTATGATTTTTTTACAACTCAGAAAATTAAATAACGTTATATTAAAATTAATTCTAAAGAAAGCAAAGATGCAATAATGTTTGTATAACTATATTAATTTTAACGAATAAAACAATTTACCAAAATAATCCTCTTTACTTCAGCTAAATCTCTAAGAGTTATTCACTGAAGAAATTGTTTCAGGGAACCTATAGTTTCTACTCAAATACAAACACAAAGAGGCCAGTGTTCGAACAGAAATAATTCATATGAGGCACTTCTTTTACATAAAAGATTAAATTACATTTAATAAAAATATAGAATTCTCGGATAGTTAAATAGATAAGAGTTTTGTTTGATTAGAAATTATTGATTATTCATTTTTAAAAAATGCTCTTTTTAAGATATTTCAGAATACGCTGTAAAAAGAATTCCGTGTACATATGGGAGAATTTATGTGAAACAGCCGTAATTTAACAGAAAATTTCTATTTCTAATGGAAATCGTACATTTTTCCGGAATAATAAAAAAAAAAATTATTTTTATCCCTACTCCTTGAAAGTTTAAAACAAAAACATTTTATGCACCGAAGAAATTTATTCAATGAACCTATAACGGAAACACCGGCTGCACTAGATTTCAAAAATAAATAATTCATATGAATCACTTCTTTTACATAAAAGATTTACGTTAAGTGAAAATGTAAAATGCTGGGATAGCTGTAAAGAAAAGAGCTTCGGTTGTTGAGAAATTATTGATTATCTATTTAAAAAAATTAAATAGTTTTTGCTGCTTTAAGTGCATTTCAGAATACACTGTAAAAAGAATTCCGTTGAGATAAGGGAGTATTTATGTGAAATTTCAGAATTTTGACAGAGTTTTCAATTTTGAGTTGATATCGGACATTTCCCAAAATAACGGAAATTTTTCGTTTTATCCCTATTCCATGAAGTATAAAAACAAAAATATTTTATACACAGAAGAAATTTATGCTATGAACCTATACTGCAAACACCGAGTGCACCAGTTTTCAAAAATAAATAAATCATATGAAACACTTTTTTACATAAAAGATTAAATTACGTTTAGTGAAAGTATAAAATATTGAGATAGTTATATACAAAAGAGAGTCATTTGTTTAGAAATTATTGATAATTCATAAAAATAAAATTAAACAATTTTTGCTGTTTTAAAGATATTTCAGAATACACGGTAAAACGAATTCCGTATTCATACAGGAGAATTTATGTGACATTCCTGAATTTTCACAGAAAATTACTATTTTGAGTGGAAATCGTATATTTTCTCCGAATAACGGAAAAAATTCTTTTTTATCCCTAGTTCTTGAACGTTAAAAACAAAAATATTTTATTCACCGAAGAAATTTATTCAATGAACTTATAACGCAAACATCGAGAGCACCAGTTTTCAAAAATAAATAATTCAAGTGAAGAACTTCTTTTACACAAAAGATTAACTGTGCGTTTCCAGAAAATTTACAATACGGAAATAGATTTAATGAAAAGAGCTTCTTTTGTTTAGAAAATATTGATTATGCATGGACAGCTTTTAAATAACTCTTGCTTCTTATAAATATTTCAGAATACTGTTTACTTTTAGAAATCTTCAATTGGATGAGTCAAGAAAAATTTATAATGTTCCAATCTCTTTACTCTCATTGTGTTTCAGGTGATATGGTAAAACAAAATAGATGATATGAAATAGAACCAGAAGAAAAGCTCTTTCTCATTAGTAATTTTTATGTTTAATTTTAATATGCATCTTACATAGTAATATAATGTCTCATACGTACAATATAGTTGCATGCATACTACCAATATACATGCTTACATATAACAACTTTAACTACATACAATAGGTGTTTACAACACATTTAAGAAATGAAAGAAATAGTGAATAATTAGGAATTTCTAATATACAGGGTATCCACTCTCAATGATGACCAATGGCTAATTCCTAAACCCTTAACCCTTACCAGCGCGGTATCCTTAAAAAAGGACACCTAATTTTAATTCCAAAACTGACAAACGGCAACAAGAATATTTAACTAAAATTTCCGTATTATAATGTACTTGAAAAAACGCAAGTTCGTAATTTCTAATACATTCGTTTATAAATTGCGGTGTCAGTCCATTATTACATTAGTTTATAAACAGAATTACTCCGCGCCGATAAGGGTTAATCATAGACATATACATTGTAAGAAATACGGCTAAATACTGAAATTGTACTGGCAATCGAGACGCCAGTACTATTTTCCTATTTTAACCCCATAAATTCACGAAAAACGCAAAATGTTCTGTAACTTCCGTCTCGATTGCTTTTTTTTTTTTTTTTTTTTTTTTTTTTTTTTTTTTTTTTTTTTTTTTTTTTTTACAGTGTAGTTTCGATTATAAAAATGTTTTAAATGAGGAAAAAAATATTTTTAAAGTTTACTGATGAATAAAAGCATTTCTTAAAAAGTTACTGAATTAAAATTTTTACAAGGCCCCTCGGTTCTATTAGTGATATTTAGTACAAATTTCTTAGTACTCTAACAAGTAAGACAGAATAAAGTCCCATTCATCTAACACTAAAATTAACCAAGTTATGAAACTTTGAATTGCATGACTTATACCGTTTTTCTGCATCTAAACGCAGATGAGTTGGGCCATGCTTCGAGGGATCGTACACAAAGTGCTTAAAGTATTAGAAGGATTTAGTTCGCGTGTACATTTCTACAGAGCAGCCGAAGGGAATGACTTTGAGCAAGTTTTAAGATAACTTTAAATTTTATTAATTAAGTTTTAGATTAGATAAACTAATAGTATTTAAAAATATGCATCATTTTGTAAAGAATTGCGACTGTTGCTTTACACCATTTCATTCAACAAAAATTCTGTTATTTTTAACTTAAAAATTTAGAAAAAGTTGTATGTTTTTCTGTAATATGGCAGAATGAAAATAAATTTCAAATTTATATTGTAATGTAAACTTTACTCTCAACTTTTTTTTTTTTTTGTTATTGACAATTATTTATATTTCTGGTAAACTTGTGAATCATACCTATTTCGCAGCAAAAAAGACGCTCTAACTTTAAATAACTATTATTTGGTCAATTTTAATCTTAGAAGAATGGAACCTTTTCTTTTGTCTTACTTCTTATTGTAATAGGATATTTTTACTAAATATAACTTATAATACCCGGGGAACCGTATAAAAATTTAAATTTCGTAATTTAAAAAAAAATTTTTTATTGACCCAAATCGCTTTTAAAATACTACTACCTCATTTAGACCACTTTCCTAATTAGAATTATATGTCTATGCCCAACGGTTTTGGAATTAACCATCGGACACCGTTGAGTATGGATACCCTATATTGTATTTTGTACAGTTAAGTAATGAATTTAAAAGATTCAAAAACTTCTCACCAGTATATAGATTTTAATTGGTAAATAAATACTGTTTATCAGTGATACTTACCAGTTGTATGCTGACAGTTCAGATTAAGAATTATCCCCTAGAGGTTGATTCCGCAAGGCTCAAGTGCAATGACCAAGTGTACCAGTGTTTGAAATAAAAAAATCGTGGACAAAAAATGGAATACGCTCAAAGTCGAAAACAGGAAATTTTTTCAAGATAGAAAAAAAAAAAAAAAAAAAAAAAAAAAACAAAAAAAAAAAAACAAAAACAAAAAAAAAACCTCATACTTCTGGTACTTACACCGTTTTCGATTCCACACCTTTTTTACTCTTAATCTACGCTTTAAAATTTAAGTACCTAGCTTCCTTTCGTATAGTGTTTAAATACCTAATGTAATTATTTGTATTATTTGTAAACATTTATTTTATTTATTTTATTTTGTATTTTTCAACTTGCTTAAAATATCCCATTCATGCAAACAATAACAACAAGAAAAAGTTGTGTCATGGCCAGAAGTCTCCACGGGGCATTCCACGTCAAATCAGGCAGTAAAATATCAATATGTAACCCACCATCACAGATTTTAATGAAACTGCGTGTGTTTGTTCTTACTATTAAGATATGATCACCAGTAATTTTTTTTGCTCCTTGGTGAAATAGTTTCTGAGAAAAAAATTGTCAAAATTTTGAAAAACTGCCGTCAGTTGGCATTCTTGATAGCTCGGTTTTCAAATGTAGCATGTCATATATATAATCATATTTCAATATCTACTCTACAAATCATCTTCAAATAATTTATGCACAACATTTAGGGTGCGCAGCTTATGAAAAAAATATATTGTTACGCTTATAACATTTTAAGTGTGTCTAAAAAAATATTTAAACTTTGAAGTCGCGAATTTTTTATGAAAAATAATGCATTAACAAAAAAAGCATTATCAACAAAAGGCGGTATTTTTATTAAATTTATTTTTTATGGGAGATATACTTAAAGGTGTCCTTTACCTGATTCTGAAATAAAAATAGTGGGATTTTGGGTGTTTTTGGTAGCATTTCCTATTTAAAAATATTTTGAGGTGCATTTCATATCAAATCAAGCAGAGTCATTCCATGTCAGTTCCCCTAAGCCATTTAATCACTGTCACAAATTTCAATGAAATTGGGTTTGTTTATAGCTTATTTTAAGACGTAATCACCTTTAATTTTCTTGATCCTAAGTAAAATATTTTTTAAGATAAAAAATATCAAAATTTTGAAAAATTGTTTTACATTTTTTTAATGACAGTTCGATATTCAAAGACTGCATTAAAAAAAAAAAAAAAAGTTATTTCAATATAAAATCACTAAATAGGTTTCAAATAATGTATATGTGACAAATAATGTAGGCTGATTATTATTTCTTGTTTTTTATCATGTTTAAACACTAAGAGTGTCTTTTATCTTATGAATTTCTAAAATCAAGAATTTTGTCAAAAATAATGTGTTAATCAAAAATTTATTATTAACCGAAAGCAGGGTGTTATTGCTTTTTTTTTTAATTGTACGTAAAAATATCTTTTAAATGGTTATAAAATAAAAATAGTGAACATATGAGAAAAAATTATCAAAATTTTGGAAAAATGCCACGAGTTGCCATTAATGATTGTTCAATTTTCAAAGGCCTCATTTTATATATAAAATCATATTTCAATAACTAATAAAGAAATCTTCTTCGAATAATTTAAGCAAGGTAAATAAAGTATGTAAATTATGAAAAAAATATTGCTGTAATGTTAAAAAATATTTAAATGTTTCTAAAAAATTGTATAATCTTTGAAATCAAAAATATTTTACAAAAAATAATGAAATTATTAAAAAATCTTTATCAATCAGAGGCGGAGTTTCTATGACTAATTTTTTAATTTTAAATTGTACATAATACTACATTATAACTGGATCTGAAATAAAAATAGTGGGATTTTGGTTGGTTTTAGTAGTATTTAAATCATATTTAAAATTATCAATATTTTCAAATGTAAAACCTATCCAATGTATCATCCCTGGAAATATTTTTATTTATACATTTATTTTATTTTTCAAATTATCTTTTATGTTCGTTTCTTAAGGAAAAAAATAAACAATATTGTTTTTTAGTAAAACTTCTAGGGCGAAGAGCAATTATCCCTTTCCAAAAAAGAGAAAAATCACTAGCTCCTCACCGCCCAATAGAAATTTTCAAAATGACAGTCCTAATCTTTAAACTCATATTTGGCTGTTAATATTGAAAATTTAGCATTGAGCTGCTAATATTGAAAAAAACTACCAAATTTCACTCTTTTGAAGAAAATTTTGACGCATTGTGCTTTAAATATATGCAAAAAATGCATAATCCATTATATTTATATCTTTCAAATAACTATATCTAAAAAAATATTTAAAACTTAATGAGTTGCACTTTTGTAACTTTATTCAGTTTCTAATGATATGTACCGTAATTTCGGGTGTATAGCCCGCAGATCAAACAATTCAGTTTGGACCCAGAAATTTTATTCAGTATTTGAAGACCAATATTTACTGTGATCTAAAAAGTTACATTTTATTTTTTAAAATTTCTGGGTCGAAACACGATTGTTTGATCCGCGGGCTATACACCGGAAATTACGGTAATTTGATTTATTTCATCACAGTATTGCTGAAAGATGGATTTTCAACATATATATGTGTGTATATATATCCCTGTTCTCAAACAAATTATTTAAAAATTATTCATTTATGTTTAATAAAGCATATATATATTGTTTATACACTTATAGAAAATACATATAGTAAATTTTATGATATTATGTCAATAATGTCTAAAAGTAAAGAACTTATCTAATAGAATGTAACGAAAAATTTAACATCTGGTGTAATGACAACAAAATTTTATAATTGTTTTACTTAATTTGGATGAATGAAAAAAGCTTACATGTTTATATTTTATTGAAGTACAGGTGAAAATGTCACAAAGACATTCCTACCTCAACAACCACTGATTATGTCACATTCACACTACAGATGATTTTTTTTTCTTTTTGATCTTTCGGGTTTGATTTCAGATGGTAATGAATTAATTAGTTTTGTTAGAAGTGTCATTGCAGTCAGCATATTAGGCTCACTATTTTTTTTTATATAATTTGTTTTGATTGACTCGATGAACAACAATATTTAAAGGGACCATTTCATGACTTTAGTTATTATTATCGTCTTAAGATAATAAGTTGATATTAAAATTTTTAAATGCAGTTTATTTATTATTTGAACAGTTGAAAGTATTTTTCAATAAGAGTGGGCTGTTGATTTTAAGTCGGCTGTTGAGCAATGTAGTGTTGGTAAAGGAACTGGTACTATTTAATTTAATTTTTATTGCTGTAAATAATATTTGTTATTTTATTATTGTATGTATTATATTTAAGCAAGAGTAGAAATACACGATATCGCAGTCATTTTAGTACATCTTAGCATGAAAAGCTTCAATATTTATCATTAAACATTCACATTTTATGAAAATTTTGTTAAAATTGCTCATATTTTCACTATTTTTATTTTATAACTATTGAAAAGATATTTTTTACGTACAATTAAAAAAAGTAATAACAGCCTGCCTTCGGTTAATAATAAATTTTTGATTAACACATTGTTTTACAATGTTACAATTGCTGTACAATGTTTGTATTTTAGTCCGTTTTTGTTTACAGTGTGGTGCTTGAAAAGTATCGTATGTGTCTTAAAGAGAGTTGGCCCATGATATCTCACATATCTTTTAAGTCCGTTCATAAAGATATGATGAATTATTTGCACTTGGAATGCATCGTCAAACGACTGATTTCGAAAGAGCTCAATTTTCTCTTATTGTTCTGCAAGAGTTTTTGGCCAAAAACGCAACTAATGTCATCAACCAAGAACGGAACATGCCTGGTATGGCCTCGTGTGACATTTTTCTGTTCACGAAGCGAAAATTATCACTTCCAGGAAAATGTTTTGAGTCAATTGTGGCCACAAGAGAAAATTCGCAGAAGGAGCTAAAAGCCATACCCCAATTTACCTATCTAAAAAGTATGGAAGATGGGACCTGCGTTGGCATAGATGTATTGAAATCAGTAGGGTCTACTTTGAAAATGGCAAATTAAATTTTGATGAAAAAAATGTTTTTTTGTGTGTTTTATATAGCAATTCTGGATACTTTTTACACACACTTTGTTAGCCCTAAGGCCTCATGTCCTAATACTAGAACAAATGTTTTATTCTTAGTTATAATGTGATTTATCATTATTTTCTATTAGATGACCAATTTAGCTGGAAAAGGCCTTAATTTATAAAATATATTTAACAAAATGTCACTAAATTATTATTAGTATTTTTATTGAGAAGGTTAAAAATGTGTGCTTGCGTTTTGCCCGTAAACTGGTAGAAGCCTCCATTTTATTGCTTACTGAGGCATGTGCTGCCATGTGTGATCACAAATGAGATTAAATTGTTAATCTGTAATATATTATTAGCAGGACACTGGGTTTTAAACTTAAAATTCTTAAAAAGGAATAATTTAGAGCAATGTAAAAATGTGTTCTAATAGTAGGACGCCAGGGCCGAAGGGGGTTAAGAAATAATTTTATGAAAATAGGGTTATCCTCTCCAATGTGACGTTTTGGTTTAATTTCAAAATATGTACCTATTTAAATATGAAATGCATTATTTCTAACTAAAAGTATTCTTTTTAAATTAGTTAGTAACGCAGTATAAGCAATATTATTTCGGAACATAAAAGTTATATTATAATAAATGGGAAACATGGAAACGGAAACTACTGTAAGTAAAACTACTAATGAAAATGAAAAAAACAAAATCAAATTTTGGTTGAAAGTAGATATGTAGTTAGAACTAAGAATATTTCAAAAAATAGAAAGTAAATTTGAGATTATTTTCTATATCAGATTTTTAAAGAGAGGGGGGCATAAGATATTTTCGGCTTTAAAAAAAAGAAATTTTTTCGTGCCTTTTTTTAATGTCTGACATTTCATAAGTGTTCTTTCGAGGCCGTTCTAAAAATTAACAAAAAACGAAGTTACAGCGATACTTGTTGCGCAGTGTACCACTAATTGGTATTTTTTGCAAAATTTGAAAAGTGCTTTTCCCGAAAGGATTTCTTTAAATGTAGTTTTAATGAATTTTTCATTGAATTAATATTCATTGAATTAATTTTCATCGAATAATTTTCATTGAATTAGTTGACAAATTATTTAAAAATACATTCATATGCTCGCCTGTGCTGGACGTTATTTCGTCTCATGTTTTGCCGCAGAGTTGTGTGTTCATGAAGACTTTTCCATCTCGTGCTGCGATTGCAGCCTTAACGACACGAGATATGTGAGTGAGAGATGCCAGGGTCGGTGTCGACCTCGTAGCTTAAAGGTAAATGATTGGAGCGCTGTTTCAGGGAACCGGATCCGACTCCCGTCTTGGACATTTTTTATTCTGTTGATTTTACGCTTAGTTAGCGATGTGAAAATTCACGTATTTAATATTACACAATTTCATTTGAAAATTTAATTAAAAATACATTTATACGTTCACCTATGCTGGGCTTAATTTCGTCTCATGTTTCGCCGGACGGTTTGATCGTGTTCAAGAAGCAGGCGCGCCGCGCGCGTGAATTAGGATATAGCAACATGGAGTGGGTCTACATCACGGATGGAATAAACGCTCAGTGTTTTCAGGAACAGATCGTGTATTTGCTTAATTATGGTACTAATTATAAAGATATTCTGTTGCAAATGAAACGTGAGCTAGATGGCTGAATGGATAAAGCATTGAACTCGAGACTAAAGACTATGGGTTCGAATCCTTCGCGCCCCGAATTGTGTTTGTACTTTTTTTTTTATTTTATTGGTTGCTTTATATTTTTGATAAAGATAATTTTTTTTTATTTTTATTATACAGAAGCACGTGTATTTTTATTATAATAATAAAATACTTGTTTAAATATGAGAAAATGAGGTATTTCGCGATGTAAGTTTTACACCTGAACGCCTTTTAATATTCAAAGTTTCGTTTTAAAGTGACATATATATATATACAGTAAAACCTGTAAAGTTGACCACCCTTGTAAGTTGACCACCCTTGTAAGTTGACCACCTGTCTATGTTGACCTCTGTTGTCAGGAACCAAATTTATCCTATATAAAACTATAAGACAAACCCTTTGTAACTTGACCACCTGTCTATCTTGTATCTTGACCACTGAAATTATACAAATTCGACTAAAACTATTATAAAATGCCCATCAAAACCCTTTATAACTTGACCATCCAAAAAGCTGACAAATCATGAATTAAAAAAAAAAGTGATAAAAGATAAGTGATAAAGTTGAAAATCCAGAAAATCTCTGCACGAAATTTTCTGGATTTTTTTCTTTTTAACTAGAATTTCTAAAAGGGTGAAATAGTTCTTAGCCTGGGAAATGCTTTTAGCAGTGATAGGTGTAGGTAAATAATTCAAGGCTTATCTATTCTTACATTGTTGCTCTTGTGGATTTGGATTTTCAACCCTCCCCCTCCATTCTTTGATTCTAGATTTCTTTTTTCTATTTCCTATTCTCTTATCATTCCTTCCATTCTTTCAATAACACCAGGTGCTACTTGGTAAGCAGAAATAATTTTTTTTTATGTTTTTTTATAAATTATGTGTAATAACTAGTATAGTTTGAAGAATCACTAATTGGCTGTATATTGATTGTTTTTTTTTAATATAAATAGTAGTAATACTAATTGATTTTAAAATTGATACAAAACTATTAATTCATTCTTGTAGTTAATCTTTTCTTTTATAAGGTGTTAGAAATATGCATGGTAATACAATATTATTTTAAAGCCTGTCAATAAATAAAATTTTTGTGGGGAAAAATGATATGGTATGAATATTACGTAAAAAAAAGTAAATTTATCATCCCCCTTTGTAAGTTGACCACTCCTCTAAGTGGGCTACTGAAGTGCGGCACCGCAAGTGGTCAACATACACAGGTTTTACTGTATATATATATATATACCTTAAGCAAATTAAAAAATAATATACATTGTGCGAAAATATCCTTTTGCGCGTACGATAATTTCTTGATTTTTTTTTTTTTTTTTTTTTTTGGGGGGGGGGGGGAGTGATTTTTTATCGAGACTAGGATGGGAATCATATTTTACGGTGAATATTATAAAAATAAAATGTAATAGATGTACATTATTTTAACAAAAAGTATCTGCACATATATTTTTTAAAGAGATAAAATATGGGTTTGCCGTCTAGTTATATAGTGAATAAAGTATGATTAGAATGTTTATAAATTTTCTACTGAAAGTATGAGTAAGTATTTTGCTTATACTAACAGGATTTTGAGTGCCATTTCTTTCAGATGTTTTATGATGCATTTTGGTCTGTTATCCACACGGTATTAAAATATGCAATCATAAAATAAGAAATATATGTACTAAAACCTTCTCTGAAAAACTGTCTAACTAACAGTGCAAATTCCATTGAAATCCATCCACTATAGTAGATTACAAACAAATCTCATATGTTTTTATCACAATCTTTGTTTGTTAACAGCATTCTATTTGTCACGGAAAATATAAAGCAACTGATAAATAAATTTAAATAAATAAAAAGAATTGTTAAAAAGATAAAATTTTTAGATCACCAACTGAATTGTCAAATTGTATCAATCTACCTACAAAACAAAGCACAACCAATAAAACATAAACACAAAACGCACAATCACGTGATCAAATCGCCCAGAAAAATTTCCTGAGTAGCACGCGTCAATTTTGGGTGGGGTTGGTTGTCAAATTTTAAACGCTGAACGGGCTAAATTAGCTTAAGTAGGTCACTTGATGACTTTCCCGAATATTTTGGATTTTACCTGTGTGAACATAGACATGTACAGTCGGCTCTCGTTAATTCGAAATCGGATAAATCGAATCTTCGTTTAATTCGAACTAAACATGAAGTCCCGAAATTTTCAATGGCAGAATAACGTTAAAAATTTTCATTTATTCGAACACATTTTCTTTTGACTTCGTTTAAATCGAACTAACGAAAATTCCATTTTTTTTACTTTTCCTTACTTTCTCATGGATTATGGATCCTTGAAATAACTTTCTTTCTTTCACTTTTGACAGAATTATTCTGAACTAGTATACATATAATCCCATGCATTTGATATCCGCTTTCTTAGTGCCTCGTCTGTCCATCAATGACACCTCCTCCCCTTCTTCCATTGTGCTTCTTCCTAATCTTTTCTCTAGCATTTGAACCAGTCACATTCCGAGAAATCCACATGGTGGACATCTGTTAAAGATAGGGGACACCACTTTTCAAAAGTCAAAAATGAATAGGACTAAGCAAACAACAATTGATAAATTCTGTCATAGTGAGGATAAATAGTGTAAATAATTTCTTAAATGTTCATCTAATTTCAGGCAAAAAAATTATGGTACAATAAATAAAAATTTTAAAATGCAGTTGTTTTATACTGTACGAGGGTGGTTCAATAATTATTGTCCCGAGTGTGTATAAAATATTTGTACTGCGATGGGTTGATGTGGAATATTGAAGTATTTTGTCTTAGATGCCTTGATGCTCAATTTCAAAACCATAGCTGCAATACTAACTAATATTTTTCGTTTTAAGTGTGAGAGGTGGAACCTAGCTTGAAAAGGGGGGGGGGGAGTGTTGAGGGGAAAGGCTGGTACGGAGCCAGACCTGAAGCAGTTCGGTGATAGATTTGTGACAATGGCTGAACGTCACTACATCACTATGATCCCGAGTCCAAACGACAGTAGCCACGTCTCATTCACTATCACCCCTCACCCCCCCTTTCAAGCTAGGTGCGACTTCTCATACCAAAAAGGAAAAAAAATGTTAATATAGCAGCTACAGGTCTGAAATTGAGCATATAGGCATCTAAGACATTAGTCTTCAATATTCCACATCAACCATCGCAGTACAAATATTTTATACACATTCGGGACAATAATTATTGAACCACACTCGTATTACTAATTTTTATGTTTTATTTATATTATTTTAATATTAATAATTAGTTTAAGTATTTATATCTTTTAATTTAATATTAAGTCATATTCTAAAGATAAAAGCCAAAATAAATTAAAAAAATATTATAACATTAATTCCTTTGTAATAGTACCCCTTTAAATATGTTTTTCTCTCATACTTTTCATAATTCGACTCTGGATAATTCGAACATTTCTTGTGGCCCCAACGAGTTCGAGTTAAGAGAGCCGACTGTATTTCTGTTTAAAAAACCATGTTCTGGAACGATAAAGAAATACAGTCGTTGGTTTTACCTGTTTTGAACCATAAAAATAATGAATTAATTGAATTATTTTAAAATTTCTTTCTTTACTAAGACCTACGCCATGGCAAAAACTTCTGAGCGCTCGCGCCGCGCTAACTGCACTTCTGAACAGACACTTCGAGATCTCGTGCTGCGGTTGCAGTCTTACCGACCTATGAGGCGTTCAGACGACAATCCGACTAACTCCATTTTAAGTGACGTTTTTTTAAACAAAGGAACACTGAAAATTTTCTATATATTTATACAGTGATAAAAGTTGATTAAAAGAAAATTAATGTGTTCAATCAAAATATCCCGAGAAAATATATTATGTAGTTATAATATTGTTATAGTTACAATAACTTTAACTGTTTATACTGATCATTTTCATTTGATTGAGTTAATCGATTTGTGCATGAACGGTTCATATAGGAGTGAGAGATGCCAAGCTGGTTACCGTCATAGTAGACGAAATAAGTCAACAACTAAATTGCAAATATATGAAAGAAGTCCTTCCGTCTCATTCAAAGAATACGTTGAGTTCTTTGAGTTTTTTAAAAGTGCATACATAAAATCTAATGCAAGTTGAACATAATGGTTTTATTTCTTCTAAGTTCGCTATTTTATGTGGAAATTGAAAATTTGGCTTACCAAATGTAATTGAATGTAATGTGAAATCCGCAGTGATTGACACCTAACCAGTAACTGACACCGTAACAAAAAACTAACTCAAACGAGCATTTTCTTGTAAAAGTCTGCAAAGTACTGTTATTTGTTATAAGTACTGTTTGCTAACTTAGATATTTATTTTTATTTTGGAGTCAATGCATTGATCCCCAATAGTCCAAAAAATTTTATTCAATGAGGAAGACACTTTTGAAAATACAAAAAGTACCATTTTGACGCATACATCTTATTTCTAAATTTAAGGTAAGTAAAAAAAAAAAATCTATTTGTAATGCAATCATCCAAAAGTTTTTTTTTAAAGTTACATTTGTAGAAATTAGAAAAACGATGCCTACGAGCATTGGAGATAATTCATTTCAATAATGTCATATTTTCCTTTAAGTGAGAAATTAGGATTTGTATTTTTTTTTCAGAATGCTTTATAATTAAGTAAAATGTAACATTTAACAATATTTTAAAATAATAATAGTTGTGTATTAAAAATATTTAAATTAAAATGTTTGCATGTAATTATAAATTAAATAAATTGAGTTGATCTAGAATTTTTGCTATATTTTGTGGCCATAATCAAGAAGATATATGCAGTCAGTACCGGATATATGGTCACCCGCTTATAAGGTCACTTTTCATAAGTCTGGACTGACTGAATAGGTATTATGTGTTAAAATACACCGCATATATAGTCAGACTCTAATGCCTACTATGGGATATATGGTCGTATTGTGCTTTTTCTTTTACTGAGAAATTTCCTATGCTTTTTCCGTTTCCTAAGCAATTTCCAGCAGAACTTTTATCAAAAGTAGATTCTGACCTTGTGATGTTTTTAATTTCGATGAATGCGGACTGTTCTTTTGTGTTTTGCCGGATAAAAGTGTTACTTTTAAGAACGAAAAATGTAGTGGTGGGAAGAAAAACAAAGATTAACTGTTTTATTACCAGCGAATATGGATGACTCAGGGGAATTGACTCCATTAGTTATTTGTAAATTTCTAAGCCTCGTTTTTTGAAAAACTGCAAATATTTGCCTGGATCTTACAAGGCGGACGGAAAAGTCTGGGTGACAACAAACATTTGGGAAAAAGAAATCCTCCGATTGGACAAAGCTTGGAGAAACAAATAAAGAAAAGTGACTATCATTGCAAACAACTGTACTGCTCATTACATAATTCCCGATTTAAATTCCTGAACTTCTTTCCTTGCCTCCAAACGGTACTAATGTTACAAAACTCTCAAATCAAGGGATTATTCAAAATTTCAAGATAAATTATCGAAATCTGCTTCTAAAAGACTTCAACTGATCATTTTGCTGCAATCTTTAATGCAATTGATTAAAAAAATAATAGCATAGGCGAGAGATGGAATATAGTATCAAAGAAGACCACTAAATATTTTCTTAGACGTGTAGACTTCCAGAATGTAAAGAATTATCTTTCGAAGACGATGATAAGGATTATGATGTGCCTCTATTTGAAAAATACAAGACGAGCTGACATATGCAGCTATTAACAATGAGATAGCTATTAATGCAGAAGCTTCCCTTCCAGAAATCATTTCAGAAGTTTTAAATATAAACACTGATGGAAATGATGACAACAAATCTGAAGCAGAACCAACAACACAAGCAGATGAAGCTCTCAAAGCATAAGAACAGTTTAAAATTTATTGTGAATTAGAAAAAAGTAATTTTAACAACTATG